>CM033476.1:180270259-181470259 GCA_019447015.1 Hymenochirus boettgeri
AGATAGATAGATAGCAGAGATAGATAAATAGCAGAGATAGATAGATAATATAGATAGATAGCAGAGATAGATAGATGGATAGATAGATAGATAAATAACAGAGATAGATGGTTAGCAGAGATAGATAGATAGATTAGATAGATAGCAGAGATAGATAGATAGATAGATAGCAGAGATAGATAAATATCAGAGATAGATAGATATATAGATAGCAGAGATAGATAGATAGATAGATACATAGCAGAGATAGATAGATAATAGCAATAGATAGATAGCAGAGATAGATAGATAGATAGATAATATAGATAGATAGATAACATAGATAGATAGATGGATAGATAGATAGATAGATGATAGATAGCAGAGATAGCAGAGATAGATAGATAATGCAGAGATAGACAGATAGACAGATAGAAGAGATAGATAGATAGATAATGCAGAGATAGATAGATAGACAGATAGAAGAGATAGATAGATAGATAGATAGCAGAGATAGATAGATAGACAGATACATACTATAGATAGATAGATAGATAGCAGAGATAGATAAATAATCTATATAATTATATATAATCTATATATAAAATATATAATCTAGATAATAGTTAGGGCCCTGCTGAAAGAGTCTACCTTGACGTGGTAGCAGGGCTAACAAATCTTTTGGCCAACATCTTTTATTCTACATGAGTATGGTAGGGCTTTCTAATGTAATGTACCAGTTGCACCAACATGTTTTTAGTGTTTTCTAAAAATAGAAAAGCGTATAAATAACCATTTTCAAAAAAAAGTATGAAATTTGCCACGCCTACGCACCAAGCCACACCCACAGACTAACCCACGCCCACATGCTAAGCCGCGCCCACTTTGCCACGACGGCGGCAGAGGATATGCTTGTTTTTCTGACCCAACCCACCTTCCACTGCTCGCATCTAGGCTCCAGCACCAGGCAGGCTAAACAGAAAGTACCCGCCCCTTCACTTCTGTTTTAGTGGAACTTAGTGTGTGGAGCGAAGGGAAGGCACAGGAGACTCCTCCGGGGACAGGAGATGTTATGGCTCGTAAGTGGGCAGGGGGCACGCAAAGGTAATTACTATCAAAGACTTTAAAAAGCTGGCCACGTAGCCCAGAAAAAGAAAAGAAATCGGTTGAGGGTGGGCTAGGGTCACCTACAATATGTGAAAAGTGTTTAGAGGTAGGGGACCATGGAGAAAAGAGGGCTCTAGAGGGATTGAGGGAGGGGGGAAGGGCTACCCAGCGCATGTCACAATCCCTCCAGGATGACAGATTAGAGGCAGAAACCTTTTGGCAGAAAGACAGCTCCTACTCTTGAGTTTCCTGAACTTTGGACAAGCACTGGAGGAGAACCATTTGGAGCAGAGATGTAAGTAAGGGTTTTTTAAAACTACACAGTGGAGCCAGTAGTGGGTTAAATTTTAGTTTTGGGGGTGGACATGCCCTTTAAACCTTTTTCTCTTGTGACTCTCATCCTCTGGAATTCTATTCCTTTCTCTATTCATCAAGAAACCTAAATAAATAAGTTTAATTCTAACCTCTCATCCTATCTCTCTGAGCACAGTAAAGCGTAAAACTGATGACACTGCACCAGTTATTACTATAGCACTTCCACAATTTTCTATGTTTCTGTATGTAACCCACCTAAGTAATTTGTAAGCTTTAACATTTGCTAGGCAATTGTCAAAGTTGTAATTAGCAACTTTATAACAATTTCACAGAATTAAACTGTTTTCTTTCCATTTTCCATATGGCAGTACAAGTGACTGATAGTCAGTATGAAGTTTATAGAATAGGTTTTACTGGTTTACTGCCCTTGGATTAGTGCAAAAATCAACTTGTTCGCTGTGAATTGCAGTGAATATTTGTATATAACCACTCCTGTATGGGATAGACAGATGGACATTTCACATACATAATTACTGGAGAGACACTGGAAGGTGAGAGATGTCTGTTACACTTTCTATGTTTTCTACCATCTGAATGACATCGTGGCCAAAAACCTGTCTACCTGGGCGGTGAAAGGGAAAGACTGCACTGTGACCAAAGAGATTGAAGCCATCATTAGAGCATTTCACAGTGCCAAGAAACCAATAGGCTTATGCTGTATATCCCCTGTACTGGCAGCAAAACTCCTTCCTGGGTGTGAACTCACTGTAGGATGTGATACCGAGTGTGAAAAGTAAGTTCCTCCTCCACTAAGAATTACACCATCCAACATAAAACCACCATCAGTTTGCAAATTTACATATGTTTACAAAACACCTACAGCGTTCTGCATACTTTTAAAAGGGACACTATAGTGAAAAAATGACTTTACCTCATCTTAATCTATAAATGAATATGTGCACTTACTCTGAGGCATGTGTATTGCTGCATGCCTTTAATCCAGCACATGTTTTGCTCAGAAGCAGAATCCCCCCTCTCTCTTTTAACCACTCCCACTTACATCTGACCTGACTTTTCGCCACAAACCAACTGTCAAACTACACACCACACACAGCATTCCAACTGTCAAAACTCAATCACCATTCCAGCTCCAGTAAAACTGCTCACAGAAGAATTGCTTATGAGAGCAAGGCACTTGATTGACAGCTGAAATGCAAGATGATTTAGATTGGGTATCTAAAGAAATAGGGCACAATTCAACACTTATACTGACTGTGTTTTTTTAAAATTTTAAATGTCAATTTTGTATTAGGTCTTTCCACCAACAGACAGATAAATGTTATTTATAGGTTCACAGGAAAAAAGGCAATTGAGGGTCGCACTCCAAGAAATTAGAATCATTTTATTGTGAACCACACATCACATGTCACAACGTTTCGGGGGGATACCCCCTTGGAGTGCGACCCTCAATTGCCTTTTTTCCTGCGAAGCTGCTGGTTCCAAAGGGAAGAACCCACGAGGCGTCTGCACCCACAGTTGGACAGAGTGCACCTCCACTATTGTTTATCTATTTATAGGTTCACCAAGAAACCTCCATTTATGTTTGTTACAAGATTGGGCTATTAGTAATATTACAGGTTAAAGTCTGTAGTTATTTCAAAACTGGCCTAACAAAATAAAAAGTGTGTGTAATATGTATATATATAAAACATTTCTTTCCCTAGAATCTTCATTTTTCCAGACAGACTTCCAGATAAATGAAAAAGGACAAAACACCATTTTCTTTAAAACTTCGTATTTTTATACTTAATAAATCTTTGTCAAAATGTGCTGCATCTATTAAATTTGAGACACAATAAGTGGATTCCTGCTGTTGTAATGACAATCTTGCCTTTGTTTGGTGCATAGGTGGCCGTACGCAGGCACAGCATCTGCCATCAAAGAGCTTGGCTGCAAACATGTCAACAAAGAAGTCCATGAAGCTCATGTGGATATGAAGAACAAGTTGGTTACCACCAGTGCATTTATGTGTAACAGTCCAGTCCATGAGATTTATGATGGAATTGGTGAATTAGTGAAATGTGTTTTGAACCTTGCAGTGTAACATTATGTATAAATGTGTAATGGTGTGTACTATTTATTTGCACAAGCAAAAGAATAAATCTGTATGTTTTTGATACAATTTGTATTGGCTAGCTTATTCCCAGGTTCTCATACAAGGTGCTGATTTATCCCAGATAGTCCAAGTGAGGAAGAAAGTCAGGTGATATCTCCTATAATAAGGACTAGGGTTTCCAGGTTTTGAAATCCAAAATAGAGGACAGGGAAGAAATGTCCATGCACATGGCGAATCCCCCCTCCCCCTCTCATGGCCACACCCACTTTCCAAAAACCACACCCACTTTTGAGGTAACACCCTCTTTTTGCGGTAACGTCTATTTTAAAGACCACTATTTCCATTTTACATTGTTGAGCTGACTAAACTGGCTAATTCTGGTAGAGTAAGCTGTCCCTTGCTCTAGTCAAGACTGGCAGTTGACATAACGGCAAATGATTGACTGCTGCCTCCTAAGCATGGTCAAGTTTATAAGCTCTGAGAAGAGGGAGAAGGCATTAAGAAATAGAAATTATTAAATATCTGGTTAGAAATGCATATAATAAACTGGTAAAAATAGCAGTTGGGGTTGCAGGCAGATAACGGACTAGCCACAAGTTTTTTTTTTTTTTTTTTTTTTTAAAGATTAGCTTACAAAGGTGGCAGCAGAACCTGGATAAAGGCAGCAACGAAGAAAAATCAGACTTGAGCTTTGTCTGATTGGTTGAAAAAAAACCTACCCGACATCCATTTAATTGTTACACTATTGAGAAATCTATTGCACAGATTTATGCTGAGATCAGGTTTACTTCATTGTCTAAACCGATACTCGTAAATGGTTGGCACTGATCCCACACAGACACTGGCAAAATACTTGGCACACAGACAATGGTAAAAATGCTTAGTACATGTTCTACTGGTATAATGGTTGGCACACAGACTGGTAAAATGCTTGGCACATAGACAACAGTAAAAATGCTTAAAACAAAGACTCTTGTAAAAGGGTCTGGGGAAATGCTTGACACAGACACTAATAAAACTGGTAAATAGTTGGCATAGACATTAGTAAAATGCTTCAAATCTGGAACTAGCAAAATGGTTGGCACATACATTAGTAAAATAGCAAATTGGCACTTGACTCACAGACAATGCCAACCCTTTACAACTGCCTATTTGCCAACCATTTGGATTTTGACAAGATAGCATACAGACATTGATTAAAATCAGCGCCGCACCTACCATAACGCAACTTGAAAAAGTTGCTCATGGCGGCATTGTCGCTTCTGTGGTTTTTTGAAAAAAAAAAAGGCGGCATTTCCCCTCGGCAATTGAGCAGCAGCGCCGGAAGTTCGGGTAAAAGCGCCGGAGCCCGGAAGCAAGCAAGCGGGAGCGGGACTCAGCAGCAGCGCCTGTGTGTGTGTGTTCTACACAGCTGTACTACCCTCCTACCCATGCTGGGTATCTCTCATCCACACTCGGGGCGAAGACAGGAGCCGAAAGTCAGTCGGTTACAGGTAAGGGAATTTTTTTTAGTTGCCACCTAAATTCTTTTACATTATTATTTTCTTCTAAACTCCTTCGTGATAGTGACAGCAGGGTCGGACTGGCTGGCTACAGGGGTGGTGGTAGGTAAGGAGATAGATAGATAGATAGATAGATAGATGAGAGAAAGGTAGGTAGGTTAGGTAGATGGAGTGATAGATAGATAGATAGATAGATAGATAGATCATATAGATAGATACAAAGGTAGATAGACAGACAGAGATGGATGGGTAGGTAGATAAATAGCAGAGATAGATAGATAGATAGATAAATTGCAGAGATAGATAGATAGATAGATAGATAGCAGAGTTAGATAATAGAGCTAGATAGATAATAGCAATAGATAGATAGATAGCAGAGATAGATAGATAGAGGAGATAGATAGATAATAGATCTAGATAGATAATAGCGATAGATAGATAGATAGATAGATAGATAGATAGATAGATAGATAGATAGATAGATAAAAGAGATAGATAGATAAATAGAGGAGATAGATAGATAATAGAGCTAGATAGATAATAGCAATAGATAGCAGAGATAGATAGATAGATAGATAGATAGCAGAGATAGATAGCAGAGATAGATAGATGATAGATAGATAGCAGAGATAGATAGCAGAGATAGATAGATGATAGATAGATAGATAGATAGATAGATAGATAGATAGATAGATAGATAGCTAGATAGACAGATAGAGAGATAGATAGATAGATAGATAGATAGATAGATAGATAGATAGATAGATAGATAGATGATAGATAGATAGATAGATAGATAATAGAGATAGATAGATAGATAGATAGCAGAGATAGATAGATGATAGATAGATGATAGATAGATAGATAGACAGATAGAAGAGATAGATAGATAGATAATAGCGATAGATAGATAATATATATAGATAGATAATAATGATAGATAGATAAATATCAGAGATAGATAGATAATAGCGATAGATAGATAGCAGAGATAGATAGATAGATAGATATCAGAGATAGATAGATGGATTAGATAGATAGATTGCAGAGATAGATAAATAGCAGAGATAGATAGATAATATCGAGAGATAGTTAGATAGATAGATAGACAGATAGATAGATAATAGAGATAGATAGATAATAGCGATAGATAGCAAGAGATAGATAGAAGAGATAGATAGATAGCAGAGATAGATAGATAAATATCAGAGATAGATTGCAGAGATAGATAAATATCAGAGATAGATAGATAGATAGCAGAGATAGATAATAGAGGTAGATAGATAATAGCGATAGATAGATAGATAACAGAGATAGATAGATAGCAGAGATAGATAAATATCAGAGATAGATAGATAGCAGAGATAGATAATAGCGATAGATAGATAATAGCGATAGATAGATAGATAGATAGATAGATAGATAGATAACAGAGATAGATAGATAGCAGAGATAGATAAATATCAGAGATAGATAGATAGCAGAGATAGATAGCAGAGATAGATAGATAATAGCGATAGATAGATAGATAGATAGATAGATAGATAGATAGATAGATAGATAGATAGATAGATAGCAGAGATAAATATCAGAGATAGATAGATAGATAGCAGAGATAAATATCAGAGATAGATAGATAGACAGATAGAAGAGATAGATAGATAGATAGACAGATAGAATAGATAAATAGATAATATAGATAGATAAATAGCAGAGACAGATAGATAGACAGATAGAAGAGATAGATAGATAGCAGAGATAGATAGATAATATAGATAGATAGATAGCAGAGATAGATAGACCGATAGAAGAGATAGATAGAAGAGATAGATAGATTAGATAGATAGCAGAGATAGATAGCAGAGATAGATAGATAGATAATATAGATAGATAGATAGATAGATAGTTTGTGGAGCGAAGGGAAGGCACAGGGGACTCCTCCGGGGACAGGAGATGTTATGGCTCGTAAGTGGGCAGGGGGCACGCAAAGGTAATTACTATCAAAGACTTTAAAAAGCTGGCCACGTAGCCCAGAAAAAGAAATCGGTTGAGGGTGGGCTAGGGTCACCTACAATATGTGAAAAGTGTTTAGAGGTAGGGGACCATGGAGAAAAGAGGGCTCCAGAGGGATTGAGGGAGGGGGGAAGGGCTACCCAGCGCAATCCCTCCAGGATGACAGATTAGAGGCAGAAACCTTTTGGCAGGAAGACAGCTCCTACTCTTGAGTTTCCTGAACTTTGGGCAAGCACTGGAGGAGAACCATTTGGAGCAGAGATGTAAGTAAGGGTTTTTTTAAACTACACAGTGGAGCCAGTAGTGGGTTAAATTTTAGTTTTGGGGGTGGACATGCCCTTTAAACCTTTTTCTCTTGTGACTCTCATCCTCTGAAATTCTATTCCTTTCTCTATTCATCAAGAAACCTAAATAAATAAGTTTAATTCTAACGTCTCATCCTATCTCTCTGAGCACAGTAAAGCGTAAAACTGATGACACTGCACCAGTTATTACTATAGCACTTCCACCCTTTTCTATGTTTCTGTATGTAACCCACCTAAGTAATTTGTAAGCTTTACGGAGCAGGGACCTCTTTCCTCATGTTACATGTTTGAATCACTTGTATATTTCATGATGCTCATACTTATTTATATATTTATGTATTTATTTATTGTCCTCCTTGTACAACTTTTTGTATTCTATATTGTACAGCACTGCGCCAAGTGGCGCTATAAAAAAAAAAAACATATACACACATACATACATGTATATGCAGTATTTATATTTCCTAGCATTCACTATAATATGGTCGCCAATTTCTGGTTTTACCAAAATCATCATTCTATCTTTTTGCCGCGTGGTTTTACCAAAATCATCATTTTATCTTTTTGCCGCGATACTGGACAACACATAATGATTTGATTGCTTTAAGTCCTATATCATGGCAAACAGAGAACATTGCACATTGCTGCCAAAATGATTGGTTTTATAAATACGTAAAAAATACCTATCTTTGCCATGGCGATGTGCAGCAATAGCAAAACGGCAAAAATAGTGATAGTTTATAAATATGCCCCCAAGTCTGGGGATGTGAATCTCATGGGTTATGTGTTTCTAAAAGCAATGCTTTAGACTGCAGAGCCAACACAGCTCACACAGAGATAAAAGGTACATTTTATCTCTGTGTTTCTAGGAACAGAATCAAAAGAAAAAAGGTTCTGGGCAGTAAAAACATCTGATTATTTTGTATTGTTCCTGGTAGGCTCTCTGTAATTCATGCTAGCTGGAAAATAAACTGCAGGGTAAAAAAACAGAGTTTTATCAGGAACATTTATATTGGCTAAAAGAAAATACTATGTGCATAGAGACAGTAAATACTGGGGTCAGGGGTTGAAGACTACACGGGCTTTGAGTTGTACTGGCAAAAACATGGAAACTTTCTTAGCTACAGAATATACTTCTTACCAGCCTTTGTTCCCTCATGCCTTTTCTGCACACAGGAAGCAAGCAAATGGGGTTGGACTGTCAGTGGCACCTGCGGTTGGCTAATGTGATGTGATGCCTGAGCCAATCACAGACGCTGCTGCCAGTCGGGCCCCTTCTGCTTGCATGGGCAGCAATCAAGTGTTGATTACCAAAGCCATAAAAAAGGGGTTATCTGAATTCCAAAAGGTTCTTACCAAATGGAAAAACAAAATGCAAATTTTAGTCTTGACTTTTGGGGTTTATAAAGAACAAATTTGATAAATCTGGGGTAAAGTACTTGGGGAACAGAGTGAATAAAATAAGAGGTGTCGGAGAGCAGATTGGATGAGGACAGTGTGGATGGAAGCAGACTGGATGAAGGTGGGTAAAGGATCTGGGTAGTCGATTAAATGCTTTAAGTTGTTGAAAAGAGAACAGTGGTTATAGAGCAGTTTTAAGTTTGGATGAGGACAGTGTGGATGGAAGCAGACTGGATGAAGGCGGGTAAAGGATCTGGGTAGTGGATTAAAGGATTTAAGTTGTTGAAAAGAGAACAGTGGTTATAGAGCAGTTTTAAGTTTAAACTTCCTGACGACTATCCAATCAATATGTTGTATCCTTAAAAGCAAGTGCTTTGTAAAAGCTTCTGAATTGCTGTGCACAGTATGTAAATATCAAGGCAAATTAGGATATGAATTGTGTATTACTATTCTCCCATGGTGCTTATGTAATATAATGGACCCAAATGTTTCAATATCTCTGGGTCTGCTGTTGAGTGCTCAATTTTCTTGCCTGGTCCCTGTACAGACTACACTGATGTTTGCAAATAATCATTTTCAGATACCCGGCCGGTTGAAAACTTCTCTTCCTATAAAATATAGATCTAGAATATGCTTGTGAAGGTTTTCATTCATCCAGGTCATGGTATATCTGTTGTATTCAATTAGATCAACTGGACTTGAAGTTTAGTTCTTCAAGAACTAAACTTCAAGTCCAGTTGATCTAATTGAATACAACAGATATAGATCTAGAAGTTAAATCCCCTAGGATGCACCACTCAGACATAAGTGTTTAGTTTGTAAAAGATCCCTTTCTTTAAAAGAATGCAGTTTATTACAAATGGCACTGAACTTTTATAACACGAATGAAAAAAATACATTGAAAGTAATAAAATAAAAAGGTTTGTTCTGGCTACTATCACAGTTTTATTGGGTTTGGGGCAGCTCTTTAAGTCATTTGTTGGCTAAGTAAAAATAAATAAATACAAATATTGAAATAATAAATTATAATCATCCTTGCATAAAGCCAAGCAAACAAAACAAAGTAGAAAGTTCCTGCCCTAACCAAAACATTGCTGCTTGACACAGAAATTATATTTATAATAAACAACTCAAATATATATAAATATATGTACAGTGTTTGAATATAGTTTATAGAAATAACATTTGCTAGGCAATTGTCAAAGTTGTAATTAGCAACTTTATAACCATTTCACAGAATTAAACTGTTTTCTTTCCATTTTCCATATGGCAGTACAAGTGACTGATAGTCAGTATGAAGTTTATAGAATAGGTTTTACTGGTTTACTGCCCTTGGTTTAGTGCAAAAATCAACTTGTTCGCTGTGAATTGCAGTTAATATTTGTATATAACCACTCCTGTATGGGATAGACAGATGGACATTTCACATACATAATTACTGGAGAGACAATGGAAGGTGAGAGATGTCTGTTACACTTTCTATGTTTTCTACCATCTGAATGACATCTTCCACTTGCCCTTCCTTCAGTACATGTAGCGCATTAGTGCGAAACTTCTTCAACAAGGACTCCCTGCTTAGTGGGTTTCTCCAGTGACCATAAAATGTGTCGGTTTTTCCAATCTTGACATCTCCATTTTTCAGCAGGA
Organism: Hymenochirus boettgeri; assembly: GCA_019447015.1. Lineage (NCBI taxonomy): Eukaryota > Metazoa > Chordata > Amphibia > Anura > Pipidae > Hymenochirus > Hymenochirus boettgeri. The sequence goes on from CM033476.1 coordinate 180,280,645, forward strand.
TTACAATCTCTCCATACATTTTATCGAAGTTGGCCACATTATCTTCTGGATGCTCTATTACAACCTTGCTCAGCAGATTGTGAAGGTCACGTCGATACATTTTCTCCTCGCTGAAAGAGCCAATGTTAACTTCTCCATCTAAGAGAGCTGTACAGGAATTAAACTGGAAGGAATGACGGGCCTCGTGTTCTGACTCTGGGTAAGGTCTGTTGATGTATTTGGAAACTGGAACTCTGAGAACAATGGACTGAATGGCAAATGGATTGAAAGAACCATAGTGATTTATTAGTCTATTTCTTACAGAGACTGAGGCATCTGCAATCCAGTGCATTCCAAGATGTGCTGGGAAAGATTTGAAGGCAATGTCCTGCTTCTCCAGGAGAAATTCATAGTCCTCTCCTGCTGGAGATAAGGATTTAGGTTGGTAGTCTCCGTAAAAGGCACTAAAACCAGAACACCCTGGAACATAATCCAGAATAAGACTGTTTGCCTCCATTCCCTTTGAGGCCAGCAGTGCAGCTTCTAAACCAAGCCTAGTAGCATTGCCAATATGTAGAGGTTTTGCTAGTGTGGCAGCATTTGCCATAGGAGCTCCAGCTAGGGAGGCTGCAATGGCCAGGGCATGTGCACTTTGCTCTTTGGTCAAGGAGAGAAGCTTTGCTGATGCTGCAGCACTTCCCATTGTGCCGACAACTGAAGGAGGGTGGAATCTACACAAAAATACAAATAAAAATAGTATTAAAATGCATTCTGTATAGAATAGCCATACATATGAGTGAGGTTACAGTATATGTCATGTCGACTAAGGAGCTTATCATTTTCAAGCGATTTTAAAGATTCTTGTGTGCATTATGACCCTCTCTACATGTCTCTTTTTATTTTTTTAAATCCCCTCCTTACGGAGAAACTTTATTAAAGGGCAAGTCCAGCCCCAAAATGAAAACTTACATACAGGTAAATCACTCCCCAAAACCCTAAACGGTAATAGTTTGAAATCTGAAATATTTAAGTCTAGTCCGAAATCCTGCACAATGTCCTGTTTCCCCTGTTTCTGCTTCCTGGTTCTTCCAGTTAGTAACTGTCAATTATGGATTTGACAGTTGACATCAGAGCCAATGACTGAATGTTGATCCCCTAGCTGCCTCTTCTGAGCATGCCCAGGCTCAGTACAGGCTCAGTACAGGTTTCTAAATAGCTCAGTTTCCATGAGGCATCCAGAAGCATAGCAGGCATACAGTAATGAATTCATAGGACAAACTATGATATATCAACATATTTTAAAGAGGCCATTCTTTCTAAAAGATGTTCTTATAAGGGTGGAGTTGTCCTTTAAACAAAAAGTTGAAAAGGAGTGTAAGTCTCTACAAATCTTACAGAAAATATACTAATCTTTGAAATTAATGAATCACATCTGTCACATTGTACAGCAAATGTTGTCAACATTTAACAATACATTTTAACTTCTTTATGCATCTTTATTCCTGTAATACCATGTGGCAATTATTGGGCATAGTTGGGGAGGTTGTATTGTTGTTTGAGTTTTTCAAATGTTTTAAGGGATGTGTTTCTCTACATGTATTTTTGCTTTAAATAAAACCCAGTTAAGCTAAGCAGTCTTGGCCTCCTGTGCAATAAGCCCCATTGTTCAAATTACATTCACCTACTTACTTTTTAGGGATGTTCTTGGCTTCATGGGAGAAACCCATAAGTCTTCCTTGTACTTCGATCCCCACATTGAATGCTGTCAGGAGATCTTCCCCACTGATTCTCTTTTCTTTAGAAAGCATTTGGGTCAGTGCCAGAAGGGCAGGCAGCACTGCACCCGAGGGGTGGGTAGCAGGGTGCCAGGTGTCATCAAAGTCCATGGAGTGGACCTAGAAGAAAAGACATAGGCTTTATTACTTTATTTCATAGGCAAATAATCTAAATAAAACAGGGCACATCTGATTAGGAAAAGATTCTGTCATTAAAGCGACATTACAGTACACTTACTGCAACTCCATTAGTAAAGGCAGCGAGTGTTGGTGACAACATCAATCCTTTTCTTCCATATACTGAACTTAGGGCTCCATTTCCATATCCTGAAGAATACAGATCCTGGAACACATGGAACATAAATGATTAGACCCCAACAATAGAGACCAAGACACAGACAGTTTCACTATAGACAGAATTCAAAGTTATTAATAAAATGCATTCTCATTTTCAGACCATTTTTGCAGACAAAGACGATGTTTGATGGTTATTTAGGAATATTATATCGCCTAGAAATATATTTTAATAAAATTATATTATTAGCCACACTGTTAGGCTAGAATCTTACCAGTGCCAATGCACACATCACCAATTTGGATTTTAAATATAAATAAGTTGGCTTTTAAGGTATATTCCTCAAGGTACTATGGCTTATGTAGGGTTAATAACACATTTCCCTGTATTATTCATCTCCAGTAACAAATCAGATGTTAGCTTTTTACTTTCTTGTAGATGTTTCATGCACAAGTAAGTGCTGAACAGTCGGCCAGAACAAAGGATAGCTTCATGTATAACCAGCTTTATATAACATCTAATTGGCTGCTGCAGATTAATAGAAAAGGCAAATATTTACTTCTTATATTTCTTAAGCATCAATTCCTGTAACCCAATAATGTGGGTCAGTTCATGGTTCTGTAATACTTGCTTAAATGAAACTACAACTCTGAGAATTCTTAGCCGAACACCCTATACAATTTTCATTTATACTGAATTTGTATGTTTCCTGTTGGGTTTATTTTTATAGCTCTACGTAAGGACAATGTGACTTTGTTACAAAACTTAGATGCTCTTATTCCCTTACCTGACAGTACTGCAGAATAAGGTTAAACACATGAGTTGTTGAACCCACAAGGCCGACCCCAATGTTGTCCAGGATCATACGTTTACTTCTATGCCGTACAATGTCTGAAAGATGGTCTGGACCTATACCATTGATGAATGAGGCAAAGCTGCTGGTAACTGTTTCTTCTAACTGATGGTCTTCAACCACTGTAACATAATGTCCATACAATGTGTTAGAGCTGAAAGCAATTTCTCCACATTGGAACCACTTTTATTTATCACATTTTATTTTTCTAGATAGGAGACATCCTGAAAGATTCATATATTGTACAAAAAGTAGGAACAATAAAAAGAAAAAGATTCCTTTTGGAGAAGCAAAATCCCAGTTGGCAATTACCTTTTAATGCTGATTTGTGGATCTGCCTGGAAAGTCTGTGAACTTTCTTGGCATTCTAGAGAGAGAGACAAATAGATAGTATTAGCAATATTATTTACACATTCTAATATAGTCTGATTTTTTTTTAGATTTGTATTACATATTTAATAGTGCAGGTTTATACAACTTTCATTGTAATATTTTAGTCAAATTTCTATTTAAATGTGCTGTTTTTAAAATTATTTATGTACTGCAAATGATCACAATATTAGAATTAGGTTAACAAGTGTAAGACATTGTAGGTTTTACCAACCTTAGCAGTAGAGAGTTGTATAAAACTGTACAGCCTATTGGTGGAAATAAAAATCCATGAGAACTTACTTGCAAAGCTGAAGAAAACATCTTATTGAGAGAAGATGAAAAGTCAATTCTGTAGCACTGCTGGTATCTCACTGTCAGTTCTCACTGTCCTGTAGTTCATGTGGGATATTTATTTACAGTCCTTAATATATTCAATATGACATCACTGAAGATTTCAAAACAATGAGATCAAGTCACACCCAGGATACTGAGTTATATTATTGGAGAATTATTCCAGGAAATACAATTCAGGCTTTCACTGGGAAATAAGCTGTTGAACAAGTTGGACAGTAGTAAATTCAAATGCTTTACCATGTAGCCCCTGGACATGGTTCTATTCACCCAAACTGAATACCCCACTCACCCTCCCACCTACCCATTGTACTGAATAACTGGAAGTCATAAGCCTTTCATAAGGAATCAGTTCCAGGCAGGGTTATGGTACAATGTCAGATAATGGTACAAATGGACTGGGAACTGCATGGGGGAATGTTTTTGGAAACAAGAAACAAAGCAAAATAAATTAATTCATGAATAACTAAATGAATTCAAAATACCATTAAAGGACCATTAAACGCAATAGAAAAAAGTTATTGATATACTGTGTCTTGATGTTATATTTTATTATAAAGTGAGTTAAAAAAAACAAAAAAAAAACACCTGTGGTTTGGTGTACAATGATGATTGTAATGATACTATTGTAATAAATAGTCATGTATGTATTACCTTAAATGCATTTAAAGTTAACAGATAAAAAAACAGTATAATACACAAGAGTTATCAATACTGTAAATGGAACTATAACACCCAACTCAATGCAACTTGTGTATTATAGGAAAATATAAACCTTTACTTTTAAATATAAAGATATTAGAGGTTATATTATAGTTCCAAAACCTGTGTAAATACATTTGGGGCATATTTATAAAGGTTTGTTAACCTTTCACCACCGTTATCCCTAAATTTGGACCTAGCCCAATTTATAAAGCCACGGTAACTGCTCAATCTTGTTTATAAAACGGCGATAAGCGTTTTCCTTACATTAAATTCAGCCCTTTAAAACACGCCAAATCTGAGGTGGTGAAACCATGTAAGTTCCTGTATATGTAGCCTGTCAGTGGGTCCTTGGAAGGTGTCAGTGCATTGTGGAGTGTTTCTTAAAGGACAACTCCACCCTCATAAGAACATGTTTTAGAAAAAATGGCCTCTTTAAAATATGTTGATATATATATATATATATTGACCTATTAATTCATTACTGTATGTCTGCTATGCTTCTGGATGCCTCATGGAAACTTATTAGCAATTTAAAACCTGTACTGAGCCTGGGCATGCTCAGAAGGGGCAGACAGGGGATTAACATTCAGTCATTGGCTATGATGTCAACTGTCAAATCCATAACTGACAGTTGCTAACTGGAAGAACCAGGAAGCAGAAACGGGCAACAGGACATTGTGCAGGATTTCAGGTTAGACTTATATATTTCAGATTTCAAACTATTACCGTTTAGGGTTTTGGGGGGTGATTTACCTGTATGTAAGTTTTCATTTTGGGGCTGGACTTGTCCTTTAATACTAATAAGGGTCCTGGGAGGTGTTAGACTATTTTCCAGCATTTGCTGTAATACGATTGCTAATTTCTAGGTTTACCAAGCTCTCCATTTCCTATTTTTGCCACCATACAGGACATAAAGCAAGGAATACAGTGATATGCAAAGTGGCATATTCATTACATTAAGTCCTGTATCAAGAAAATAGAATATACTAACTCCACACATCGCTACTGTGATGCTTATACTGGGGTGAATGTGGAGGGGTGTGTTGATTGGGGTGTTTAGGGTATTAGAATCTTGTGGGCCAATGGTGACCATAAGTTGGAATTAACATGGTATGGATAATATTGGCTAGGAATCTGTTAAAATAGTTGTGTGTGTTTGGGGGGGGGGGAAGGATCTTCTTTGGGTATCTTCATAAAAAATCTTAAAGTTAATGAGTTCCTTTACTTTGTCTTCGGCCTTGTGCTTTTTTTATATGCTAATGGCTAGAAATAAACTAAACTTGCAAGTTTCATTCTACCAGTGGTTCCATGGAATGTGTTGGAATTCTGTGGAAACAAAAACGCAATTCAAGCAGATTTTTTAAAATTTTCAGCATCGAAATTCAACACCTATTTTGGACATTCCATATTTTCGACACAGATTTGTCTGTTTTTTTTACACAGAATTTTTGACTTTTTGCCTTTTTTACCCTGATTAATTTTGAATTAATTAATTTATTGACCATCAAAGTGCAAATTATTTTTTTTATATCAACAAAATGGTCTTGGCCCATATTAATACCAGAATTATAAATTACGACAAACTGATAAATTGCAGTTCCTAGTAAAACTGGATAACATAATATCCTACTATGAATTTTGATTGGATTGGTCTTTTCTGGTCATTGACACGGACATCTGCTTATATCATTATAAATAGTTAATATGGTAGACATTCAGGGAGATTCAATAAAAGTTCTTATAGTCAACCAATCAGATGTTAGCTTTCAAATGTTAAATAAGATCCGATTGGTTGGGTCAAAATTAGCACCATTTTTAATGAAAAGAACTTTTATTGAATTTCCCTGATTGTGTCTTAAGGTAAATATGCAACCCAGAATAAATCGAAATGGCATTTGTATAAATATCACAGTTTGGACTGAATAAGGATTTTAAATTTCAGGCACCAAGGGTAATAATTTATTCTTCCCATTACTAGATGGAAACAAAGGCCATTAGATTTTAAAAACCACACACACATACTTTTTAGCATCTGTTTAGTCACAACCTAATTAAAGTCTTGTAGTTTCGTGTGAAATATAAATATGTGCAGCTCAGCCAAGCTTCCACGTTTTTCATTGTGGTCTGCACTCTCTGACACCACTGTCCGCCTAAAAATGCCCGATATAGCATCTGCCCGTAAAGGACACCTTGCTGATATTTTTCTAATGTTGGCAAAGTGTATGGGCCGGAATTGTCAGTCTTCGTACAGACAATGTGCAACATAGTAGGACTTGAATGTTAAAATCTGTGTGTTTTCATTCCTGGGTGGTAATTTGAGACCATTATTGTGGCCATGCACGATCCGTTTATGGTCGTACCACCTGTTGATTGTACAATCATTGGCACATGTATGAGCGATATGCTGAAGATCATTTGATATTTTCTTCTTATTGGACTAGTTGGAAAAACAAACTCTGTTGGCCCAACCGATCGAACAATCTGCTCTTCTTATCAGGGTTGTTGGATGAGGCCAAAATCTCACACTGCTGTAACTGGCTATCACTGGCTAACCTTATTGTGGTACCTAATGTGTTATCTTGTGGACATACAGTGGATTGAAATCTTCTGTGTGAAAATACAGATAAAGTCAATGCACAATTATACACCCATGTATAATATTTATGGAGTTGGTTTTAAATGGGGGGGGGGTCCTCTTTTTAGTCATCCTATGGACAGTAAAGCTCTTGATTTGCCCAATTTTCATACCAAATAATCATCCTACCCTTTCAGTCTCTCATGTTCCATAAAGTCAGAAGTAAGACTACATAAAAATTGTGGAGCAATCTAATATTTCCACTGCTGGCCTTATAATAACATGTACTATTTACACTATTCTGACTTCCTGTTTAGGTAAGTTCTTGCAAAATGTACTTTTACTGCTATGTGGAACTGCCGTAATGACACACCCAGTCACACAGTGCCATTCTAAATATAATAAAGATATATTTAATGTCTGATACATTCCATTCTTCCTTTCATTATACAGTGTAATAAAGCAATACATAATAACATTCACTTCCAGTGGGTATAAACGTACATCTTTCACGTGCTTTTTAAAAAGGGTACTACAGTAGTTGTACACAATCATTTAACCCATAAATTATGACTATTCATTTTTAATTAACAGTTTTAATAGTTAATCTTTTAAATCTTAGGTGTCTAATTAGGGATATTCCCTAAATATCATAAAGGAATTCTGAAGTTTGACTGCAGTGTCTACAGAGAAACAGGATGATTCTTACAAATGCTTTCACATTGGCTCCTTTTAGGGACTTGTATCCATTAAAAACTTCAGGAGTGCTGTAGGGTGACAGTCACCTCAAAAATTGTCTTGTGTGGTTGAAAAGGACTGGGTGGTTTGTTGCCATGACATTTAATTTTGTTGCCTGAAACCTCCATGAAAAACATAAACACTGAATTTCTATCATAAACTGGAAATTCCACTTTGGATAATAGAGACCTGTACACTTTCCTGGAAGTGATCCCACCCCATCTAACAGGAGATGCAGAGATAAAGCAGCTTATTGCCCCTGGCAAGTTCTGATTGTTTATTTATTACTGAAAATCTCAAAGGCAACTATTTTATTAGACAACAGTAATTGCTCTTTACCAGAAAAGCCACAATTGTGTCTTTATCTTGTTACAGGAGATGCTGCAATTTTCGCATAGTCTGCTTTCAAAAACTTTATTAATCCGTTTTTATAGCAATCTTGTGGTTTATGCCTTGAGAGGAAAGAGATGTGCATTTAAATATTTTGTTACACAATATCTACATCAGAAAAATCTAAATATTGCAGTTATGTAGCCAAGTACATACGTGTGATTGCATAGATCTTGTAATGTAAAAATCATAATTAGGAAATCTATCCACATTGACACAGGCTATACTTAGCTCTTGTCAGCGTTTGATTATAAGCCCATTGCCTATTTAATAAATGATGTTTCAGCATCTGCTGGGCGTCTCTGGCACTGAACAGGGACCTGTGTTCCCTGTTAATGAGATGCGATGATGTAATTCGCAGACTCACCTCTATGCCTGGTGCAGTATGTACAGCCAGGAACATGATAGCAATTAAAGGTGTAATACCTGGGAAAAAGAAGTTGCTTGTATATTAGAAATATGTCTGTAATCATTTCTTTCCCTATTGGAATTTATCATTTGTGCACTATTCTGCTGGATTTCAGTGGCAAGAGGTATTCAACCTGTGGCCCTCCAGATGTTTGAAAACTACATCTCCCAGCTAAATCTAAATATTATAGTTCTGTAGCGAAGAACATGCGTCGAGGAGCCATTATACCCAACAATCACACCGGTGTGTCTATTAGGTCTGGTGTCAACAGTGGTTTGGCTTGGAGGAACAATCAAGGATGCCTGACTGAGCATCACACAGTGGCCTAACATCAAGGCCCGCACGCGAGGGGGAGGGGGTTGGCCTGGGAGGTAAGAGGGTGCACAATCTCCTCCTGAGAAGGAGTTTTTAAACAGCTTTGGACAGTCAGGCTTGCTGTCCGTCCAAAAAGGTTTAAGAGAATTTAATGAAGTAAAAAATTGCAGCAAACAATTTTAATAACTGTTTATTGCTAAAGGGAAACTGGGCACCAGTGAAGGAAACATTGATTCCGCTACCCGGGAAATTCCTTTTCATTGCAATCACTCAGGTAACAAGACAGTGACTTCCATGTATCAGAATCCTCCCCCTCCCTGACACACCCAGGTGTGTATATAAAGGACACCAGCAGCTTTGCTTATTACTCTGTTTTCTCTGGCAAGACCTGCACCTTCCCATACAGTCACTGTTCGTGTTTACACCTGTTCCCAGAATCCATGGCTAAGAAGGTTGCAGTGATCCTGGCTGGTTGTGGCGTCTATGATGGAAGTGAGATCCATGAATCTTCCGCTGTGTTTGTTCATCTCAGCAGAGCTGGAGCTCAGGTAATGTGCACTGAACTGAGTACCTTTCAATGTATATTGTTCTTTATTGTTTCACAGATATACTTTTTAAATTAGTATATTTATAGGGCATATACTTTAGAAAGCAACAGCCATTGAAATACTGTTTATGAAATATGAATTATTATTAATATTTAATAAACATTGTGACACTGGGACGTTATCTGGGACCTTATTATTTCATTGTATTAAAGCTATTATTATTATTACTGTTATTATTGTTATTCTAACATTGAAATTACCCACAGTTCTATGCAGGGACACAGCTCCGTCCCATAGTCTAGAATTGAATCAGAATTGTAAAGTGTTACCGGTATTTGCAATTAGCAGAGAAATGAAATGTTATCATCACTTAGTGCAGGTCCTGGATGCCCGGCCATGTCTCCAGTGTATAATATATTATTCCAATAGGACAGCACAGAAAGTGACTAAATATTCTATTCAAGGGTGCCTAATCCATTTATTAATGCTAAATATCACCATGGAGCAATACAGCATTACCATTGTTAATATTTGGCAATGTTGTATGTGCTGTCCTATTGGAATATTCTATTTTGCAATAAGCAGACATAAATACTAATTGTCACTCTTTATTACAATATGTCTGTCTAGAATGTAATGGTTTGATAATAAGCCCATTGCCTATTTAATAAATGATGGTTCAGCATCTGCTGGGCGTCTCTGGCACTGAAACCATCAGACCTGTGTTCCCTGATAATGAGATGCAATGATGTAATTCACAGACTCACCTCTATGCCTGGTGCAGTATGTACAGCCAGGAACATAATTGCAATTAAAGGTGTAAAACCTGGGGAAAAGAAGTTGCTTGTATATCAGAAAATAATTTGCATTCATCTTTAAAAAAAAAAAAGGTTCTAAAAACAAGGAATGTTGCATGTTACTGGTATTAATTCCACTTGGAGTCAAGTGTTTTTTCTTTTTCATATTTATTTTTCCTTCCCCATGATCAGCTATTAGACAGGAAATGTGGGTATTGCTGAGTAGGCTGGACTGGATGGACGTATGTCTTTATTCAACCTCAAATACTATAACTATCATACAAATATGTCTGTAATCATTTCTTTACCTATTGGAATTTATCATGTGTGCACTATTCTGCTGGTTTTCAATAGCTGAAGGCAGTGGTGTTCAACTTGTGGTCCTCCATATTTTAAAAACTACATCTCCCAACTTTCCTTGGCTATACTCTGCTATTATAATGGGAATTGTAGTTTTCAAAAGGGCACATTCATCCCTCAAATAAAAAATGATATGTAGGTAAATCACCCCCAAAACCACAATGATTGGAAAGCTGAGAGATAGAGGACTTACCAGTTATAAATTAGTAAATGTAAATGATAAATCAGATTGTACTGTATATTGTAATGACATCCTCCAAATACATTTATTTCCACAGACTGTATTTTTTGCCCCGGACATAGAACAGATGCATGTAGTAAGTCACACAAAAGGACAACCCACAGAGGGGAAACGCAATGTGCTTGAGGAGAGTGCGCGAATCGCACGGGGGAATATAAAGGACGTTAACGACCTTGATGTTGGTGAATATGATGCACTTATTATACCAGGTAAAAACCAATTTAACAAGGTGTATAGACATAAGTGATCCATATTCTAGTGATAAACTAAATCTATATGTAACATTGTATAATGATATGTTTGTCTCTGTTTAGGGGGTTTCGGAGTGGCCAAAAACCTGTCTACCTGGGCGGTGAAAGGGAAAGACTGCACAGTGACCAAAGAGATTGAAGCCATCATTAGAGCATTTCACAGTGCCAAGAAACCAATAGGCTTATGCTGTATATCCCCTGTACTGGCAGCAAAACTCCTTCCTGGGTGTGAACTCACTGTAGGATGTGATACCGAGTGTGAAAAGTAAGTTCCTCCCCAAAAATTCAAATGTCAAAATTTGTATTAGGTCTTTTTACCAATAGACAGTTACATTTTATTTATCGGTTTACCAAGAAGCTTCCAATCATATTTATCACAAGATCGAATTATTGTTATTAATATTATAGTCTGGTTTAGGGCTTATCTTATCTTATTTTTCAACCTTATGGTGTATATATATATATATATATATATGATCCTGACGACGGCTGTGAACTGTGGCGGATAGGCGTTGATCATGCTTGAATGAAGTTTATCTACTTGATACAAGACTTGTGAGCGCTTTCCAAATTTGCTGTTATAGATTTCTTTTTTTCTAAAATCTTAAATATATAAATAAATGAAGAAAGAACAAGCACTGCAACCCCCCTTTTTATAACTGCATAATCACTTCGTATATTTTTATATTTTATAAATCTTTGTCACAATGTGCTTCATCTATGATTCCTGCTGTTGTAATGACAATCTTGCCTTTGTTTGGTGCATAGGTGGCCGTACGCAGGCACAGCATCTGCCATCAAAGAGCTTGGCTGCAAACATGTCAACAAAGAAGTCCATGAAGCTCATGTGGATATGAAGAACAAGTTGGTTACCACCAGTGCATTTATGTGTAACAGTCCAGTCCATGAGATTTATGATGGAATTGGTGAATTAGTGAAATGTGTTTTGAGCCTTGCAGTGTAACATTATGTATAAATGTGTAATGGTGTGTACTATTTATTTGCACGAGCAAAAGAATAAATCTGTATGTTTTCCATACAATTTGTACTGGCTGGTGTATTCCCAGGTTCTCATACAAGGTGCTGATTTCCCCAGATAGCCCAAGTCCAAGTGAAAGTCTAATATTAAATTAAGAACAGGTAATATCTCGTATAATAATAATTATTTTTGAAATCTTATAAAAACCATAATACCATATCTATCGTATTCACTTACATCAACTGGATTTAAAGTTTAGTTCTCTCAAAGTGGACTTAATTCCCAGCCAGAAAACTCTCTTCCTGCTTGTTTTGTTTACACACATGAACAAAAACAGAATAAAGGTAGAAATACACCTTGCCAATCTTAGACAAATCCTAATATATCCAACAGGGTTTGCCTAACATTGACAAGGTGTATGGGCTTTAAATGACCAACTATGATGATGACGAACTTCTGCTTTTATCATCATTGTCGGTACAGCCTGTAAATTTCTATCTGTCTGCATTGGCTCTTTAATTCAAGTAGAGGGAAACCAATGCAATTATCCCAATTATGGGGACCCAACTGACTGATCACTATTCAGAGGGCTGTTGGGGTATTTTCTGTATCAGTCCATGTGTATAGGAGCCTTAAGAGCAATAAATAAAAGACTATTTATCCTGCACATCCTGAATACCCACTACATTCTAGAACATATCTAAAAACAAGTTGGCTTTTAGCTCCAGAATACTTGGATTTTGCTAAGGCCTTTCATAGGCAACTTATTAATAAACTCAAAGGCAACTTATTAATAAACTAGAAAGGGAAAGTTTAAGTATAAACTTTGAATTGAAAGACCGCATTTTGAAAGGGAATGTGTGTGTTTGTGCTGCAGATTTTAAAACTTAATACTGGCAATGATGAGGACATGGTTGTTTTTACTTACCCTTTAAATATAGCTGTCACAGGAATGAATGGGTAGGTCAGTGGGTGTGTGCACTCGTGTCAGGTTGGGGGATAAAATACAAAATTTTTTGATGATTGGCTAAAATGTGTTTTTTTGACTATATTTACCCTTTAAATATGGTTGCCACATGAATGAATGGGTAGCTCATTTGGTGTGTGTACCTGTATCAGGTTGGGGTTAAAAAAACAAACTTTTTGGATGATTGGTCAAATTTATTTTTTGACTTTAGTTACCCTTTAAGTATGGCTGCAACAGTAACGGAGGGTTAGGTCAGTAGGTGTGTGTACCTGTGTCAGGTTGGTTCCTTCCAGACTGGGGTTACCTTGACGTGGTTGGAAGGCTTTTCATTCATGTGATCACAGTAATGTATACTAAAACCCCTTTGTTTATAAAGTATGCCAGTGTGCAGATAATATGATATTGTATGGGGCCTAGGAATGTGCATTGATTATCTTTTCTATGTTTGTATAAATGTTTTGACCAGATCAGTAGCACTTCCGCTAAATGTAGTTGTAAATTAGCCTAATTGGAGTGCTTCCACAATTCTTGTATTGTATGTGTCAGGTTGGTGGGTTAAAAAAACAAACTTTTTTGATGATTGGTCAAATTTGCTTTTTGACTATAGTTACCCTTTAAGTATGGCTGCAACATTAATGGTGGGGTAGGTTAGTAGGTGTGTGTAACTGGGTTTGGTTGAGGGGGTGTCTTTTTTGTGTTTACCATAAAACTAACTTTTATATTAAAATTATTTTTTTTCCTTTATTTACCTTTTAAGTATGGCTGCCACAAAAATGGAAGTGTGTCAGTAGGTGTGTGTACCCGTGTGAGGTTGGGGGTATGTGTTTTTGCATGTATGGCCATATAACTAACTTTTATTGAGGATATATCAATATAGTCCAAAAAAGCGGAAGAAAAAAACGGAAGCAGAAGAAAAAGAAATAGAATGGTAATTTGGCTCTTCAAGCCAAATTAACTAAGGTCTGTTGGCACATTTGTATATGTATAGAAAATTTATTGATGGATCGTATGCAGAGAATAGTTTTTAAAAGTTCTAAGTGGGGTGCCACAGAGCTCTGTGTTGGGGCCACTTCTATTTAATCTGTTTATTGATGATTTAGAAGTATAGTCAGCAAGGTCTCTGTGTGTGTGGATGACACAAAAAAACGTTGTCGACCATTTAAAAGCAACTGTATTTGCACTGAACTTCCCCTTTAAGATATAAGTTAAAAATAGTCTACCTGGTGTAGGGCAATTATACTTACCTTTCCTCACTGGTTCGGTGTATTACAAACACCACTGCCTTCCTCCAGGAACTAACTAAAACATTCCTGTTACTTTTGTTTTTATTGTATTGAATTGTTTTACAATAAAACAAGCTCATCCTGTTTTAATTTGGTACACAGAGTCTTTTGAAACTGGTATAAATCCTCTGTTACCACTCTATTTTACCTGGCTGCTTCACCGAGCAGAGTGCTCACCCTGCTATGACTGTATCACCATCTGTTTAATGGAAAGAAGTACCAGAGGTTATATTTTGGGGGGAATCTCAAGAGTAACGATTGATGTCAGCCACATTAAAGAACATCTATAATAAAATTATTATAATTTTTGTGTGTATTCATACCTTGGCATACCATGCATTAACAATTTTATTTTCTATAGATGGTGGCAAAGGAAAGGGAAAAAGAATAAAAAAGAGGGATGGGGGGTGCAAAGAAGGACACGGAGAGAATAGAGATTAGAGGAAAAATGTACAATCTTCATCACATGACACATATGGTACTATATTATATGGTTTACAAACTATAGTCGCACTCCAAAGTTACACAAAGTTACACGTGTTTAATGGTAAACAACAAACATCAAAACTTTTCGGGGGTGCTTCACCATTAAACACATGTACCTTTGATGTGCGTCTCTCTCATCTAGTTTGTATACTGCATTCCTATACCCCTAGGGGTGGGGGTTTGAGATGTCTGTACCCTACCAGGTGTGAGTGCATTTGAGACTTCTATATTCTATATTGGATACTAACTGTATTTATTTTAGTAATTTAAGTATCGCTAAGAGTGTGTGTTTCCTTGTATAGGATCTATGACATCCAAGTAGCAATGAATTTGTTCATCCTTCTTTAACCCTCATTATATGGGATAATTCTCTGGCCCATTCCCCATTAGATGGGCTCATTGTGGACTTCCAGTGTCTGGGTATGACCAGCCATGCTGCTGTAAGGAAATGAATCAGTAGCCCTTTTTTTAATTGTAAATATTTATTAAGGTATCTGTGACATTAAAAATAAAAATCTCGAGGGAGAATTTATCATACATTTTACCCTTTATTCTTTTTTTTAAGAAATAAAGAGAAAAGGCAAACATAAAAGACAACCCTCCCCTAGACAATATATTAGCCTAAACATATAACAAAACAACATAAATAAACCGAAAAATCACAGGACTGAGCTCCCCCCTCAGTGATTGTGTTTGACCCAAAAAATAGAGATAAAAAAAGATAAGAGAAAAATAGTGTTACTGTCTTATCACTTTAAATTCCTACAACCAATCCCCTATATAAAACCAGATATTAAAATATATTAAAAAATACACTTACGTTTTATCCTTTGTGTGCTCTGTGTATAAAAACGAGGAGAATATAATAGAGAGCATACAACCCTTGAGAAAGCCACAGGAAGTGGTGAAATGCGTTGGGACGACACAGGAACTTTATCCAAAGCTGGATTTGAGTATTGTCTAACAGGATTACTGATTGAGCACAAAATGTCTGCTCATTAAAGGACTATATACTGCTTTTTGCACAGGTGAAAACCCTAGATGCTGCTGAGGACTTATTGCTCCAGTAATACTACCAACTGGTGCTATTGAAGACTATTTGCTTTTATATGCTTTTATATTTTTTTTTGCACTTTCCTGCACTTTTTTGCACTTATAATAAAAGGACACACAAAGGAAGTGTAAGTGTCTTTTTAAATATATTTTAATATCTGGAGACCAACGAGGAGGAGCCAATCCAAAAAGAAGGGCAGGACGGCCCCCCAGACAGAGGAGACGGATGTGATCTACAATTTGAGTAGGCATAATTTAACCAAAGAGGAACATATGATTCTTAGTAAGGGGCTCACGTTTGTCCCTACTATAAAAACTGATCCATTTAAAACAGAAATTGATTTATATAGACTCCAGCGCAAACTCAAACTCAGAGATATGTTTAGGGACAACCCCCAGATGGATGTACCCTTTGCACCTAGGAGCATATATGACCCCCCGATGACTGCCCCATCCATCAAAGTATTTTCAAATATGACTAGGGTAGAAAGTGTCAAAATTCAGGAACTGACCCACCACAGGAACAATTTAAAACCATCAGAGAAACAAGCTATTAGATCATTGCAAAACGACAGTACACTTGTCATAAGACCTGCAGATAAAGGAGGGGGTATTGTCCTCATGAATAGGGAGGATTACTGTGCGGAGGCCTTAGCCCAATTGAATGATCCTAAAGTATACCTACCACTGAATAGTGATCCAACGTGGTCCTTCAAAAGAATTCTCGATGAAAAAATACAGATAGGAGAACAACTGGGTTGGATAGACAGACGGACGGCTAAGTTTCTTATTACCAAGAACCCTAGGGTCCCGTTGTTCTATACGGTACCAAAAATACATAAATCTATGATTGCCCCCCCAGGACGCCCTATAGTGTCCTCATGCGGATCTCTGTTCAAACCAGTCTCAAAGTTTATTGATCACTACCTACAATCTGCAGTTAAAAATATGAAATCATTTCTTAAGGATAGTGGATCCTTGAGAGAAATGTTAAAAACACTAAATAATGTCAAAGAAGAACATACTTTAATGACATGTGATGTTTGTAATCTATATACCGTCATACCTCAAAATGACGGCATAGAAGCCTGTCGGGAGGCCCTTATTAGAAATCAACACAAACATCCACCTGTGGATTTCCTCATGGACCTTTTGAATATGGTCCTTGGGAAGAATTATTTCAGATTTGATAAGGGGCTCTACCAACAGATCTCAGGGACGGCCATGGGTACAAATGTGGGCCCTTCCTTTGCGAACCTATATATGGAGGCATTTGAGGAGACTCACATTTACCCCAGGTTCAAGCAGAACCTTATAATGTACAAACGGTACATAGATGATGTGTTCATTATATGGGCAGGGTCAACTGAACAATGCCGGAGTTTTGTTGAATATCTTAACCTACTGGATACACCCATTAAATTCACCATGAATTGTGATGTGGATACTGTAGACTTCCTCGACCTTCGTATAACAACGACACCCCAAGGATTCCAGACCACGCTGTTTTCTAAACCCACGGACCGAAACACGATACTGCACGCCAGGAGCCATCATCCCGAACCGCAAAAAAGGGGAATACTGTTTTCACAATTTCTCTGAGTGTACAGGAATAACACAGATAATAATGTAGCTGAGACACAGGTGTTAAATATGAGTAACAAATTCAAGCAACGGGGGTATAATGATGATATAATTACCCAGGAACGCAATAAAGCGAGATCAACGTACAACATGACCCCATACCAGAACAAATATAAGAAAAAGACCCAGACAATCACTTACAGCTTGGACTTTACACCACTCAATGAAGAGATTAAGACGTTGGTGAAACGTAATTGGAATGTACTACAAAGTGATGATACTTTACCTTTCAAAAATACCCAACCACTACTGGCTTATCGCAGAGGAAAAAACCTGAGAAACCTATTAGTGAAAACTGATGTTAGTATAGGTCCCATTAGGAATCAGGACAGTTGGCTTAGTACAGATAAAAAAGGTTGCTTTAGCTGTACAGGATGTCTAACCTGCCGATATATCATGAGGGGCCAGGACTTCCCACACCCACACAGTGGTAAACGTCTGAAAATCAGACACAGATTATCATGTCTTAGCAAATACATAGTATATATTATTACCTGTCCCTGTGGATTATACTATGTGGGTAAAACAACTACCACAGTAAGGGAGAGAATGGCCAACCACAGGAGGGCAATTAGAATAGCCCTAGCCCCCACTAACAGCTTTAAGGGGGAAGACCCTTCGCCCAAATTTGGCGAACAGTCGGTGGCCCGACATTATAAGGAGGCCCAACATACAATGGCCAATTTTAAATGGATGGCCATAGACCAGGTCACTAAAGCAGAAGGACGTGACCGGGATCGAGCCTTACTACAAAGTGAGGCGTGGTGGATCCGCAAATTGGACACAATGTCCCACAGGAGTCTTAATGAGATACTATCGCTGGCATGCTTTATATAATGAGACATCTCCACAACAGTCAGATTTTAGACTCTTACCAGTCAGTGTATGATTCAGATCTTAAGTAACGATTTTTTACTTGTAAAAATGTTTTAACCGTTTTAGTGTCACCAATCTATTTATATCCTATGAGCACTTTCTAGTATTTATTCATGATTATCTGTTTTACTTATTTATTCCACAGAGATATATCTATGGGAACTTTTTACCACAATGAATTTTTACCACAATGAATATTTGCACTTTATGGGTAATATAGAACTAGAGGTGTGCACTCCATATTACATTACCCCCTTACCCCAAGGATTCAGGAACAACGTACACTGGGATACCCGAATAGCCGCACGGCAATGACGTCATGTGGATGATACAAGGTGGGAGGGACGCTTACGCAAGAAGCGTCATAATACACACCCATCTAACGGACCTATCCAAGGGAACTACGTAACGCTGATGGAGCGGGTGGGGAGGTCTTAGTAGGAGGGACATGGGGATGTGTGTTTGTTATATAAATCTTGATCACCGTGCACTTGTTATCTTGAGAACGGCCTGACACGGGCCGAAACGCGTCGATAGACGTGCAATAAATATTGCATTCACTGATAAGTCCCTGGAGTGCTCCGTCTTCTTATGGTTATCGTTAATATCTGGTTTTATATAGGGGATTGGTTGTAGGATTTTAAAGTGATAAGACAGTTACACTATTTTTCTCTTATCTTTTTTATCTCTATTTTTGGGATCAAACACAATCACTGAGAGGGGGTGCTCAGTCCTGTCATACTTTTTATTTTTCGAAGATTTTAAGATACAGTGGAAAAGGGACTTTTACAGCACTCTCCATACCACTCAGCCCAATCCATAGCGCAATAGAGGATTACAGTAACTATAAATAAACTCACCCCATTCCCAGAGATAGGATGAGCATCCCCTCCCGATCAACCAGAATCTGACCATCTCCAGCATGTCTGTAAACAACAATTAGCATTCTCTATCTCTCGCACCTAATCCAGCACCAGATCCATTGACTATATATCTCTTGCCTCCAGCCCAGCAGGTTAATTGTCCCTACGGAAAGGTCCACCAAGGGTAGGCCTAGATTGATCAGTTTAGTCAATCCAGTGACCCCAGATAACCTAATATTTGTCTAGCCTATACCTAATTTGTAGTAGACCTTTTTAAAAAGAAGATGTTGATCCTGGGATTTGCAGTTCTGCAGTCTCCTGGATCTATTTCTGGAAACAGACTGGAGGGCTGTAATACTGTATCTGGATGTGAGAATAACATTAATCAGCTAACAGAAAAAGTATTAGATTACATCAATCCAGGTATTTCTAAGGTTATCACTTTAAAGGATTTTCTTCTTTATGCCAATCAGAAAGCTTGGCTGAACATTGATGCCTGTTGAAAGCTAGAGAAATCTGGCGATTTGTTATCTTATCATTAAGATAGAAGAGCATTAAGGTTTAGGATTAGAAAAGCTAAATATGAATACAAACTGAACATGGAAGATAGGTTTAAAAAATCAGACACTCGAGGGTGGTGGGAAGGTCTGAAGACTCTGGTAAACACTGGTTTCCCAGGCTCTGTATCAGGCACGAATGACCGTAAATTATGCGAGAGGAAGGTTTTAGACCAGTGGTGCATCTCTGATTGC
This sequence comes from Hymenochirus boettgeri, assembly GCA_019447015.1. Taxonomy (NCBI): domain Eukaryota; kingdom Metazoa; phylum Chordata; class Amphibia; order Anura; family Pipidae; genus Hymenochirus; species Hymenochirus boettgeri. The sequence continues at coordinate 180,300,502 of CM033476.1, forward strand.
CAAATGTTTTGAGCGCACCAATTTTCATTTGTTATTGAGTCAACATTAACACGGGGTACGGGGTAACGCAGTGCTGTGTCCTGAGTCCATTGTTGTATTCATTGTTTACCTCAGATTACTTACAGACATTGATCAATAACTACCTTGTAAAGTATGCCGACCGTTCCTTGTTGGGTCTCATTGTGGAAGAATATGAGAAAGATTATAGGACTGGCTGCTTGGTGTCCCCTGGGAAAAGAACACAAATGAGCTTATTAGAAAGGCCCAGCAGTGTTTGTATCTGATGAGGTAGTTGAGAAAGAAACCTGTGTCTCCTGACACTTTATTATGTTTTTATCAAAGCATGAGAGAAAGTATATAAGATATGGTCTGTTAGTATGGTATGACACCTGTACTAAGTCAGATTAGAAGCTGTTACAGACAGGGGGGAATTCCCTGTTGTCTTATTGTACATATGATAGGTTTATTGTGTAAACAGTGTTATCTCAGGCTTCTTGATGAGGAACAAATCCTACTTGGTCTCTGTGCTGTATTATTGTAGGAATATTTTTTTTATTTAAAGGGATGTCCACCCCCAAAACTCAAATTTAACCCCATACTGGCCCCACTCTGTAGTGTACAAAAATCCTTACCTTACATCCCAGCTCCTTATGGTTGCCATGGACTCCAAAGTCCAGGAAAGTGTAGTGTAGAAGGTCTGGGTGACTCATCCTGTGCCTGTCTCAACCTCGACAAGGTCTGAGGCATGCACAGGAGAGTCCTCCCCCTCCCTCTCCCTCCTGTTTTCTTCCCCCTCCCCCTAGTGTAAAATCCCCAGTATATATTATATATATTGATCCCCCAGCCCCAACCGCCATAACATAATTATTAGAAAGTGCCCAGATAGTTACTTACCTTCCCTCTATCCTCCGGCGTTCTGAGCAGCCGGTCCCGCCCCCTGCTTGCATTTCTGTACAAGCAGAGGGACTGGAGAGTGCCGCGGAGGATAGAGGGAAGATAAGTACATATCGGGGCACTTTCTAAGAATTTTATTACGGCGGTTGTGGCTGGGGGATCAATATGTATAATATATAAAAAGTTCAAAAAAGGGGTGGACATGCCCTTTAATTATAATTAATTGGCTACCATTTTTAAGTTTAAGTTTTTTTGGCTACCATTTTTTAAGTTTAAGATCAAAATTAATCAGGGGAATTAGTGGGTAACTAGAGTATTCTAATGGATCTTTGCCTGAATAATAGCTGCCATTAAAATCCCTTTTGGGATTTACTCACATGCACAAAAGCGATATTGAATCATTTACCCAGAGCGATAGTGGCTCTGGGTAAATTGCCCTGTTAACATACTATCTTGGGTACAATGCATTTCTATTGCCAATGAGAACACATTTTCTCTGGGGCAGGTTCAGCCACCCCTCTCTTTATGGAAGTTCAGGCTAGAGAATCTAGAAGACTTACATTCATCCCCAGAGCTTAAATTTACTGTAGCTAGTGAAAATGCACTTATTCTGGTTTAGCCACTCTTCTGTTCTCTTCATGGGAGTTTAAGCTAGTGAACATAGCTTCTGGAAGTCTAGGATTAATGCTTGACTATGGCCAGTAAAAATACACTTATTCTAAGGTAGGTTCAGCCATCATACCCTCCCTTGATGGTCTTTGCTAGAGGAATTAGCTTCCAGAAGTCTTGCCTAAATCCTCTGGGATAAATGCTTTGCTATAGCCCTTAAAAATACCCCTTTTCTGAGACAGATTTAGCCATTATAACCTCTCTTGATAGAAATCTAAGCTATATGTATTAGTTTTCCTCCATGGGGCTTAATGCTGTGCTGTAGCCATTGTAGCCAGGGGAGAAGGGTTTTATGAGGGTAGCAAAATATCAATGCGCATCAGGATGTGGATTGTGCATTACTATTCTGCTGTGGTGCTTGTGTAATATCTTGGACTCAAGTGCTCCAGTAGCATTGGATCTTGCCTAGTCCCTGTACAGGCTATACTGATGTTTGCAAATAATCGCTTTCAGATACATGGGCAATTCAAAACTTCTTTTCCTAAAGAATACAGATATGGGAGCCTCACTTAAATCCCCAAAGGTTCACCAGTTAGACCAAAAGACAGATAGATATATAAGTGTTTCATTGTATTCTATAAAAGATCCCTTTAAAAAAACACTTACAGTAGATTAAAATTCCATTTTATTAGAACTAATATAACAAAATGAAAAAAATATATATACATTTGAAGTAATAAAATAAAAATTTAAATAAAATAATTTTCTCAGTATTATCCGTTTTCTTGGGTTTGAGGCCATTGTATTGTTACCAGCTCTTTAAGTCATTAGTTAAAATAAATAAATACAAATAATGAAATTATAAATTATAATCATCACTGCATAAATCCAAGCAAATAAAACAAAGTGGATAATTTCCATTGTTCCTGGCCTAACCCAAACATTACTACTTAACACATATATTTTAATTACAATATCATCCTCATATATATATATATATACATATATGTACAGTGTTTGAATTTAGTTTATAGAAATGGTGATTGCAAATATACAGTATAGTATATATATTTCTATTATTTTTATAAAGAATTTGGACATGTAACCATATTCACAGAATTTTGTTTCCTTTCTATTTTTCCATATGGCTGTACTGATAGTATGAAGTTTATAGAATAGGTTTTACTGGTTAACTGCCCTTGGTTTAGTGCAAAAATCGACATTGCTCGTGAATTGCAGTGAATATTTGTATATAACCACTCCTGTATGGGATAGACAGATGGACATTTCACATACATAATTACTGGAGAGACACTGGAAGGTGGGAGATGTCTGTTACACTTTCTATGTTTTCTACCATCTGAATGCATCTTCCACTTGCCCTTCCCTCAGTACATGTAGCGCATTAGTGCGAAACTTCTTAACAAGGACTCCCTGCTTAGGGGTTTCTCCAGTGACCATAAAATGTGTCAGTTTTTCCAATCTTGACATCTCCATTTTTCAGCGAGTTACAATCTCTCCATAATTTTATCGAAGTTGGCCACATTATCTTCTGGATGCTCTATTACAACCTTGCTCAGCAGATTGTGAAGGTCACGTCGATACATTTTCTCCTCGCTGAAAGAGCCAATGTTAACTTCTCCATCTAAGAGAGCTGTACAGGAATTAAACTGGAAGGAATGACGGGCCTCGTGTTCTGACTCTGGGTAAGGTCTGTTGATGTATTTGGACTGGAACTCTGAGAACAATGGACTGAATGGCAAATGGATTGAAAGAACCATAGTGATTTATTAGTCTATTTCTTACAGAGACTGAGGCATCTGCAATCCAGTGCATTCCAAGATGTGCTGGGAAAGATTTGAAGGCAATGTCCTGCTTCTCCAGGAGAAATTCATAGTCTCTCCTGCTGGAAAGGATTTAGGTTGGTAGTCTCCGTAAAAGGCACTAAAACCAGAACACCCTGGAACATAATCCAGAATAAGACTGTTTGCCTCCATTCCCTTTGAGGCCAGCAGTGCAGCTTCTAAACCAAGCCTAGAGCATTGCCAATATGTAGAGGTTTTGCTAGTGTGGCAGCATTTGCCATAGGAGCTCCAGCTAGGGAGGCTGCAATGGCCAGGGCATGTGCACTTTGCTCTTGTCAAGGAGAGAAGCTTTGCTGATGCTGCAGCACTTCCCATTGTGCCGACAACGTAGGAGGGTGGAATCTGTAACAGAACATATAAAGTTAAACTACTGAGATATATATTTTTTGGAGAAAAGAAAATGCACATTCTTCTGCAATTACAAACATAGAAGGGCATTATTCTCTGGGGTTGCCTGTGATGAAGGGCGCATGCCCGAAACGCGTCGGCTGTGATGGCCCTATGATTTTAAATTGAACTAATAAAGTCTTTTTATATTCGGAAGAGTTGTAGGCGCAAGAACACTTTTTTCCTATTTTGTTCCATTATTCTCTGGGGAATCAGTGATACTCTCAGATTACTTTAAGGGCATGTCTACCCTCTTAACTTAATTTGTGCCAACAACTGAAGGAGTGTGGAATCTACACAAAAATACAAATAAAAAATAATGTTAAAATGCATTCTGTATAGAATTAACACACACACACATATATATATTATATAATATAATATATATATATATTATAATATATATATATATATATATATATATATAATATATATATATATATATATTATAATATATAGTTGAGATACATATATGTCATGTTAAGTGAGGTGCTTACTTCAAGTTGTCTGCATTTTGCCCCTCTCTGTTTTTTGCTTTAACTAAAACCTAGTCAAGCTAAGCAGTCTCAGCCACCTGTGCAATAGGCCAAATTAAAAAAAAAATCTTTGTAATTGTCTTACTTACTTTTTAGGGATGTTCTTGGCTTCATGGGAGAAACCCATAAGTCTTCCTTGTACTTCGATCCCCACATTGAATGCTGTAGGAGATCTTCCCCATGATTCTCTTTTCTTTAGAAAGCATTTGGGTCAGTGCCAGAAGGGCAGGCAGCACTGCACCCGAAGGGTGGGTAGCAGGGTGCCAGGTGTCATCAAAGTCCATGGAGTGGACCTAGAAGAAAAGACAGGTGTGATACTTTATTTCATAGGCAAATATTCTAAATAAAACAGGGCACACCAGATTAGGAAAAGATTCTGTCATTAAAGCGACATTACAGTACACTTACTGCAACTCCATTAGTAAAGGCAGCGAGTGTTGGTGACAACATCAATCCTTTTCTTCCATATACTGAACTTAGGGCTCCATTTCCATATCCTGAAGAATACAGATCCTGGAACACATGGAACATAATGATTAGACCCCAACAATAGAGACCAAGACACAGACAAGTTTCACTATGACAGAATTCAAAGAACGACAGAATTCAAATGAATGAGACAATTTTCATTAATACTGAATTTGTATGTTTCCTATCTACGTAAGGACAATGTGACTTTGTTATGATACTCTCTATAAGCTCTTCCTTCCCTTACCTGACAGTACTGCAGAATAAGGTTAAACACATGAGTTGTTGAACCCACAAGGCCGACCCCAATGTTGTCCAGGATCATACGTTTACTTCTATGCCGTACAATGTCTGAAAGATGGTCTGGACCTATACCATTGATGAATGAGGCAAAGCTGCTGGTAACTGTTTCTTCTAACTGATGGTCTTCAACCACTGTAACATAATGTCCATACAATGTGTTAGAGCTGAAAGCAATTTCTCCACATTGGAACCACTTACATATAATTTTCTATAGAGGAGACATCCTGAAAGATTCATATAGTGATAAACAATTAACAGCAACAGTTCTTATAAATAAAAAAATAAAAAAAGGAAAGGGAAAAAAAGGGACCCAGTTTAAACTATAAATCCCAGTTACCCTTTAATGCTGATTTGTGGAGCTTTCTGGATAGTCCGTGAACATTCTTGGCATTCTAAAGAGAGAGAAATAGATTGTATTATCAATATTATTTACACATTCTAATAAAGTCTGGTTTGGATCTTGATTTTATTTCTATATTAGTATTACTGCCTTGAACACACTTATTAATGCAGAATTGCATACTGTAACTTTGAGTGGGCAATATGGTGAAGATGGAAGCATCTATTTCAGAACTTAGAAAAGCACAATATGATATAACAGCTAGGATCCTTCAGTTGATATTGTCTATTTAGAATATCCAGGTAACATCTTGAAAAATCAACCTATAATAATTCTGAAAATAGCAGTTAATCCCATCTCCCCACTTGCCAATAAACCATATTCTGTAAACTGTACAGCTTATTGGTGAAAATATAAATCAGAACTTACTTTCAAAGCTGAAGAAAACATCTTATTGAGAGAAGATGAAAAGTCAATTCTGTAGCACTGCTGGTATCTCACTGTCAGTTCTCACTGTCCTGTAGTTCATGTGGGATATTTATTTACAGTCCTTAATATATTCAATATGACATCACTGAAGATTTCAAAACAATGAGATCAAGTCACACCCAGGATACTGAGTTATATTATTGGAGAATTATTCCAGGAAATACAATTCAGGCTTTCACTGGGAAATAAGCTGTTGAACAAGTTGGATAGTAGTAAATTCAAATGTTTTACCATCTAGCCCCTGGACATGGTTCTATTCACACAAACTGAATACCCCACTCACCCCCCCCACCTACCCATTGTACTGAATAACTGGAAGTCATAAGCCTTTCATAAGGAATCAGTTCCAGGCAGGGTTATGGTACAATGTCAGATAATGGTACAAATGGAATGGGAACTGCATGGGGGAATGTTTTTGGAAATGTTCAATCTTTTTCAAAAGAAAAGAGGGTGGGGGGAGTTTGTCGAATTTGTCGAAAAGTGTTTTGTTGCGTTAAGTTCAGCCATTCAAATTCGCCAAGTCTGAGGTGGCGAATACGCAAAAACGGCGTATTTGGCCACTTTTATATGATGGTAAATAAGTAACACTCCCTGGTGGCTTTTCAAAGTAGTGTCAAATTGGTTAATACACACTGAACCACCGTCTTTGTTATTTAAAAATAGCCTAACACATGTGGTGTTTTTTTCAGCCAAAGATATAAATAGTATAAAAGTCCTCTTGTTGAGGACATTTTTTTTAGAATTGCTTATTTTCAACTAACTTATCAAACCAGTTCCATTAATATGGGAACATATAGGGCTGTATAAGAAATAGTCATGTTAATGGAACATTCCAGTAAGTAATGATGTTTGTCGAAAATTCTGATAAAACTGCAAAAAATGCAACAAAAGGGAGAAAATGTGGAAAAAAGACAAACCTTCACCTGTTTATAAATAGTGTTAAATAGAAAACGTCAAAAATAGCTGTGAAATTTCACCTTCTCTGCTTTATAAATATGCCTCTAAATTCAACAAATACATTAGTGTTTATTTTGCTAAAGACTCCCCATTAATGTTGGCAAATTTTTGCTTGCAGCCCTGCCCAACACTAAAGAGCAATTTCTCTTTCCCCGGGATACCTGACTTAACGCAATGAATAAGGCAATTTTGTCAACGCACATTGCCACATTGATACATTTTGTGCGAAAACTAGCGTTTATATAAAATTGTCGAAAATAACGCTCTATGTCCTGCGATAGTGAAATGACGAAAATGTGAGTTTTTTAAAAAAAAGTATCCATTGTACAGTGTAAAATGATGTGTAAAGTGGTAGTTTGGCACTATTGTATTAAATGGTAATTCTTTAATGTATAACTTTAATGCACTAAAAGGAAACAGATAAAAAACAGTATCATAAACCTTCTATAGAAACCTCTATTAGGGCATGACCACACTGCATTGCACCGGAATTGCAAATTTCAGCTAATTTGTACCAAATTTCAGCTAAAAATCCTAATAAAAGTTGTTGACTCGAGTATTAACCGAGGGTAGAAACTTGGCATTCAAGATGTTTGGAAACTACAACTCCCAGCTAATAAAGCATGCTGGGAGTTGTAGTTCCCAAACATCTTGAATGCCCCCTCACTCCCACCCATTAGTTTGTACCTGTGGGCTCTTCTCCCTGTGGGCTCTCCTCCATCCAAGGGCTTCCTCCATCCAAGGGCTTCCTGGCAGGTACAGTATCCTTAGCGGTATCCTGAGCATTCCGGCAGCCACACGCTCATTCCAGTACTGGCGCGCCGGCTGACGTCACTGCCTGGCGCTGGGCTTGGCGCCGGGCAGTGAGTCAGGCCAGTGCGCCAGTACACAGAAAGATCGTGCGGCTGCGGAATGCCAGGTAAGCTACTGACTCGAGTAAAACCGTTTTTTCCAGCCTGAAAAACTCGGTTTATACTCGAGTATATACGGTACATTCATTTATGAAATAATCTTTAATGTAAGACACTGTAAAAATAATTACAGTATATCAACTTAAGGGCACTTCCACACACACACACCCAAAAAAACCATGAAATTCCCCTAAACCTGGACCTCGCTAGGTTCAAATTTGACTATATTTACCAGCCCTCATTCCATCACTCCTGTGCATTTTGTCATTATTATATCTGTAAAAGGATTTTACACAATAAAAATGTACACTATGCCCTATGGATTGTGAAATTATGTCACGTCACTTAATAACTCCACAGGAGAACTATCACATTAAATGTGGATTTCCAAATAACCTGTTGTACAGCGTTTCTAGACTGTTCATGATTACCAAGATGCTGTGATAGGCTAATTGGGACTTTCCAGGGTACATAATTGCCAACAGATTCTTGTACAAGTCATTCTGAATTGAGAAAGCCAGTCGGATGACTAGCAAAACGTCTTCAAGAATAAACTTTAAGTCCAGTTGACTAAACTGAATACAAAAGAGGTGTTCATGGTATGAGATAGAAACATTGTGTGTAGTTTATTTTTAGTCCGGTGACTCAGGGTCAGTTATCACTAATGGTGATTTTCTTGTGATTTAGGAGACATTTTACCAGGTTCCCTAAAACTCATTTATTTTAAAATTATTTTTAAAGATTCAGTTTTGTTATAATTATTTACCACTGAAAATGTTAACCTTTTTTTTTTGTCGTTTTAAACACTAGTTTAAAGTTGTCCATACACATTGCTAATATTTGAGAAATACAGAATTTGCCAAATATCATCATGTTGTGGAGCCAAAAAAGAAAGGCCAAGATGTAGTCCAACTATCACAATTAGAAATAGTATTCTAGAGTTAGAAATAAAGTTTTATCTATATTAACCAGCTGTTGATGTCCTTTTTACGGTCTATGAATGGTGCTAAGAAAAGATTGGTTTTCCATGGATTCAGACTGGGAGAGGAGTGCCCTGACATCTTCTGTACACCTAGACATGTGACCGAATGCTACATATTGGAACAGATTAGGCCAGAGCCGCAACCTAATTAAAAGCTATCACTCTGCAAGAGTAAAATATAAAAATATATTTCAGAAATCTGCCGGAACTCTGACTTTTCAATTTACGTTTTTTTGGGGGGATTTTCCCTAACCAGTAGAACTGTTTTCAACAGTTATTGGAAAATCAAGAATTTTCAAATTTAAAAATCAGAAATTTTTGAAATTTGTAGAAATCTCTAGAATACTACGTGGAACACCAAAACAAGAAGCGCATGAAGTTTCCGTTAATGGACAGTGTTTTTTTTAAAAAAAGATTTCAGGTATTGATAAGTGTTCTCCAGACCATTTCCCAGGTCCCTGAGTCATTTACAGTAAGTTACCATTGCTGTTTATACCTTAACTTTAGGTAGAACATTCAGATTGTTTTTAACTCCCATTGATTTCAATGGGTCTGCTTGCGGATTTTCAGATTTTTACTAAAATCAGTGAATCTGCTAGCAGAACAGATTTCAGTGAGTTCGGCCATCTCTACTGTTATACATATGGTACATATATTTTGTGTAATGGTGCAATGTCTTTAATCTGATAGGTAGTCGGGTTTTCAATACAGCATAATAATGCTTAGCAGTTTTGAATCCCCACTCCATGTAATGTTATGTCACAATGTGCTGCTCAGTATTTATACTATATTATGAGATCATCAAAAAATACTGCAAAAAATGATCATTTTTAACACTTGACTTCATTTCTTAAAAATAGCCTAGTCCAGGCATTAAAACAGTAATATACTGTAAATGTCATTTGGGTTACTCCACGGGATCTCTTTTTTCTACCTAAAGTGGACATTTCACTTTCTTCAGCTAGTGAGTTTTGTTAAAAAAAAGTAAGCAACATTATTTTTGAAATTCTTAAACTTAACCAGTAAATAGAAAAAAACAGGATTAATTAATTAGAAGAATTGTTCCAACAGCCAACCATTCCCTGAGATTGACAACTCGGTTATTATCAACAACCGACAATCTAGCATGTACATTCTCCACTGAGTGATTTAGTGATCTGTTCAGCATTAGTGCTTCTTGTGCTTTTTAAATACTATCAGGCCTATGTAATAAAAAGGTCTTATGGTTAAAAATGGTGCTAATATTGTCCCAACCAATCAGATGGTAGCTTTCAGATGATACATAACATTTGACTGGTTGGGGCAAAATTAGCACCGTTTTTAACCATAAAAACTTTTATTAAATAGGCCTGTATGTGTTTTAGAGTTTAATCCTGAAATGTTGCCTACCATAGTCTTCCGTAAAAATTTCTGCATCCCATTTGGGCTCTAAATTTGCAAGCTTCCCTATAGCCCTTTTTTGTAGCTGTTTAATTCAGTTTACTAAATGGACATCCTCACCTAAGGATAATAGTTCCTGTAAAAAAACAGATGCAAATGGTTGCCTTCATTTTTATTTTGCAGCAATTAATCAGATATCAACTAGACCAGATGATAAGATGCAGCCAATTGTTGGCCATATTTACAAAAGAATGATTTTGGAAAATTCCTTTTGTTATTGCATTTAAGGAAAGGAGTGGTATTGCACATTGTTGCAATACTTATAATTATACAGTATGCACTATTTATACTATTCTGACTTCCTGTTTAGATAAGGACATACACAATATACTTTTTCTGCAAAGTGTTGTTGGAAAATTGGACTAATGATGCATCCAGTCACGCTGTATCATTCTTCAATTAATAAAGATATTTCCAGTTAGGGATTTTTCCTAATTATCTAAATGTAATTCTGAAGTTTGGTGGAGTCATGCTAGAAATTACTATATATGACCTAGAAGTCCAGTAAAAGCAAAACATGGGTGTTTGTTGTCAGTGTTTTTGTTAGGGCCCGCCAGGAAATATAAGAACAAGCGGGCTACTTAATCTTTTACCTTATTCTCCTCAATACTTGTGCTTATTAACTTTTTCACACTTTTCACCAGACTCTATCTACATTTAAAAAATGTTCTCTTTATTCATAAATGTAAATGGGTCCTGGGTCTACGCAAGGTTTTTCTGTTGTCCTACTTCATAGATGTACAATATTGATGCTGGCCAGTGTGTAGCAGTACATTGAAAAACTTTGACAGCAGAAGTTGTTTATTTATTACTGCAAACAGCACAAGGAACTATTTTATTAGACTTATTATTTTTAACCTGACAACTCTCAATGTTGCAAAGAACTTGTCAGGAGATTTAACAATTTTAACAGTGTCACAGTCACAGTCTCCCTCAAAATATTTTTGAAATATAAATACAAATCCATCTTTATTGCAATTTTGTGATACCAGTCTAGAGAGGAGAGAGGTGCACAAAAACATTTTTAAAAATAAAATCTACACAAGATAAATCTAAATATTACACCTCCAACTCTTTCTTTACACTTAGAATAATTATAATCAATATGTAGTAGGAAAGTGATCTCTATAATCACATAAACATTTTAATTCACCAGTCATCCCAAATGAAATGTAATAATTAGAGATGGACTAGAACTCAAACCCAAGTTTGGGTCGGATTTAACGGGTTTAACCCGGATTTTCGGACTTTAAAGCCAGGGATTCTAAACGTTTTCTGAACTCGTAGAACTCGAAAATTAACAAATGTTAATGTGCGAAAACATTTTAATAACCCGTACTGGCAGTTTTTAAACAGCTGATTACACATACGTAAGTAAAGGTGCTCGCGATCAGCTATTTAAAACTACTCCCAGTACAGTAAGGTTGACGTCACTGGTGACGGTGGTGTCACTGGCGGCCGCAGTTACATTGGTAGTGATGTTGGAGAGGCAAGAGACGCCGGAAACCTGAAAAGGTCCTTTTTAGGACCTGGGGTGGTCCCAGTTTTAAGCTGCGGGACCTCCTTATCAGAAAGGCTCTTATTATTGCCACAAGGGCTCTTCTAAGAGCCAATGGGGATCATGGCTTCGAACTGCAGGACCCCCAACAGCACTGGCACTTGGGAGGACTGGCACTTGCTGGGGAGGGGGGCTCGGTTTCGAGCTGTGAGACCCCTTAAGCCCCAAAAGGGACTTGTCAGTGCCACAAGAGCACTTCTAAGTGCCGCAAAGGCACTTATAAATGCTGGGGAGGGGTTTCTGGTTCAAGCTGTGGGCCCCCTTAAGCTCCAAAAGGCCCTTTCATGGGCCACAAGGGCACTTTTCTATCTATTTTTCCCCATTGAGTTTAATGGGTTCATTTTAGAACTATAAAATTATTGAACTTTTACTGAAGTTCTATAGTTTTAAAATGAACCGAACTTTTGAAAGTCAGGCAATCTCTAGTAATAATTTTTACTTCATGTTTATCATGTAGGAACGTGATATTTCATTTAAACCTGATGTGCTAAATATATATTTCTAGTAAAAACTGTACAGCTCTCATCCTTGTAAAGGAAGCTGGTACTTTCCTGGAAGTGAAACCCATCCCCAGGTGAATGACAAAGAGGCTGTGTGTACGTTAAACATTAATTCCTTATTCAGTGTCCTATGGGTAGAAACAGTCAGGGACAATCTTTTAAATGGTAATTACGTAAGTAAATACTAATCTTATATTTTTCTAGTAGAAATGGAAAAAGTCTTAGGGTTTGGTTTATTAATGTGAAATATAAGAGATTTTTATGGGCGTCCTGTGTATCAACGAACATTGCCCGACCAAACGCATATACATACACGACTATCGCCCAAAATAAGAGTTTGTCATGCGCCTGTGTCTTGTGCTCGGGTTGTGTGTCGGATGTGTGTATATTATATTATATATTATTCAATAATTCTGTGGGTCTACTGCTGTGAAATGTTACTAGTTTCATCTATTTCACTATTAGCTATTGTAACAGCCCTTCATTATATGTATATACAAATACACAATCATTCCTAACGAGCACTCCAATGGACTTAAATCTAAATTTATATTGTGAATAATCTAGGAATGTTGTGTTCTGGAGCAGCACAGCGCCCTCTACTGTATATTCTAATGTGTCATGTAAAGCAGTTAAATATACAACAACAAATATACAAATTTGTATATATTATGCACTGTCCTATAAGAAAACCTAGTAGAGGCTATATCTATAAAGGAGCGCTATTAGCTCAGTTTATTTTATGCCAGGAATTGCTACAAAAATGTCAGAATGTTAGTATTTAAAGAGGTGAATTTTCGCTGCTCCACTATTTTATTTTTATAAATATTATATAAAATGTAATATGTGATCCTTCATAAGATTACATATAGTTTGTGTGCAAAGGGCAGAGGTTAATACTGTACCTTTATATTAATTAAATACATCTGATGTTTTCTGACAGTGATTTATACAAACCTGTGTATATCATATTTAGGAGGGTTTCTGGTTGCTATTAACAGTTCACCTTGGAAATTGAGTAATAATTCTGCCTGGCCCTTAAAGGGCATTTCCACCCCCAAAACTAAAATTTAACCCACTACTGGCCCCACTCTGTAGTGTATAAAAATCCTTACCTTACATCCCAGCTCCAAATGGTTCTCCTGTAATGTCCCCCCAAAGTTATAAAAACTGACCACCAGTGAAATTGTTTCTGCCTCTGAGCTGTCCTCTCAGAGGTTTTTGGCTTGCTCAGAGCAGCCCTTCACTCCCTCCCCCCCCTCCCTCTCCCTCCCTCTCCCACCCGTATTCCTCTCCCTCCCCCTTGTGTAAGATCCCTTTCCCAGATAGTAGGGATAGTTCCCCCAGCCCCAACCGCAGTAAAATATTTATAAGAAAGTCCCCGATCTTTACTTACCTTCCTCTCTCCTCCTGCATTCTGAACTGCCGGCAGCCGCGTCTGTGATTGGCTGCCTCTCACATTGTGTAACTAATTGTAATTATATCCTCCAAATACATTTCTTTCCACAGACTGTTTATTCCCAGGTTCTTATATAAGGTGTCCGAATCAGCCCGATTCTATTATCGGGATGGGCGGAAATTCTAGCCAATCGATATTACCATTATCCTCTGTGATTGGCCAATAATATAGACCCGTCTATGGCCATTTTAATTAAAAAAAAATACATTAGACTGGGTCCTCATTTATAAGGAATCACATGAACTAGATTTATTATTTGACTTTTATTCTTCCATTCGATTAGAGATCACTATAGCACAGGGCCGTTTGTAGGCATAGGCCTGTTTTGGAACTGCCCTACTTATTTGTGCAATATTCTAGTGAGTAGAGACTAGGTTATTATATAACTAGGGTATTATAATTATCCAAACATTTGTATAGCTGCCCCTAGCCAGGATTCGAACCCTGGTCTCCCATGTCAAAGGCGGTGCCTTTAACCAGTACACTATCCAGCCACTAGATTATATGGTTAATATATTACTAGGTAATTATATGGTTATTATATTACTAGGGTATTGTATGGTTATTATATTACTAGGTTATTAGTGACCGGTACATTCGAGGGTTGGATAGTGTACTGGTTAAAGGCACCGCATTTGACATGGGAGATCAGGGTTCGAATCCTGGTTAGAGGCAGCTATACAAATGTTTGGATTATTATAATACCCTAGTAATATAATAACCATATAATAACAACCTAGTAATATAATAACCATATAATACCCTATATTATAACCATATAATACCCTAGTAATAGAATAACCATATGATAACCTAGTAATATAATAACCATATAATACCCTAGTAATATAATAACAATATAATATAATAACCATATGACAATCCTTACTGCATCTCTACCTGGTTATCTGGCAATTCTCATCAGTGTTATTGTGTGAGGTTTGAAACTAGAATCCGAATCTCCCACTAATTACCTGGTAGATGATTGGCCCATAGCACAATGTTATATTATACTATTCAATTGATGTATAAAAATAAAAAGAAACATTTACAATATTTGACATTTTAGTGACCCCATGTGCAGTGAAGCTCCTGATTCTGTTATTATGGCCAATATTTTAAATTCCTCATATGCAATTTACATTTCATTTATATAGTTTAACTACACACTGTCATATCTGTTGTATTCAATTAGATCAACTGGACTTGAAATGTAGTTCTTGAAGACGTTTCGCTAGTCATCCGACTGGCTTTCTCAATTCAGAATGACTTGTACAAGAATCTGTGGCAATTATGTACCCTGGAAAATCCCAATTAGCATATCACAGCCAGGTGTTAAGGGTGTGATTAGATAGTGGCTAAGAGGTGTTATAGGAACGCCCAGAGTAAGGTGTTAAAACAGCATTGTACATGGCAGACAGTTGGTGTCGAACCCCCCCACCTCTATTTAGGCTTGGTTTCTTTATTTTCACATAAATGGCCTCCTTAACACCTCTCTTGAACCAGTCACGTTCCTTCGCCAGTATGTTAACATTACAATCTTCAAAGGTATGTCCTTTATCCTTAAGATGCAGATACACGGCTGAGTCCTGACCCGAGGAATTGGCTCTTCTGTGCTGGGCCATACGTTGATGCAGTTGCTGTTTGGTCTCCCCCACATACAAATCAGAGCATTCTTCACTGCACTGCACTGCATATATGATGTCGCTTTTCTTGTGTTTTGGTATTGGGTCTTTCGGATGTACCAATTGCTGCCTCAGTGTGTTGTTCGGTTTAAAGCAGACAGGGATACGATGTTTTTTGAAAATTCTTCTTAATTTCTCGGAGACCCCTGCTACATATGGGATGACCATGTTCTTCCTCCTGTCTTGCTTTTCCCCTTCACTGTTGGTATTTGTGTTCTTTTCTTTCCTTCTGCTTCTTTTGACAAAGGCCCAGTCTGGATATCCACAAGTTTTAAGGGCTCCTCTGAGATGTTTCATTTCTTTAGCCTTCGCCTCTGTGCTAGTGGGGATGTTCTCGGCTCTGTGTTGCAGGGTTCTGATGACCCCCAGCTTGTGATCTAAAGGGTGGTGGGAGTCAAACATCAAATACTGATCTGTGTGTGTTGGTTGGATATACCATGACCTGGATGAATGAGAACCTTCACAAGCATACACACTGTCATGTTACTCTCGTGTTCCCTAATGTCAGCAAATACACAAACATATAACGTTACACTAATATTTTCACAACTGGTCATCTAATTATATGTTCTATATATACTGACTCTTCCAATTTCTGTTTATGTAATGTCTTGCAAAAGGAACTTGCTGGTAAATGGAGTTGGGAAACTGTCCTAATGACACATCTAGTGCAATAAACGATACCACTGTAAAGATAATACATGAATATGGCAGATCTGCCCTCTGTGTCCTAAACAAATTCTGGAGGGTAAAGTCAGGTTTGTGGAGGAATGAAACCAAACGTCCCACTAGCAGTCAATAAAAATCCAAACATTAAGTTGTACGGCACATCACACAAACTTTAGGGTAATGCACTCTAAAGGATGGCCAGTGTGTGGCAGCAGTGAGTAGTGTATGTCGTTAACACTGGTACATTTTGCAATGTAAAGTGCAGCTTGTGGAAGGCTATGGAAATTAAAACAAACAATTCTAAACGTGTGCAGTTCAGAAATTTTAGACACAAGATGCTTCCTAAAATGTATTAGCATTGAGTACAATACATTGAAGGGGCAAACCTGTGTTTAATTTAACAGAATATTGAAAATAAAAAAGTAGTATGCATCAATAAATTGCTATTAAGAGAACTGTTTTAATCTACAATCTTTACTAAGATTCTCATTGACCATTGAAAGGCTTTTCTGTTCATATGATTATAGTTAACAGCATATAATGTTTTGGATAATTTAAATCAATTCAATTGAAGGTTTCTGCACTTTAGGCCCTGCAGTTTGCCTTGCTTGGGAGGTTAAAACTGCACTGCCTGGTATGGGGTTAGTATGGGGTTAGTATGGGGTTAGTTGATTGAAATAACAGCCATTGCTCCTCTCTGGTCAGTTGTCCAGTCGTTGTGATTTAAATCACTTTCAGGGAGATTCAATAAAAGTTCTTATCGTTAAAAATGGAGCTAATTTTGCCCCAAACAATCAGATCTTATTTAACATTTGAAAGCCAACATCTGATTGGTTGGGGCAAAATTAGCACCATTTTTAATGATAAGAACTTTTATTGAATAACCCTTTTTGTACCTTGATACATTAAATCACTTTGCTGTTTGGTGCACCTGATTCACCTGATTGAAACCTATTAGAGACACTAAAATCCCATTTGTGGTTTTTATGTCGTTATCATTTTCTCAAATTGCTGGTATGATAAAATTAAATGGAGAAATTAAACCCAATCATTAACTATGCTGAGATGACTCCCCTTTAATTTGAACCTGATATTTTTAACTGTAATAAGGCTGGTGATGTTACTGCCAAGTAAAAAGATATCTGCTTGGCGTTTTTAGTCTATTAATGCCACATATCATAAATATATAGGGGCACTTTCACTTCAGGTGAAAACAATTGAAGACTATGAGTTCACCATTATTGTTGTCAATTTCAATAAGTTCCACGGAAGCACAGACAAAATAAAGGTTTTGTTATATCTAATTCTGACAAATGTTTAACTTGGTGACATCTCTGCCAAAATGATGTCAAACAACAAACAAATGTGTGTAATTATTTGTCTTGTTCAGCTAACTACACAAGCGTCTGGAGCGTTTGCTTCATTTGTGCTTAATAAAGTGGTAGTGCAGTTAGAGACAATGCAGGGAAATGGGATATATTACAGAGCAACCAAAATATGGAAATATTCATATTTTGGTTGTTGTGGCTCTCAGGTGTTTAACAGAGACAGTGGATACCCTTGGAGGTTCAGGGTCCCTCTTCCACCTGTATTGTTTTAAATTATAATATTATTGTTTTGAGGCATTTGTATTCAATATGTTACAGAACACACATCCTACCTTCCTTTTCCCCACCATCCAGTAATCACAATTACTGTATCACAGAAAGGGGATAGAGAAGGTGCTTTAGATCTCACACTCAATACTAGACAATATTTCATATAAATGGTATTGAATTGGGAACCCATTTACTATTTTCACTGATTTGGGTGATAATACAGCTCTCAGAAAATCCCCATCATGAAATTTCACTTCTAAGTAAAGAAACCTGTAAACCTTCCAGTGAGAGATCCTACCGATTAAATAGGAGATCCAGTGATACCGGTTCTGGTTTTTGGATTTCTATATGATTTTACTAAGACCAGATCAAGGGGCTCATTTATAAAGGTGCAGTATTTTATCATACAGCGATACTGTGGTTTTTATAGTATTGTTTACTATTGCTAAACATTAGGAAAGTTTGCAATACAGTTTGTCCCGAAAACCTAATCAGAGAACAGAGACAAGAACATACCGCACTCAAAAGGTTCTAGATATATATAAAAGACCCTTTATTTGGGGGACCATAAAGGTCATAAATTGGGGTACAAAGATACAAGACAGGCATAGAGCTAAAAATCTAAAACCAAGTAGCATAGAGGTATCCAACTCAATATCATAATAAAGTGAACAGTGCACAAGGATCAAAAAAAAACCGTCATCCAAAATAACATGGAAGAGTCTGGGGATCTAGTTTCAATGAGACTGTTAGTTTCCAGTCATGAATTGTAAACTTGTCATTGGGTTAAGTTAAGCTAGGATTTTCCTGGAAGTGCACTCACCACATCCCATCAGAGTTGCATGACAAAGAGTTTTGGCCAGGGGGTATGTTAAGCACCAAACTCCTTGTGCATTCAATGATTGGAAACAGGGACAATATATCTGAAATAGTAATTACATAAATACAAAGTGAATATTTTTTAAATAGAAACGTCAAAAGGCCTGCATATGAACCTTACCCAGGTGTTAGGTTTACAAAAACTGACTATATAAAAATGAATATAGTAATTGTATCTTTTTTTTCCTGTATTTTCATGGGGTACCATGGTGCCAGTTAACACAACTTTCTACAACGTACTGTATATTTACATGTTCGATGCCAATAGGCTTCTGCCATCATTCATAAAGGATCAATATTGGTATTTTCTGATACTGATCCTTTATCGTGGTTGAAAAAGTCTAAAATTTGTGATGTTTTTCGGGCAAAATCGATTGACCGTGGTGGGACTTGTGATGATCAGTATTTACAACCGTAATGTTATTTCTATGATTGTGCCGAAAAATAACACATGCAGACAGTAAAGGGGCTGATATTGATTCTTTATAAATACCATATATTGTATACCATTCTTTATAAATACCATATATTGTATACCATTCTTTATAAATACCATATATTGTATACCATTCTTTATAAATACCATATATTGTATACCATTCTTTATAAATACCATATATTGTATACCATTCTTTATAAATACCATATATTGTATATCAGTCTTTATAAATACCATATATTGTATACCATTCTTTATAAATACCATATATTGTATACCATTCTTTATAAATACCATATATTGTATACCATTCTTTTAAATACATATATTGTATACCATTCTTTATAAATACCATATATTGTATACCATTCTTTATAAATACCATATATTGTATACCATTCTTTATAAATATCATATATTGTATACCATTCTTTATAAATACCATATAATGTATACCATACAATTGTTGGACCAAACTTCTAAAATTTATTCCAACAATCTTTATCTAAAGTGTGTAACTAACCCTAAGGCTGGGTACAGTGGCATAACTAGGCATCACTGGGCCCCCCTAGCAAAACTATGATGGGGCCCCTATCCGTGCTTTATCAACAGTGGTTTTCTGGAAGGAGGCTATATTTGCCATAGGAAAAATAAAAACATAGGGCCCCCTTGGTTCCCAGGCCCACCTGCGGTTGCTCTTCCTGCTCCCCTGGTAGTTACGCCCCTAGCTGGGTACACACAACTTCATTTTTCATCCCGACCAACAGTTCGCCACAACTGATCATACGGTCAGCTGTGATTTTCCGATGTGTCCTATTGCCCATTCATCCAATCGGGGCGTACAGCATTGGTCACTGTCTACATTGTAATTTTATGATACACGGAAATATTGGTCAAAATCTGCTTGTGAATGTGGCATTCATATTTTAGGTTTCTGGTTGCTACAAACTATTCACCATTGGGAGTATTAATTCTGCCTGGCACTTTAGACTCTAATTTACTTCATAAGTGTAATTTGCTGGATGTCCAAAATCACATTGAAAGAATTTTCGTTAAACATTATTAAAGGCAAACTGGGCACCAGTGAAGGAAACATTGATTCCACTACCCGGGGAAATTCCTTTTCATTGCAATCACTCAGGTAACAAGACAGTGACTTCCTTGTATCAGAATCCTCCCCCTCCCTGACACACCCAGGTGTGTATATAAAGGACACCAGCAGCTTTGCTTATTACTCTGTTTTCTCAGGCAAGACCTGCACCTTCCCATACAGTCACTGTTCGTGTTTACACCTGTTCCCAGAATCCATGGCTAAGAAGGTTGCAGTGATCCTGGCTGGTTGTGGCGTCTATGATGGAAGTGAGATCCACGAATCTTCCGCTGTGTTTGTTCATCTCAGCAGAGCTGGAGCTCAGGTAATGTGCACTGAACTGAGTACCTTTCAATGTATATTGTTCTTTATTGTTTCACAGATATACTTTTTAAATTAGTATATTTATAGGGCATATACTTTAGAAAGCAACAGCCATTGAAATACTGTTTATGAAATATGAATTATTATTAATATTTAATAAACATTGTGACACTGGGACGTTATCTGGGACCTTATTATTTCATTGTATTAAAGCTATTATTATTATTACTGTTATTATTGTTATTCTAACATTGAAATTACCCACAGTTCTATGCAGGGACACAGCTCCGTCCCATAGTCTAGAATTGAATCAGAATTGTAAAGTGTTACCGGTATTTGCAATTAGCAGAGAAATGAAATGTTATCATCACTTAGTGCAGGTCCTGGATGCCCGGCCATGTCTCCAGTGTATAATATATTATTCCAATAGGACAGCACAGAAAGTGACTAAATATTCTATTCAAGGGTGCCTAATCCATTTATTAATGCTAAATATCACCATGGAGCAATACAGCATTACCATTGTTAATATTTGGCAATGTTGTATGTGCTGTCCTATTGGAATATTCTATTTTGCAATAAGCAGACATAAATACTAATTGTCACTCTTTATTACAATATGTCTGTCTAGAATGTAATGGTTTGATAATAAGCCCATTGCCTATTTAATAAATGATGGTTCAGCATCTGCTGGGCGTCTCTGGCACTGAAACCATCAGACCTGTGTTCCCTGATAATGAGATGCAATGATGTAATTCACAGACTCACCTCTATGCCTGGTGCAGTATGTACAGCCAGGAACATAATTGCAATTAAAGGTGTAAAACCTGGGGAAAAGAAGTTGCTTGTATATCAGAAAATAATTTGCATTCATCTTTAAAAAAAAAAAAGGTTCTAAAAACAAGGAATGTTGCATGTTACTGGTATTAATTCCACTTGGAGTCAAGTGTTTTTTCTTTTTCATATTTATTTTTCCTTCCCCATGATCAGCTATTAGACAGGAAATGTGGGTATTGCTGAGTAGGCTGGACTGGATGGACGTATGTCTTTATTCAACCTCAAATACTATAACTATCATACAAATATGTCTGTAATCATTTCTTTACCTATTGGAATTTATCATGTGTGCACTATTCTGCTGGTTTTCAATAGCTGAAGGCAGTGGTGTTCAACTTGTGGTCCTCCATATTTTAAAAACTACATCTCCCAACTTTCCTTGGCTATACTCTGCTATTATAATGGGAATTGTAGTTTTCAAAAGGGCACATTCATCCCTCAAATAAAAAATGATATGTAGGTAAATCACCCCCAAAACCACAATGATTGGAAAGCTGAGAGATAGAGGACTTACCAGTTATAAATTAGTAAATGTAAATGATAAATCAGATTGTACTGTATATTGTAATGACATCCTCCAAATACATTTATTTCCACAGACTGTATTTTTTGCCCCGGACATAGAACAGATGCATGTAGTAAGTCACACAAAAGGACAACCCACAGAGGGGAAACGCAATGTGCTTGAGGAGAGTGCGCGAATCGCACGGGGGAATATAAAGGACGTTAATGACCTTGATGTTGGTGAATATGATGCACTTATTATACCAGGTAAGAGACAATTTAACAAGGTGTATAGACATAAGTGATCCATATTCTAGTGATAAACTAAATCTATATGTAACATTGTATAATGATATGTTTGTCTCGGTTTAGGGGGTTTCGGAGTGGCCAAAAACCTGTCTACCTGGGCGGTGAAAGGGAAAGACTGCACTGTGACCAAAGAGATTGAAGCCATCATTAGAGCATTTCACAGTGCCAAGAAACCAATAGGCTTATGCTGTATATCCCCTGTACTGGCAGCAAAACTCCTTCCTGGGTGTGAACTCACTGTAGGATGTGATACCGAGTGTGAAAAGTAAGTTCCTCCTCCACTAAGAATTACACCATCCAACATAAAACCACCATCAGTTTGCAAATTTACATATGTTTACAAAACACCTACAGCGTTCTGCATACTTTTAAAAGGGACACTATAGTGAAAAAATGACTTTACCTCATCTTAATCTATAAATGAATATGTGCACTTACTCTGAGGCATGTGTATTGCTGCATGCCTTTAATCCAGCACATGTTTTGCTCAGAAGCAGAATCCCCCCTCTCTCTTTTAACCACTCCCACTTACATCTGACCTGACTTTTCGCCACAAACCAACTGTCAAACTACACACCACACACAGCATTCCAACTGTCAAAACTCAATCACCATTCCAGCTCCAGTAAAACTGCTCACAGAAGAATTGCTTATGAGAGCAAGGCACTTGATTGACAGCTGAAATGCAAGATGATTTAGATTGGGTATCTAAAGAAATAGGGCACAATTCAACACTTATACTGACTGTGTTTTTTTAAAATTTTAAATGTCAATTTTGTATTAGGTCTTTCCACCAACAGACAGATAAATGTTATTTATAGGTTCACAGGAAAAAAGGCAATTGAGGGTCGCACTCCAAGAAATTAGAATCATTTTATTGTGAACCACACATCACATGTCACAACGTTTCGGGGGGATACCCCCTTGGAGTGCGACCCTCAATTGCCTTTTTTCCTGCGAAGCTGCTGGTTCCAAAGGGAAGAACCCACGAGGCGTCTGCACCCACAGTTGGACAGAGTGCACCTCCACTATTGTTTATCTATTTATAGGTTCACCAAGAAACCTCCATTTATGTTTGTTACAAGATTGGGCTATTAGTAATATTACAGGTTAAAGTCTGTAGTTATTTCAAAACTGGCCTAACAAAATAAAAAGTGTGTGTAATATGTATATATATAAAACATTTCTTTCCCTAGAATCTTCATTTTTCCAGACAGACTTCCAGATAAATGAAAAAGGACAAAACACCATTTTCTTTAAAACTTCGTATTTTTATACTTAATAAATCTTTGTCAAAATGTGCTGCATCTATTAAATTTGAGACACAATAAGTGGATTCCTGCTGTTGTAATGACAATCTTGCCTTTGTTTGGTGCATAGGTGGCCGTACGCAGGCACAGCATCTGCCATCAAAGAGCTTGGCTGCAAACATGTCAACAAAGAAGTCCATGAAGCTCATGTGGATATGAAGAACAAGTTGGTTACCACCAGTGCATTTATGTGTAACAGTCCAGTCCATGAGATTTATGATGGAATTGGTGAATTAGTGAAATGTGTTTTGAACCTTGCAGTGTAACATTATGTATAAATGTGTAATGGTGTGTACTATTTATTTGCACGAGCAACAAAATAAATCTGTTTTTCCATACAATCTGTACTGGTTTATTCACAGGTTCTCATACAAGGTGCTGATTCCTCAAGTCCAATGAATGATGAAAGTCTAATAATAGATAAAGATGATTCCTATGTAATAACAAGGCTACATTTTTATTAATCCACAAGAAATAAAGGGTAATCTTTAGCACACACCGTAAGCTCCAGAAACTTTCCACTTCCAATTACTTAAAAGCAGTTAAACTTTATTTGGCATCACGGCCACACATATTATCCACACACACACCTTTACGCGTTTCAAACCACACAAGGTTCTTACTCATAGGCTGAACACACCCACCTCAGACCTCGTATCTTATAGGATCCAACTCTCCAATACAGGGGTTGGTCACTAATTGACAAGCAACATTTCATTTCATTGAGCAAAGCTGTGAAACAAAGTTACGAATTCACTGCTGCACACATAGTTAACCAAGAAACTAATCCCATACATGGATATGTTAAAAGTGGACAAAAAAGCTAGAAAATAGATAGTATAACAGATAAACATTGTTATATACATACAATTATAAGCATACAATGCCTTAATGATTAATAAATTAAAGAGCACATGATGATTCACAAATCTGTATAAGACACAAAACAAAAAAAGACTGGTATATCTTTCCGCTTATTGATGTTGACATATGCCTAATATATATCACGGATCCATATGTAGTTATGCTCACATTAGTCACGTTCTCAACGGTCTATGTAACACATTATATCAACGATCTATGTAACATATTATATCAACTGTCTATGTAACACATATCAACAGTCTATGTAACACATATCAACGGTCTATGTAACACATTATATCAATGGTCTATGTAACACATTATATCAATGGTCTATGTAACACTTTTATCTCACAACGGTCTATGTACCACACATTATATCAACGGTCTATTGTAACCACATTATATCAACGGTCTATGTAACACATTATATCAACGGTCCTATGTTAACCACATTATATCAACGGTCTATGTAACACATTATATCAGGTCTATGTAACACATTTAATCAACGGTCTATTGTAACACATTATATCAACGTGTCTATGTAACACATTATATCACGGTCTAATGTACACATTATATCAATGGTCTATGTAACACATTATATCAATGGTCTATGTAACACATTATATCAATGGTCTATGTAACACATTATATCAACGGTCTATGTAACATATTATATCAACGGTCTATGTAACACATATCAACAGTCTATGTAACACATATCAACAGTCTATGTAACACATTATATCAACGGTCTATGTAACACATTATATCAATGGTCTATGTAACACATTATATCAACGTCTATGTAACACATTTTCAACGGTCTATGTAACACATTATATCAACGGTCTATGTAACACATTATATCAACGGTCTATGTAACACATTATATCAATGGTCTATGTAACACATTATATCAACGGTCTATGTAACACATTATATCAACGGTCTATGTAACACATTATATCAACGGTCTATGTAACACATTTAATCAATGGTCTATGTACACATTATATCAACGGTCTATGTAACACATTATATCCAGGTCTATGTAACACTTATATCAACGTCTATGTAACCATTATATCAACGGTCTATGTAACACATTATATCAACGGTCTATGTAAACACATATAATCCAAATCGGTCTATGTAACACATTATATCACGGGTCTATGTAACACATTATATCAACGGTCTATGTAACACATTATAT
The DNA here is from genome assembly GCA_019447015.1 of Hymenochirus boettgeri. NCBI lineage: Eukaryota > Metazoa > Chordata > Amphibia > Anura > Pipidae > Hymenochirus > Hymenochirus boettgeri. The sequence goes on from CM033476.1 coordinate 180,325,933, forward strand.
CAACGGTCTATGTAACACATTATATCAATGGTCCTATGTAACACATTTATCAACGGTCTATGTAAAACATTATATCAACGGTCTATGTAACACATTATATCACGGTCTATGTAACAACAATTTAATCAATGGTCTATGTACACAATTATATCAACTGTCTATGTAACACATTATATCAGGTCTATGTAACACTTATATCAACGTCTATGTAACCATTAATATCAACGGTCTATGTAACACATTATATCAACGTCTATGTAACACATATAATCAACGGTCTATGTAACACATTATATCACGGTCTATGTACCACATTATATCAACGGTCTATGTAACACATTATATCATGGTCTATGTACACCATTATATCAAGGTCTATGTAACACATTAATATCAACGGTCTATGTAACACATTATATCAATGGTCTATGTCAACCATTTATATCAAGGTCTAGTAACACATTATATCAATGGTCTATGTAACACATTATATCAACGGTCTATGTAACACATTATAGCAACAGGTCGATGTAACACATTATATCAACGGTCTATGTAACACATTATATCAACGGTCTATGTAACACATTATATCAATGGTCTATGTACCACATTATATCACGGTCTATGTAACACATTATATCAATGCTATGTAACACATTATATCAACGTCTATGTAACACATTATATCAACGGTCATGTAACACATTATATCAACGGTCTATGTAACACATTATATCAACGGTCTATGTACACATATATCAACGTCTATGTAACACATTATATCAACGGTCTATGTAACACATTATATCAACGGTCTATGTAACACATTATATCAATGGTCTATGTAACACATTATATCAACGGTCTATGTAACACATTATATCAATGGTCTATGTAACACATTATATCAACGGTCTATGTAACACATTATATCAAGGTCTATGTAACACATATATCAACGGTCTATGTACAACATTATAATCAACGGTCTATGTACCACATTATATCAACGGTCTATGTAACACATTATATCATGGTCTATGTACACCATTATATCAATGGTCTATGTAACACATTATATCAACGGTCTATGTAACACATTATATCAACGGTCTATGTAACACATTATATCATACCTCGAGTTCAGGCCGACAGGTAATCTCGTTTCTAACATAAAAATCCATTTCACTTCTGCTTTATGTAGAAGTTCCAATCTATCTGTATTTCTTTTATTGGGATAAACCCATTGTATCCCCTGTGCTTTAAGGTATTGAATGTTTGAATTATTAGACATTTTGAAATGCCTACCTATCGGGCTATTCTCATTCTGATTTTCAATGTCTCTTATATGCTCCCTCATTCTTGATTTAAGGGATTTAATATGTGTGGCCATGATGCAGAAAGTTTAACTGCTTTTAAGTAATTGGAAGTGGAAAGTTTCTGGAGCTTACGGTGTGCGCTAAAGATTACCCTTTACTTCTTCTGGATTACTTACTGGACCTAAAAGCGACAGGTTTGGGGCTGGCAGCACCCGAGCCACCGGGAGGGAACGGTGAGTAGAAGCTCCGGACTTCTTGTTATTACCCTGAGGATTGTGCATTAAGAGACAGACACAGGGTTTGTTACACCTGTGTCTCCTGCTTACTTAAGTGAGTTTCAGCGAGATAAGTCAGGGATAGTGTTTCATATTAGAACACATATTTTATTACGTAAATTAGGCTAGGATCTGTTTCACTATGTGTATAGTTTACATTTTTATTAACTTTTTTTTTTAAAGCTAACAAATGCCAGAAATCCATTCAAATATTTGATGTTTCCTATTTTTTTAACATGATCCTTTGCTGATGTAACTCACAATCATTTCTAAAGGTGTTGGCTCACATGGAGGTTTTACTAGAACCAGAGAAGCTTAGAAAGAAGGAGCAGCACCAACAATCATTTTTAGGTACTTATAGATTCTTTAAGATTTTAATAACAAATATAGCTCCATTGGAGATCATCTCAGAATTGTTATGGTTTAAATGTTAAAAGAGGACATTGGGTTGATAAACAAGTTGTAACATGTTGTATAAACATAACATAATGTGTCCTTAAAGCCTTCTAATTATTCTGGTAATAATTCTTCTTGTGCTGTAGCCACCAAACACACAACATTGAAAGGTCAACGCCTGAAAAAGCCCTTATAGTGTGTTGCACAGTAAAGCACTGCAAAGAAGATAGTTATACCAAAAGCCAAAAAGACAAAAGAAATCCGCAGCACTCTTCTATAATGGAAAAAATAAAAATCCCTTTACAAATTACATACTCTGCAATGGGGAATGGGGGATGATAAAATGTAAGCAATTAAAACTCAGAATATACATATACATGCAGCAATACCAGAACTTAACTATTGTGCAAGCCAATGTGTGTGCTCAACGCATCCTAGGTAGTAAGGTGTGAAAAAATAATAAGAGTACTGTGGTACAGTTTATTTTTTCACATCTATATATTGGACTAATACGGCACTACAATAATTTTCTATAGGTAGTAAGGGTAACCCAGGGAGTAAGGCCTATTGGTATAGCATAACAAAGGTGAGGTAGTTGCAGGTATGAATCCAAGAAACGGCACATACTCTGACGCATTTTGCCCAGTACCCATGCTTTCTCAAAGGATGAACATTGGAGGGGAGCGCTCTAGTGCTTTTATACCTTTCAAACGTCTCTTTCACTGGGTATCATGTGACGTGCGCATCTTGTATTGGATATTCCAGCGAAAATCTTTAAAGGGGTAACCTATCAAAGCATTTAAAGCAGCCATACAAAGAAATGACCCTGTGTTTAAGGCAGCATTACAACAAATGTTTAACAGGATAAGAAGCCCAGTGACAGTTTAGCAGGGTAAAAAGCCCAGTGGCTAACAGCAATACAGTACTCAGTTGGTAAACCTTTCTACATGGTTTAAATTAGAATGCATTTGCGCTTATGGTGTGTTGGGGAATGGTAGGTAATCGTAAGTCTGCTGCTAGGCTACACCCATCCACTGGTAAATAGGAAAATGTGTCTATAGTTGGTAGCTGCACTGTCCTCCTCTCACCCAAAAAGGCAAAACCAAATAAATATTATTAATATCTTATCAATATAATAAGCTAATAATAACCGTATAACCTACCCCTGTAGTGGATTTATATGGGAGGAACGGTAAGATTACAGCCTTATAATCTTACAGTTCCAGGAAGAGAAGGAAACCAGAAGTCACAAAGGGGTAGGTTATAATAAATAATGCACCCCGAACTGTAAATTAAAGGGATATTAGAAGTCACCTTGGAGTTCCGTGCCCTGTATAAAAGGTACTCGGCTTGCGGCCTTTTAGATGTTCACGGAACTCCTCGGGGACTTCTAATATCCTTATAATTTACAGTTGGGGGTGCATTATCCACAATATAAATTTTAAAAGACTTACGTACTCCCAGAGTATGATAAAACACAGCTTTATTCTTGCATCAGAAAGTAAAAAGTAATCCACATATAAGCAGGAAAAAAACAGCCTAAAAACAGGGATAAAAAAACTTTAAAGGTGGAAGTCCACTGTGCAAATATACAACTCTTAGGTGTAGGGATCCCGTTCTTCAGTAAATCTTACAGAAGAGGAGGAGACACTTACCCTCGGACCCGCTCCAGCGCTGAAATCCTCTATGTCTCCGACGCATCTCCAGTCCTTTGCATTGTGCACGCATGGGCACACAGTGCAAAGGAGCAAGGACGCATCAGAGACTGTCAGTGAAGTCGGTGGGTAAGTGTCTCCTCCACTCCTTTAAGATTTACTGAAGAACGGGAGGTTTACCTCCCGTTCTTCAGTAAATCAGTTACAAACAAACTTGCATTTTTGCTGGACATACCCTTAAAATGTACATAGTACCAAAGTGCAAGTGCTTGTCCTGTCTATTCACATTAGTTCCATAAGCAATCCATACACACCCCTAAAAAATAGAACTTTTAAGGGTATCTCCACTGGAAATAAACATTTTTGCCATTTTATTTTTATTTTTTTATTTTTTATTGAAGAACGGGAGGTAAGACACAGTTCCTTTACCTCCCATTCTTCAATAAAACCTGCAGGAGCCAGAAGATAAAGGTAAGCTACTTACACGCTTACTCGCTCCTCCTCCGCGTAGTCTGACAGGTCTCGACGGTCTTTGTCTTCTATGCGCATTGCACTGGCGCATGCACATAGAGTAGAGTCTGTCAGGACCTCCACTCCACTATGCGGTGGAGGAGCGATCGATCGGGTAAGTAGCTTACCTTCTCTTCTGGCTCCTGCAGGATTTATTGAAGAACGGGAGGTAAGACACAGCTTCTTTACCTCCCATTCTTCAATAAAACTAAATGCCCAAGTTTTTTATTTTTAGTGGAGATACCCTTTAAGTTTATTAATTCCCACAAACATCAGCACCCAAAATCAGTAATAATAAATCTATTAATAAGGGCAATAATATGCTTGTGAAGGTTCTCATTCATCCAGGTCATGGTATATCTGTTGTATTCAATTAGATCAACTGGACTTAAAGTTTAGTTCTTGAAAACGTTTCGCTAGTCATCGGACTGGCTTTCTCAATTCAGAATGACTTGTACAAGAATCTGTGGCAATTATGTACCCTGGAAAATCCCAATTAGCATATCACAGCCTGGTGTTAAGGGCGTGATTGCATAGGGGCTAAGAGGTGTTATAGGAACGCCCAGGGTAAGGTGTCAAAACAGTACAAGGAAGTACAAGCTTTCACAGAACATAGAACATAACATCAAATTTACAAGGGAAGAGGTACAAAACAACAAACTGGCTTTCTTGGACTGCTTGATAGAAGTCAAGGAAAATGGTAAACTGGAAGTAGAGGTTTACAGAAAACCAACACACACAGATCAGTATTTCATGTTTGACTCCCACCCCCCTTTAGATCACAAGCAGGGTATCATCAGAACCCTGCAACACAGAGCTGAGAACATCCCCACTAGCACAGAGGCAAAGGCTAAAGAAATGAAACATCTCAGAGGAGCACACTGAGGCAGCAATTGGTATATACGAAAGACCCAATACCGAAACCCAAGAAGAGCAACATCATATACGCAGTGCAGTGAAGAATGCTCTGATTTGTATGTGGGGGAGACCAAACAGCAACTGCATCAATGTATGATGCCAATTCCTCGGGTCAGGACTCAGCCGTGTACCTGCATCTTAAGGATAAAGGACATACCTTTGAAGATTGTAATGTTAACATATTGGCAAAGGAACGTGACTGGTTCAAGAGAGGTGTCAAGGAGGCCATTTATGTGAAAATAAAGAAACCAAGCCTAAATAGAGTTGGGGGGGTTCGACGCCAACTGTCTGCCATGTACAATGCTGTTTTGAAACCTTACCCTGGGCGTTTCTATAACACCTCTTAGCCACTATGCAATCAAGCCCTTAACAGCTGGCTGTGATATGCTAATTGGGATTTTCCAGGGTACATAATTGCCACAGATTCTTGTACAAGTCATTCTGAATTAAGAAAGCCAGTCGGATGACTAGTGAAACATTTTCAAGAACTAAACTTCAAGTCCAGTTGATCTAATTGAATACAACAGATATAAGGGCAATGATAATCAAAAAGGTAAATAATGATAAAAAGGGAATAGGGTAATAACACACCGCCAGAATGTCCATCATATGCATGATATGCAATAGTCTTGTTTTAATTCAGAGGAGTAGGCTCCCGAAGAAGTTTTGAAGGTAAGTGCACATATCCTTAGTAACCCTAAAAAACAAACATATAGCTCAAAGGTATATGGAGTGGGGGAAAAACTTCATGGATCCATAAATCTAGTAAACAAATGTTATCCTTTAAGGGTAAGTATATATGATGCTCCATAATCAACAAATAAAGTAAAGAAAGGTTATCCTTCAAGGGTAAGTACATATGATGCTCCATAATCAACAAATCTAGTAAACAAAGGTTATCCTTTAACGGTAAGTATATATGATGCTCCATAATCAACAAATCAAGCAAAGAAAGGTTATCCTTTAAGGGTAAGTATATATGATGCTCCATAATATCAAATACTGATGATCCTCAATATAGGCTCGTCCATTGGCCATAGAAAGCAGTAAGCAGTTCGAATTTTGAAGAATGTCCATCCTACTCATATAAATCAGGAAAAGTCAAGGGTCCTAAGCAAGCAAAGTTGAGGAGGAAATTCTACTGAAGGGTATATCTATAAATAAAAACTCAGATACTGTAGAAGTCAAGGCAAGCTCTTCGTTTATACTAGCTGTTTCTAATATACATAATGAATAAATCCATCTTCCTTCACATCTTAAAAAAAGGGCTGAACCAATATGTCCCTCTCTCAAGTTAATTTCAATCTGCTCCAATATGAAGCACGATAGACCACTGATCTTACCTCCATGGGCACACAGAAATTCTGAGCAATGCTTGTGATGGAACGACTATCTCTTCTGTGCTTTCAGCTAAAAGTGTGTAAGATAACTGGTTGGATAAACCGCAGCGGTTACTGCAGCGATGTATGGCGAAAAACGAAATGTAGCGGTAATGACCTTTCATCACTGGTTATCACAGCATTATAAATAACAAAAAGTCAAATGCGTTAAAGGCGAAATGTTTAACGAACCTTTATAAATATGCCTCTAAGTATAAATTGGGCTTGAAAGCCTACTAGGCAACATGCCATACAGTAGTTACACAAATCCTTACAGGGCTGGCTTTTGATATGGGTGACCTGTGCGACTGCACAGGTTACAGCACAAGGGGGTACAAGCTGGACAACTTTGTTGTGTATCAGTGCCACAGCCCAACAGTTATGGTCCTGCTGATCAAATGTGTATCAGCACCACTCCGTGTCACAGACAAAGCACAAACACTAGTAAGCCTTACTTAAGATATCTGTATGCTGTGCTTTTCTGTCTGTGCATTTAGTGTATTATGTGTTCCGTATTGATGTACACATGATATATACAAGCACATGCAGATACTTGATTTAAAGCAGGCCACGGCAAGAAGCATTTATCAGAGTATTGTGCGTGCCTGGGGTGTGTGTTTTTTTTCTTTTTTAGGGGGGGATTTATTAGGCGCGAGTAACAAATCTTGCACAGGGTGCTTTTTATTCTAAGGCTGGCCCTGAATCCTTATTGATGTGTCTGTGTGTACTGCTAGTTTTAAAACTCAACGTTTTTAGTATGATAAAAGAGGGTGTGTCAATTTCAAAAATTATTCTAAAATATCAAACGGAAACATCAGACTAGTAAGTAAGACTGAGCACGTTTTTCCCAGGACAAGCTTTTTCAAAAGTGAAATAGTGTTAAGTACAATGGCACCCAAAAAAAAGTGTGTTTCATGAGAGTGGTACGTCACCATCTACTCCACAAGGCAACCTCCGCATGCCGAATACCTGCAGTCAAACACGAGAATCTTGCATCATATTTTGCTGTATACTGAGAACTGGGATGTAGAAGTACCACGCAAAGCACTGACAGCCATAAGTATTGAAAGCTATACATAATTTTACACTCTCCATTCAATATAGACAAGTGTAAGCAAAAAAGTAGTTCATAATTATTATGGTCTCGTGTTTGACAGCTTTGTAAAAAGTACTAAATCCAGATTATTCATATGCATGACAATCAAACTACTGGCCATTGTCAACCAGACTAAAAAAAATGGAATGCCAAACATCAAACATAGTAAACATTCGTTGAATAGGTTACAACCAAAAAAAAAGGCGATGAAGACCTCATTCCTTAATAGTAACCTGGATGAGGTCTTAACCTCTGTTAAATATCAGGCTCAGGGCCACTTCTACCATTAGACAGAGTGAGACATTTGTCTCAGGTGGAAACCGTGCACTGAAGAAGAAAGGTGGCAGACAGGCAGTGGTGGGAAAAAAAAATGTTTTTCCTTGACCAGTCAAGAAAAAAAAATGTTTTTCCTAGTAACAGATATGATGTTCTTAAAATTATTTTATATAGTTGGGTTAGGCTAGGTTAGACTAGTTAGGTTAGTTAAGGCCCTGCTGAAAGAGTCTACCTTGACGTGGTGGCAGGCTTATACATCTTTTGGCTAAAATCATTTATACTACAGAAAGTATGGCATTTCTGTTGGTTTGCGCAACAAAAACCTGAAAGGAGCAATGTGGTAGTGGCACCACTTTGAAAAAGAGGTGTAATATCTGTTTCTAGTAATTTACATTATTTCTAATTGACTGAGGAACTGTTTAAATACCTATGTAATAGGAGTTTCAAAATTATAACATTTTAGCCACGCTAAAACCAAGCCCACAATCAAAGCCACGCCCACTTTAACACAGCGGCCTTGCGCCATGCCTGGAAATAATCAAGTACGGCATTCAAACGTTTGGCTCAGGCAGCAGAAACCCTAGAAGTGCCCCTGGTTGTGTTGAAGTTAAAGGGGTGGGTTTTTTTGAGAGAGGTACTTGGAAACTGAATTGTACATTGTTAGAAGAGTAAGAGGTTAATAAGAATTATAGACTTTATTTTCTGGATTTAGTTAGGAGGAAAGCTAGTTTTGTAAGTTCTAGACAGTGCTGGGATTGGGTTAAGAAAAAAGAAGTTTTTTTTTTGTCTAAAGGCTACGATAAAGCCAGGTATACACATTGATTGGTGGCAATGAAGATTAGAATATTTAGAAAAGCTGAGTGCTTTGGGGGAGGATGTAACGTGTGAAATAGAGGATGCAAAGGAAGGTGTGAAAGAATTTTTCATTGAAAGAGGTATGATTGGGTGTGATTGATGATTGTATGGGGGAGGATGATAAAGAGTGTTTGATGAATGAGTTGCAGAAGTGGGAGGTGGATGAATGTGTAAAAATGATGAAGAAAGGGAAAGTGCCTGGAATGGATGGTTTGCCTGTGGAGTTTTACGTGGTGTTTTGGGATATGATTGGGGGCTATGTGTTTCAGGTATGTAAGGAAGTGAATGAAGGGAAAATGTGGAAAGTATGTGTAGGAGTAAAATTATATTACTGTATAAGAAGGGAGATAAAGAAGATTTAAAGAATTGGGGCCCTATTTATAAAAGATCGGTATCGTTATCGTAAAATACCGATCGTTATCGTAAAATAACGACCGGGTTTTTACCGATAACGACCGTTATTTACCGATAACGACCGTTATTTACCGATATCGTTAAATACCGGTCGTTATCGGTAAATACCGGTCGTTATTTACCGATAACGGTCGTTATTTACCGATAACGACCGGTATCGGTAAATAACCTCCGTTATTTTACGATAACGATCGGTATTTAACGATACCGATACCGATCTTTTATAAATAGGGCCCCAATTCTTTAAATCTTCTTATCTCCCTTCTTATACAGTAATTAATTTTACTCCTAACATACTTTCCACATTTTCCTTCATTCACTTCCTTACATACCTGAAACACATAGCCCCCAATCATATCCCAAAACACCACGTAAAACTCCACAGGCAAACCATCCATTCCAGGCACTTTCCCTTTCTTCATCATTTTTACACATTCATCCACCTCCCACTTCTGCAACCATTCATCAAACACTCTTTATCATCCTCCCCCATACAATCATCAATCACCCCCAATCATACCTCTTTCAATGAAAAATTCTTTCACACCTCCTTTGCATCCTCTATTTCACACGTTACATCCTCCCCCAAAGCACTCAGCTTTTCTAAATATTCTAACTCTCATTGCCACCAATCAATGTGTATACCTGGCTTTATCGTAGCCTTTAGACAAAAAAAAAACTTCTTTTTTCTTAACCCAATCCCAGCACTGTCTAGACTTACAAAACTAGCTTTCCTCCTAACTAAATCCAGAAAATAAAGTCTATATATTCTTATTAACCTCTTACTCTTCTAACAATGTACAATTCAGTTTCCAAGTACCTCTCTCAAAAAAACCCACCCCTTAACTTCAACACAACCAGGGGCACTTCTAGGGTTTCTGCTGCCTGAGCCAAACGTTTGAATGCCGTACTTGATTATTTCCAGGCATGGCGCAAGGCCGCTGTGTTAAAGTGGGCGTGGCTTTATTGTGGGCTTGGTTTTAGCGTGGCTAAAATGTTATAATTTTGAAACTCCTATTACATAGGTATTTAAACAGTTCCTCAGTCAATTAGAAATAATGTAATTACTAGAAACAGATATTACACCTCTTTTCAAAGTGGTGCCACTACCACATTGCTCCTTTCAGGTTTTTGTTGCGCAAACCAACAGAAATGCCATACTTTCTGTAGTATAAATGATTTTAGCCAAAAGATGTATAAGCCTGCCACCACGTCAAGGTAGACTCTTTCAGCAGGGCCTTAACTAACCTAACTAGTCTAACCTAGCCTAACCCAACTATATAAAATAATTTTAAGAACATCATATCTGTTACTAGGAAAAACATTTTTTTTTCTTGACTGGTCAAGGAAAAAACATTTTTTTTTCCACCACTGCCTCTGCCACCTTTCTTCTTCAGTGCACGGTTTCCACCTGAGACAAATGTCTCACTCTGTCTAATGGTAGAAGTGGCCCTGAGCCTGATATTTAACAGAGGTTAAGACCTCATCCAGGTTACTATTAAGGAATGAGGTCTTCATCGCCTTTTTTTTTGGTTGTAACCTATTCAACGAATGTTTACTATGTTTGATGTTTGGCATTCCATTTTTTTTAGTCTGGTTGACAATGGCCAGTAGTTTGATTGTCATGCATATGAATAATCTGGATTTAGTACTTTTTACAAAGCTGTCAAACACGAGACCATAATAATTATGAACTACTTTTTTGCTTACACTTGTCTATATTGAATGGAGAGTGTAAAATTATGTATAGCTTTCAATACTATGGCGGTCAGTGCTTTGGCGTGGTACTTCTACATCCCAGTTTCATATACACAAAATATGATGCAAGATTCTCGTGTTTGACTGCAGGTATTCGGCATGCGGAGGTTGCCTTGTGGAGTAGATGGTGACGTACCACTCTCATGAAACACACTTTTTTTTGGGTGCCATTGTACTTAACACTATTTCACTTTTGAAAAAGCTTGTCCTGGGAAAAACGTGCTCAGTCTTACTTACTAGTCTGTTTCCGTTTGATATTTTAGAATAATTTTTGAAATTGACACACCTCTTTTATCATACTAAAAACGTTGAGTTTTAAAACTAGCAGTAACACAGACACTCAATAAGGATTCAGGGCCAGCCTTAGAATAAAAAGCACCCTGTGCAAGATTTGTTACTCGCGCCTAATAAATCCCCCCCTAAAAAAAGAAAAAAAAACACACACCCCAGGCACGCACAATACTCTTAAATGCTTCTTGCCGTGGCCTGCTTTAAATCAAGTATCTGCATGTGCTTGTATATATCATGTGTACATCAATACGGAACACATAATACACTAAATGCACAGACAGAAAAGCACAGCATACAGATATCTTAAGTAAGGCTTACTAGTGTTTGTGCTTTGTCTGTGACACGGAGTGGTGCTGATACACATTTGATCAGCAGGACCATAACTGTTGGGCTGTGGCACTGATACACAACAAAGTTGTCCAGCTTGTACCCCCTTGTGCTGTAACCTGTGCAGTCGCACAGGTCACCCATATCAAAAGCCAGCCCTGTAAGGATTGTGTAACTACTGTATGGCATGTTGCCTAGTAGGCTTTCAAGCCCAATTTATACTTAGAGGCATATTTATAAAGGTTCGTTAAACATTTCGCCTTTAACGCATTTGACTTTTGTTATTTATAATGCTTGTGATAACCAGTGATGAAAGGTCATTACCGCTACATTTCGTTTTTCCCATACATCGCTGCAGTAACCGCTGCGGTTTATCCAACCAGTTATCTTACACACTTTTAGCTGAAAGCACAGAAGAGATAGTCGTTCCATCACAAGCATTGCTCAGAATTTCTGTGTGCCCATGGAGGTAAGATCAGTGGTCTATCGTGCTTCATATTGGAGCAGATTGAAATTAACTTGAGAGAGGGACATATTGGTTCAGCCCTTTTTTTAAGATGTGAAGGAAGATGGATTTATTCATTATGTATATTAGAAACAGCTAGTATAAACGAAGAGCTTGCCTTGACTTCTACAGTATCTGAGTTTTTTATTATGATATACCCTTCAGTAGAATTCCTCCTCAACTTGCTTGCTTAGGACCCTTGACTTTTCCTGATTATATGAGTAGGATGGACATTCTTCAAAATTCGAACTGCTTACTGCTTTCTATGGCCAATGGACGACCTATATTGAGGATCATCAGTATTTGATATTATGGAGCATCATATATACTTACCCTTAAAGGATAACCTTCTTTGCTTGATTTGTGATTATGGAGCATCATATATACTTACCGTTAAAGGATAACCTTTGTTTACTAGATTTGTTGATTATGGAGCATCATATGTACTTACCCTTGAAGGATAACCTTTCTTTACTTTATTTGTTGATTATGGAGCATCATATATACTTACCCTTAAAGGATAACATTTGTTTACTAGATTTATGGATCCATGAAGTTTTTCCCCCACTCCATATACCTTTGAGCTATATGTTTGTTTTTTAGGGTTACTAAGGATATGTGCACTTACCTTCAAAACTTCTTCGGGAGCCTACTCCTCTGAATTAAAACAAGACTATGCATATCATGCATATGATGGACATTCTGGCGGTGTGTTATTACCCTATTCCCTTTTTATCATTATTTACCTTTTGATTATCATGCCCTTATATCTGTTGTATTCAATTAGATCAACTGGACTTGAAGTTTAGTTCTTGAAAATGTTTCACTAGTCATCCGACTGGCTTTCTTAATTCAGAAGACTTTACAAGAATCTGTGGCAATTATGTACCCTGGAAAATCCCAATTAGCATATCACAGCCAGCTGTTAAGGGCTTGATTGCATAGTGGCTAAGAGGTGTTATAGAAACGCCCAGGGTAAGGTTTCAAAACAGCATTGTACATGGCAGACAGTTGGCGTCGAACCCCCCCAACTCTATTTAGGCTTGGTTTCTTTATTTTCACATAAATGGCCTCCTTGACACCTCTCTGAACCAGTCACGTTCCTTTGCCAATATGTTAAATTACAATCTTCAAAGGTATGTCCTTTATCCTTAAGATGCAGGTACACGGCTGAGTCCTGACCCGAGGAATTGGCATCATACATTGATGCAGTTGCTGTTTGGTCTCCCCCCATACAAATCAGAGCATTCTTCACTGCACTGCGTATGATGTTGCTCTTCTTGGGTTTCGGTATTGGGTCTTTCGTATATACCAATGCTGCCTCAGTGTGCTCCTCTGAGATGTTTCATTTCTTTAGCCTTTGCCTCTGTGCTAGTGGGGATGTTCTCAGCTCTGTGTTGCAGGGTTCTGATGATACCCTGCTTGTGATCTAAAGGGGGGTGGGAGTCAAACATGAAATACTGATCTGTGTGTTTGGTTTTCTGTAAACCTCTACTTCCAGTTTACACATTTTCCTTGACTTCTATCAAGCAGTCCAAGAAAGCCAGTTTGTTGTTTTGTACCTCTTCCTTGTAAATTTGATGTTATGTTCTATGTTCTGTGAAAGCTTGTACTTCCTTGTACTGTTTTGACACCTTACCCTGGGCGTTCCTATAACACCTCTTAGCCCCTATGCAATCACGCCCTTAACACCAGGCTGTGATATGCTAATTGGGATTTTCCAGGGTACATAATTGCCACAGATTCTTGTACAAGTCATTCTGAATTGAGAAAGCCAGTCCGATGACTAGCGAAACGTTTTCAAGAACTAAACTTTAAGTCCAGTTGATCTAATTGAATACAACAGATATACCATGACCTGATGAATGAGAACCTTCACAAGCATATTATTGCCCTTATAATAGATTTATTATTACTGATTTTGGGTGCTGATGTTTGTGGGAATTAATAAACTTAAAGGGTATCTCCACTAAAAATAAAAAACTTGGGCATTTAGTTTTATTGAAGAATGGGAGGTAAAGAAGCTGTGTCTTACCTCCCGTTCTTCAATAAATCCTGCAGGAGCCAGAAGAGAAGGTAAGCTACTTACCCGATCGATCGCTCCTCCACCGCATAGTGGAGTGGAGGTCCTGACAGACTCTACTCTATGTGCATGCGCCAGTGCAATGCGCATAGAAGACAAAGACCGTCGAGACCTTTCAGACTACGCGGAGGAGGAGCGAGTAAGCGTTTAAGTAGCTTACCTTTATCTTCTGGCTCCTGCAGGTTTTTTGAAGAATGGGAGGTAAGGAACTGTGTCTTACCTCCCGTTCTTCAATAAAAAATAAAAAAATAAAAATAAAATGGCAAAAATGTTTATTTCCAGTGGAGATACCCTTAAAAGTTCTATTTTTTAGGGGTGTGTATGGATTGCTATGGAACTAATGTGAATAGACAGGACAAGCACTTGCACTTTGGTACTATGTACATTTTAAGGGTATGTCCAGCAAAAATGCAAGTTTGTTTGTAAACTGATTTACTGAAGAACGGGAGGTAAACCTCCCGTTCTTCAGTAAATCTTAAAGGAGTGGAGGAGACACTTACCCACCGACTTCACTGACAGTCTCTGATGCGTCCTTGCTCCTTTGCACTGTGTGCCCATGCGTGCACAATGCAAAGGACGGAGATGCGTCGGAGACATAGAGGATTTCAGCGCTGGAGCGGGTCCGGGTAAGTGTCTCCTCTCTTCTGTAAGATTTACTGAAGAACGGGATCCCTACACCTAAGAGTTGTATATTTGCACAGTGGACTTCCACCTTTAAAGTTTTTTTATCCCTGTTTTTAGGCTGTTTTTTCCTGTTATATGTGGATTACTTTTACTTTCTGATGCAAGAATAAAGCTGTGTTTATCATACTCTGGGAGTACGTAAGTCTTTTAAAATTTATATTGTGGATAATGCACCCCCAACTGTAAATTATAAGGATATTAGAAGTCCCCGAGAGTTCCGTGAACATCTAAAAGGCCGCAAGCCGAGTACCTTTTATACAGGGCACGGAACTCCAAGGTGACTTCTAATATCCCTTTAATTTACAGTTCGGGGTGCATTATTTATTATAACCTACCCCTTTGTGACTTCTGGTTTCCTTCTCTTCCTGGAACTGTAAGATTATAAGGCTGTAATCTTACCGTTCCTCCCATATAAATCCACTACAGGGGTAGGTATACGGTTATTATTAGCTTATTATATTGATAAGATATTAATAATATTTATTTGGTTTTGCCTTTTTGGGTGAGAGGAGGACAGTGCAGCTACCAACTATAGACACATTTTCCTATTTACCAGTGGATGGGTGTAGCCTAGCAGCAGACTTACGATTACCTACCATTCCCCAACACACCATAAGCGCAAATGCATTCTAATTTAAACCATGTAGAAAGGTTTACCAACTGAGTACTGTATTGCTGTAGCCACTGGGCTTTTTACCCTGCTAAACTGTCACTGGGCTTCTATCCTGTTAAACATTTGTTGTAATGCTGCCTTAAACAAGGGTCATTTCTTTGTATGGTGCTTAAATGCTTTGATAGGTTACCCTTTAAAGATTTTCGCTGGAATATCCATACAAGATGCGCACGTCACATGATACCCAGTGAAAGAGACGTTTGAAAGGTATAAAAGCACTAGAGCGCTCCCCTCCAATGTTCATCCTTGAGAAAGCATGGGTACTGGGCAAAATGCGTCAGAGTATGTGCCGTTTCTTGGATTCATACCTGCAACTACCTCACCTTTGTTATGCTATACCAATAGGCCTTACTCCCTGGGTTACCCTTACTACCTATAGAAAATTATTGTAGTGCCGTATTAGTCCAATATATAGATGTGAAAAAATAAACTGTACCACAGTACTCTTTATTTTTTCACACCTTACTACCTAGGATGCGTTGAGCACACACATTGGCTGCACAATAGTTAAGTTCTGGTATTGCTGCATGTATATGTATATTCTGAGTTTAATTGCTTACATTTTATCATCCCCATTCCCATTGCAGAGTATGTAATTTGTAAAGGGATTTTTATTTTTTCCATTATAGAAGAGTGCTGCGGATTCTTTTGTCTTTTTGGCTTTTGGTATAACTATCTTCTTGCAGTGCTTTACTGTGCAACACACTATAAGGGCTTTTTCAGGCGTTGACCTTCAATGTTGTGTGTTTGGTGGCTACAGCACAAGAAGAATTATTACCAGAATAATTAGAAGGCTTTAAGGACACATTATGTTTATGTTTATACAACATGTTACAACTTGTTTATCAACCCAATGTCCTCTTTTAACATTTAAACCATAACAATTCTGAGATGATCTCCAATGGAGCTATATTTGTTATTAAAATCTTAAAGAATCTATAAGTACCATAAAAATGATTGTTGGTGCTGCTCCTTCTTCTAAGCTTCTCTGGTTCTAGTAAAACCTCCATGTGAGCCAACACCTTTAGAAATGATTGTGAGTTACATCAGCAAAGGATCATGTTAAAAAAATAGGAAACATCAAATATTTGAATGGATTTCTGGCATTTGTTAGCTTTAAAAAAAAAGTTAATAAAAATGTAAACTATACACATAGTGAAACAGATCCTAGCCTAATTTACGTAATAAAATATGTGTTCTAATATGAAACACTATCCCTGACTTATCTCGCTGAAACTCACTTAAGTAAGCAGGAGACACAGGTGTAACAAACCCTGTGTCTGTCTCTTAATGCACAATCCTCAGGGTAATAACAAGAAGTCCGGAGCTTCTACTCACCGTTCCCTCCCGGTGGCTCGGGTGCTGCCAGCCCCAAACTGTCGCTTTTAGGTCCAGTAAGTAATCCAGAAGAAGTAAAGGGTAATCTTTAGCGCACACCTAAGCTCCAGAAACTTTCCACTTCCAATTACTTAAAAGCAGTTAAACTTTCTGCATCATGGCCACACATATTAAATCCCTTAAATCAAGAATGAGGGAGCATATAAGAGACATTGAAAATCAGAATGAGAATAGCCCGATAGGTAGGCATTTCAAAATGTCTAATAATTCAAACATTCAATACCTTAAAGCACAGGGATACAATGGGTTTATCCCAATAAAAGAAATACAGATAGATTGGAACTTCTACATAAAGCAGAAGTGAAATGGATTTTTATGTTAGAAACGAGATTACCTGTCGGCCTGAACTCGAGGTATGATATAATGTGTTACATAGACCGTATAGTACATAACCGTTGATATAATGTGTTACATAGACCTTGATATGTGTTAATAGACTGATATAATGGTTACATAGACCTTGATATAATGTGTACATAGACCTGATATAATGTGTACATAGACCGTTATAGTGATATAAGTGTTACATAGACCTTGATATAATGTTGTACATAGACGTTGATATAATGTGTTACATAGACCATTGATATATGATAGCTTGATATAAGTGTTACATAGACCGTTGATTATGTGTTACATAGACCTTGATATAATGTGTTACATAGACCGTTGATATAATGTGTTACATAGACCGTTGATAAATGTGTTACATAGACCGTTGATATAATGTGTTACATAGACCGTTGATATAATGTGTTAACATAGACCTTGATATAATGTGTTACATAGACCGTGATATATGTGTTACATAGACCATGATATAATGTGTTACATAGACCGTTGATATAATGTGTATCAGACATTGATATATGTGTTACATAGACCGTTGATATAATGTGTTACATAGACCGTTGATATAATGTGTTACATAGACCGTTGATATAATGTGTTACATAGACCGTTGATATAATGTGTTACATAGACCGTTGATATAATGTGTTACATAGACCGTTGATATAATGTGTTACATAGACCGTTGATATAATGTGTTACATAGAACCGTTGATATAATGTGTTACATAGACCGATTTATATATGTGTTACATAGACCGTTGATATAATGTGTTACATAGACTGTTGATATGTGTTACATAGACTGTTGATATGTGTTAACATAGACCGTTGATTAATATGTACATAGACCGTTGATATAATGTGTTACATAGACCATTGATATAATGTGTTACATAGACCATGATATAATGTTTACATAGACATTGATATTGTGTTACATAGACCTTGATATGTGTTACATAGACTGTGTGATATGTGTTACATAGACAGTTGATATATATGTTACATAGATCGTTGATATATATGTGTTACATAGACCGTTGAGAACGTGACTAATGTGAGCATAACTACATATGGATCCGTGATATTATTAGGCATATGTCAACATCAATAAGCGGAAAGATATACCAGTCTTTTTTGTTTTGTGTCTTATACAGATTTGTGAATCATCATGTGCTCTTTAATTTATTAATCATTAAGGCATTGTATGCTTATAATTGTATGTATATACAATGTTTATCTGTTATACTATCTATTTTCTAGCTTTTTTGTCCACTTTTACATATCCATGTATGGGATTAGTTTCTTGGTTAACTATGTGTGCAGCAGTGAATTCGTAACTTTGTTTCACAGCTTTGCTCAATGAAATGAAATGTTGCTTGTCAATTAGTGACCAACCCCTGTATTGGAGAGTTGGATCCTATAAGATACGAGGTCTGAGGTGGGTGTGTTCAGCCTATGAGTAAGAACCTTGTGTGGTTTGAAACGCGTAAAGGTGTGTGTGTGGATATATGTGTGGCCGTGATGCCAAATAAAGTTTAACTGCTTTTAAGTAATTGGAAGTGGAAAGTTTCTGGAGCTTACGGTTGTGTGCTAAAGATTACCTTTATTTCTGTGGATTAATAAAAATGTAGCCTTGTTATTACATAGGAATCATCTTATCTATTATTAGACTTTCATCATTCATTGGACTGAGGAATCAGCACCTTGTATGAGAACCTGTGAATAAACCAGTACAGATTGTATGGAAAAAAACAGATTTATTTTGTTGCTCGTGCAAATAAATAGTACACACCATTACACATTTATACATATGTTACACTGCAAGGTTCAAAACACATTTCACTAATTCACCAATTCCATCATAAATCTCATGGACTGACTGTTACACATAAATGCACTGGTGGTACCACTTGTTCTTCATATCCACATGAGCTTCATGGACTTCTTTTGTGACATGTTTGCAGCCAAGCTCTTGATGGCAGATGCTGTGCCTGCGTACGGCCACCTATGCACCAAACAAAGGCCAAGATTGTCATTACAACAGCAGGAATCCACTTAGTGTGTCTCAAATTTAATAGATGCAGCACATTTTGACAAAGATTTTTAAGTATAAAAATACGAAGTTTTAAAGAAATGGTGTTTTGTCTTTTTCATTTATCTGGAAGTCTGTCTGGAAAAATGAAGATTCTAGGGAAAGAAATGTTTATATATATACATATTACACACACTTTTTATTTTGTTAGGCCAGTTTTGAAATAACTACCGTAAAAAGAGAAAAAAAGAGAACCAAAAGAGACAAATACAGTCAAACAAAAAAGGATAACCATCGAAACTCCCGCCGCCACTCCCGCTCAAATACCACAATCCACAAACTCGCCCCCTCCGAGAACCCACCACCCCCCCCCGCCCCTCCCCTCAGCCCCCTCCCCCCCCCATCTCAACCCTCCCCCTCCGCCCCGCCCATCCACCCCCCCCGTCCCACCCAGAAGCTACTTTCAAGAACCAGAATGATTAATTGGACACAGCCTTGAAGATGATTATGTTACAGTTAATGTTTGGATAAGATCTGTAATTTGATGAAGTAAAATAGAAGTAAATTGAAATGAGTGTTTTCATGTCTGATTTACATTAATATGATCCCCATTTAAAAGCAATATTAGCACCTAAAATATGTCAGGTTGCCCAACAGTTAATTGTGTTTTTTTATCCAGGAAAAAGGAAAGAATAAAACAAATAAAGGTTTTCTATTCCCTAACTATAAAAAAACCAACTTGGAATCTTTTCTCATAACTTCCTTGAATGATGTGATTTATAACTGACAAATATTCCATGTGGACGCCTGTCTGGCCCATTCTGGTTATGTATTTTGACACTATTAACACAGACATTTACATGGGCACGTACAAATGTTTGATTTGTGATAACATTCATTTGCTTTTATCTGCTAGAATCCAGAACATAGATTTGTATAATACGAGGATATTATGTGTTCGTAAGCAAATATGATTTTAATATAGTTTTCCTTCTAATCTTTTAAATTATTGATAGATACATTCATTTACTGTACAGTAGGTACTACTGTACTGCCACATACATACTCCACATACTCCATACTGTACATTGGGTACCACACACTCTGTCCTTGAGTGCGTCAATGTACACCATATTTTGCACAATTAGCATGTCAAGGAACTCCGAATACAGAAAGTGGCCGCTCCAGGGTTAGTTCCGATATGGACATTCGGGAGGGAGGGACAAAAGTTCCACTTGGCCGGGTGCAGATTTGGCAGTTCCAAACTCCGTCTACTAGGTACATCCATGACTAAGTGGGTGTTTCCCCGAAATGCGTTGGATGCTGGGTATCGTGTGTGTTTTGTGATGAGCAAGTCTAAATAAAGTTTTCTCCACCAAGAACAGCTTACCTTTTTCTTTGTCAAGGAAACTCTACATAAACTCACATCAACCTCAAATACTTTACATTTTGTACATTGGGTACACTATATACATCCCAATTTGTACTTCTACTCCTCATACTGTACAATGGGTAGCTGACAGTAGTGCTACAAGGGGTCTCAGTGGTGCTTCTAGTGGTGCTCCCCTCAAAAGCATGTCCATATGGACAGATGCCCCGAACATGGGGTTACAAATGCCCCATTCTGTACATTAGGTACTGTACCCTTATAATGGCAAGGGTACTCATGCCTGAGCAGGATTTCCTACCTGATTAATGGGACACAGTGCCACTGGTTCCTTCACATACTCTCCTACTGTACATTAGATACCTTAACCCCAATCTGTACATTAGACACTTCCAAATTGTCTTATATGGTTTCTTTACATATTCATATTCTATAAAATCCGTTTCTCTACATACCCATGTGTTGTACTACGGGACCTTCACATATTCCATATCCTCATTCTGTTTATACTACTGTAAATCTAGCCATACACAACTCAATTGAAACTTCTTTCAGTTGAGTGTCTTCTACTTCTATTCATTTCTTTCATTCAGTTAACAAAAAGTGACTGCTAATAATTTGTAAAATCGACTGAACCTTGATTGGTCAAGCTGTAGAAGTATTTGGGAGTTTTTTTTTAAAAAAATCAGTTGATTTATGTTCGATCATATTAAACAACATGTACACTTCTCGAAAAAACAGTAAAGAACAACATTGGATCAGTACAGAATTTAACCTTTAAACCCTGTGTGTGGCTCTGAGAAAAGCGGGAAATTAGAACTTACACAACAGTGGTTTATGGGAACAGGTGTGCTACATTTTAGCATGAAAAAGTCTTTCTTAATTCTAGTTTCTCAGTTTGCAAAAATTAGCACATATAGCCACAATATACCATTGGTGTAGCTGCTTATGTCACAATTACCCATCTTTCCTCAATTTAATCTGTTTCCTTACATCAATTAACACAAAGCAATGCAGGAAAACAAGAAACAAAACATTAGATTTTACATTTTGATAGAATAGAAATGGGAGTGTCAGTCACAAAAACTACAGTGAATTTGATGGGATTTACTGAATATTGGCAATGTTTATGGATAGGAAAATTTCCATCAGATCATTACTAGCTCCCTATATTAAGTATAGGTTGCCATAAGGGAGTGTGTATGGCACGAACATTCCTTATAAAGTATTGTTGTTCCTGTGTAGTTGTTCCATCGGAATCGAATCATGATTTAATTAGGACGGGTCGCACCTTTAGCTGCTACCAAGCTTAGGTCTGGGGAATAGCAGTGCTGTAGAAGAAAAAATTAAGCAAGAACCAAAAATATACAGGTGTTTGATTGGCTCATACTCATGACTGATTATAGGTGAATCCAGATCTCTATATTAGAGGTGATTTTGTAAAAGTCCTTTTCGGACCTTTTCAAATGTTGAAATCAGGGCGTCTCTTAGACTTTTTGACACCTGAAAAAAAATTCAAATGCTGCCCCCCCCACTCTGCCAGAAAGGGGTTTGGTTTTTAATTGGGTGATACTTTGAAGTGGGGTGTGGCTTGTGCAGAAGTGGGAGTGGCTTTATACACATGAGTGGAAAATAATGCCCACAATGACTGGTAAATGATGGCCACAGTGATGGTAAATGATGATCCAACATGATTTTGATCTGCAGGGCTGACAAACATTGATTTTGATCTGCAGGGCTGGCAAACATTGATTTTGATCAAATGAATTGCCAGTCAGAATGGAGGGGGAGGAGTTGTAGCTGCATCCTGCAACAAAGTCACGGCTACCTCCAAAAAATGCGGTATTCTTGGGCCCCCCTGGCATCTGGGCCCCAGGCACATGGAAAAATCTTGCAATGGGGGGGGGGGCTTTTGGTATCAAAACTGCTGCCTCCCTATAGGGTGTTGCTCTGTAATGTGCTTCACCTTGCTTCATTAGAGGACGGCCCTGTTTGTAATATTGCTCTAGATTGTACTTTGCCAGGAAATGCAATTTATATGCCCAGAAAATATCTATGGGGACTTTAAGATATTTTATGGGTGCCCCAAGATTATAAACTTAATGTACTTTTAAAATTGTTTTTTGGGGGGCATATTGATAAGGGAATCAATTACCAGTGGAGAATGTACAGTAAATACTATCCTGCAGGCCTAATTAGCATCCAATAGCTTGTACTCACCACCGATGTACTCACAAACGTGAGTTTCAAAAACACATCCTGGTCTGTTCTGTTACAACATAATGAGAGTAATTGTAACTAAAACCGTTTGTTATTCTGCTTATGTGATTCATCACAGAAAAAAAAAAAAAAGGGACAGTGAGAATGATGGCGCAAATCATTCCGTAAAGTAATCAACGGATATTAATAGAAACTTATTATCATATATTCTCATATATGTATGTATGTATGTATTATTTTATTTATAAAGCGCCACTTGGGTACGCAGCTCTGTACATTATGAACAAGTATGGATGGATAGATATAAGTGTGGCTGACGACACAATAGGAATGAAATCTTGCACAAACGAAAATATAAGGCAGCGCACTCGGTTAAGAAATATTGCAGCTTGTTGTATTAGTAATTCAATTTATTCACCCATCACAGCAAAAGGCAAACGTACAAGCAAAAAAACATGGCCTTACGCGTTTCGAGCACAATGCTCTTACTCATAGCCCAAAATGGTGGTACATATTTTCTGTGCTTGCTTTGTCATTAAATTATTAAAGGGCATGTCCACCCCCAAAACTAAAATTTCACCACTACTGGCCCCAATGTTTAGTGTTTAAAAATCCTTACCTTAATCCCTGCTCCAAATGGTTCTCTTGTAGTGCTTGTTCAAATTCCCAGAAAGGTTGTGGAGGAGCTGTCTGTGAGCTATCTGGTCCCTGCTGCTTCCTTGTCCTTTTTGAGGTGTTTAAATGTACAGGGGAGCCCTCCCCCTGGATATATCTGTGTTAAATAGTTCCCTACCTTTAAATCTGTTGTGTAGGGCATCCTATCCCACCCCCAACCGCAGGTCTGATTGTTAGAAAAAAGATCAGAACTGTACTTATGTCGCTTCATTCCCCTGGTGTTCAGCAAAGCTGGCCGGTCCATGATTGGCTGCCTCTCAGCCAATCAGACGCGGCTGCCAGTCCAGCCACTGCTTGCAGATCTGGCAAGCAGAGGGCAGAATCTGAGCTTCAGGTGAACAAAGGCATGCAAGTACAGTTATGAACTTTTTTTGACAAACAGACCTGGCTGTTGGGGGTGGGATAGGGTGCCCTACACTACAGAAAAAGGTTTTGCTAAGGGTGGAGATACATTTTAATATTTGGTGAGTGCTCCTAATTCCCCCCACCCTCCCTTACTCACCGCCTTCTTGTAGTGTCTGCGACACTTAAGTTCTGCACAGCCTCCCCCTTTCTTTCTTCTTTTCTCTGCTGATTCTCTTAAATGTTGCAAAAAGTGTGCTGGAGGCAGGCAAGCAAAGAGGTCAAGCATGGGTCCCATAATATAATTTCTGCTTCTGGAGTGACAGGCCTTTCCTGTAAATGCTGTGATTAAAATGATGATTCTCAGAATCTACAGCTCAGATTTAAAATCTGAACAATTTTGGAATTGCTGTATCTAAAAGTTTACTTTTGAAAATAAAGGGTAAAGATACCTTTAAGCTGATCATAGTCATGGGTGATTTAAGGGTAAATCTGCCACAATTCAGGCATGCATGTTCAGATGGGCACTAGTAATAAATCACAGTTTTAAAACAAACTGGTTTAGAAAGTCCAGTTTTAACATTTATGAAATGCTGAACTTTTCAACAAAAAATCTAAATTCACAAAATTTAGAAAGTCGAAAATTAGAAAAATCCTTTCGAAAAACCGAAACTTCCTATTGAAAAATTGAAAAATGCTATTGAATACTTCCGATTCAATTGGGTTTCAGTTGGATTTTTGAAAAATCAATAGGATATGCAGAACCACTCTCGGAATGAAGCTCTAATGGACACCCTGTACCTCTTTATGAGGATTGTCTGTTGGGACCATGTAAGTAATAAGTGTTTTAAGCAGACACTAATAACAGGACTAACACAAAATATCAAGTAAATACTAGGCTTTTCCTTAGCAACAGGTGTGATGCTGTCACAATTGCTCACTACTTAAACATACATGGGCCGATACCTAGAAACAAATGAACATGATTGGCCAGTTTAAAGTTCCATCCAGATGTGGGGCCGACCACAACGCGCAAATGGTAAGTGTACTAACGGTAAGTGTATGGGTGTTCAGTTGTGGACAAAATGTCAGTATGGTCGGGCATTGTTGATGATCCCTTGGGTCCCAACACTAACAATACTCTCGGCCAAAAACCGGTGTGTGCAAAGCTTCAAAGTGTAGCAATAGAGATCACCAGCATAACAGAAATGTTTGATTGTTTTCAAGGCAATTAGAATAAGTTTGTTTAGTATTGTGTTGCCAAACTTGCCAAGAACAAACAGACTTTAAGTACAGAGTTTAACTACTTTACAGTATGTTTATATAAATATGTCATTTATTTGCAAACACTTTAACTGTCCTTTTTATTCAGTCTCTAAAACAAATGTTTTGCTTCCTTTTATGTAAACTGGTTGTTATTTGGCCAGCAGTGACCAGATCTATATGTGAAATGTTTCCAAACCATCAACAATTGGGACGTGACTGGATCTCACGTCTGCAGCTCAATATTACAATACTGCAGTGAGTGGTTGTATGACTCAACTCCTTTGTAAATGAACTTAATATGCACAATGAACATGTTGCTACAGTTGTTACACCACTCGCAAACATTAAAAAAAAAAAATGGTTTGTCTTTTTGGCTGGGAACACACATTTTTCACTGCGGCTGACAGTTTGCCATGGCCGATCGTATAGTCCATAGGAGACTGCACAATTGGCAGTGATTTACATGTGACAGTCCAATAGCCCCTTCGCGGCGACCAAAAACACTGCAGGTTTTTGGCCTGACATGACCGATACATGGAAATTTCTACTTGTGTGTACCCAGCCTTAGACTGGGTACACACCATGCAATGTCTGATCGACCGATAGTTCCTGTATTGATCCGAAACATTGCATGGGTCTTCGGCTAGATGCAACAGACATTTGACCATTCATTCATCCGAATAGGACGCGTCAAAAACCTCCACAGAGGACCACACGCTTGGTTGCGACAAACTATCAGTTGTAACTCATTTTCTTGTGACTGACTTCCTTCATACTGAAGCACTAACCCAGCTTAAATCAACTGAAATATATTATAGACTCACTAAATACCCAAAACCACAGCCTCTTCAGTTTTTTATTCTATTAGGGATAGGGTCAGTAATGCTTGCAGTTTTAATCTTTCTGATGAAGGAAAGTGTACGGGAAGCCATTTCCCTGCCTAACTTCTGAAACAATATTTTTTATTGAAGTCAGAAAATTAGCTGTAAATACTAGAGCTACAGTAATAGTTTAAAATGAAAGCTAAATGGGATACTTGCTCTTTCCTCCCATAGAAATCTAGCTGGGGGTGGGGGGGTAGTTAAAGAGATTACCCTGTTAGCAGTGAACACACTTCTTTCAAAACATTTTCATGGATAATTATTATTGTCATCAATAATTTCAAAACAAATTACTTATGCATAAGAATTGGTAAGTTATTGCTCATGACTGAAATATGTTTCATCCATTGTTATTAAAATCCTCTATAGATCATACCAATGCTATATATTTTGTAGTGTATTATATGTGATAACAATCATTCAGTTAATCCCTGTATATAATTATAGCTATAAACCTTTTCAATATATTCCTGCCTGGAAACGTCCTTGATCTTTCTCAGTTATTCCCGTTCAGTGGTATCCAGGAAACTGTAAAAACTAAAAACTGTCAATGTACCGCTAATCTGTCTTGATTTCTGGTGAATAATTAAGATTTACAGGAACAATAGTGGATGAAACTACTTCTATCCAACTTGCTCAACAGCCTAAAGGCTTCAATGTTTTCCTTGAAAAATCCCCAAACAATACAACTCAGTATCCTGAGTGTGACTAACAAGGTCTTCCACTATCTCTATGTGTTTAATTACAGTGATGTCATATTGCACACATTTGGGACTGTAAATAAATATCCCACATGAACTACAGAAGGGCAGTGAGATACCAGCAGTGCTATATCTACTGAAGAATACTATAGTCTATCCACTAAGATTTTCTTCAGCTTTGCAAGTAAGTTCTGATGTATATTATATAACACAGACAAATTTGCATTGTATATGTTTTAATATCAGTGTGGGTAGATTTTAAGGAAGGTTATAGATTAGGTTTCCAAGATATTGTCTTGATATTATAAATATACAATGTCATTTGAAAGTTGTCAGATATGGCATCATAGTTCATTACCATGTTAAACTAGATTTTTTTTTAAATAT
This sequence comes from Hymenochirus boettgeri, assembly GCA_019447015.1. NCBI lineage: Eukaryota > Metazoa > Chordata > Amphibia > Anura > Pipidae > Hymenochirus > Hymenochirus boettgeri. The sequence continues at coordinate 180,352,996 of CM033476.1, forward strand.
GTATTAATGGTTATGGGTAAATAAAAATAAACTAGAAAGGGAAAGTTTAAGTATAAACTTTGAATTTGGCTTGAAAGGCCACATTTTGGAAGGGAATGTGTGTGTGCTGCAGATTTTAAAACTCAGTAATGGCAATGATAAGGTCATTGTTTTTTACTTACCATCAAAACTTTTTTGATGATTGCTCAAAATGTGTTTTCTGACATATACTACCTTTAATTATGGTTGCCACATGAATGAATGGGTAGCTCATTTGGTGTGTGTACCGTGTCAGGTTGGAAGTTAAAAAATTATTTTTGGTTATTGGTGAAAATTTGTTTATTGACTTTAGTTACCCTTTAAGAATGCTGCCACGGGAATGGATGGGTAGGTCATTAGTTGTTTGTACCTGGGTCAGGTTGGGGGGTTAAAGAAACAAACTTTGTTGATGATTAGTCAAAATAGTTTTTTGACTATAGTTGTCCTTTAATATGGCTGCCTGGAAATGGAGGGGAAGGAAATAGGCATGTGTACCTGTGTCAGGTTGGAAGTTGAAAAAAACAAACTTGTTTCTTGACTATAGTTCCCTTTAAATATGGCTGCCACAGAAATGGATAAATAGATCAGTAGGTGTGTGTACCTGTGTTAGGTTGGGGGGTTAAAAAAGCCAAAAAACTTTAATGATTGGTCAAAATTATTTTTTTTATTTAGGTACCCTTTAAGTATGGCTGCAATAGTAATGGAGGAGAGATCAGTAGGGGTGTGGGACCTATGTCAGGTTGGGTGTTAAAAAAACAAACTTTTTAAAAGATTAGTCAAAATTAGTTTTTTGACTATAGTTACCCTTAAATATGGCTGCCACAGAAATGGAAGGGTAGGTCAATAGGTGTGTGTAACTGGGTCTGGTAGAGGGAGATATTTTTTTGTGTTTACAACCATAAAACTAACTTTTATTGAGGATATAGCAAAAACATTTTTAACTTTATTTACCCTTTAAGTATGGCTGCCACGGAAATGGAAGGGTAGGTCAGTAAGTGTGTGTACCCGTGTGAGGTTGGGGGTATGTGTTTTTGCATATAGGACCATATAAACTAACTTTATTGAGGATATATCAAAATTATCTTTTTACTTTATTACAATTTAAGCATGGCTGCCACAGGAATGGAAGGGTAGGTCAGTAGGTGTGCACTAGTTATGGATTCATGGGAATGGAAAGGTAGGTCAGTAGGTGGGTGTTACCTGTGTCTATGTGGGTTGGGGGTATCAGCGTTTGTATTTATGAGACACGAAACAAACTGTTTTGAAATATCCACATTTGAGGATTGTACCATTATAGTCTATGGGAAAAAATGTCTCGTATTTGCTGATAACGCTGTAACGCTTCCGCAGATTCCTTAGCTCCTATATACCCCGCATGTCTGTACCGAATTAATGCCTGTAGCTCAAAAACTGTGGGAGTAGATACAGAAAAATAGAAAGAAACAGTAATTTGGTTCTTCAAGCCAAATTAAATATAAAAAGTGCTACAGTAGCTATGGTATCATAAACATGCAACTATGGTATTGAATGAATTTACAGGTAATATTAATAAAACAATCTTTTTTGTCTCTGTTAGAATGCCAAGAAATTTCACAGACTTCAAGACAGTCCACAAGTCAGTCTTAAAAGGTAATGCCCAACTTGGATTCTAATTAAGGAATCACTAGGTAGAAAAGTGGTCAAATGTTCTTTGTACTTTTAGAAAACCAAGTATGTTGCTATTAATTGTTCTGAATTCTATTTCATTATTCCTCCTATTTATACACTATATAAATCTTTCAGGATGTTCCTATCTAGAAAAAAAATATAAGTGGTTCCAATGTGGAGAAATTGCTTTCAGCTCTAACACATTGTAGGACATTATGTACAGTGGTTGAAGACCATAAGTTAGAAGAAACAGTTACAAGCAGCTTTGCCTCATTCATCAATGGTGTGTAGGCCCAGATCATCTTTCAGACATTGTACGGCATAGAAGTAAACGTATGATCCTGGACAACATTGGGGTCGGCCTTGTGGGGTTCAACAACTCATGTGTTTAAACCTTATTCTGCGAGTACTGTCAGGTAAGGGACAGAAGAGTTGTAAAGAATTATAATCACAGTGTCATTATGTTGCTCTATATGGACATTATAGTCATCTTATAGTCGTTTAATTATCCACAATTGATCTTCTATATTTTTTTCACATATTTGTGCTCTTTACTTGTAATCTATATTTGCCCCTCTCTGCGTTTCCTGTTTTGTGTCTTTTTTTAACTCCTGTTTGAAAATAACCCCCACCCAATATGCAGTTTGTTAGAATCATCCCATCAACTGTTTTATCCTTACTCATAACTCTTCATTATGCTGGTCATACACTCACCCAATGTTGCTATGGCTATAATTTGATTTTGCAATTTATTTTAATCTGTAATATCAATTAAAATGTATATGAATCAATAGAATGTCCCAGGCATGTCAATGCTGAATGGTGGTACAGAGGAAGGCTGTACTTAAAATCATTTTCAAATGATTTAACATCTATGCCAAGTTAAATGTTAAATTGAAAAAAATATCAGGCAAGTACATGGCCAGCATAATAGATTCTCATATGGCCTTATATCAGTTGCTTAATATCCCTCTTTCACAACTGTAATATTATTAGACTCTGGATTTGACATCAAAATGATACTTCCCTGTCAATTCATTTATATTCCATGTGTTCCAGGATCTGTATTCTTCAGGATATGGAAATGGAGCCCTAAGTTCAGTATATGGAAGAAAAGGATTGATTTGTCACCAACACTCGCTGCCTTTACTAATGGAGTTGCAGTAAGTGTACTGTAATGTCGCTTTAATGACAGAATCTTTTCCTAATCAGATGTGCCCTGTTTTATTTAGATTATTTGCCTATGAAATAAAAGTAATAAAGCCTATGTCTTTTCTTCTAGGTCCACTCCATGGACTTTGATGACACCTGGCACCCTGCTACCACCCTTGGGTGCAGTGCTGCCTGCCCTTCTGGCACTGACCCAAATGCTTTCTAAAGAAAAGAGAATCAGTGGGGAAGATCTCCTGACAGCATTCAATGTGGGGATCGAAGTACAAGGAAGACTTATGGGGTTCTCCCATGAAGCCAAGAACATCCCTAAAAAGTAAGTGAGCTGATTCTGTAACTGCAACTGACCAAAGTGTATACCTGTAATTCTTTGAACACAAAAATGTATAGATTTATCTGATTCGAAAGCACAAAGATTTAATGGACATGTCAGGCAAAAAAAACCTTTTCATATAAAGTAGAGCACACACCCCCACATACAATGCAGAAATGACAAAGATGCCCCTGAAACAACTTACCTATCAGTCCCTCTCCGTCCTCCTCTGCTCTGCTTCTTCCTGGTCGCCGCTGTGCGGTTAAGGTGTCATGCCCATTACCTGACAAACTGCAATCAGGAAGTAGAGCGGCTGTCAGCATAGAGCCTCTCTGCTCCTTTTTTGCTCGAAATGAGCTCAAAACAGGAGCAGGGGCAGCACCCAGGTGGCAAGGGACGAGTCATGAATTTTTGGTATTTTGTATAATGCGAAACTGGTATTTTTTTTTGGGGGGGGGGGGTACTTAAGGTTCTCTTTGCCCGGACATGCCCTTTAAAGGAGATCAAAGCCGAAAAAAATATCTTTGTAGAGGATAAGGCGAGCATATTTAGATAATGCTACTTAGATAAATGTTTCTGCAGTCTTCCTTCAGAGCTGGGGGTAGTGACATCCCTGGGGTCCTGGTACTGGGCACAAAGGGAATCTGGAATACACATGTACCAGCCCTTTCTTATGATGTCCCCTTCCCAGCTCCAGAAGGATGCTTGTGAAGTAAAATTAGGTAAGAGGGTAGACATGCCCTTAAAGTAATGTGAGAGTATCACTGATTCCCAGAGAATAATGCCCTTCTATGTTTGTAATTGCAGAAGAATGTGCATTTTCTTTTTCCCAAAAATATATATCTCAGTAGTTTAACTTTATTATGTTCTGTTACAGATTCCACCCTCCTACAGTTGTCGGCACAATGGGAAGTGTGCAGCATCAGCAAAGCTTCTCTCCTTGACCAAAGAGCAAAGTGCACATGCCCTGGCCATTGCAGCCTCCCTAGCTGGAGCTCCTATGGCAAATGCTGCCACACTAGCAAAACCTCACATATTGGCAATGCTACTAGGCTTGGTTTAGAAGCTGCACTGCTGCCTCAAAGGGAATGGAGGCAAACAGTCTTATTCTGGATTATGTTCCAAGGGTGTTCTGGTTTTAGTGCCTTTTACGGAGACTACCAACCTAAATCCTTATCTCCAGCAGGAGAGGACTATGAATTTCTCCTGGAGAAGCAGGACATTGCCTTCAAATCTTTCCCAGCACATCTTGGAATGCACTGGATTGCAGATGCCTCAGTCTCTGTAAGAAATAGACTAATAAATCACTATGGTTCTTTCAATCCATTTGCCATTCAGTCCATTGTTCTCAGAGTTCCAGTTTCCAAATACATCAACAGACCTACCCAGAGTCAGAACACGAGGCCCGTCATTCCTTCCAGTTTTTCCTGTACAGCTCTCTTAGAGGAGAAGTTACATTGGCTCTTTCAGCGAGGAGAAAATGTATCGACGTGACCTTCACAATCTGCTGAGCAAGGTGTTGTAATAGAGCATCAAGAAGAATGTGGCCAACTTCGATAAAATGTATGGAGAGATTGTAATCCTGCTGAAAAAGGAGATGTCAAGATTGGTAAAACGACACAATTTATGGTCACTGGAGAAACCCACTAAGCAGGGAGTCCTTGTTGAAGAAGTTTCGCACTAATGCGCTACATGTACTGAAGGAAGGGCAAGTGGAAGATGTCATTCAGATGGTAGAAAAACATAGAAAGTGTAACAGACATCTCCCACCTTCCAGTGTTCTCCAGTAATTATGTATGTGAAATGTTCATCTGTCTATCCCATACAGAAAGGGATATTTGCAGAAAGGGATATTTACAGAAAGGGATGCTTGTGAAGGTTCTCATTCATCCAGGTCATGGTATATCTGTTGTATTCATTAATTCAACTGGACTTGAAGTTTAGTTCTTGAAGACGTTTCACTAGTCATCGACTGGCTTCTCAATTCAGAATGACTTGTACAAGAATCTGTGGCAATTATGTACCCTGGAAAATCCCAATTAGCATATCACAGCCTGGTGTTAAGGGTGTGATTGGATAGTGGCTATAACACCTCTTAGCCACTATCCAATCACACCCTTAACACCTGGCTGTGATATACTAATTGGGATTTTCCAAGTCATTGTACAAGTCATTCTGAATTGAGAAAGCCAGTCGGATGACTAGCGAAACGTCTTCAAGAACTAAACTTCAAGTCCAGTTGAATTAATTGAATACAACAGATATACAGAAAGGGATATTTATCCATAGAAAAAAGAAAATGTATATTATAGATGAATAACATACTGTTTCAGACTTATTTTAAAATGGTGCAAAATTTGGGGCATGTCCACCCCCAAAACTATAAGTTAGCCCACTACGGGCCCCACTGGGTAGTGTAATAAAACCGTTACCTTACATCCCTGCTCCAAATGGCTGCCCTGCTATGTCCCCCCAAAGTCCCAAAAACTGGCCACCAGGAGACTCTGCCTCCTGTCTCTCCTTTTTTTGCACATGCTCAGTGCAGCCTCCCCCCCTCCCTCCCTTGTTCCTCTCCCTCCCCTAGTGTAAAAACCCTGGGGTATAGTAGGGGTCCCTCCCCCAGCCCCAACCGCTGTATTAATATTTCCAGAAACTCCCCCGATCGTACTTACCTTACCTCTCTCCCGGGGTTCTGAACTGCCGGCAGCCACGTCCATGATTGGTTGCTCTCAGCCAATCACGGACGTGTTGCAGTTTCATGCAAGCAGGGGCCGGGACAGTACGCCGGAGGAAAGAGGGAAGGTAAGTAATGATCGGGGGAGTTTCTGGACATTATAATATAGCAGTTGGGGCTGGGGGAGGGAAGCCCTACAGTACCCCAAAAGATGAAAAAAGGGGTGAATATGCCCTTTAAAGGGACACTAAACATTCCAAATGGCCTTTGTTAAATCAAATGTATAATTCTAATGCAAGTGCTCCTGTCTGCCATTTGACTCTCCTCTCCCATATGCCAACCTCCTCCCTCCACCCTGGTGCACACATTCATATGTCAAAGAAAGATGCATGCATTCATATGTCACAGAAGGGTGCTATGTCTTGAACAAAGGGGCGTGTTGGAGTAGATCCAGGAGAACAGACACAGTAGCTATGCAGGGTGAGTTTTGAGATCTTACTTAGGGGTTAATATTGGATACAGGATAAAGTTCTCCTGTCTCCATTAGAAATATACATTTGATTAAACAAGGGTCATTTTGGGTGATTTAGTGTCCCTTCAATCTGCAGCAACTAACCAGACATGCGTTTTCAAAACTGTCATAGACCTGTAAAAAATATTATCAATAGGTTGCTGCAACAGGTTAACAGCACAGGCAAATGTTTGCACCTCTTATTAATAAGCCTGATGTTTGCAAATTAATATTCATTAATATTCAATAAAAGTACTTCAGGCTTGGGTAATAAAAGTTCTTATAGCTTAAAATGGTGCTAATTTGCCCCAACCAATCAGGTGTTAGCTTTTAAATGTCAAATAAGATCGATTGGTTGGGGCAAAATTAGCACCATTTTTAACAATAAGAACTTATGTGTATCTTTACATTAATTGTCTAGTAAATATCATTTCAATAAAATCTAATTCAACACTGTACACATATTTATTATCATTTCTGTGTTAAGTAGCAATGTTTGGTTTAGGGCAGGAACAATGTAAATTCTCACATTATTTTGTTTGCTTACCGTACCTCGTGCAGGGATGTATAATTAATAATTTCACTATTTGTATTTATTATTTTTAGTTGACTAATGTTTATAGAGATGTTAATACAATGGTAACAGCCTGAACCAAACAGGGATTTGTTTCTGGAATCAATGGAAGAAAATATTTTCAATTAATTATTACTGATGAAATTTAATTTTCCATTCTTGTTATATTACTTTCCAAAAAACACAATTTAACATCTGTATTTTACAAAGAATTATTTTATAAACTACAATTAATTTTTCATTTTTATTTTTTCATTAAACAAAACAAAAACAAAAAAGAAACATATTTGACACTTGTAACCTACTGCTGGGACATAAGTTACATAATAAGCTCCACCCATTAAAGGGCATGTCCACCATTTTTTTAAAAAAATTCTGTAGTGTAGGGGACCCTCTCCCACCCCAACCATTATATAGTTTGTAAAAAAAAAAAATCCGACTTCTACTTACACAGCCTTGTTCCCCAGCGTTCAGACACAGCCATCTGCTTGCATGAAACTGCAACCAGGGGGGGTTGGAACGGCAGCCATGCCCGGTATTGGCTGAGAGGCAGCCAATCACGGATGCGGCTTCTGGCAGTGTAGAATGCCGGGGGAAATAGGCTGTATAAGTATAGTCGGGTTATTTTATTTACACACAAATATAGTGTTTGGGGGTGGGGAGGAAGGAGGGAGGGCTGCTCTAAGCAAGCCAGAAACCTCTCAGAGGACATCTTAGAAGCGGAAATGTTTCCCTCCCAGCCAGGCTCCTGGACTTCGGACAAGACATTGCATGAGAACTTTTGGAGCAGAGGGCTAAGGCAAGGATTTTTAAACTTGCACAGTGAGGCCAGTAGTGGGGGAAATTTTAGTTTTGGGGTGGACATGCCCTTTAACTTCTTTTCATTTTTAAAACCAGCCACAAGCCTGAAAAAAGATTTTTTTTTTAATTTCCTTAAGGTGTCCATAGACAGCTGAAAGAACAAATTTGGCCAGTAGAGTTCACTGTGTAAAAGTATAAAAGGGAAGCAGACATGTGCTCAGTCTCTTTCTGGAGTTTCTCCCGAGGAGCCTGGAACTTAAATTACAGGTAGTCCCAGTTAATGTGAGATTAGATTCTGTTATAGATCATTCCAGGAGTAGTAGATAGGAGTAATAGATAGAGTAGCTAGTAAGCAGCCTGAGCTCCAACAAGGAGACTTTGTAAGGACCAAGTCCTGGTTAAACCACCTAAGAATAGGGACATAGTGCTAGACATAAGGGTAGAAGATTCCATTACAGTGACCTGAGAGCGATCCAATGTAACAAGTGTCACAGTGCACGTTATATTGGGGAAACAGGAAAATAAAGACTAGCCAGAGAATGAATAACCCAGACAACACACTGTAAAAATTCATGAAAATAAACCCAATTCCAGGATATCAACACAATCTGCACACCAGTCGGACAACTTTTACAACCTTTTTAATCATTCTGACATCGGCCTCTCAATATTGATAATTAAATGACAATATATAAAAACTCCCAGAAAAGGAAAACCTTTGAACTTCGAATGACCCTCTTATTTAACACTAAATAAACTGGTCTAAATAAGAACATGGTATTCCTCTGCCACTATCAGGAATATGTTTGATCCATTCCACTGCCCCCTCCTGGCGCTTGTACCTTGTCTTCATCTAACTAATTACTTTCACTAATGATGTCCTATTTACAGTTCCCTAGTGTTTACTTTGTTGTTGTTTTCATTGCTTTACATGCTTATAGTTCACCCTATATGCTATCCTTGTTTTACATTTAATAATAATAGGATTTCCAAAAAAAACGTTGGAGAAAACACCTTCTTATAACAAAAGGGACCTTGCAGTCTCATGCTATATGAATAGCATTGGCCACAAAACCTAAGGAACAAGAAGTAATTTCTACCCCCGGTTCCACAGAGTAAGGGGCAGAGATATGCAAAACACTCCTTTATGTCCTATGCCTAATAACATGCAACATAGCCTAATTATAGAGCCAATCATCTGACCTGCAGACATGACATGTTTCGATCTTATTAGATCTCTTCAGTGCAAGATACAGATTCATGGGTCTATGGTGTAGGACTTTGGCATACAGTAGACAAGGCAGCTAGAAAGCTTAGGGAGGGGGGGCCAAAGGAGCAAAAAGCCCTCCACTGAGCATATAAATGGAGAGAAACACCTTCTTATAACAGAAGGCACCTGCAGTCTCATGCTATATGAATAGCATTGCCCACAAATTTAAAAACAAGAAGCAAATTCTTACGCCCAGGTTCCCCAGAGTAAGGGGTGGAGATATGCAAAATACTCCTTTATGTTCTTAGTTTATGCATGTGTCCAAAACCGCTGGCTAATAACATGCAATATAGCTTAATATATAGAGCAATCATTGACCTTAGCATGACATTTCGATCTTATTAGATCTTGTCAGTGCAAGATACAGATTCATGGCTCTATGGTGTAGGACTTGTACAGTAGGGTGTACAGTAGAAAAGGCAGATAGAAAGCTTAGGGAGAGGGGGGCCAAAAGGAGCCAAAAAGCCCTCCGCTGAGCATATACTATAAATGGAGAGAAACACCTACTTATAACAGTAGGCACCTTGCAGTCTCATTTTTTTTTTTATATTGACAGCTCGGGGAGAGTGGCAAGTGGTTCTGTCTCCCTCTTGAGCCCATAGTGTTATGCCGTAGGGCTACAGGGAGGCAACTGAGGTCCCTTCAACCAGTAGGCATTAGGAATCACACCATACTTGCCCTCCCTTTCTGCTCCCAGCTGCCACCAGGAAGCATCCAGGGAGGGTTCAAATGGGATAAGCCTGAAGGTCCTAAAAAGGACCCAGGCAATCCCACCACAATACGTGAACAAAACCAAACAAAAACACAAAATAAGTGCTAAGTGCTATTAAGTGCTATGTGTCAATAAATAAGGAGGGGGTGAATTTAATAAGGTGAGCCAAAATAATGCTCACCTTTCGGTCTGGGGTAAAAATTAAGTTAAGGGAGTGCAATAAACATGTGCCCCCTGCGCACAGTAGTGCTGTGGGAAGCCCAAGCTTCAAAACCAGGCGGGAGCTTGGGAGGTGGGCCCTTCGGGAAGTGGATACTTCACACGTCTTATTCCAAAAGACAGGGAAGTGATGCTTCAGCTTTAGGCTTTGATGAAATAGGTGTAGTGTGCAGACCCATTCTCACAGCAGTACTGGGGGGTTCGCCTCCTGCCACAGAGGTATCCCCTGTTCCCATGGTAAGAACAGATTTATATTTTTTTCCCCAAAATCACAGAAACAACACATCCAGAAAAAAAAATCCATGTCATTTCCTCTTCATCATTGATTTTGCTAGTAAAATAAACAAACACATAAAAAAACAAAACAAAAACAAAAAAACTACTTAATACTAAAACATCTATTACAAAACATTATTTGCTATCGAGAAAGCCAGGTTTTCCATTTCTTAACTTTCCAAATCCCTTCAGCATCTATTCCCAACCTTTTCCTGTCACTTAGACATATATATTACATTCTCGCACATATCATTATTACACAATCATCCTATTTATTACATGATTTCTAAAGACACACAGCTTTCTTGTATCCCATAATGCTTTTTTAATGCAGCATATTATAAACCATAATACTCTCGCTTTTGCTCTGTCCAAACTACACTGCCCAAACATCATCATTTCACTGACAAACACTCTACACCAGTTAAATCTCTTACAATCCCATTAATTCTCTTCCATACGCCATTTGCATACATACACTCCCACAAACACATGCATTATATTTTCACATCCATTCAATCATCCCTAGGTCATTTTTACTCTCCACCAATCTTCTTCATCTTGAAACACTCGTGTCGGGCTCATCCACGCCACATCTCTCTGTCTGTTCACTCCTTATCATCTATTCTTTTCCATACATCCTCACTTTGGACTCATTCAAACCACCAATTACACCGTTTGCTCCCTTGCTCCAACTTTTTCTCTACAGTCTTAACTCACGCCATTCATTCACAGTCACATTCTCTAACGCATTCCTTCTTATACATCTTTCATCCTTACTTAAAACTCGCAGACTTAAAACAAACAGGCTTCCTCAAATCCACTTCACACAAACCATACTCCTTAAAACACTCCCAGCCGCATACCTCACATACAAACCACCAATGTTCTCTTCTTACACCTCACACATTGACCCACATACTTCACAGCCAAAAATCTTTATACATTCATTAACTCTTCCCCCATTCAACCTACATTTATACACAACTCTCTCTTCAACTTTCCATCTGGGAATTCCACACAAAACAAAAAATGAATCTCACAAAAACTGAATTTCTTTTCACTCTCCCATGCACATCCATCCAACTTTCTTTCCCCCACACATCCAATCAAACACAACACCAAGCACTCTCAAACCACCCTTTGTCACCGGCCACCCACACAATTCAATCTCCCTCCATTCGCTAAACACCTTGTATACACTTTTATTCACTTCAACTTAAAACCATTTACAGAACAAAAACGAACTAACAACAATTTGCTCTTCTCAAAACTAACTTGTGACTTACACAAATAAGTAATATCGTGCACATATCCTATAACACGCCAAATCCCTGCCACCACTTCCAGGCACCCACCCACACATAATTTATCTCTCATAATCACTCTCACCAAGGTTCAATCGCACAAATAAACAAAATAGGAGACAGGGGACACCCGACCTAACCACACATCCTTAGTCAAGAAGCCATTCACCTGCACACGACTACCACTATACAAAACTCTATCCAACCAATCATTTCTAGGTACACCCATTTTTCAACACAGCAAACATAAATCCATGCACAACTCTATCATACGCTTTCTCAAAATCTAATGTCACACAGCCACCACTCTGCATTATTTCCTTGTATACCACAATAATTCCTCAAACACATCAAACCTCCTTTCAGGCACGTACATCCCCAACCATTCTCACAATCACTCTACGCATTCTATTGGCTAATACTTTTGCTATGATTTTATAATCATTGGTCTCCAAGGGCCCTATTATAAAAAGATCGGTATCGTTATCGTAAAATACCGATCGTTATCGTAAAATAACGACCGGTTTTTACAGATAACGACCGTTATTTACCCGATAACGACCGTTATTTACCGAAACGGCCCGACCGGGTTTTTACCGATAACGACCGTTATTTACCGATAACGACCGTTATTTACCGATATTGTTAAATACCGGTCGTTATCGGTAAATACCGGTCGTTATTTACCGATAACGGTCGTTATTTACCGATAACGACCGGTATCGGTAAATAACGGCCGTTATCGGTAAATAACGGTCGTTATCGGTAAATAACGGTCGTTATCTGTAAAAACCCGGTCGTTATTTTACGATAACGATCGGTATTTTACGATAACGATACCGATCTTTTATAAATAGGGCCCTTGGAGACCAATGATTATAAAATCATAGCAAAAGTATTAGCCAATAGAATGCGTAGAGTGATTGTGAGAATGGTTGGGGATGTACGGTGCCTGAAAGGAGGTTTGATGTGTTTGAGGAATGTATTGTGGTATACAAGGGAAATAATGCAGAGTGTGGCTGTAGTGACATTAGATTTTGAGAAAGCGTATGATAGAGTTGTGCATGGATTTATGTTTGCTGTGTTGAAGAAAATGGGTGTACCTGAGAAAATGATTGGTTGGATAAGAGTTTTGTATAGTGGTAGTCGTGTGCAGGTGAATGGCTTCTTGACTAAGGATGTGTGGGTTAGGTCGGGTGTCCCCTGTCTCCTATTTTGTTTATTTGTGCGATTGAACCTTTGGTGAGAGTGATTATGAGAGATAAATTATGTGTGGGGTGGAAGTGCCTGGAAGTGGTGGCAGGGATTTGCGTGTTATAGGATATGTGCACGATATTACTTATTTGTGTAAGTCACAAGTTAGTTTGAGAAGAGCGAAATTGTTGTTAGATCGTTTTTGTTCTGTAAATGGTTTTAAGTTGAATGTGAATAAAAGTGTATACAAGGTGTTTAGCGAATGGAGGGAGATTGAATTGTGTGGGTGGCCGGTGACAAAGGGTGGTTTGAGAGTGCTTGGTGTTGTGTTTGATTTGGATGTGTGGGGGAAAGAAAGTTGGATGGATGTGCATGGGAGAGTGAAAGAGAAATTCAGTTTTTGTGAGATTCATTTTTTGTTTTGTGTGGAATTCCCAGATGGAAAAGTTGAAGAGAGAGATTGTGTATAAATGTAGGTTGAATGGTGGGAAAGAGTTAATGAATGTATAAAGATTTTTGGCTGTGAAGTATGTGGGTCAATGTGTGAGGGTGAGTAAGAAAGAGAACATTGGTGGTTGTATGGTGAGGTATGCGGCTGGGAGTGTTTTAAGGAAGTATGGTTTGTGTGAAGTGGATTTGAGGAAGCCTGTTTGTTTTAAGTCTGCGAGTTTTAAGTAAGGATAGAAAGATGTATAAGAAGGAATGCGTTAGAGAATGTGACTGTGAATGAATGGCGTGAGGTTAAGACTGTAGAGAAAAAGTTGGAAGCAAGGGAGCAAACGGTGATAATTGGTGGTTTGAATGAGTCCAAAAGTGAGGATGTATGGAAAAGAATAGATGATAAGGAGTGAACAGACAGAGAGATGTGGCGTGGATGAGGCCGACACGAGTGTTTCAAAGATGAAGAAGATTGGTGGAGAGTAAAAAATGACCTAGGGATGATTGTAATGGATGTGAAAATATAATGCATGTGTTGTGGGAGTGTATGTATGCAAATGGCGTATGGAAGAGAATTAATGGGATTGTAAGAGATTTAACTGGTGTAGAGTGTTTGTCAGTGAATATGATGATGTTTGGGCAGTGTAGTTTGGACAGAGCAAAAGCGAGAGTATTATGGTTTATAATATGCTGCATTAAAAAAGCATTATGGGATACAAGAAAGCTGTGTGTCTTTAGAAATCATGTAATAAATATGGATGATTGTGTAATAATGATATGTGCGAGAATGTATATATATGTCTTAAGTGACAGGAAAAGGTTGGGAATAGATGCTGAAGGGATTTGGAAAGTTAAGAAATGGAAAACCTGGCTTTCTCGATAGCAAATAATGTTATTGTAATAAGATGTTTTAAGTATTAAGTAAGTTTTATTTTGTTTTGTATATATTATGTGTTTGGTTTATTTTACTAGCAAAATCAATGATGAAGAGGAAATGACATGGAAGTAGTTTTTTTCTGGATGTGTTGTTTCTGATGATTTTGGGGAAAAAAAATATAAATCTGTTCTTACCAGTGGGAACAGGGGATACCTCTGTGGCAAGGGAGGCGAACCCCCCAGTACTGCTGTGAGAATGGGTCTGCACACTACACACTATTTCATCAAAGCCTAAAGCTGGAAGCATCACTTCCCTGTCTTTTGGAATAAGACTGTGTGAAGTATCCACTTCCCGAAGGGCCCACCTCCCAAGCTCCCGCCTGGTTTTGAAGCTTGGGCTTCCCACAGCACTACTGTGCGCAGGGGGCACATGTTTATTGCACTCCCTTAACTTAATTTTTTACCCCAGACCGAAAGGTGAGCAATTATTTGGCTCACCTTATTAAATTCACCCCCTCCTTATTTATTGACACATAGCACTTAATAGCACTTAGCACTTATTTTGTGTTTTTTGTTTGGTTTTGTTCACGTATTGTGGTGGGATTGCCTGGGTCCTTTTTAGGACCTTCAGGCTTATCCCATTTGAACCCTCCCTGGATGCTTCCTGGTGGCAGCTGGGAGCAGAAAGGGAGGGCAAGTATGGTGTGATTCCTAATGCCTACTGGTTGAAGGGACCTCAGTTGCCTCCCTGTAGCCCTACGGCATAACAGCTATGGGCTCAAGAGGGAGACAGAACCACTTGCACTCTCCCCGAGCTGTCAATATAAAAAAAAAAATGAGACTGCAAGGTGCCTACTGTTATAAGTAGGTGTTTCTCCATTTATAGTATATGCTCAGCGGAGGGCTTTTTGCTCCTTTTGGCCCCCCTCTCCCTAAGCTTTCTATCTGCCTTTTCTACTGTACACCCTACTGTACAAGTCCTACACCATAGAGCCATGAATCTGTATCTTGCACTGACAAGATCTAATAAGATCGAAACATGTCATGGCTACAGGTCAGATGATTTGCTCTATATATTAAGCTATATTGCATGTTATTAGCCAGCGGTTTTGGACACATGCATAAACTAAGGAACATAAAGGAGTATTTTGCATATCTCCACCCCTTACTCTGGGGAACCTGGGCGTAAGAAATTGCTTCTTGTTTCTTAGAATTTGTGGGCAATGCTATTCATATAGCATGAGACTGCAAGGTGCCTTCTGTTATAAGAAGGTGTTTCTCCATTTATATGCTCAGTGGAGGGCTTTTTGCTCCTTTGGCCCCCCCTCCCTAAGCTTTCTAGCTGCCTTGTCTACTGTATGCCAAAGTCCTACACCATAGACCCATGAATCTGTATCTTGCACTGAAGAGATCTAATAAGATCGAAACATGTCATGTCTGCAGGTCAGATGATTGGCTCTATATATTAGGCTATGTTGCATGTTATTAGGCATAGGGACATAAAGGAGTGTTTTGCATATCTCTGCCCCTTACTCTGTGGAACCTGGGGGTAAGAAATTACTTCTTGTTCCTTAGGTTTTGTGGCCAATGCTATTCATATAGCATGAGACTGCAAGGTCCCTTTTGTTATAAGAAGGTGTTTCTCCAACGTTTTTTTTGGAAATCCTATTATGTTAGGAATGTA
Organism: Hymenochirus boettgeri; assembly: GCA_019447015.1. Classification (NCBI taxonomy): domain Eukaryota; kingdom Metazoa; phylum Chordata; class Amphibia; order Anura; family Pipidae; genus Hymenochirus; species Hymenochirus boettgeri. Next base: position 180,368,680 of record CM033476.1, read on the forward strand.
AAACAAGGATAAGCATATAGGGTGAACTATAAGCAGTAAAGCAATGAAAACAACAACAAAGTAAACACTAGGGAACTGTAAATAGGACATCATTAGTGAAAGTAATTAGTTAGATGAAGACAAGGTACAAGCAGCCAGGGAGGGGGCAGTGGGAATGGATCAAACATATTCCTGATAGTGGCAGAGGAATACCATGTTCTTATTTAGACCAGTTTATTTAGTGTTAAATAAGAGGGTCATTCGAAGTTCAAAGGTTTTCCTTTTCTGGGAGTTTTTATATTGTCATTTAAGTATCAATATTGAGAGGCCGATGTCAGAATGATTAAAAAGGTTGTAAAAAGTTGTCCGACTGGTGTGCAGATTGTGTTGATATCCTGGCAATTGGGTTTATTTTCATGAATTTTTACAGTGTGTCTGTGGTTATTCATTCTCTGGCGTAATTATTTTCCTGTTTCCCCAATATAACGTGCACTGTGACACTTGTTACATTGGATCGCTCTCAGGTCACTGTAATGGAATCTTCTACCCTTATGTCTAGCACTATGTCCCTATTCTTAGGTGGTTTAACCAGGACTCTGGTCCTTACAAAGTCTCCTTGTTGGAGCTCAGGCTGCTTACTAGCTACTCTATCTATTACTCCTATCTACTACTCCTGGAATGATCTATAACAGAATCTAATCTCACATTAACTGGGACTACCTGTAATTTAAGTTCCAGGCTCCTCTGGAGAAACTCCAGAAAGAGACTGAGCACATGTCTGCTTCCCTTTTATACTTTTACACAGTGAACTCTACTGGCCAAATTTGTTCTTTCAGCTGTCTATGGACACCTTAAGGAAATTAAAAAAAAAATCTTATTTTCAGGCTTGTGGCTGGTTTTAAAAATGATAAAGAAGTTAAAGGGCATGTCCACCCCCAAAACTAAAATTTCCCCCACTACTGGCCTCACTGTGCAGAGTTTAAAAATCCTTGCCTTAGCCCTCTGCTCCAAAAAGTTCTCATGCAATGTCTGTCCGAAGTCCAGGAGCCTGGCTGGGAGGGAAAACATTTCCGCTTCTAAGATGTCCTCTGAGAGGTTTCTGGCTTGCTTAGAGCAGCCCTCCCTCCTTCCTCCCCACCCCCAAACACTATATTTGTGTGTAAATAAAATAACCCGAACTATACTTATACAGCCTATTTCCCCCGGCATTCTACACTGCCAGAAGCCGCATCCGTGATTGGCTGCCTCTCAGCCAATACCGGGCATGGCTGCCGTTCCAACCCCCCCTGGTTGCAGTTTCATGCAAGCAGATGGCTGTGTCTGAACGCTGGGGGAACAAGGCTGTGTAAGTAGAAGTCGGATTTTTTTTTTTACAAACTAATATAATGGTTGGGGGTGGGAGAGGGTCCCCTACACTACAGAATTTTTTTTAAAAAAATGGTGGACATGCCCTTTAATGGGTGGAGCTTATTATGTAACTTATGTCCCAGCAGTAGGTTACAAGTGTCAAATATGTTTCTTTTTTGTTTTTGTTTTGTTTAATGAAAAAATAAAAATGAAAAATTAATTGTAGTTTATAAAATAATTCTTTGTAAAAATACAGAGTTAAATTGTGTTTTATTGGAAAGTAATATAACAAGAATGGAAAAATTAAATTTCATCAAGTAATAAATTTAATTGAAAATATTTTCTTCCATTGATTCCAGAAACAAAATCCCTGTTTGGTTCAGGCTGTTACCATTGTATTAACATCTCTATAAAACATTAGTCAACTAAAAATAAATAAATACAAATAGTGAAATTATTAATTATAATCATCCCTGCACAGAGGTACGGTAAGCAAACAAAATAATGTGGAGAATTTACATTGTTCCTGCCCTAAACCAAACATTGCTACTTAACACAGAAATGATAATAAATATGTGTACAGTGTTGAATTAGATTTTATTGAAATGATATTTACTAGACAATTAATGTAAAAGATACACAATAAAAGTTCTTATTGTTAAAAATGGTGCTAATTTTGCCCCAACCAATCAGATCTTATTTGACATTTAAAAGCTAACACCTGATTGGTTGGGGCAAAATTAGCACCATTTTAAGCTATAAGAACTTTTATTACCCAAGCCTGAAGTACTTTTATTGAATATTAATGAATATTAATTTGCAAACATCAGGCTTATTAAATAAGAGGTGCAAACATTTGCCTGTGCTGTTAACCTGTTGCAGCAACCTATATGATAATAACTTTTTACAGGTCTATGACAGTTTGAAAACGCATGTCTGGTTAGTTGCTGCAGATTGAAGGGACACTAAATCACCCAAAATGACCCTTGTTTAATCAAATGTATATTTCTAATGGAGACAGGAGAACTTTATCCTGTATCCAATATTAACCCCTAAGTAAGATCTCAAAACTCACCCTGCATAGCTACTGTGTCTGTTCTCCTGGATCTACTCCAACACGCCCCTTTGTTCAAGACATAGCACCCTTCTGTGACATATGAATGCATGCATCTTTCTTTGACATATGAATGTGTGCACCAGGGGTGAGGGGAGGAGGTTGGCATATGGGAGAGGAGAGTCAAAATGGCAGACAGGAGCACTTGCATTAGAATTATACATTTGATTTAACAAAGGCCATTTGGAATGTTTAGTGTCCCTTTAAAGGGCATATTCACCCCTTTTTTCATCTTTTGGGGTACTGTAGGGCTTCCTCCCCCAGCCCCAACTGCTATATTATAATGTCCAGAAACTCCCCCGATCATTACTTACCTTCCCTCTTTCCTCCGGCGTACTGTCCCGGCCCACTGCTTGCATGAAACTGCAACACGTCCGTGATTGGCTGAGAGGCAACCAATCATGGACGTGGCTGCCGGCAGTTCAGAACCCCGGGGGAGAGAGGTAAGGTAAGTAACGATCGGGGGAGTTTCTGGAAATATTAATACAGCGGTTGGGGCTGGGGGAGGGACCCCTACTATACCCCAAAGGGTTTTTACACTAGGGGGAGGGAGAGGAACAAGGGAGGGAGGGGGGGAGGCTGCACTGAGCATGTGCAAAAAAGGAGAGACAGGAGGCAGAGTCTCCTGGTGGCCAGTTTTTGGGACTTTGGGGGGACATAGCAGGGCAGCCATTTGGAGCAGGGATGTAAGGTAACGGTTTTATTACACTACACAGTGGGGCCCGTAGTGGGCTAACTTATAGTTTTGGGGGTGGACATGCCCCAAATTTTGCACCTATTTTAAAATAAGTCTGAAACAGTATGTTATTCATCTATAATATACATTTTCTTTTTTCTATGGATAAATATCCCTTTCTGTATATCTGTTGTATTCAATTAATTCAACTGGACTTGAAGTTTAGTTCTTGAAGACGTTTCGCTAGTCATCCGACTGGCTTTCTCAATTCAGAATGACTTGTACAATGACTTGGAAAATCCCAATTAGTATATCACAGCCAGGTGTTAAGGGTGTGATTGGATAGTGGCTAAGAGGTGTTATAGCCACTATCCAATCACACCCTTAACACCAGGCTGTGATATGCTAATTGGGATTTTCCAGGGTACATAATTGCCACAGATTCTTGTACAAGTCATTCTGAATTGAGAAAGCCAGTCGGATGACTAGTGAAACGTCTTCAAGAACTAAACTTCAAGTCCAGTTGAATTAATTGAATACAACAGATATACCATGACCTGGATGAATGAGAACCTTCACAAGCATCCCTTTCTGTAAATATCCCTTTCTGCAAATATCCCTTTCTGTATGGGATAGACAGATGAACATTTCACATACATAATTACTGGAGAGACACTGGAAGGTGGGAGATGTCTGTTACACTTTCTATGTTTTCTACCATCTGAATGACATCTTCCACTTGCCCTTCCTTCAGTACATGTAGCGCATTAGTGCGAAACTTCTTCAACAAGGACTCCCTGCTTAGTGGGTTTCTCCAGTGACCATAAAATGTGTCGGTTTTACCAATCTTGACATCTCCATTTTTCAGCAGGATTACAATCTCTCCATACATTTTATCGAAGTTGGCCACATTATCTTCTGGATGCTCTATTACAACCTTGCTCAGCAGATTGTGAAGGTCACGTCGATACATTTTCTCCTCGCTGAAAGAGCCAATGTTAACTTCTCCATCTAAGAGAGCTGTACAGGAATTAAACTGGAAGGAATGACGGGCCTCGTGTTCTGACTCTGGGTAAGGTCTGTTGATGTATTTGGAAACTGGAACTCTGAGAACAATGGACTGAATGGCAAATGGATTGAAAGAACCATAGTGATTTATTAGTCTATTTCTTACAGAGACTGAGGCATCTGCAATCCAGTGCATTCCAAGATGTGCTGGGAAAGATTTGAAGGCAATGTCCTGCTTCTCCAGGAGAAATTCATAGTCCTCTCCTGCTGGAGATAAGGATTTAGGTTGGTAGTCTCCGTAAAAGGCACTAAAACCAGAACACCCTGGAACATAATCCAGAATAAGACTGTTTGCCTCCATTCCCTTTGAGGCCAGCAGTGCAGCTTCTAAACCAAGCCTAGTAGCATTGCCAATATGTAGAGGTTTTGCTAGTGTGGCAGCATTTGCCATAGGAGCTCCAGCTAGGGAGGCTGCAATGGCCAGGGCATGTGCACTTTGCTCTTTGGTCAAGGAGAGAAGCTTTGCTGATGCTGCAGCACTTCCCATTGTGCCGACAACTGTAGGAGGGTGGAATCTGTAACAGAACATAATAAAGTTAAACTACTGAGATATATATTTTTGGGAGAAAAGAAAATGCACATTCTTCTGCAATTACAAACATAGAAGGGCATTATTCTCTGGGGAATCAGTGATACTCTCACATTACTTTAAGGGCATGTCTACCCTCTTAACCTAATTTTACTTCACAAGCATCCTTCTGGAGCTGGGAAGGGGACATCATAAGAAAGGGCTGGTACATGTGTATTCCAGATTCCCTTGTGCCCAGTACCAGGACCCCAGGGATGTCACTACCCCCAGCTCTGAAGGAAAGACTGCAGAAACATTTATCTAAGTAGCATTTATCTAAATATGCTGCCTTATCCTCTACAAAGATATTTTTTTCGGCTTTGATCTCCTTTAAAGGGCATGTCCAGGCAAAAGAGAACCTTAAGTACCCCCCCCCCCCAAAAAAAAATACCAGTTTCGCATTATACAAAAATACCAAAAATTCATGACTCAGTCCCTTGCCACCTGGGTGCTGCCCCCTGCTCCTGTTTTGAGCTCATTTCGAGCAAAAACAGGAGCAGAGAGGCTCTATGCTGACAGCCGCTCTACTTCCTGATTGCAGTTGTCAGGTAATGGGCATGACACCTTAACCGACAGCGGCGACCAGGAAGAAGCAGAGCAGAGGAGGAGCGGAGAGGGACTGATAGGTAAGTTGTTTCAGGGGCATCTTTGTCATTTCTGCATAATGTGAATGGGGGGGTGTGTGCTCTACATTTATATGAAAAGGTTTTTTTTGCCTGCACATGTCCATTAAATCTTTGTGCTTTCAGAATCAGATAAATCTATACATTTTTGTGTTCAAAAGAATTACAGGTATACACTTTGGTCAGTTGCAGTTACAGAATCAGCTCACTTACTTTTTAGGGATGTTCTTGGCTTCATGGGAGAAACCCATAAGTCTTCCTTGTACTTCGATCCCCACATTGAATGCTGTCAGGAGATCTTCCCCACTGATTCTCTTTTCTTTAGAAAGCATTTGGGTCAGTGCCAGAAGGGCAGGCAGCACTGCACCCGAAGGGTGGGTAGCAGGGTGCCAGGTGTCATCAAAGTCCATGGAGTGGACCTAGAAGAAAAGACATAGGCTTTATTACTTTATTTCATAGGCAAATAATCTAAATAAAACAGGGCACATCTGATTAGGAAAAGATTCTGTCATTAAAGCGACATTACAGTACACTTACTGCAACTCCATTAGTAAAGGCAGCGAGTGTTGGTGACAACATCAATCCTTTTCTTCCATATACTGAACTTAGGGCTCCATTTCCATATCCTGAAGAATACAGATCCTGGAACACATGGAATATAAATGAATTGACAGGGGAAGTATCATTTTGATGTCAAAATCCAGAGTCTAAATATATTACAGTTGTGAAAGAGGGATATTAAGCAACTGATATAAGGCCATATGAGAATCTATTATGCTGGCCATGTACTTGCCTGATATTTTTTCAATTTAACATTTAACTTGGCATAGATGTTAAATCATTTGAAAATGATTTTAAGTACAGCCTTCCTCTGTACCACCATTCAGCATTGACATGCCTGGGACATTCATATTGATTCATATACATTTTAATTGATATTACAGATTAAAATAAATTGCAAAATCAAAATTTAGCCATAGCAACATTGGGTGAGTGTATGACCAGCATAATGAAAGAGTTATGAGTAAGGATACAACAGTTGATGGGATGATTCTAAACAAACTGCTATATTGGGTGGGGGTTATTTTCAAACAGGAGTTAAAAAAAGACACAGAAACAGGAAACGCAGAGAGAGGGCAAATATAGATTACAAAGTAAAGAGCACAAATATGTGAAAAAAATATAGAAGATCAATTGTGGATAATTAAACGACTATAAGATGACTATAATGTCCATATAGAGCAACATAATGACACTGTGATTATAATTCTTTACAACTCTTCTGTCCCTTACCTGACAGTACTGCAGAATAAGGTTAAACACATGAGTTGTTGAACCCACAAGGCCGACCCCAATGTTGTCCAGGATCATACGTTTACTTCTATGCCGTACAATGTCTGAAAGATGATCTGGGCCTACACCATTGATGAATGAGGCAAAGCTGCTTGTAACTGTTTCTTCTAACTTATGGTCTTCAACCACTGTAACATAATGTCCATACAATGTGTTAGAGCTGAAAGCAATTTCTCCACATTGGAACCACTTATATTTTATTTTCTAGATAGGAAACATCCTGAAAGATTTATATAGTGTATAAATAGGAGGAATAATGAAATAAGAATTCAGAACAATTAATAGCAACATACTTGGTTTTCTAAAAAGTACAAAGAACATTTGAGCCACTTTTCTACCTAGTGATTCCTTAATTAGAATCCAAGTTGGGCATTACCTTTTAAGACTGACTTGTGGAGCTGTCTTGAAAGTCTGTGAAATTTCTTGGCATTCTAACAAGAGACAAAAAGATTGTTTTATTAATATTACCTGTAAATTCATTCAATACCATAGTTGCATGTTTATGATACCATAGCTACTGTAGCACTTTTATATATTAATTTGGCTTGAAGAACCAAATTACTGTTCTTTCTATTTTTCTGTATCTACTCCCACAGTTTTTGAGCTACAGGCATTAAATTCGGTACAGACATGCGGGGTATATAGGAGCTAAGGAATCTGCGGAAGCGTTACAGCGTTATCAGCAAATTACGAGACATTTTTTCCCATAGACTATAATGGTAACAATCCTCAAATGTGGATATTTCAAAACAGTTTGTTTCGTGGTCATAAATACAAACGCTGATACCCCCAACCCACATAGACACAGGTACACCCACCTACTGACCTACCTTTCCATTCCCATGGAATCCATAACTAGTGCACACCTACTGACCTACCCTTCCATTCCTGTGGCAGCCATGCTTAAATTGTAAATAAAGTAAAAAAAGATAATTTTGATATATCCTCAATAAAAGTTAGTTATATGGTCCTATATGCAAAAACACATACCCCCAACCTCACACGGGTACACACACTTACTGACCTACCCTTCCATTTCCGTGGCAGCCATACTTAAAGGGTAAATAAAGTTAAAAATGTTTTTGCTATATCCTCAATAAAAGTTAGTTTTATGGTTGTAAACACAAAAAAGATATACTCCCTCAACCAGACCCAGTTACACACACCTATTGACCTACCCTTCCATTTCTGTGGCAGCCATATTTAAAGGGTAACTATAGTCAAAAAACTAATTTTGACTAATCTTTTAAAAAGTTTGTTTTTTTAACACCCAACCTGACATAGGTCCACACACCTACTGATCTACTCCTCCATTACTATTGCAGCCATACTTAAAGGGTACCTAAAATAAAAAAAAATAATTTTGACCAATCATTAAAGTTTTTGGCTTTTTTAACCCCCAACCTGACACAGGTACACACACCTACTGATCTATTTATCCATTTCTGTGGCAGCCATATTTAAAGGGTAACTATAGTCAAGAAACAAGTTTGTTTTTTCAACTTCCAACCTGACACAGGTACACATGCCTATTTACCTTCCCCTCCATTTCCATGGCAGCCATATTTAAAGGACAACTATAGTCAAAAAACTATTTTGACTAATCATCAACAAAGTTTGTTTCTTTAACCCCCCAACCTGACCCAGGTACAAACAACTAATGACCTACCCATCCATTCCCGTGGCAGCATTCTTAAAGGGTAACTAAAGTCAATAAACAAATTTTCACCAATAACCAAAAAATAATTTTTTAACTTCCAACCTGACACGGGTACACACACCAAATGAGCTACCCATTCATTCATGTGGCAACCATAATTAAAGGGTAAGTATAGTCAGAAAACACATTTTGAGCAATCATCAAAAAAGTTTTGATGGTAAGTAAAAAACAACAATGACCTTATCATTGCCATTACTGAGTTTTAAAATCTGCAGCACACACACATTCCCTTCCAAAATGTGGCCTTTCAAGCCAAATTCAAAGTTTATACTTAAACTTTCCCTTTCTAGTTTATTTTTATTTACCCATAACCATTAATACATATTTAAAAAAAAAATCTAGTTTAAACATGGTAATGAACTATGATGCCATATCTGACAACTTTCAAATGACATTGTATATTTATAATATCAAGACAATATCTTGGAAACCTAATCTATAACCTTCCTTAAATCTACCCACACTGATATTAAAACATATACAATGCAAATATTGTCTGTGTTAATATAAATACATCAGAACTTACTTGCAAAGCTGAAGAAAACATCTTAGTGGATAGACTATAGTAATCTATTCAGTAGATATAGCACTGCTGGTATCTCACTGCCCTTCTGTAGTTCATGTGGGATATTTATTTACAGTCCCAAATGTGTGCAATATGACATCACTGTAATTAAACACATAGAGATAGTGGGAAGACCCATTGTTAGTCACACTCAGGATACTGAGTTGTATTGTTTGGGGATTTTTCAAGGAAATACATTGAAGCCTTTAGGCTGTTGAGCAAGTTGGATAGAAGTAGTTTCATCCACTATTGTTCCTGTAAATCTTAATTTATTCACCAGAAATCAAAGACAGATTAGCGGTACATTGACAGTTTATTTAGTTTTTACAGTTTCCTGGATACCACTGAACAGGGAATAACTGAGAAAGATCAAGGACGTTTCCAGGCAGGAATATAATTGAAAAGGTTTATAGCTATAATTATATACAGGGATTAACTGAAATGATTGTTATCACATATAATACATAAACAAAAATAATATAGCATTGGTATGATCTATAGAGGATTTTAATAAACAATGGATGAAACATATTTCAAGTCAATGAGCAATAACTTACCAATTCTTTATGCATAAGTAATTTGTTTGAAATTAGTGATGACAATAATAATTATCCATGAAAATGTTTTGAAAGAAGTGTGTTCACTGCTAACAGGGTAATCTCTTTAACTACCCCCCACCCCCAGCTAGATTTCTATGGGAGGAAAGAGCAAGTATCCCATTTAGCTTTCATTTTAAACTATTACTGTAGCTCTAGTATTTACAGCTAATTTTCTGACTTCAATAAAAAATATTGTTTCAAGAAGTTAGGCAGGGAAATGGCTTCCCGTAACTTTCCTTCATCAGAAAGATTAAAAACTGCAAGCATTACTGACTCCTATCCCTAATAGAATAAAAAACTGAAGAGGCTGTGGTTTTGGGGTATTTAGTGAGTCTATAATATATTTCAGTTGATTTAAGCTGGGTTAGTGCTTCAGTATGAAGGAATGTCAGTCACAAGAAAATGAGTTACAACTGATAGTTTGTCGCAACCAAGCGTGTGGTCCTCTGTGGAGGGTTTTGACGCGTCCTATTCGGATGAATGAATGGTCAAATGTCTGTTGCATCTAGCCGAAGACCCATGCAATGTTTCGGATCAATACAAGGAACTATCGGTCGATCAGACATTGCATGGTGTGTACCCAGTCTAAGGCTGGGTACACACAAGTAGAAATTTCCATGTATCGGTCAGTCAGGCCAAAAAACCTGCAGTGTTTTTGTGTCGCCGCGAAGGGGCTATTGGACATGTCACATGTAAATCACTGCCAATTGTGCAGTCTCCTATGGACTATACGATCGGCCATGGCAAACTGTCAGCCGCAGTGAAAAATGTGTGTTCCCAGCCAAAAAGACAAACCATTTTTTTTTTTTAATGTTTGCGAGTGGTGTAACAACTGTAGCAACATGTTCATTTGCATATTAAGTTCATTTACAAAGGAGTTGAGTCAATACAACCACTCACTGCAGTATTGTAATATTGAGCTGCAGACGTGAGATCCAGTCACGTCCCAATGTTGATGGTTTGGAAACATTTCACATATAGATCTGGTCACTGCTGGCCAGAAATAACAACCAGTTTACATGAAAAGGAAGCAAAACATTTGTTTTAGAGACTGAATAAAAAGGACAGTTAAAGTGTTTGCAAATAAATGACATATTTATATAAACATACTGTAAAGTAGTTAAACTCTGTACTTAAAGTCTGTTTGTTCTTGGCAAGTTTGGCAACACAATACTAAACACAACTTATTCTAATTGCCTTGAAAACAATCAAACATTTCTGTTATGCTGGTGATCTCATTGCTACACTTTGAAGCTTTGCACACACCGGTTTTGGCCGAGAGTATTGTTAAGTGTATGGGACCCAAGGGATCATCAACAATGCCCGACCATACTGACATTTTGTCCACAACTGAACACCCATACACTTACCGTTAGTACACTTACCATTTGCGCGTTGTGGGTCGGCCCCACATCTGGATGGAACTTTAAACTGGCCAATCATGTTCATTTGTTCTAGGTATCGGCCCATGTATGTTTAAGTAGTGAGCAATTGTGACAGCATCACACCTGTTGCTAAGGAAAAGCCTAGTATTTACTTGATAATTTGTGTTAGTCCTGTTATTAGTGTCTGCTTAAAACACTTATTACTTACATGGGTCCCAACAGGACAATCCTCATAAAGAGGTACAGGGGTGTCCATTAGAGCTTCATTCCGAGAGTGGTTCTGCATGATCCTATTGATTTTTCAAAAATCCAACTGAAACCCAATTGAATCGGAAGTATTCAATAGCATTTTTCAATTTTTCAATAGGAAGTTTCGGTTTTTCGAAAGGATTTTTCTAATTTTCGACTTTCTAAATTTTGTGAATTTAGATTTTTTGTTGAAAAGTTCAGCATTTCATAAATGTTAAAACTGGACTTTCTAAACCAGGTTTGTTTTAAAACTGTGATTTATTACTAGTGCCCATCTGAACATGCATGCCTGAATTGTGGCAGATTTACCCTTAAATCACCCATGACTATGATCAGCTTAAAGGGTATCTTTACCCTTTATTTTCAAAAAGTAAACCTTTAGATACAGCAATTCCAAAATTGTTCAGATTTTAAATCTGAGCTGTAGATTCTGAGAAATCATCATTTTAATCACAGCATTTACAGGGAAAGGCCTGTCACTCCAGAAGCAGAAATTATATTATGGGACCCATGCCTGACCTCTTTGCTTGCCTGCCTGCCAGCACACTTTTTGCAACATTTAAGAGAATCAGCAGAGAAAAGAAAGAAAGAAAGGGGGAGGCTGTGCAGAACTTAAGTGTCGCAGACACTACAAGAAGGCGGTGAGTAAGGGAGGGTGGGGGGAATTAGGAGCACTCACCAAATATTAAAATGTATCTCCACCCTTAGCAAAACCTTTTTCTGTAGTGTAGGGCACCCTATCCCACCCCCAACCGCCAGGTCTTTTTGTCAAAAAAAAGATCAGAACTGTACTTACATGCCTTTGTTCACCTGAAGCTCAGATCTCTGCCCTCTGCTTGCCAGATCTGCAAGCAGTGGCTGGACTGGCAGCCGCGTCTGATTGGCTGAGAGGCAGCCAATCATGGACGCGGCCAGCTTTGCTGAACACCAGGGGAATGAAGCGACATAAGTACAGTTCTGATCTTTTTTCTAACAATCAGACCTGGCGGTTGGGGGTGGGATAGGATGCCCTACACAACAGATTTAAAGGTAGGGAACTATTTAACACAGATAGATCCAGGGGGAGGGCTCCCCTGTACATGTTAAACACCTCAAAAAGGACAAGGAAGCAGCAGGGACCAGATAGCACACAGACAGCTCCTCCACAACACTTTCTGGGAATTTGAACAAGCACTACAAGAGAACCATTTGGAGCAGGGATGTAAGGTAAGGATTTTTAAACACTAAACATTGGGGCCAGTAGTGGGTGAAATTTTAGTTTTGGGGGTGGACATGCCCTTTAATAATTTAATGACAAAGCAAGCACAGAAAAATATGTACCACCATTTTTGGCTATGAGTAAGAGCATTGTGCTCGAAACGCGTAAGGCCATGTTTTTTGCTGTACGTTTGCCTTTTGCTGTGATGTGGTGAATAAATTGAATTACTAATACAACAAGCTGCAATATTTCTTAACCGGAGTGCGCTGCCTTATATTTTCGTTTGTGCAATGATTTCATTCCTATTGTGTCGTCAGGCCACACTTATATCTATCCATCCATACTTGTTCATAATGTACAGAGCTGCGTACCCAAGTGGCGCTTTATAAATAAAATAATACATACATACATACATATATGAGATAATATATGATAATAAGTTTCTATTAATATCCGTTGATTACTTTACTGAATGATTTGCGCCATCATTCTCACTGTCCCTTTTTTATTTTTTTTCTGTGGATGAATCACATAAGCAGAATAAACTAAACAGGTTTAGTTACAATTACTCTCATTATGTTGTAACAGAACAGACCAGGATGTGTTTTGAAACTTCCAGTTTGTGAGTACATCGGTGTGAGTACAAGCTATTTGGATGCTAATTAGGCCTGCAGGATAGTATTTACTGTACATTCTCCACTGGTAATTGATTCCCTTATCAATATGCCCCCCAAAAAACAATTTTAAAGTACATTAAGTTTATAATCTTGGGGCACCCATAAAATATCTTAAAGTCCCCATAGATATTTCTGGGCATTATAAATTGCATTTCCTGGCAAAGTACAATCTAGAGCAATATTACAAACAGGGCCGTCTCTCTAATGAAGCAAGGTGAAGCACATTACAGAGCAACACCCTATAGGGAGGCAGCAGTTTTGATACCAAAAGCCCCCCCCCAATGGCAAGATTTTTCCATGTGCCTGGGGCCCAGATGCCAGGGGGGCCCAAGAATACCGCATTTTTTGGAGGTAGCCGTGACTTTTGTTGCAGGATGCAGCTACAACTCCTCCCCCTCCATTCTGACTGGCAATTCATTTGATCAAAATCAATGTTTGCCAGCCCTGCAGATCAAAAATCAATGTTTGTCAGCCCTGCAGATCAAAAATCAATGTTGGACATCATTTACCAGTCACTGTGGCCATCATTTACCAGTCATTGTGGGCATTATTTTCCACTCATGTGTATAAAGCCACTCCCACTTCTGCACAAGCCACACCCCACTTCAAAGTATCACCCAATTATAAAACCACACCCCTTTCTGGCAGAGTGGGGGGGGCAGCATTTGAATTTTTTTTCAGGTGTCAAAAAGTCTAGAGACGGCCCTGATTTCACATTTGAAAAGGTCCAGAAAAGGACTTTTACAAAATCACCTCTTAATATAGAGATCTGGATTCACCTATAATCAGTCATGAGTATGAGCCAATCAAACACCTGTATAATTTTTGGTTCTTGCATTAATTTTTTCTTTCTACAGCACTGCTATTACCCAGACCTTAGACCTTGGTAGCAGCTAAAGGTGCGACCCCTGTCCTAAAATCATGATTCGATTCCGATGGAACAACATACACAGGAACAACAATATACTTTATAAGGAATGTTCGTGCCATACACACTCCCTTATTGGCAACCTATACTTTAATATAGGGAGCTAGTAATGATCTGATGGAAATTTTCCTATCCATAAACATTGCCAATATTCAGTAAATCCCATCAGAATTCACTGTAGTTTTTGTGACTGACACTCCCATTTCTATTCTATCAAAATGTAAAATCTAATGTTTTGTTTCTTGTTTTCCTGCATTGCTTTGTGTTAATTGATGTAAGGAAACAGATTAAATTGAGGAAAGATGGGTATATTGTGACATAAGCAGCTACACCAATGGTATATTGTGGCTATATGTGCTAAGTGTTTGCAAACTGAAGAACTAGAATTAAGAAAGACTTTTTCATGCTAAAATGTAGCACACCTGTTCCCAATAAACCACTGTTGTGTAAGTTCTAATTTCCCGCTTTTCTCAGAGCCACACACAGGGTTAAAGGTTAAATTCTGTACTGATCCAATGTTGTTCTTTACTGTTTTTTCGAGAAGTGTACATGTTGTTTAATATGATCGAACATAAATCAACTGATTTTTTTTAAAAAAAAACTCCCAAATACTTCTACAGCTTGACCAATCAAGGTTCAGTCGATTTTACAAATTTATTAGCAGTCACTTTTTGTTAACTGAATGAAAGAAATGAATAGAAAGTAGAAGACACTCAACTGAAAGAAGTTTCAATTGAGTTGTGTATGGCTAGATTTACAGTAGTATAAACAGAATGAGGATATGGAATATGTGAAGGTACCCTGTATACAACACATGGAGTATGTAGAGAAACGGATTTTATAGAATATGGAATATGTAAAGGAAACCATATAAAGACAATTTGGAAGTGTCTAATGTACAGATTGGGGTTAAGGTATCTAATGTACAGTATGGAGAGTATGTGAAGGAACCAGTGGCACTGTGTCCATTAATCAGGTAGGAAATCCTGCTCAGGGCATGAGTACCCTTGCCATTATAAGGGTACAGTACCTAATGTACAGAATGGGGCATTTGTAACCCCATGTTCGGGGCATCTGTCCATATGGAATGCTTTTGAGGGGAGCACCACTAGAAGCACCACTGAGACCCCTTGTAGCACTACTGTCAGCTACCCATTGTACAGTATGAGGAGTAGAAGTACAAAATGGGATGTATATAGTGTACCCAATGTACAAAATGTAAAGTATGTTGAGGTTGATGTGAGTTTATGTAGAGTTCCTTGACAAAGAAAAAAGGTAAGCTGTTCTTGGTGGAGAAAACTTTATTTAGACTTGCTCATCACAAAAACACACACGATACCCAGCATCCAACGCATTTCGGGGAAACACCCACTTAGTCATGGATGTACCGAGTAGACGGAGTTTGGAACTGCCAAATCTGCACCCGGCCAAGGTGGAACTTTTGTCCCTTCCCTCCCGAATGTCCATATCGGAACTAACCCTGGAGCGGCCACTTGTCTGTATTCGGAGTTCCTTGACATGCTAATTGTGCAAAATATGGTGTACATTGACGCACTCAAGGAACAGAGGTGTGGAGGTACCCAATGTACAGTATGGAGTATGTGGAGTATGTATGTGGCAGTACAGTAGTACCTACTGTACAGTAAATGAATGTATCTATCAATATATTTAAAAGATTAGAAGGAAAATATATTAAAATCCATATTTGCTTACGAACACATAATATCCTCGTATTATACAAATCTAGTGTTCTGGATTCTAGCAGATAAAAAAGCAAATGAATGTTATCACAAATCAAACATTTGTACGTGCCCATGTAAATGTCTGTGTTATAGTGTCAAAATACATAACCAGAATGGGCCAGACAGGCGTCCACATGGAATATTTGTCAGTTATAAATCACATCATTCAAGGAAGTTATGAGAAAAGATTCCAAGTTGGTTTTTTATAGTTAGGGAATAGAAAAACCTTTATTTGTTTTATTCTTCCTTTTTCCTGGATAAAAAAAACCTAATTAACTGTTGGGCAACCTGACAATATTTTAGGTGCTAATATTGCTTTTAAATGGGGATCATATTAATGTAAATCAGACATGAAAACACTCATTTCAATTTACTTCTATTTTACTTCATCAAATTACAGATCTTATCCAAACATTAACTGTAACATAATCATCTTCATAGGCTGTGTCCAATTAATCATTCTGGTTCTTGAAAGTAGCTTCTGTCAATCTAACAAAAATGGCAGTGGATGTAGAAAGCCCCAGGAATTCAGTATGTAAAAGAAGGTCTGCAGGGTTTAGACTAGTTTCACAAAGGTGTTATTCTTGAGCAGTCCCAAGATTCTTGCCACTCGAGAAATGCTACATGTAAACATGTAATGTATCTCTATCAATGACTGTCAGGAAGCCGCCCAGGAAACTATCAGCCTTCTTTGGCCAGATAAGTAGTACTTTCATGGTAAGTTTTGACATACCTCGTAACATTCTGCTGGAGTGGAATGGGATGTGGGGGGGGAACAAGGCTTGGCAGTTTGTGACAGGACAGGCCCTCCAAAACAGGGAAACTAGATCCTTTGCGAGGTATCCTAAACCAGGGCACCCTGGAAGATGCATAAATCAGAAATTAAAATGGCTAAATAAACAGGGAATACACTAACATTTTGCTGGAGTTGAATGGGATGTAGGTGGGGGGGGTTACAAGACTTGGCAGTTTGTGACAGGACAGGCCCTCCAAAACTAGATCCCTTGAGAAGTATGCTAATCCAGGGCACCCTGGAAAATGCATAAATAAGAAATTAAAATGGCTAAATAAACCATTAATATTGTATTTTTTATAAATTTAAAGGGCATGTCCACCCCCAAAACTATAATCCCCCCCACTACTGGCCCATCATGTAGTGTAGTTTAATACTTACCTCCCATCCCAGCTCCATATGGTTCTCCTGTAGCCCCCCCCCCAAAGTCCCAAAAACTGCCCACCAGGAGGATAGCAGAGTCCACATAGGACTCTGCCTCCTACCTGGCCTCCGGGAGAAGTTTGGCATGCGTACTGCAGCCCTTCTAGTTCAAAAAAGGGCTGGACATGCCCTTAAAAATCCTATTTCCTTAAGGACACTGATATAGAAAAAGAGCAATTATTTAGCCTGAATATTTATGCACACTCTGGTTAAAAAATAACCTCCATAGAGCTTATGACATAGTTCAACTTCTAGGACTGGCCTTTAGAATTCCACTTTCAACTTTAATGTAAGTTACTTCCTTATCTAAGATCCTGCCAAATGTTTGGGTCAGTCATTAGGGAAAGACCTAAAATTTCCCTCGGCCGTGGTATTCTCCCTACAGGGGAGTCGTCCTCGGTCGTGGGAAATGCACAGTCCCAGTCTGGCAGATCCTGTTTTATTAGGATTTATTTTGAAGGTATGATGGAAGGCTTGTTATAGACTTCTTATTAGTTTGGAAGAATTCAAGACCACAGTTACCCTTTAAATAAACAATCTATTTGCACATATATTTCACTTCCGATATTCTTCCTCCTCACTTATGATTTTGGAAATACCAGGCAAACGAGCTTTAACTAGTTAACTAACATTAGGCAATGACATATCCATGGGGATATCTGAGGCCTTAAGCATGTTGTTGAAAGTACTAGAATAAGGAACAATTCTTTTTAGAAAATATTGTCTTATTACTCATTACCCACCTAGGGCCCGTCTTCTATGTATTATGTTTATACTTTGGTGCAATAGACAAGGCAACTAAAATTGACTATTCATCGTCAGGTTGAAAGGTTATACATTAAGGCATAAGATTCTGGGTTATGTTCATGTAGTAAACAAACTCTCTAGTGAATCAAGTGAACTTATTGTGCTTGAAAGAGAGAGAGAGATAAGTTCTCCAATGAGCATCTGTTGTATCTCTTTGGGCTAACAGCAGGGGGGAGTGAGGAAAAACCTATAAAAAAAACAGTTTTTAAAAACTTATTTAAAAAAAGTCATAAAAAGTAAAAGGATTATTTTTTGGGCTATAAAATGTGCTTAGGGTAGCTGCACTAAAAAAATGAAATTAGTATAGTTGTAAACAATACTCCCACCTCCATTACTTAAATAGAAATCAGGGTTTTTAACAGTATAGTTTTATGTACTTAAAAAAAACCCTTTGATTTAAAATGTAGATTATCCCTCCCAAACACCACTTTCACAATAGTTACATGGTATCAAAGGCAGCACCTGCCAAACCCTGACCCCTTTTTATCCCAAAATTACTCCTATCAATAAAGACACAGGAGGCTTACTGTGGGTTGGAGAATGGCCGCAACTGTTTTTATTTCTTAACTCCAAAAGGTAAGTTACCAACACATTTTAACTGTATCATCAACCAAGAACTTACCGGCCAGCCCCCGATACCCAGCGGACTGCCTTATCTCTTTTATTTTGGCTCAGCCATAGCTCTTACTCTACTTCCGACTTCTCTATCTAACCTTTCCACCTCCATCTGTGACAAAACATGGAAGAGAACCATGCAAAGTCATGAAATACCCACATATTTGTATATGTAACATATATATATATTTTTTTATGGTAATAGTACAGTGACATATCAAAAGTTGAGGGGTAGGTCGGAAATGATCCGCTCTGTGTTGCTGCTGGTAAGTGATGGTGCCTTCCCGCCGTTTTTCCCCTTCTTTTTGCCTGTTGCTGGCCCACCCACCTAACCGCCCATCACCTTGGCAGTGCCCCTCATGCCTCCCTAACTCCTTAACTGGCTGCCAGACTCTTTCATGCGCCCCTAGGACTATTAGGGGCTCCAGTTTCCAAAGATGCTCCTGAACTTCCTTACCTGACCCAGTCCCTCGCCATCTAGGTGCTCAGAGGTGTCTCTAGGGTTTTTTCTACCTGAGCTAAACTCTGATTGCCGCCTTTATGCCGCGTGCATAGAGCACCGCCGGTGAAATGGAGTGGGCGTGGCTTTGTCGGTGAGAGCGTGGCTAGCAATTTTGTTATTTTGAACTTGGCAACATTTATTTGTACAGTTTCTTTAAATAGACATTTATCCATACCAGAATTCCAGAAGAATAAAGAATTTTGCCTAATGGTTAATAGGGCCCTAACTTACCTAACCAGGCTAACCTAGCCTAACCTAACAAACTATCTAAAGTTAATCTAACCATATGCATGCCAGTTAGAACAGACAGTAAAGGTAAGAAAATACAGGCATTTTATTGCCGGAACTTTCTGCCGGAAGAAGTTCAGTGGAGTCTCACAGAGGATGGTCCCCAGAAGTTCAGTGGCATCTCACGGAAAATGGTCCCCAGAAGTTCAGCGTTGTCTCACGGAAGATGGTCCCCAAAGGTTCAGTGTTGTCGCATGGAAGTTGGCCCCCTCACAAGGGCCCAGCAGCCCCCCTCACAAGGGCCCAGCAGCCCCCCAGGCCCAGCAACCCTAATCTTTCACAGGCCAAGCAGCCCTTCCCCACAGGTCCAGCAACCCTACCCTCTAACAGGCCCAGCAACCCTACCCCCTAACAGGCCCAGCAACCCTACCCCCTCACTGTCCCAGCAACCCTACCCCCTCACTGGCCCAGCAACCCTACCCCCTCAAAGGCCCAGCAACCCTACCTCCTCACAGTCCCAGCAACCCTACCCCCTCACAGGTCCAGCAACCCTACCCCCTCACAGACCTAGCAGCCCCTCACAGGCCCAGAAACCCTACCACCTCACAATCCCAGCAACCCTACCACAAGAACAGCCCCCCATAAGGCCAGACACCAACCCCTATCTTAGCCAACAACTAAGGAACAACACTGCACTGCAGTTCTGCCGCGGACCAATGCGCTAAACCTGACCCCGCCCCCATGTGACATCAGTGCGCACCGCTGAAGAGATGCAAAGGCATCAGATACATTTTAATTTCCACTGCCTTTGGTTGGATACACACGCCGGCAGCTGCTTGGTCCACTCCTCCTCTGCTTACAAACTCTGCCTCCCCTGACCTGCTTGCGGGGCTTCCTCCATCTCCACCAGGCGCCAGTAAGCACTAGCAGGGTTATTCAATAAACGTTCTTATCATTTAAAATGGTGCTAATTTTGCCCCAACCAATCAGATCTTAGTTTTCAAATGTTAAATATAATCTGATTGGTTGGGGCAAAATTAGCACTATTTTAAACGATAAGAACTTTTATTGAATCTCCCTGTTAATTTTTCAAAGTGCCGCTCTGCAGCTTTGTCTCAGAGTGTCTTATTAGCGAGACAGCCCTGTCACCTACTCCTGTTTCAAGCTAGTTTTTGGGCGTGACATCACGTTGTGCCTTAACTGACAGCCACAACCAGGAAGTGGAGCATTTGTCAGCAGCAGCGGCAGAGTAGGAGTGGAAAGGGACCCGGTAAGGAACCAGTAAGGAAGTTAAGGAGCATCTTTTGAAACTGTGAATCTTGCGAAAGAGGGGTTGGGGGGGGGGGGAATCTACATTTTAGAACAAAGGGTTTTTTTCAGATGACTTGCCCTTTAATACAAATAAATTAATTTTCCAGCCTGAGGCAATCAATTAATATTATTTTTTTTACCTCAGGACTATTTTTTGGGTACAGATCTGGTAGCAGAGGGCCAGTCAGGGGCAACCAAAGGGCCATATGTGTACCCTGGGCCTTACTTTGCCCAGGTCTGCTTTAAAGGGAGGTAGATGATTGAGAGGTTTTGGTCCCTTTAAATTTACTAAGCCATTGAAGGAAAGATTTATAAGGCAGGGGCAGAGTCCAGCTTTAATCTTGTCATACCTTCCAACATTTACCTTTAATTAGGTGCACAATTGAGAAATGCACAGAAGTGTCACTGCATTATCATCCCCTGCAGCTCTGTGCTATATTGGTTCTAAAAGTGTACCTATAAAATGAAAGGAGTAATGTATGCCTTTTTTTACTTTTAAAGTGTTTTCAAATTTCACTGCTTCACACATACAAGGGGAACAGAGCAGGTTTTACCCACCAGATTGGCTGTTATATGCCACAGTAATATTGTTGCTATCCTATGGTTGTGGTGATGTGTATTTCTTTGTGCAATATTGCCAGTGGAGTTCATTTTTTGGAACCAATAAGAGGCGCTCATATACAGTATTGTATGGATGACCAAACCTAGTGTTTTTGTATATTAAAAACTTTGATTTGCTTATATTATTTTATTTGGCTTCTTTTTCTTCTTTGATTTTTATTCCAGCCATTTTAGACTGTTTCTCCTTTTTGAGCTACAGACATGAAATACGGTGCAGGACATATCTCAGAAGTTTATGACCTTCTAGCTAAGGAATCCGTGAAAGTGTTTTGGAAAATTATCCATCTGGCACAATCACCTTTTTTTGGATTTACCTCTCGGGGACAAAAAAGCTGGATGAGTTTCTAAAATCAAACAATGTTGCATATTCTAATATTTCTGATTGTAACTTGGAGTCAGGAAGGAATTTATTTTCCTCTACATTATTCGGGAGCATTGTCTTTGTCTGGATCATCCAATTGGTATATGTATCTAGAGTTTTCTTAGACCAAATATATTTTACTTCAATGTTGACATTAGTTGTTCTATGCTTATAGGACAATTAGTTAGATACACTGAACATAGTAACTGCTAAAATGAGTGTACAATCCATGCTACCCTGTGTAATATTGGGTTAGTGTGGGTTTTACATTGGGCAGCGCACCAGGTGCAATAAGGTTACAAGGTTTAAGTTAAGTTTTTACATTACATAGAACAACACTTACTAAATGAGGAAATAATCATTAGTCATGTTTAGTCATGTTGTAACTAAACATTTAAATTTAATTCAGCTCATAAAATGATTTGTATTTATTTGGTTTACTTCCTCCTACTTAAGGGTTCCCAATTAATCATTGCATTTATTTAATTAATGTGTGTCCTATTTATTCAGATGTCTTCAGTTTTTTGTTAAATATCATTACTAAATGTATGGCATTCCATTCTATAATTTTATAATTGTATCGGGTTAATTTATAATCGCGGTCATAAATTTGCGATTGCAATCGTACATTTACGACCGAACCTTTGGTAATTAACGAACGTTCGACCATAGAATAACATGTGGTACTAAACTACCGCAATGGTATTCTATGTGGATCGTAAATCTACGATTTCGTTATCATAGATTTACGATCGCAAATTTATGATTAACGATCGTTAAGCTGATCCTAAATTACCGATTTTATTTATAAATATAATTTATAAATTTATAAATACGGCCCCTGGTTTCTTATGTATAGGCCCTATCTTCCTTTATACCAGTTTTCTGGCACCTTCCCCTCCAAAAAATTAGCAAATACACCAGTAAACCTTTTTGATTGTAGCAAGATGAAGCTTTTGGGCTCTTTCCATCTATTACCTGCTACCTCTTCCACAAAATGTTATTCTTACTTTCCCTACCCCCCAAAAAACTCACCTCACAACACTGATTTATCTCCCCAGCACTCCTGAAGTCTGTTAGCGCTATGCTTTACCAGTTACCAACTCTCGATATTCAATATCCTGTTTGTGCCCGTGGGTAAAATCCGAAAGGGATTAACCGACAGCGTGATTTTAATGCTGTCTATTTTAACCCCGTCTCATATTCAATGTCAAATTGGTGTAATGTCAGGGTAGCGTATGGCCCCCTTTAGACGTTAAGAATGACGAGGGGAACACCCACTGTATTATTTTAGGTGATCACCCTAAAATTGGTGTTTGGAGGAGACTCCCCAATAATTTATTTGAATGAGTAACGAAAGATATCTAGGTCTTAAACTTTATTTAAAAAAATTATAATAAAAATATTTAAGGTTGAGCAATTAAATAAATAGAATATTATTTTACAGCACTATACACACACCAATGTACACTTGTTTACATGATTTATGTTTTCAGCAGCTTCTTTTTAATGCCTATTCTGTAGTTCATACAGTCCTATTTCAAAGCTTCACATCTGTCTCCTCTGTTGAAAATCCACCATTGACGTAAGATATTGGGGCATTTTCCTCAATCTCTGTATATACTGCCGACTCTTTATTTTCAAGGAATTCATGTAGCCTTTCGCTGGATCCGATGAATTCATTATTCTCATAACACATTTTATTATTATTTTTAATTTCTTCAAAAAGCTGTAGCACCTAAGGAGAAAATGTTGGTACACTAGTAAATCTCCCATTTTTGTAAAGAAGCAAAATGTTTTTGTTATTATTATTATTATTGTAATAACTCAAATTACTGTAAATGTTTGTAAACTTTGCTCTGCAAAATTTTATTATTAAAATAAAATGTACTGTTTGTGTATGATGTTAAGAAAAACTGTTATGGGTATTTTAAAGAAACCTTAGCAAAACTATATTTAAAGGCAACCGCTAATTTAATTAGAAACAATCAAAATAGCTGAGAGAATGTATTAAAGGGCATGTCCACCCCCAAAACTATAATCCCCCCAACTACTGGCCCCACCATGTAGTGTAGTTTAATCCTTACCTCACATCCCAGCTCCATAGGGTTCTCCTGTAGTCCCCCGCCAAAGTCCCAAAAACTGCCCACCAGGAGGCTAGCAGAGTCCATATAGGACACTGCCTGCTAGCTGGCCTCAGGTAGATTTTTGCCATGCGTACTGCAGCCCTTCTCCCCCCTCCCTCCCCCTCCCTCTCCCTCCCTCTCCCTCCCGTTCTACTATCCCTCCCCCTAGCATAAAACCCTTCAGTACTGATTTCCCCCATGTCTCCCAGCCCCAACCGCATATTTTTTATTTTTAGAAAGCTCCCAAACTCTTACTTACCTCTCCTCTTTTCCTCCGGCGAAGTGAGCTGCCAGCAGCCGCGTCTGATTGGCTGCCGCTCAGCCAATCACAGACGCGTGCGGTCCCGCCCCTCTGCTTGCATTTCTTGCAAGCAGAGGGCCGGGAGCGCGGCGGAGGAAAGAGGGGAGGTAAGTAGAGTTTGGGGGCTTTCTAAAAAAAAAAATATAGCGGTTGGGGCTGGGAGCCCAGGGGGGATCTTATATTAAAAAATCAATTTTAGGGTGGACATACCCTTTAAATATTTTTGTTAGGTAATAATTATATTTAACGTACAAATAGTTTTTATTTAGCTAATGTGTGGAAGCTGTACATGCACTGATAACCTCAAAAACTAATTTCAACAGTTTTTCTTTTTTACAAAGACCTTCTGTATGCTTCCCACATTTCCCCAATATATATATATATTTCTTGGGTCCAATAAAACAGTAGGAAGAAACTAAATAATTACAAAGAAGCTATTATTAGTATTATTCCTCATCATGGGCCCTAGAAATGAAGGGTCCCTAAAAGATGTCCGTTCTGCTAACAACAAGAAATATTATCTTGTGTGTCTTACATTGATAGTTGACAATGACGCTTTAAGCTATTGTTCATTGCAGTACAAAGGCAGCACTTACCTGGGATTTAGGAACAATGCCAACCCTGAAAAAGCCAAGGTTTCCACTGTCGATTTTGGTGCAATCCACCACAGTAGAAGCAATATTTTCTGGGGAGGCCCCATCACAGAGGACACCATCAACCTGAAAAAACATTTAGTAGGATTCATTGTTAGTTTACCAACCTCAAATACAAGTCAATTTAAGTCAAGCATCTATAAAGTTATATAATACCTTATCGCCCAACTTGGCGTACACTTGATTGTGGTGCGTTGTGTCAGCTTCTCCTGATGGATTTGCTGATGTGACTGCAATTGGTCCCACCTTTATAGGAAAAAAATATTCAAACATAAAATATACAAAACAATGTTTATGGTTTCGGGTAGAATATAACTGTTATGTTTTCCCTATAGGGTTATCTTGATACTAGTTACTAGCAGTAATGGTGACTAATGTATTTCTTACCATGTCAATCAAATGAGTAGTGACTGTACAGTCAGGGATCCTGATAGCAATGCTCTGTGGTGTCCCTATGTATTTAGATGAGTCCTTTGCACCCAAGACATCCAACCATGGTCCTGTAAGGTAAATGTGCTTGTTTATTAACTCTAAATGGAAACCTTTATTGAATAGCTATTATCCAGTGATATCCTGCACTTTAAATAACATCAAGTCAGTTAAAAAAAAAATTCTAAACCTAAAAATCACTGTTTACTGACTTAATTATTGCAATTTGTCTGCTGCCCAAAAAGTGCTGAACCCCCATCCCCAACAATGCCATAGGAGAGCTTCACAACAATAGATCAGTAACATGGTTGACCCAGATAAAGGCAATAAATTAGGGGGAAAAAAAATTCTTCCTAATTCTGAAACAATTTCAGATTAACACCAACTTTTAGAAACTCCTACCCTTTATAACTGCATTTATTAACAACTGTATTATGTTAGTCACATTGTAAACGCAATAGCTGAAGTCTTTGTGTCTGTCCAATCCAGTGACTGTTCTGCATCTCTTACCTCTCGGAATAACTAAACTGATAGGTGATGGCCATGCTCTCTCCATGAAGTTCCACAGCAGAGGGCTAAATAGATGTTTTGCTGGTTCCAGCTGTTTCAGACTAGAAATCCAAAGGGACATGGGCCGATCCTGAGCCTGAAGCTTTGTTCTTCAAAAAGGAAAAAAGGGGGAAATGCATCAATTTCATATATTGGTAAAAATCAAAAACTGAACACATTTAAAATTTTTTTAGCAAGTTTGTCTTTCCCTCCAGTAAAGATTTATTAGTGCTAACATTAAACTGCCATCTGGTGATTTTGTCTAAATTGTATAGGACTAGTTTTATTCTAGCACTAGAGATATAGCCTCCTCCCAGAAAACTACTGTGAATAAAGCATGGATAGGGGCCCCATCATAGTTTTGCTGGGGGGCCCAGTGATTCCAAGTTACACCACTGCTCAGAATAACCAAAAGACATGATTCCACTTACTTGTACGCTCTTTCTACAGCATCAGGCTGGTTGCAAGCAGCAACAAGAACATAGACAGTATCAGTTGGAATTCCGCATATACCTCCATTCTTCATGATGTCTGAAAAAGAGGATTAAAATAATGTAATCAATCATTTTCTTTGCTAACGGTAAGATGTATGTATGTATATTATTTCTTATATAGCGCTTTACAATTATTTACACAGTTCCATCAGGCCCTGCCTTGAAGATCTTACAATCTAAGCACATTTATTTGATAATACAACCTATCAGTGTGTCTTTATGATTGTGGGGGGAAACCGAAGTGCCGATAGTTCAGTGTATTGGTTGATCAGACCGAAATTGTCGCATCCGAATGCGGCCATGTCCGAGCGACCATTCATCTGAATTGGACGAAAGGATGATCGGACATGGTGGATAACCTTGTCCGATCGTGCGGTCCTCTATGGACCGCACGATCGGTCACGGAAACTGTCGAACGCGGCTGCTTTTGCCGCGACCGACAGTCCTTCCTCCTGGGCAACCGGTCAAAAGTATTGAATGGTCGGTCAGGAGGAAAAATCGCTAGGTGTGTACCTAGATTAAGTGAAATGAAAGGAAAGAAGCATGCATTGGAATGGCCCTAATATGCTAAGGAAATTACAGCATGCTTTCTTTGTGCAAAATAATACCAAGTGGAAAAGATGATGTATAAATCAGAATACTGTAGGAATTTTACATTTTGTAATAGATCTGCCATATTAAGACTTTAGCCAAGGCAGATTACAGTGAGGACATTATGTTTAATTGATTGCATCTATATGAAGTACCCACACTGCTTTGCAGTTTTCTTAGCTAAACGCTGTAAAACAATCAACAACTTATTTTCTGTCATAGTAAAAGTTCCTTTTATAAATGTTTTTAAACTTCTTTCCCCAGTAAAGCTGGGTACACACAGTACAGATTTTTTTTAAAGATCTGCATTCACACAGTCCCGAGTGTTCTCCCTATACACAGCATATACACAGCATAGGGAGAATGCTCTGGACTGTGTGTTTCCCTTGGCCTCAGCAGACTCCCCTATAGGAAGTTTCCTGCTGCAGAGGGGAATTTACTGACTTTCCCGAACGAGCGATCCCCGACCCGAACATTTGGCGGCCACACGCTTGGTCGGAAAAGCGCCCACACGCGGAGCCGATGAAGCCCCGATACCATCAAATTCGACGGTATCGAGGCTTTATCGGTACTGTGTGTACCTAGATTTACCTGCAACCTCACCAAATGGCATTCACCTTCTTTTACTATAGTACCTATTAATATTTTCAGATTTCAGACTGATAAGGTGTGATAAAATATTGGAAATTTTACCTGCGATTTGTCTGACAGAGCTTGTCCTGGTAGAGATAAGATGGGGACACTTTGATTTATCATTGGAGAAGCCACTTATTTTTATAAATGGGCTGCCAACTGGTATTTGGGGATGTTCAAAGATGCTGTTAAATAAATTAGCTAGAAAGCAGTAAAAACTGACAAGGCCAAAGATAATGGTAACAGCAATATCATAGCCAAGAGGCAGAGCATTGACTGAGTCTAGAAGGAAGCTTATAAGGATAAGTTGAAAGGTGAGAGAGTACACAAACCACGCCTTTGTTAGAAAGAGAGTGCTGAAGAGAATAAAGCTATTAAAAAGCAGGAAACCTATAATTCCCACAGCTGTATTGAAACCTCTGCTCAATCCATAAAGGCCACCATACCGTGTCAGCCCCCAAATGACCCACATGCCTCCATAAAGGATAAAGGCACTGCTTTCAAGAGTCTTACCACGAGAGAAAGACACTGATCCACAAATTAGGTGATAGATCCCTCCAGCTACCACTACCCAAGGGAGAACAACAGTTAGAAGAGGACTGCTTGAGCTGCCAGGCATAGTCATGGCAAATGCAGCAAGCACACTGCATGCAAAAGCAAGAACGTCTGCATCTGCGTACTTTGAATAACCAAGGAAAGGCTCAAATGTGCTTTTCCCTTGACGCAACTTGAAATAATGATGACTGGTGAAAAAGGCTTCTATTATTCCCTCCCCAGTTTGGATCTTTTTTGATGATTTGAAGTTATATAATTTGATAATTAAAAGGAACGTAGAAGCTAAATATATGGCAATATTTACTCCCTGAGATCCCCCATGAAAAAAAGCCTGCGGATTGCATGCCAACGCGATGCAGTAAGCAACAAACAGCAGCAAATACCCTGAATCTAGAAAGCTCTTTAAACATGTAAAAAGCACAAGAACGAAAAACAGTATAGCAAATACAATGACAAACTGAAGAGGAAAATGTGGCTCCCCAGTGTTAAAATATTGAAATAATAGCGAATATCCCTCAGTAAATCTTAGAATAGAAAAAAAGGCAACTATGATGGCATCTAGCATGTTGTAATAGCGGTACAACAAAATGCAAAGGGCTGTCTGGAAAATGGCCGCTGACCAAAGCCATGCAACTTGGCCAACAAACAGAGTATTAGTTATACCCAGAAGTCTGCAGGCAAACACGCTGGAAGCTACCATGTTAAGAATCAGGTACATGACTGAAAATTCTATTCTGTTTAATCCTGTGACTGAAACTTGGTCTTGGTCTGCCATCTTGGGTAAATGTGCGCCAGGCAGGTTAATTATCCCTTTACTAAGTATAGAGAGTACTCGACCTGCAGCAAAGTAAAGGCCAATTAAAGTGACAATAAGATAGTTACAGGCTATAGCAGAAGAACCAAAGCTGACTTTATAAAGAAACACAATTTCATGAATCACAGAAAGAGAAAGCGCTACAGCCATTAAAGCAATGGGTGTTTCATTTTGAAGGATCCCCATAATACCAATAATTAGCAGGCCCACAGAAAAAGCTAGCAGCCCAGGAATGTTGGCATTGGTCATGTCAGTGGTGGCAAGAACATTATTTCCTTCCAATATGAAGTTGACTCCAGAACTGCACCAAAGAGCTGACACAGTCCAGTAAAATGACACAGACAGCGAGACATTTTTTCTGCATTTTCGGATTCCTGGTTGAGAGAAGTGAAATAAGTGTTCAAACTCATACAATAATGGATAACAGGAGCAAGTAAAGCTCTCTTTGTATCTAAAATAATGTATATGGAAACTATAGAGACCAGACAACCCTCATTCAAATAAAAATACCTTTATGACGGACCGCACATAATAATTGACACAGTTAGAAGGGAAACATGTGCAATATATATATATATATATATATATATATACACAACCATTTTTGCCACGAAAAGTAATAAAGAAACACGGGTACAAGATGATTATACAAACTTTATGTATTAAAGTTTTTATATCAAAGTTACATTTCAGTAGCTATAGGGATAAATGTTGGAAAATCTATGAGGCCAACTGTAACAAAGTTGCGCACCGATTAAAACATTCTGGAAGTGTTGCTCACCTTTGCATCCAACTCCCTGGGGCCCTCGTTACTCTCCCCCTGGCACAGTAATTCAGTTCACCTCTCTCACGCGATCACCTCTTCTAAATGCAGGAAAGCAGCAGCCAGCAGATGGCGTGCCACCAGCAAAGTCAATGTAAGTTCACTTTCAAAACTACTTCCCCTCTGTACTTACATTGACTTTGCTGGCGGTGCGCCATCTGTTAGCTGCTGCTTTCCTGCATTTAGAAGAGGTGATTGCACGAGAGGTGAACTGAATTACAGTGCTGGGGAGAGGGAGAAACGAGTGAGCCGGGGAGTTGGATTGGATGCATAGAATGTGAGGAGCAAAATTTGTGTCTGTGATCTGTGTGTGTGTGTGTGTGGGTTGTAGAGACAGTTTGTATAATGGGGGGGGGGGGGGGTTATGGGGTAAGTGACTGTGAGTCTAGGACCAGAGAAGAGAGCAGCATAAGGACAGGTAGGGCCCAGATATACGTAGGTTTAATGGGCTTAACTGTCTAGTATAATATAAAGATTTCACATCACCTTAGTCTTCCATGCCTGCGGCCTCTTGCCTTTCTATGGTGTCTTATCCTTATATTATACTGTAAGTAGCGCATTATTCCTTATATATCATTCACTCACAGATCATACAAACACATCACCCAGAGTATTGCAGTATAAAAAGTTAATTCCATACCCACATAAGCCAGAACAGCAGCCACAATGAGAAGCAGCACACCAAGTGATGTGCCAGGGATAACACTGGGTCGGGTTGTTGTGCTGTAATAATGTATAGCCAGCAAAAGGGAACCTAAAATAGAACAAAATACACATATTCTTAAATATTAAAACCATTTCTAAAAATATAACAAAAACATAACTGTTATTCAAACCTCCAATATCTAACTTACCAGCACTGACTGACAAAGTCCCAATACTAGAGTGTAGGGACTCTTGTCCTACGTCTGACTTCATGTTGTGCAGCCAGAGAGATTATGATTCAGTCTCAGCCATTTACCTTGTGTTTATATAGAGAGATGGGAGGACACGCCCACTAGCACAGCAGACAGTTTCTCCATTCACTCACAGGAATTTCCAGGCAGAGCGTCCCATTCCCCAGGGCACGTCCTATTAGCACACAACACTGGTTAATCAGGTCTTTATTATTTATAGATAGTGGTAATACTTTCTGTTACAAAAAGGAACAAAATCTCAGTAAAATACAATGGTTAGCAACCTTTAAAGGGGCTGTGGTTGAAAAGGACCTCCCTCTCTTACAGGAAGGTCTTTCTGCTATACGATATATTAAAGGGCATCTATACTGAAAAAAAAGCTATTTTAAATTAACCGTAACTGGAAACTATAACTCTTCCCAACCACCACTGTACCCTCTATTTCTTTAGATGTCCAATCTAAAACTTCTTATATTTCAGCTGTCAATCAAATTCCTTGCTCTCAAAAACTATTCTTCTGTGAGCAGTTTTACTGTAGCTGGATTGGGGACAGAGTTTTGACAGTTGGAATGCTGTGTGCTGTGTGCAGGCTTGACAGTTGGTTTGTGGGGAAAAAAGTCAGGTCGGATGAAAGTGGTAGTGGTTAAAAGATGGAGGGGAGATACTGCTCCTAAACAAAATGTGTACTGGATTGAATGCATGCAGCAACACACATGCCTCAGAGTAAGTACTACTTGCACATATTTATTTATAGATTAAGATGAGGTAAAGTAATTTTTTAACTATAGTGTCCCTTTAAGGGAACTCAATAGAAGTCTTGTTCATACAACAAGACTGGGAAAAGGTAATACCCCATTTGGTGTCATTACTCTCTGAATAACTTTACTGAGTTCCTCAATATCAAGTTTAAGGTGAGGATCGGGTTTTTACGGACCTCTTCCGGAAACCAGTAACTAGGAATACAAGTTTAAGAGCAGATATTTGTCATCCTCAGTCAACAGTAGCAGCCAATTTTTATGTTTGAGGAGAATCTGCTCGACCTGGACTATGTTCCAAAAGAGTGCTATGGCTTTATGTGATCACCTCATTGGGAGAGGGTATCAACTGGAGGTCATTAGAAATGCCTATGAAAGAGCTGTTAATGCAAATAGAACATCTCTTTGAACAAACCCTATAAGGGAGTGTAAGAAATGACCAGATCTATTGAACCCAATATTTATTACCAAATATAGTAAGGACAGTCCAAAATTAAGAAAGATCCTACGTAAACACTGGTCGCTCCTCCTGTAAAATGTGTAAATACATTAATGTTTCCCAATCTTTTATGACTAGCAGCACAGGGAAAATCTATAAAATAAGATGATATTATAACTGTAGATCTATGTATGTCATTTATCTAGCTACTTGTAGTTTTGGAAAGCAGTACGTAGGCAAGACGATAAGATTGTCATACAAGAGATTAACAGAACATGTGAATGAATGCTGCATTGAATAGTAATCCCAATACGGCTTTATCAGGAAACATAGGGCCCTATTTATAAAAGATCGTTATCGTTATCAATAAAATAACGATCGCTATCGGAAATTACCGGTCGTTATCGGAAAATACCAGTCGTTATTTTTCGATAACGATCTTTTATAAATAGGGCCCAAAGCACCACAGGGATTAAACAGAGATTGTGAGCTGAGCTGTTTTTGTGACTGAGCGCCATAGGTATAAACGTGCTGCGATTTTGGAATTTAGCTGCAATTTAGTAATACCGCGCATTATCAATAATTTACAGCAGCGGCCGTAAATTTATGGCCACAGTCATACATTTACACGAATGTTCGTTAATTAATGTACGACTAACGGATGTTTAGTCGTAGAATACCATGCGCTACTAGACTACTGCAAAGGTATTCTATGGGGATCGTAAATCTACGATCGTGTTATCAATCAATCAGTTGTAAATTGATTGATTAACAATTAACAATAATGATAGTAAATTTACGACCACTTAATTGTTCGGAAATTAACAATTGGTTTAACGATCATTAAACCGATCGTTAAAGGTGCAGCATCGCTAAATACCGATAATGTGCCTTTATTAATATGGACCTGAATGTCGTGCTAAAACACATGTAGTTATAAGTGCCATTTAAATATTTCAAATTATAACAATATGAGAACAGGCTCTTTTGCACTTTTGAATGTAGTTGCACTTTAAAAACGTGTATAAATCACTACTGAAAATATACAATGAATATAAAGAGTAGAAATTATGTTATTTGTTTGTTGCAATATGTTGCCAGTGCGCAGAGAGATACAGGTTCTAACCTACATTTTGTTGGTATACATGATATACAAAATCAGATTTCGGAAAAGACAGTAAAGAACAAAAGATTTAAAGCAGACTGGGGTTTTTTCTTTTCTTTTTTTCTTAGTTTCAACAATCTCTGCTGGCACTGAAAGTGGTTATGATGGCAATACTCTAGGGAAGACTGCTGGCACTGAAAGTGGTATGATGGCAATCTCGAGGAAGAAGCTGGCACTGAAAGTGGTTATGATGGCAATACTCTAGGGAAGACTGCTGGCACTGAAAGTGGTTATGATGGCAATACTCTAGGGAAGACTGCTGGCACTGAAAGTGGTTATGATGGCAATACTCTAGGGAAGACTGCTGGCACTGAAAGTGGTTATGATGGCAATACCCTAGGGAAGACTGTTGGCACTTAAAGTGGTTATGATGGCAATACTCTAGGGAAGACTGCTGGCATTGAAGTGTTAATGGCAATACCTTGGAAAGTGCTGGCACTGAAATTATTAATGCCAATCCTCTTGGAAAATCTGCTGGCACTAAAAGAGTTAAACATGAAAGATCTCACCAAATTTCCCTGTTCTGCCCTACCCGGCTGGAAACAATTTCAGGGGAGAACCCTGGTGCCACATACCACGCATCCACTGAAACCTATCCTGTCCTTCCAACCAGTAGAGATGTAATTTGGGTTCGAATAGAAACCAGTTTCAAATCGAATCTAAAGGGTTTTGAAGTCTAGATGAAACTTTCGGAACTCCCCAATTTCATGGAACCCAGAATTTTCGAATTTTCAATTTTAATTGAAATCGAAAGTAGGCGATTTTTGAAAATCGAAAGTAGACAAAAATATACCATAAACGGGATGAAAAAAGAACCCCCACAAGCATTCTCATAACCTGCTCAAATATATAGAGTATAGGCAGGATATGTAAGAATGCACACAGATAGATGCCAGTTAGATGCCTTTATGTCTGTGATGTTGGGGGAGAATAGTTTTAAGGGTGATATTTATAAACAAGCATTCCTCGCTATATGTAGTTGCCTTCATTTTGACATTTTGTGCTGATCTGAACTAAAATCCAGTTACAAGATTTTACCTGGAATTTAACACAGTCCTTGCAGGGAAACCCTCCTATCTGCTGTACAAAGGGAGATTCTAAAACACAGAAACTTATCTCTGGGGTAACAGCTGATTAGGAGAAAACCCTGGTCTTGCCCCTAGACTTGAGCCAACAATTTTTATTATTATTGTGGATTTCTATAGCACCAACATCTTCCGCAGCGCTTTACAATTACATGTATATATTCACACCAGGCCCTGCCCCGAAGAGCTTACAATCGAAGCACATTTTATTTGACACATAGAAACTATCAGCATGTCTTTATGATGCAGCACTTATAGATGCCCCCATCCTGTTCATATGAGATTGGGATATTATGATCCCATACGATTGTCAGATTGTGTATGGCCAATCAGCTGATTATCTACTGTTATATTTAGAAATCAGACACTTGGTGGGTATATGGCCTCCTTTAAAAGCAAAGATTTCAAATCACAATAACACAAAATATTGCTGATTGGTTAATATTTTGAGTTTATTCTTTTCTTAAAATTTCAATAAACCACCTTATATATGCACTTGCCATAGCAATCCATAATATAAATGAGCCGTGGTAGAAAACAACAAGGCTAAGGCAGTATGCACTGCAGATCAATGTAGTGAACGCCATTGAGTGCAAACCTGCCTGTTTGCAGACTGTTCCATTGTTTTTTGTGGAAAATGAATAATAGGCAACTGTGGAGATTTGCCCAAAGCCATAATCGCTCTCAGTAGATCTGCCTTCTAGAGATTCAAAACCACTTTTCTGTCTCTGGGTTATCCTGAAGCCACAAAAAAATCACTGCAAAAACGATAATAAATCGATTGCCCCTGTGTCTTTTGCAATACTTGCAGACCCGCCACAAGCAAGGACTAGCATTGAATTTCACCGACTACCGGTAATATCATCCTAAGAAGTGCCTACAAATTCTAAATTTCCAACCAGAGTGACTTAAATTCCAATTGCAACCGATGCAGTCATCGGTGAATGTGAAGGGTGAATCTTTCCCAATGTATTTCATTTGATGCATCCAGGAAGTACATAATATATCTGGGAAACTTTCAGCTAACCAGGTCATTACATCACACAGGTATTTATTTACCTCTTTATAACATTGCACAATCATTCGTTATTTCAATTATTATGTACCCAAAAATAATCGCTAACTAGTCTTACAAGTTTCTAAAATTATATCTCTCAGGATAGGATGTTTTCCCCCTGATTGTATATATAAGGCAGTATGAATTAGGCAAGTGCATTACATCCTTTCACTCTTTCAGCCTTAGTGTACAGAAGAACATCATCTGAGTCATGAAGACTGATGCCAACCAGCTGAAGGCACTTTATGATGCCAATGGCTTCCTGACAGGAATTGATATTTTGGGCAAGGAAGAGCTCAATCAGGCTTGTAAGGACCATGCAGAACTGGAGAACAAATTTGGTAAGTTCTGGGCTTTGGCTTTTCCTACAGAAAAATATCTCAGATTAGACAGGTAATTATTTGTAACTGGGGACACCATAAAATGGTTTATGCTTGTCTTTTTTCATAATTTAATGACCTACTTTCATACTATCCTATGATCGTTTTATTAATTAATTACATTTTTGGACAATAGTGATTAAAGGTCTTATAGTTATTATTGCTGATCTCTTGTGATCTTTCAGGGAAGGAATACACACAGTACAACCTACACAATATCCACATGCAATATGAATGGGTGATGAACTTGGCAACTCATCCCAAACTACTGAACACAATCACTGCTGTGTTAGGGCCCAATGTTATTCTCCTGGACTCCAGATTTATCTGTAAATATCCTTCCACTGACATCCCACACAAAGACAATGTCGCTCCATATGTGGCTTGGCACCAGGACATCAAGTGAGTTAATTTACTGTATATTTTACTTTCATAATAGCACTTAAGGTGGCCATACACCAGCACGATATTACTTACCCGACCGACCGCTCACGCGACGTTCCTGCGATCCTGCCGGAACCACCTCTCCCGATCTTATATACGACCGACATGCGATCGCAAAATCCCATTCATTTTGCGATCACATGTCGGTCGTATATAAGATCGGGAGAGGTGGTTCCGGCAGGATCGCAGAAACTTCGCGTGAGCGGTCGGTCGGGTAAGTAATATCGTGCTGGTGTATGGCCACCTTTAGGCAAGCATAAGATAAAGACTGATTAACATTGTGTTTTCTGTATCATTGTAGATACTGGGGATTTGATGGAGGTCATGTGGCTTCTGTCTGGTTGGCATTTGATGATGTGGACACTGAAAATGGAGTCCTGCAAGTAATCCCAGGTATTTACTTTTGGTAAATAAAAAATTGTGAACTTGTTAATTAAAAAGGGCCTTATTTAATAAGATGTACAACATTTTGCCGATGTTTTCTAGTTGTAGAAGACATGTAAAAAGGTAACATCTGATTGGTTGAGGCAAGTTAACAACTCAGGCAAATTGTTGCACCTCTTATAGAATAAGCCCCCATAATTCCATAATTAAATGTCATTTTGGTGCAGCTTTTGTAGTTTGTTTATATTTATTAAAGGTTGATACTCTGTTATACAGGGAGCCACAAACAAGGAATTCTTGAGCACAAAGTGGCAGAAACCCCAGGAAACTTGCTGACAACCAATCAGGAAATTCCAAAGCATTTAGTATGCGTGGAGGATGCAGTTGAGTGTCCACTAAAAGCTGGGCAGATGTCTGTAAGTAGAAAAGTCAGACAATAAAGAAAAGAATTTTGTATTAAGAGAGTGGTTAATCTTAAAATGCAGCTTCTCTTTAATGTCCAGCAACCCTAAAATGATTTCCCTAATTTTTGAAAATTCCATAATATACCCAGAGTTCCTAGCTTTTGTGTTATACCATCTCTTTAAAATAGGAGTATATATAGAATATGCAGGTATATGGTTTGACAACATTCTAAATATAAGATGATAAGGTTTTACTTTACCATTGCAGGTCCATGATGGGCTGACAGTTCATGCCAGTGAACCCAACATGTCTGAAAGGAGAAGATGTGGATTTGTCATTCGTTATGTGCCCACCACTGCCTATCCTGTCCAGGTAAGAAAGTAAATGTAGATTGCCTGAAAAGCAAATAGAAGGACAGATAGGTAGACCATCAGCTGTTAAGTTGGGTACACACATTATCGACAATGCAACAGAATCGTCCCTTTTTCAGTACTGTGTGTAACCGTTAAATGACCGTTCCCGATGTAGCGGCCTAAAATTTTATTTGGAGTTGAGGTCGGCCCCCTATACTAGTGTATATGTTTTAGGGAGTTTGACAGTCACAAATGATCTCCCTATACTTTATATACAGACAATGTTCAGGACTGTGTGCAGCTACATCCTTAAAAGATGACAGACAGAATCTGTAATGTGTAAATGTAATGTCCTTTAGATAGATAGATAGATAGATAGATAGATAGATAGATAGATAGATAGATAGATAGATAGATAGATAGATAGATAGATAGACAGACAGACAGACAGACTGACAGACAGACAGATAGATGATAGAAAGAAAGATAGATAGAAACAAAGACAGATAAAGATAGATAGATAGATAGATAGATAGATAGATAGATAGATAGATAGATAGATAATCAAATAGATATTTATTCTATTTTGTTTTCTTTTCCAGGATCCTGAGCGGCCCCGAACTTTTCCGGCAACTGTTCTGGTTTCTGGAACCGATGAGTTTAAGAATTTTGTAGATCACGCTCCTAATTTTAACAAAACATAAATAAGTTAATATATATCGACAAATATAAAGATTGTACATTGCACTTACTAAAGCACATATATATTATTGTCCCAGATAATATTAACTGGATTTTTGTTGATTGCTAAATTATTGTGAAATTAATGTTGCTGTTTCTACAAATTGAGGGAGAATCACCTAGAGCTGCTATCTTTCTAGTTAGATCTGTAGTTAGATGAATGTACACTATCCTCTTGGGTGCAGAAGGGTTAAAAATAAAGAGACTCTGGGTAAGTTGCTTGCTACCCTACTGCCAATAGAGGAACTATTTATATTACTCTATTTATTTTACTCTAAAGTGACTGAAGTTTTTGCCTTATTTATACTGTATTTAAATGTAATTATTAATTTCCATTTTTGTTTCTTCTTGCTGAATAAACTTGTTTAACAAGAATCTTTTTTAGCTTGTTTTATCTTCATATAGATGACTGTAGATATTTGATGATTCCCAATGGTTGTTCATTTTGTACATTTTCATCTATTTGTTCTGAAAGTAAAAGGTCTCCCCATTTACAGATGTCCTAGAATGCACTGGGAGTTCAGGATGTGTAGGTAGAATAGTCTACTCTAGATTAGTCTAGACTAGATGTTATCTAGATGATCTGTATCATCTACAGCTGACAGAGTGATCAATGGTCATTTCCTGCTACCCAGATCCTGCGCCGTTTCATCTGCTCATCTGGTGCGTCAAATCCACCCACCCCACCCCATTCACCCAGCCTGCTCCCCTGGTCCTTCAGCCCCCCTTTCTTTATTCAGTCTGCATGGGATAATTGCTGTGCCTCTTTCTATAATCTCCCCCTGGCTCCAGTCAACACAGAAACCACTACGATGGTCAATACACCTTTGTCTATGGTAAACATGCATGTGTGGGCAGACCATTGTAATTACATTTGACAGTTGTTCTCAGGTGACTGCAATATTCAAATTCAACATATGCTGAGTGTATTTTGTGTGTGTTATTGTGTCAGTTACTATTGAACAGTTTAGTAACCTGCTGCTGTACAGTACATAATCATATCCATTAGCTTTTTGCACTTTATCTGATTAATTCAGATGATTTAAAGGGCAAGTCCAGCCCCAAAATGAAAACTTACATACAGGTAAATCACCCCCCAAAACCCTAAACAGTAATAGTTTGAAATGTGAACTATATAAGTCTAACCTGAAATCCTGCACAATGTCCTGTTTCCCCTGTTTCTGCTTCCTGGTTCTTCCAGTTAGTAACTGTCAGTTATGGATTTGACAGTTGACATCACAGCCAATGACTGAGTGTTAATCCCCTATCTGCCTCTTCTGAGCATGCTCAGGCTCAGTACAGGCTCAGTACAGGTTTATAAATTGCTCAGTTTCCATGAGGCATCCAGAAGCATAGCAGGCATATAGTAATGAATTCATAGGACAAACTATGATATATCAACATATTATAAAGAGGCCATTCTTTCTAAAAGATGTTCTAATGGGGGTGGAGTTG
Organism: Hymenochirus boettgeri; assembly: GCA_019447015.1. NCBI lineage: Eukaryota > Metazoa > Chordata > Amphibia > Anura > Pipidae > Hymenochirus > Hymenochirus boettgeri. Next base: position 180,407,659 of record CM033476.1, read on the forward strand.
CCCTTTAAGGTTTTGGGAAGAGATTACACATGGCTCTACAGCTTGGTAATCCCAAATTAACCTGGGCTGGAACTGCTTTAGTCATTGATGTTAGTGGGTGAAGCCGGAGGCTGGTTTAGAGGGGATTGTTGCTTATGAATTACTTCTGACTCTCATAAACTATTTTAATAAATTATATTTTATTTTTAAATGCCATACAGGCTGAAGGTAAACAGACAAATGACTTTTTATTGTTTCCCATAATAACTGAGAAATGACTTTCCTGTTTAAATTAAAGCTAGAATTGAATTAATACAAAAGAAAACCCCAGCTAATGTCTTTTCCCCAAATTCTTTCACTTTCATTACAAGGAATTAGATTTGACTCTGAGTGGCGACATAGATCTTTCCAAGTGGCGGTTCACTATTTGTGGAAAGATAACAAGCATAGGATGCAAGTTATATTCCACAATATTCACAATGTACAGCACACCTGGGCAAATATCTACGCCATCCCCTGCTACTTCCCAAATTCAAGGACATCTTTCTAAACGCTCCAGAAGCTGGTACACGGTGAGCTTTAGATGATAGGAGATATTAATGTACTGCCAGGCAAATGGAGAAATAAATATAACCTGTATATAGAGAAATCCGGGAAAATAATGTAAAATATTACATTTTATTATACTTTCTGGTCACAGGCTTATACTGTACTTGCTACAATTGGATCAGTGATATCTTTGGGTCCCTCCTATTGTATTTCACCAAACTGTGAAGGTGCTAATGTTGTGTAAAAATGGGACAGTCACAGCCCTAATTTCTGTGCATACTGGTGTCCAATACTTCCTTTCATGCCACTCACCCAGGGGCGTAACTACCATGGGAGCAGACCCTGTAAATGCAGGGGGCTCCGACTTCTTACTTTCTCTATGACAGAGATATAGCCTCTTCCTAGAAAACCACTGTAGATGATGCAGAGAGGGGGCCCCATCATAGTTTTGCTCGGGGCCCCAGAGATTTCTAGTTACGCCACTGTACCCATATCTCCATTCTCCTCAGCGAGGTGGAAAGAGGCAGTTCTACCTCTCTGTGAATTATAGATCCAGCAGGAAGGTTGCTAGTTAAAATCTCCAGTTTAGTGTCCCTTTTAATACATGGCACACAGCAGCAGAGGAGGCTTTTCTTCTGCAGCTCTGGAATTGGCGTTCAGTCAAGTTAACATCATGGCCAAGACTGACTGCCAGATCTGGAAGCTGAAAAAAAGAGAGCAGAGCCGTGACTAGCGATTGGGCTGTGTAAGTAATAGAAGCATTTTTGGTAGCAAGTATAGCGAATTTTAAGGCTTATTTAATAAAATGTGCAAAATTTTGCATGTGTTCCTAATCAGCAGTAACCAATCAGGTGTTAGCAAATGTTTTTTAACTGTAGTAGACCAGTAAAAAGGTATTTGATTGGTTGCTGCAATTTAACAGCACGGTCACAATGTTGCACTTCCTAATTTTCTTTACTCACCACTCCCTGGGAAAAGAATTCTGTCAGCAGGGCATGAACTATAATCATAGGGCCATATTCACGAACTGACAATAATTTAACAAGCTTTATTGATATCTCAAAATAATGACTGTTATGATGTGGATGTAAATTAACAACATGGATGTACATGGATCGGGAGAAGCGGTTCAGGTAAGTAATATCAGGTATATGTATGGCCACCGTTACACTCTGCCACTTATTAAATCTCTCCCTAGATGGTTTAGAAGTTTTTTGTAACACACCAATACGACATTGAAGCAAATGGAAATATGTAATCTGCATTTTGTGTGACAGTAAAACAGCCTAAGGCTGGGTACACACCAGCCAATATTTTCGGCCGGTCAACAGATTCTCGGCACTTTCGGTCGATCGGCCGAAAATACTGGCTGGTGTGGGGCGGGCGGCCACAACCGTCATGGATCGTTCGTTCATCCGGACGAATGAACGATCGGGCATGTGGGAAAATTCTGATCGACCATGCGGTTCCCTATGGAATTTGATGCGACCGACGAACATTTGTCCCTCCGTGTGTACCCAGCCTAAGAACTTAGGGGTCGACACCAAATGCCTGGCTTTGTGTCCAAATGTAAAAGAAATTAAAATTACTATTCCAAGACTGGTCAAGCAGGTTTTGACCTTCTGGTAGATCTAAATAGTTTCTCAGAAGTTACAAGGAGGGGGAGGGGGGGGGGGGGTGTTTCTTCAGGGAGCTATAGAAAATTCTATTTTGTAAACAATGTCTTTATGTTTTTGTAAATGTAGTGGATACCCAATTAATTCAAAGTCAAGCAAGGTTTTCAGGAATTTTATTGATTGGGGAAACTCTATTTCAGTTTTACAAACTGCACTATGTATTGGGCCAATTACCATATAGTATTGCAGATAGTAAGGAATAGTTTTCACTTCTAGGATAAATTGAAAATGGCTACAAATGATGTATTTAATCCCATGGATCAGATTTTTACATAAAAAGTTTCACAATCAAATACGTCCTGTGTTTTCTACTATTTGATGTGTTGGTGCATATTTATCACTGTAGTCTACTGAACCAATGACCACAATGAAGATACATCTGGGAATGTCATTGCTCTAGTGTACAAGAGGGACTGTATTTATTATGTATCTATGATTGACATCCATATGGTGAGGAATAGCCTTTTTTAGGTGAGTAGTGAAGTAAAAGAAACTAGTTAGTGTAGTAATTTATTTTTTATTAAAGAGCATGTCCAACCAAAACTGGTTTTAGCCTCCTTACCATCAAAAACCTAAGATGTTTTAAACCCTACCTTAGGGCTAGGCCACACTAGCGCGTTTTTCGCACGTTTGCGCACGCGTTTTGCTAAAATGGAAATCGCTGGAATGCAAAAAATCCTGCTATTTCCAATGCGCACGCGATTGCGTGTCCGTTCGTGTTTTGGTAACACATGCGCTCACATTTTTGGTGTGTTAACGCATGTGTTTCCATAATGCAAAACAGCGAAAACACATGCACAAAACGTGAATGCAAAAGCACAAGAATCGCGCACACAATCGCGTGCGATAACGCAATTTGGTGTGCGATTCCTGTGCGTTGCAGTGTGGCCTCACCCTTAATCAGATGCTCCCACTTTGAGATATACTTACTTTTACCTCAGCAGATCCCTCGCCAGAAGTCTCCGGCTTTCTGTTTTGAGATGGTTACTAGCATGCCAGAGCAGAGCATGCTTGTAACTGGCTCTTCCAGGTATGGGCTGTCAGGCATTGACCGCTACGTCATCTTCACAGCCAGGACTAACAGTACATACCTGGAAGAAGGCAGGAGGCGGGACTTTTGGCGCGGGATCGGCTGAGGTAAAAGTGAGTATAAATCTGATGGATCAACTCAGCTTGGGGCAAAAAATGGCTGCTAGTTCAGTGCAAATGACAGCTTTAAACTACAACGCTCAGGTGACACTTAACTATTGGGGTCAGAGAGCACTTTGCTATATGGGGTCAGAGGGCCCTTTGCTATATGGGGGTCAGAGTGCCCTTTGCTATATGGGGTCAGAGGGCCCTTTGCTATATGGGGTCAGAGGGCCCTTTGCTATATGGGGTCAGAGGGCCCTTTACTATATGGGGTCAGAGGGCCCTTTACTATATGGGGGCCAGAGGGCCCTCTACTATATTGGGGTCAGGAGAATTGTAAATGATGGTAAGCTTAATTAAAAGGTTATTGAACCTTTTCTCTCCACATGGTTAGAAACTACAACTCCCAGCAACAGCATGCTGTAAGTTGTAGTTTCCAAACATCTGGAGTGCCAAGGAATTGGGGGTTACTGGTACTGGATTTGGCTATTACTGTAGGGGATTAATGTATAGCAATTCTGCTGTCCATTTAAAGGGCAACTGAATACTGAATCAGTATTAATGAATATACTCAAGTATATACGGTACATTTTGCAAGCCCTCTTGGGTATGTCCCTGATTAGTTGAAGGTGTCTGGGAGGCAAGGCACAGCTGTTTTTATATCACTGTGGAGAGTCCTAGAGACTGACAGAGAGGTAAGAGTGGCTGGGGGAATCACCGGTGTGAGATTCTGAAAAATGGCCCAGTTCGGTAGGCAAGTCCCATGCTAGTGTAATGTTCCCCACATTAAATCACATCAAAATGCAGCATACTGTGAAAGAAAACTTAAAAATCAAGAAAAAGACTCTATTGCATGATAAACTGTGTGTCGTACCTGGGAGACAATGGTCTATACTACCTGAAAAAATTACAGTGCACACAAGCAGAATTTTTTTATTACAATAAATGTGTAATATTCCACCCAAGCTCTCAGTCCGTACTTAGAAATATGGACTATAATCTAAGATATACCAGAATGTCCTCAAATTGCACATGATTGAGAAAATCAGTTATAAAAAAATAGGTCAGACTCACTGCCAATCTAAGAAAAAAAAAACCAGCTAATTTTACATGGTTTTTATTCTGTCCTGGCCAGTGTCAGATTGGGTACATAGCCCACCCTAAAATGTAACACCAGGTTAGCAGCTCACAAATAATCTGGCACAGAGGTGTATTGGTACACAAGCACAAGAATACTTTCATACACTGCTATACATTAAAGCTGAAAATTCCTAATACGGTAGTTACCATCATTTTCTTTCCCTGGACTGTAGCATGGCAGTGGTCACTAATGGGTTATCGACCTGGACAAAGTGAAGGGGCAGGAAATTTTCAGAATAAAGGTGAACCCTCCCCAGAATTAAGGAAATTACGGTATGAAGGAATTTTCAGCTTTCCTGTTCTTTGGCATTTACCAAAGCAAAATTAAATACACAGGTAGGGAAAGAAGATGAATTATTTATTTAAGTTAGTCGCAATAATTTTATGGTCAAAAGAAGCCTGAGAGGCAGAAAAAACATCCTATAGCTAATGCTTAATAAAGGTGTTATCCGATTTCTTAGTTGCTGCTCTACAGATAGCCAAGGAAGAAACACCCCATGTAAAGGCCCAAGAAGCTGCCACCACTCTGGTTGAAAGAGCCTAACAACCCTAGGGGCATCTAATCATAAATAGAATAAGCGGTTTTAATTCAGGAGGTTATCCATCTCGCCACCACAGCTTTAGAGGGTTTGAGGCGCTTGTTCTCTCCAGAATACAGAACTAAAAGATCATCACAATCACGACTCCTAAAGGATGAGGTACTGGATTAATACATTTGAAGACATCTAGCTAGCTCCATGGAGTGAAGTTGCTGTTGTACTGATTAACATGACAATCAGAAATAACCTTAGGAAGAAAATCTTTATATGAAGCTTGATAACCATTAGAAAAGCCAAAGGAACAGATTGCCATCTTTCAAAGATCTGCATACACACAGTCCCGAGTGTTCTCCCTACGAACATCATAGGGAGAACGCTCGGAACTGTGTGTTTCCATCGGCCGCAATAGACTCCTCTATAGGGAGTCTAGCACAGCCGATGGAAATTTTCTGTCTTTCCCGAACGAGCTTTCGGGAAAAAAACATACACACATAACGATAAAGCCCCGTACCGTCGGATTCGACAGTATCGGGGCTTTATCATTACTGTGTGTACCCAGCTTAAGATCCTAAGGCGAAACTCTATGGGCCATATTTATCAAATATCGCTATCGATTTTTTACGATCGCTGTAAAATACCGATGGTGTTCTATGATACCGACTGTTATTTTACGATATCGATCATAATTCTACGATATCGCTATTGTAAATCTACGGTGCCGTTATCATAGAATAACGATCGTTGTTCTACTAACACTGTGCGGAAGGAACCGCACGGTCATCAAAAATAACAATCGTTATTCTACGATATCGATCGTTATTCTAGGATGCCAATCGTTATTTTACGATATCGGCACCGTAGATTTACGATGGCGATATCGTAGAATTACAATCAATATCATAAAATAACATCGGTATCGTAGAACACTGATCGTTATTTTACAGTAATCGTAAAAAAACGTTAATGATGTTTTATAAATAGTTGATAGTTTCTGTTAAACTTAACTATGTTTCTGTCAAACTTAACTTCTGTAAACATGGATGGAGAACTGGGCCCTGTGTCGATCCGGTCGAAGTGGTAGCCTGAATAAGTTATCTTGAGCCATTACCAGAACAAAGGGGAACCAGGGGTAGCAAGTTCACCAAGAAGGAATTTTGTTGTGTCTGGTAGACAATGACAAATAAAGCGTTATTATTTCTTGAAAAAACATCCACCCAAAAAGCTTTTGGATTCTGGAACTTGGAGCAAAAAAGAGGTATGTTGCAATTTTTGCCCGTGGCCATAAGAACACCGCTTCTTCAACAAAAATATGGTGTTTTTGTTCATACTCCATTCCCCTTGAAGGATCTGGTCCTGGCTTAGAAAATCTGTCTGAAGATTCAAACAACTTGGAATGTATGCTGCTCATGGATCCACAAGAGCAAAAAATATTGTGTCAGTAAGAAAAGATTCTTGCTCCGGGTTCCTCCCCTTCTGTTTATGTAGGCCACCGTGGTGGAATAGTCTGAGAAGACTAGGACTGCCCTGTTTAAACTAATCTGTAGGAAATGTTGAAGAGCTCAAAGAACTGCCTTTAGCTCCTTGAAATGTATGGACTGAGAAACAGTCTCTGAATCACAAGTACAATGTTTACAGAGGTATTGGTATCCGAAATGAGATAGGAATGTCCACCAGTGCAGATCCTGAACTGTGCTTACACAGATTTTTAGTAGAAAAATCAATTGGTTGGGATTCTTAAGAACTTTGGGACATTTTTATAAACACTTAATTTGTATGTATTGTATTTCTTATATAGCGCTACATATTCCACAGTGCTTTACCATTATTTACTCAATTCGCATCAGGCCCTGCTCCAAAGATCTTATAATCTAATCGCTTTATGTACACATACAACCTATCAGTATGTCTTTATGATTGTGGGGGAAACTGGAGTCTGAGGAGGAAACCCACGCAAGCAGCACGGGGAGAACATACAAACTCCTTGCAGATGTATCCAAGGGTGGAATCGAACTCAGGACCTCAGCGCTGCAAGGCATCAGTGCTAACCACCAAGCCATCGTAAATTATCAATAAGGATTGTAAATCTACAATCCCACAATCGTAGATTAACGATCCCCATAGAATACCATTGCGGTAGTTTACTTCCTCGTGGTATAGTACGACTGAACGTTTGTTAATTAACGAAAGTTCGGCGTAAATGACCACGGATGTACATTAGCAGAATGTGCTAAAATGTGATACTGCGCGTGTAAAAAAATATAGGTCTAGAAAAATCAACAGAGATGTGGCCATCAGCTAACTCCAAATGGGACATATGCATTAGTGTAATTACAAGGGAAAAAATTCAAAATGCTTTGTATGCTTGTTAATTTTCTCATTTATCCAGTTCATGGTATATCTGTTTTATTCAAATAGATCAACTGGACTTTAGTTCTTGAAGACGTTCCACTAGTCATCTGACTGGCTTTCTAAATTGAGAATGACTTGTACAAGAATCTGCGGTCAATAAAAACCCTGGACTGTATTTCAATCAGCATTTACCATGAAGGTGTTATAGACCTTCTGAATGCAAGGAAATAAAAGAACAGAAATACTAACAGTGAAGCAAGACGGGAGAAAGAACTTGGTCCCACATGAAGCAGGGGTCTCTGAGAAAGTAAGTATTTTCAATTAACACTATATCCCTGTCTGCTATAAACCAAAAAAGACAATGAGGCAGCAACTAGTGAATCCAGTTGTAACAACAGGTTCTCGTACAAGTCATTCTGAATTGAGAAAGCCAGTCAGATGACTATTTTGGTTTAGTACATATAATTAGTATCGTTGTACTCAGAGCTATTACAAATAATTTTTGCATACAACAATTTTGTGTGTAACCTAAAGTTTTCCACAAATAGAAACGCAATAAAATATAAAATTTTACCCTAAAATCCAGTGAAATCTCCAGACTTCAAAGTTCCAAACCTGTATAACATTCCCTATTTACTGGAGGGTTTCCTACTGTAAATTAGTCTAAGCCGATTAAGGGTAAAATCCTGAAAATACTGCCTACACTGAATGTAAAAAAGTGAAATTCTGCTGGCACTGAAAGGGTTAAAAATCAACTCTGTGCTCTGTTTTTGTGCTTGTAGGTATATGAACCAGACATCTTGATTTTTCTATTTTATTACAACAATCTTTAATAAATTTCACTCAATGGGAGTTGCAATATGCAATAAATATTTCCCACAAAATAGTTTCAGTGGTTTGGAATATTGTTACTTCAAATGTTTTGAGTTTTATGGAAAAACCTTTTAGGGTCAAAATGTCTCATTAATTGAACAAACTTCATTAGTGACACATTAATCAGCCTGAAAAGCTCCACTATCTAAACTAGTGCTTAAAGGAGAACTAAACCCACATTTTTATACTCCGGAATCTGAAAACAACCCCCCTAAAAACACCAACAAGCTATAAAATGCCACTTCAGAAAATAGTATTAAAGTAAATGTAAGCCTGTTAAGAACTGGATGTATGTGAGTATGTGCAGTGTCAGACCCCACCTCCCAACCTCAGTCACATGCTTCCTTGCTTTAAAAGGATTGGCTAGAGATTATTAATAGGTGTGGCCAACTGTAACAAGTTTCTGTCATAGCAAAGGACTGAGCATGTGCAGAACATAATGGTCGCTGTGAAGATCTGAAGTTCCTGACATCTTAGATCCTACTTGTAGTATCTTTAGCTCCGCCCCCTGAGATTTCCTGACTCTCCTTCTTTTGATGGTCCAAGAAAGAGCGGGCCGTTGCGCCAGACCGCGGCATCAGCGCATGCACGAACACACATGCACGTAACGTCATCTCGCGCTTTCTTGGACCATCAAAAGAAGGAAGAAGGAAATCATCACTCATTTGATTTTAGAGTGTACTTATCCTTTAAATGTCAGTAATGTCATGTTATTTTTATACAGGGAGAAAAATGAAAAGAAATGGTTACTGTTAGTTAAAAAAGGCAATTCAGAACCACAACAAAACGGCGCATGTTTCAAATTCTTGCTTGCTCTCTTTTTATATATATATATTATATATACACACACACTTATTATCTGAAGTAAATTTGTCAGGATAAAGGCACACAAATCTCAATTTGTACATTCCAATTTACATTAATTTGCATGTAAACATATTGTAACTCAGAATAAACAGTAAAATATAAAGCAAAAGAGAAAGTAACAAAAAAATGATCAAGACACCAAACCACCCATTTTCCACTCTGTACATTTCCCCACGGTTCTATGTGTCTTTCAAATAAAATAGAAAATAAATATAGATTGCAGTGGAATTAATAAATCTATAACAGAGTTAAGTATCACACTCAAAGTCTCTGCACAAGTAGGGTATAGACGTCACCCCCACTCTTCAAGCTTTGGTAATAGCCTGATGTTAAGGTGTTTAAAATGGAAACAGATAAATAACAAATAAGGGATGAGAGGGTTAATAAGATATTCTGATACTACCGGAACACCAATGATTCCAAGCAGCCAACTTACAATATGACAAGCAAAACATTTTAAAGGATAAGTGCACTGTAAAATAAAGTTTATTTAATAGTAAGATGCCGCTTTAAAAAAATCTTTCCCCCAGGACCCTCCTGAGGCTACCTGTGTGGCATCTTGGATGTGAAGGTAAGGCTGGTGAGCTCCTCCCTCTGAGAGTTGCTTGCTTCCCCTCTTCCCTTAGCCTCCAAATACGTGCTTGTGATGTCTGTGTGCGTGACGTCACGGCGCAGGCAAACACTCTTGACGCCGTGTGCGCCGTGACGTCACGCGCACGGACATCACAAGCACGTATTTGGACATCACAAGCAACTCTCAGAGGGAGGAGCTCACCAGCCTTACCTTCACATCCAAGATGTCACAAACTTTATAGCCACACAGGTAGGCTCAGGAGGGACCTAGGGGGAAATAAAAAAGGGGGAAAGAGTTTTTAAAGTGGCATCTTACTATTTAACTAAACTTGATTTTACAGTGCACTTCTCCTTTAATAACCTGACACACAAGTTAATGGGATTGCAGTTAGAATAATACAACAGTAGATGGTTACAAGTATTTAAAGGCAAAGTTTTGAGCTTGTTGATCACCATTTCCAGCAATGTCTGGAATCAAGTGCTGTACAGGATGTTAATTCTTCCTAAATCTCAGCCCGAGTAGAGAGTATATTATATGATAACAATGCCAAGTGCTATGGCATATTCCCATTTTAATATTTTGGTCCGTAAACACAAATGTCTCAATTATCTATGGACCCAAAATAAAAAGAATACAGAAAGTCGCCACTTTCATTTTGTGTATATTTATCAATAGAGGCACGAGAAAAAGAAAATACACTCTCTTAATTTCAAGGGTTGCATATTAGTATACAATTACCAGGTTGTAAAATTATTTAAATCTAACTTCAGTTGTAGACACAAATAATTCTGCCATTTCATTACTGATTTAGCAAAAAATGTAGCCAAAATGGAGAGGCATTAAGAGGAGAATGCTGCTGCTAATAAAATTAACTGGATTACTTTTTCACCAGCAAATTTGAACATCTTTTTAAAAGCAGACATTTTGCCAGTTTGCCTTTTACTAGCGAGTGGTAGACCAGGATGAATCATGGACGTTTGTGCAAACACAAAATATTATTTGTTGGGCTGACAGACCAATACACGGAAATATTGGTTGGTTGGCCCAAAAATTTGCATGGTGTGTACCCAGCCTTAAGCTATTTACAGACATTAGATCTCATTGGAACAATACAGTGGTGGAGTACCCTGCTGTTAAAATAGACAGGGGGAGGGAGTGATCCCACAGTAGAAGAGGATCACTTCCCGACATTATGAAGTAATCTGACTTAACGATACTGGTACTAACATGCGCACTAGATTGTCTGCCAAAGCAGTCCATTCTAAAAGATCTATGATCATCTAATTTCTGTACTTAGCTTTAAGGGACACTATACTGAAAAAAAATACGTTGTCTCATCTTAATCTATAACTGAATACATGTAGGTACATGCAGTATCCCCCCCTCCCTCTTTTAACCTCTCCCACTTCCATCCGACCTGACTTTCCCCACAAACCAACTGTCAAGCCTGCACACCGCATACAGCATTCCAACTGTCAAAACTGTCACCATTCCAACTACAGTAAAACTACTCACAGAAGAATAGTTTTTGAGAGCAAGGAACTTGATTGACAGCTGATAAGTTTTGGATTGGATACCTAAAGAAATAGGGGGCAGATCAATAAAAAAATGATACATTGGTGGTTGAGAAAAATTATAGTTTTCAGTTATGGTCATTTAAAATAACCTATTTTTCGGTATAGATGCCCTTTAAAGGGCAAGTCCAGCCCTAAAATGAAAATTTACAGGTAAATCACCCCCAAAACGTTTCGGCCGATAAAGTGCCCATACAAGGGCCGATTATCGTCCGGAACGAACGTTTGGACCCACGGTCGCGTGTGTATGAGGCTTTAGGAGTAGAATTTTTACTAAAGGGCTACCATGGAATTTACATAGAAGTATTTGTTCCTTTGTAAACACCAGCAAATTTACATCAAAATGGCTAAAAGGAAACAATCATGGTGTCGTAATCGCCCAGTCCTCAACCCAGTCCTAATTTTGTGGTAAGAGTTGTGCATAAGAAAATGTAGGCATTGTAAAGAAAAGAATTCAATTGAGAATTGAAAGAGTGTTCTTTCTTATCCTCGTGACTGAATGTATTCTTTTAGCTAGAAATAAAACATGTTTGCTGCAGATTTCCTTCAATTGTAGAAATTAATATTTAAAACACTTCTAAAAATAAGTTGAAACGTACATATACATTCACACAGCAAACTTCAGAGTAATTGAAGATAACATAGTTTATATACTAAATTTGCCAAATAAATAACAAAGATCAGGAACTGGGGGCTTTATAAAAGCAAAATAACCCAATGTCAATGACCTTAAATGAACTTTTACTGCTGTAAGTTATAATCACTCTAACTAAACACAATTTCAGAAGGGAAAGCATGGAATTAACTTGTTATTGCATATGGTAATACAAGGACGGAATGAGAAAAACAGGGAAAAAGACTGATCAAAATATTTTGTCCCAAATGCTCTTTCTATACCAGCCTTCAAATCTTACAAAAATGCAATTTTAGAAGACCGATTCACATACCTCTTATAAGTCCAGTGCTGTAAAAGATTAATAATGATCAAATGGCAATAAGGCACATGTAATTGCAAAATAAAACATTTTCATTCTGACATTTTAGAGCACATTATACAAAGTAAGTATTTGTTTTCTGCATAACGCATGTTGGTGCCTCAATCAAGGTAGAACTAAAGCACTCTCTCTCTCATTGGTTTATATTTAAAACATCTACCGTACATCTACTGCAGGCTACATACTCCTTTTGAGATTGTAGCTCTTTAGATAAAAACTTCTGAGATGTTTAAGAAGAAGCTATGACAACCTCTTCTATGCAAACAAGTTCTGTAAAGTTTATAGGAATGTGTCTTCTTCACCCTTCAAATCCTCCATGAGTAATGAATGTTTATCTGGCTCATTTATTGCTACACTGTGTTGGGAATGCTTGTCTGACAAAAAGGAATTCAGAGAAGCTCGGCTGTAGTTCACAATGCGATCAAAAATATCCAGCTTGGTGGAACTTCTCCTGGTTTCCATGAGTCCAATATGAACACTGATTTCAGAAACGGATTTCTGTCGCATTTGACCTTGTGCTCGAAGTTCTAGCTTCTCACGACTGGGTTTCCGATATCTGCACAAAGAAAGAGACGCTCAACCATTCCAATAGATATTGCAAATACATTGTACTTACACAGAATGAATTACCATGGTTAATGTTTTTTGCATTAATACATATAGAAAGAATAAAGGATTAAAATATTTTCTTTTCTAATGTACCTGTGCCCCATCAGAAAATGTTGTGATATTCTTCTTTAAGTACTTGGATACAAGCGGTCCATAAGTAGAGGATAGAAGAGCACTGCCCATTTCAATCAGGAGGCCTTTTTCTTAATGTACATAGTTTTATGTGGATTAGGGCCATTTCTAGCCATTTTAGTGCCTTAGGCGCCCTCTCACCTACGTGCAAACCCCCCCCCCCCCTCAAAAAAAAACTTGGCCTATCAAACTACAGCTGGGTTTCCTCCTTCTGCTTCTGACACCATCTACTGCGACTGTTCATAATAGTGGTACCGTTTTACTAGGCACACGCTGTACCAGGTTAGGCGGGCATGTATACATACTTTTGTATGAATGCAGCGACACTGGCCACAAATGAAATACTGATTGGAAGGACAGGATAGGTTTCAGTGGATGCGCGGAACGTGGCACCAGCGTTCTCCACAGAAATTCTTTCCAGCCGGGTAGGGCAGAACAGGGAAATTTGGTGAGATCTGAGATGTTTTACTCTTTCAGTGCTTTCCCAAGAATATTGGCATTAATAATTTTAGTGCCAGCAGAACAGTACCATTAACCCTTTAGTGCCAGCAGACTTTACTATTAATACTTTCAGTGCCAGCACCTTTCCCGAGAATTGCTATTAACCCTTCAGTACCAGCAGACTTCCCCATAGTATTGCCATTAACACTTTCAGTGTCAGAAGAGTATTATCATGAACCATTCAATACCAAGACTTTCCTATTAACACTTTCAGTGCCAGCAGAGTATTATCTTTAACCCTTTCAGATGCCAGCATTTACATGATATTCAGTATGTACCTGCTTTCCATGTCTCCTGCATTGAATTGTTCACTCCTCACCTACTCTAAAGCTGCGTACACACACTAACGATAAAGCCCCGATACCGTCGGATCCGACGGTATCGGGGCTTTATCGTTATGTGTGTACGCTCGTTTCCCGAACGAGCGCGCGGCCGCCAAACGATCGGGTCGGCTGAACGCTCGTTCGGGAAAGGCCGAAAATTTCCATCGGCCGCGCTAGACTCCCTATAGAGGAGTCTAGCGCGGCCGATGGAAACACACAGTCCCGAGCGTTCTCCTTATGAAGTTCATAGGGAGAACGCTCGGGACTGTGTGTATGCAGATCTTTGAAAGATGGCAGACAGGATCTTGCAGATCCTGTCTGTCATCTTTCAGAAATCTGTGCTGTGTGTACCTAGCTTAAGTTCTAATTGGAGAGTTGGATGGAAGGAAGAAAGAGATAGGGATCTTATGGCTGCTAGTAGCTTTTACCTGGCATTTTAAAACTGTTCTCCTCAGTACTATTAGCTGAGCTCATCCTCCCCCCTCCTTCCTTCACCTTCAGTTCATTTGCAAATTGTAACATTTGTTGCTATGTAGAGTGTGTGTACTAAATACAATGTAATTCAAATTACAGCTGGACAAGAGAGCAGGTCTAACACAGCAAGTAACAGCTGACAGGGAGAAGAACAGGCACCCTGGATCAACACAGGCACCCTAGTTCTTTGCCTAGGTGGCCTATGCCCAAAAACGGCCCTTACGTGGATATAACCCAACAGGTTTTACCATTTTGCCCTGTGTTTAAAGCTATCCAGAATAAATATTTGTGCTCTACATACAGTACCAATATAACCTTCCTTTTTACCCTCAAAACATCATGTGTATCTGGGGTTCATATTATGTTAGCCTTTTTAAAGAGAACATGGGCATAGTGTCGTAACAAGAAATCAATGGGCCCTCCAACAAAACTATGATATTGCCCTTATCCGTGCTTCATCCACAGTGGTTTTCTGGGAGGGTTGCTTATAGGTAAATAGTGAGCTTATATGCTTGAGTCTATAAATATTAGAACTATTCTGATAACAATTCGTTAACTATTTGTTCATTTTTATTGTGCTTCTAACCGATGATGAATTAATGTAAATCTCATACTTACAGTTTAAGCATCAAAGAAGAAAAGACCACTGAAACTGAAGAAGCAGCCATTGCAGCTGATCCCATCCATGGGTGCAAAATCAAGCCAACTGGCATGAACACACCTATAAAATATCACAGTACAAATAAACACGTAGCTATGTGATCATTAAAACTACTCACATTGTTAATTAGTAATCTATATATATATAAAATCCTAACTGCTGCTTCCAGTTCTGTGAGTGTGTGTGTGTGTTCCTATAGACTCACCACTTCAGGGCAGAGGGAGGGACTCTGGCCTTTCGGGGCAGAGGGGGGACTCTGGCCTTTCGGGGCTGAGGGGGGGGGTCCTCTGGCCTTCTAGTGCCCATTAATGTAACAGGTTTAATGTCTAGTCATAATATAGAACTACAATGTACAACAAATAGACAGAATGCTAAATGTGTAATAATACATTAACCCCAGTCTTTATTACATATGAAAGTGTTATTTACAGTATATGCCACACAAGCCTGTCTATATTGGAATCTTGAACAATCAAAATAATACATGACTGATCGAGAATCATATTTGTGTAGATTTTACAACTTAATGCCATACATCCTGTAGTTCTCACATCACAAGGCTCTCAATATATCCTAAGTGTATATCCAGATAAACAAGCAATGAAACACAATCATTACAATATAACTTATTAACAATACATTTCTTTCCTAGCTTATTTAAAAATGTTACAAAATTAGTTTTTCATATAATATGGTAAGTGCCTTGCACCAGGGTACCTGCAGCTATTGGAATTCCAACTAGGTTGTAGATCAACGCAAAGACAAAGTTTATACGGATTCGTTTTACAGTCTGACGTGATAGGTCTATGCTGGCTACCACATCCAACAGGTCATTCTGTAAGAAATATATGAGGTCCATGTCGTGTCATATAGTGATTCATTATACTATATACAATGCTTTAAATGAATAATTTTTAAGAATAAAATCTCAACACTTACCCTTATCAGAACCACATCTGCTGCTTCTATTGCCACATCAGTACCAGTCCCAATGGTAATTCCCACATCAGCCATGGCAAGAGCTGGAGAGTCATTGATGCCATCTCCAACCATTGCCACCCTGGTACCCTGTTCCTGCAGCTGCTTGACTTTAGCTACTTTGTGAGAGGGAAGGACTTCTGCAAACACCTTGGATATACCAACCTGAGAATAGGAATAGAGATCACATGAAATAGTTGCTTCGTAAAGAAAATGAAGCACACAATAAGCTAAACTGGAATGGGAATCGTTTTTAAAGGTGCAGAAATATACATTACTTTAGTTACACTTTTTAGATTATTTTATATTCTAAATAATCAGAAAATTGTTTGCAGATATAGATATACTTAAAAATACAGCATTTTAGATAAGGAACATAATATTTACCCAGAATCATGTTAATTTCATATTATTGTTCACTCCCAGAAATCCTAAGCCCTGCTGCCCATTTTATTTAAATACAGTACCTTAAATACCTTTTAACAGCGCCTTCTCAAAAAAATATAAAGGGCCTTAAAGGGTACGTCCACCCCCAATCAAAAATTTTAGGTATGATAGAAAACCACAGACACACACACACAAAACCTAGACTGCAAAAGGTCTAAACTGTTCAACTAAACGTACTAACCACAAAACCAGCAGAAGGGGCCAAACCACATCTGTGATTGGTTGAGACCATGAAAACTATAATTAAAGTGGATCTATAGTGGAAAAATCAACATTAGGCTTGAGGGCTAGACATTATATACTCCACACATAATGCTGCAAAAGTATATCAAAGTAAAGATACACCCATCTTAAGCAAAGGGGCCATGAAAAACGGATATTTTTTTTTGCAAAATTCAGGACTCCCAGCAAAAGTTTTTTTCCTGTTTGGCTTACTAAATAAATAATAATAATAAAAAAAAACTATAGTAACTTTTTCACAATTATATAGTTTATGCATAAGTTTACATGTATGGCATAAACATGCTAAGTGTGCTGTCGTTCAGAATTCAATGCTGTTATTATTATTATTGTGGATTTATATAGCGCCAACATCTTCCGCAGTGAATTTCCTTGTGCACCAAAAGGCAGATTGTTTTTCATTGCAGGATCTTGCTAATCCCAAAAGTTGCATGTATACATTCACATCAGGCCCTACCCAAAGAGCTTACAATCTAAGCACATTTATATAACCTATCAGTATGTCTGTATGATTGTGGGGAAAATGGGAGTGCCTGGAGAAAACTCACGCAAGCAAGGGAGAACATACAAACTCCTTGCAGATGTGTCTAAGGGTGTAATCGAACTCGGGACTTCAGTGCTGCAAGGCATCAGTGCTAACCACTGAGAAGTTTTGATATTTTGCCTCAGGCAGGGCTTTTTGGAATTGGCAATACCCTGTGCAGAGAAAGGTGAGCAGAGATGGCAGGGACAACTTTAAAATAATGTATCTTCACTATTACTAGGCTGCTGTGACTGGGCTGGTGCACTATGTACTGTACCATGAAATTTATTTGTAGCCCAAGTCATTTTTCCACTATAGTTCCACTATAGGCATCACTGAACTAGATGCTATTTATGTAATCATGGCGATGTATTTAGGTAAGGTGTAAGATTAATTGGAAATCTGTGACATTATTGAAGTGGCTGCTGCAAAACTACCACTTATATATAAGCACCTTGGTGCAGTGACTTGGTTTCAAACTTCAGCCCAGGACCTGGGATTGGTTTCATTGGTTTTCAAAAATCAGTGAATCTCCTTGTGCACCAAAAGGCACATTGTTTTACACTGCAAGATCTTGCTGGTTCCAAAAGTTAATGTGCATCAGAAAAGGGAATGGGAGCACAAGTACCTGGGCAGCAATTGTTTTTGCAGTCTTGCTGTTGTCTCCCGTCATTAGGACAACATCCAGGCCCATTGATCGCAATGAATATATGGCTAAAGCTGCTTCGGGTTTCACAGAGTCAGCAATAGCAATTAATCCACACAGCTCTCCTAAAAACACAATGGTTACAAGGATTTTGAGTGTAAAAATTTGCAAAATAGTATAAAATTAAGATAAACTAAAATAAAAATACTGACGTAATGAAGGTTCAAGGGTGTCTACAATAGGTGCCAGCGACAACTTTAAAGGTTGAGAAATAGCCGATGATTTTTAAAGGAAAACCATAACATCTAATTTAATTTCCCATTAACGAAAAATTAGGATTATGGAGTTGACCTAGTAATTAGTTAGATCATTAAAAGTATCTAAATTTATGGTGATAAACCGTTTAAAATTTATAAAAAGGTTTGGTCAAGAAATTTGAATTCTTAATTTCGTATTGTTCTTGCTTAAATTATATAACATTGGGGCTGGGGTATTTTAGCAATCTAATCATAATATTTATCTAATATGCCATTTCTGCTATTTTACATAGCAAAAGCAACAAAAACTAAAATTAGGTCTACATAACAGCAGAGCAAGGATGAGCCTTAGTATGTACCATTCACTGCTACAAGAACTGCGGTGCGCCCTTTCTGCTCATGCTCAGTCATGGTACTTTCTGTCTCCGTGGTTAAGGTCAGAAAGTTCCGGTTCATCCATTCACGGTTTCCAATCAGAACGGAGTATGTTTGGGTAGGAGAGGAGTCTGTTATGGAGAAATAAATGTGACACAATTAGAAAATGTGTAACATTGGCGGTCACCTTTATTAAAAGAATACATTTTAGATTAAAAATATCCTAAATATGCAAGTTTGATTGTTTTACTGTAATACGTTTACTCCAATGCACGTCCAAAACGTAATTCACACCAAGCTTTTTAGATCTTTTGGCCACAAAATATAACACATTACTAGCATTGTACTATAAATGAAAAGAATCGCTATAAAGACTTTCAAGGAAGGCCTATAAATGAGGTTCCCTTTCCCTTCCCAGCGCATGCTCTAAGCGTGCATGAGGTCGCTGCGCATGTGACATTATGTCAGTACGTGCATGTACATGCATAAAACTTAACATTGTTTTACAGCATACTTATCCTTTAATATTATGCTAAAATTAAGCTGTTTTTTTTTAAATAATGCTTGTTGCTGAAAGTGTTAAGATAGCAAAGCCAATAGAATTTTTATAACAGTCCCCTTAAGGCTACATCTGCCTTATTTCACTTCTGTATAGACAATTTATTGAAGCCAACATAAAAATGGAGAACGGGCCATTACTAGAAACACTGTGGTCTGTAATAAAAGGAAGAATGCGGTCCTCTTGGTGTCCATCAATCTTAACCAACACTGTATTTCTGCTGTTGTCCAGGTCATCTCTGTTAGGCAGGAGTGGTTCAATGTTGCTCACTTTGCAGCGGATTCCACATCCAGGCACTGCCTGGAAATCAGAGCATGTTCCTAGGCACTCAGTGTTCAACACCTGGGTGTAAAAGAAGAAATAACTGCTAAAACAGAATGTTAATGATCCTTACTTTCTATAGACAAACTATTCTGGTGAGAATTTTCATAGTCAACCCATGTATACCTAACCTAAGGGAAGTACACATTTATTTACAGATAAAGTGATATGTTTTATCAATTAAATCTGGCTGGTTAATATGTTGTATTTAGACATATATAACTATAGTATATGTTGTATACATGCTACTGAGTTTAACCTTTACAATAGAAAACACTGCCTTTAAACGCTGTGAGCAAACTGCTCAACCGACTGTATCTAAATTTTCCCCATAGCTAGGTATTTCAGCACAGCACTGTAAAAAGTCAAAAAAATTGCCTGTCTCAATAAAAGTAATTCTTCCTTAAAGGGACGGTAAACTCCCATAATCCATAAAAATAACTATTTGCCATTTGTTTCTATTATTCACCTCCCTGTGAATAATAGGATGCTCGGGGGACCTGGATCTTACCTTACCGCCGCTTCACTGCAAGCCGCTCCTTCACTGAAAGCCGCTCTGTCCCGACCACGCGCCCTATCTTAGACGCATGCACGCCAATACAAAAGATAGGGCGCACGATTGGGAGAGAACAGCTGTTCAGTGAATAAGTGGCTTGCGAGTGGAGCGCGGTAAGGTAAGTTCCAGGTCCCCCGAGTGTAATATTATTCACAGGGAGGTGAGAATAAGTGTTCTCACCTCCCTGTGAATAATAGAAACGAATGGCAAATTGTTATTTTTATGGATTTAGTGTTCCTTTTAAAAAAAAAATAAAAAAAAAAATTTAATATTTTAATATGGACACAAGAGGGTGCTGCTACTATGCTTTCCTACATCCCAGAGTTATTTAGCTATACATTTTCAGAGGATGAAATAAACTTTAATAAACATTTTTTCCCATCTAAGGCTGAGGCCCCACTACAAGGCACCAAATCGCACATGCAATCGCGAGCGTTATTGCACGCGATTGCTCGTGCAATTTCTGTGCGTTGTTTGCGCGTCATTCTGTGTTTGTGCATGCGTTATTGTAATTTAACATTATAAAAATGCATGCGTTTGCGTAAAAAAATGGTGATGTAGAACGGAAATGGATGCGCAATCATATGTGCATCAGAAATCATGGGAATTTTTGCACTGCCGAGATTTCGATTTTAACCAAAAAACTTGTTAGTGTGGCCTAGCTCTAAAAGAATATACATGGATATGGTGAACGCTAGTTCAAATTTTCAGCGCTTTCATGCAATGTACGGTGCAATGTTAAAGAGAACAAATCAGGAAGACTAGAGTTCTGTACCTCCTTGCAGTATTTTATGACTGCTGAGCCTAGTGGATGTTCGCTGTTACTCTCCGCAGTGCCCACAATTGCCAGTAGCTTGTTTGAAGGCATTCTGTTACTTTCCACTAACACCTTTACTTGCATCACCACTGGAGTCCCCTTAGTAATGGTACCAGTCTTGTCAAACACAACAGTTTTGACCTGTAGGAATAGAAAGGAAATCACTTTGTACTGTGCAATCTGATGTTTTTGCATTAAACAAGGGTTTAACCCTTTCAACTCTGTGCTGATTTACAGGTGGAATTAAACTTCCAAAATGGATTCATGAATTTTACGAATATCAGACTGGAAAACCTCACCTTTCTGAGTCCTGGTTGAAAGGGGACCTCTCAGGGTCAAATTGCAAGCCCTGGACCGAGTCTGTTATTTTGCTGCTACATGCCTATATTTTCCAGTTCTAACAACGTGCTTTAGTTGTCAGTTGTGTTTAACTTGCTACGAGCAAGAGCCCCAGTGTAATGAGCATCTGTGCTATTCTCCCCTCCTTTCTCACTACTAGCTAGTTCATTTATTTTCCATTTCCAATAAAATAAAAGATAAACTATTACTACCCATAAAATAAAAATAAACATTTTATTATTTTTCATACAATATTAAAGGATAACTATAATCTAAAATGTAATCTTTTTAAATTTTAACTGTATTTTAAAAAAACTTTCAGGGAGATTTAATAAAAATTATTATCGTGTAAAATGGTGCTAATTTTGCCCCAACCAATCAAAACTTATTTAACATTTGAAAGCTAAAATCTGATTGGTTGGGGCAAAATTAGCACCATTTTAAACAATAAGAACTTTTATTGAATAACCCTGTTTATGCACACGATATTTATCCTTTAACTTATGTTAAAGGTAAAAACAGTTAAAATCATATTCTTGTAAGCATAACAGGTGCTGCTATAGTAATACAATGCCAAACTCCCAGCCTCTCTGTCAATATATTAATGTTTAGGGGAGAGTGTTGTTTATTATTGGTTTAGATGGACATGTTTTCCAGATGATAATAAACTGCACGTTTTGTTTCAGATGTTACAGTCTTGTTTTATTTAGTGCATGGTTTCACTTTTCTGTTAACCTTTGGATTGCAATAGCAATAATATATTTATATATACTGACCTTGTGTGCCATCTCTAATGGCTCTCCTCCTTTAATTAATATACCATTCTGAGCCCCAACCCCTGTACCAACCATAACTGCAGTTGGTGTGGCCAAACCAAGTGAGCAGGGGCAAGCAATACACAATACTGTGATGGCAGCTTGAAAAGCAAAACGGACAATCACTTCTCCTTTTGAAATACTCTTGTTGTACCCCTGTGTGTGAGAGAAAGTTATTTCATTTAAAAGACTGGGCAGTAAAAATGCCAAAGTTACCACTAGGAAGATGAGTAGCATAAATAAGGAATTCCAGAATTTAGTTGATTTTAGAGGTGAGAGATACCTTTGTCTGTTAGTTAGGAATTATAGAAATGAGTCAGATTCATTTACATTTTAGATGAAAATGTGCTTTACACTGTAGATTAAAGAATATAAACAACACTGCAATGGCCATAAAAGTTGGCATAATAAAGTAACACCAATGAACAAATAGAAGAGGAGCAGGAAAGAGGGGTAAACCAAGGGATGGATAAATTATTTTTGAAAATGGGAGATAGGCAACTTAACCAACCTAAAAGCTGGCTGTAATACAAAACTATTAAATCAAAAAGACAGAGTATCCCCCTATAGATTATTCCTTCCAAATAGGTACACCGAGGTTAAATAATTAAAATACAATTTTTATAAGATAGGCATTAAAATATCACCAAATCACACTATAAAAATATAAAAGAATACGGATTGGAGCACCATGATATAGGGTATACATAGGGGTAAAAACTGGATAAGGACAAAAATTATAGAAATACAAGTCCTTATAACCAAAAGAGGGAGTGGGAGAAGTCTCTCCACCCTCAAACACACCCTATCTCAATGGTCAACCCTAGAAGCACTCAGTGCTACTACCTAGACCAAATAGGAAAGTTCCCTTGGCTAGGAACTTATCTAAATACCGTATATACTCGAGTATAAACCGAGGTTTTCAGGCTTTAAAAAAAGCCTGAAAATCTTACCTCGGTTTATACTCGAGTCAATGTTTCCCCTACCTTGTCCGGCGGCCGCGCAATCCGCATGCTCCTCCACAGCCTCTGCGCATCCGGATGATGTCACTACCTGGCGCCGCAAAGTGAGAGGCGCTGGGTAGTGACATCATCCGGATGCGCAGAGGCTGTGGAGCGAGCATGCGGATTGCGCGGCCGCGGACAAGGTAGGGGAAACATTGATTGCACACACTTAAATTGCAAATACATACAATACGAGTAAAACCTTCTTTATTTGTGCATCTGTATGCACAAATAAAGGAGGATTTACCCCTATTTGCAAGTATTTGCCACTTAAGATGTTTGAAAACTACAACTCCCAGCATGCTTTATTGCTGCAAGTTGTAGTTTTCAAACATTTTAAGTGGCAAATACTTGCAAATAGGGGTAAATCCTCCTATTTTGTGCATACAGTATGCACAAATAAGAAGGTTTTACTCGTATTTGTAAGTATTTGCAACTTAAGATGTTTGAAAACTACAACTCCCAGCAATAAAGCATGCTGGGATTGTAGTTTCCAAACATCTTTAGTGGCAAATACTACCCTCTCGGTTTAACTCGAGTCAGTGGTGGTTTTCCTCCTTTTTTACCTAAAACTAGGTACCTCGGTTTATACTCGGGACGGTTTATCTCGAGTATACGGTACTGGTGCATCACAATACAGTTAAAATATACAAGGGATCAAAAGGTAAGTATATATTCAGCATATAGTAGTTTCAAAATGTAGCTGGAGTCAAGCCAGATACCTGTATTACGCCCCCCTCTTCACACTTCTCAAGAGGAGGGTCAGGTATCCTAGTCAGCTGCCTAAAGATCCCCTGAGTTAAAAAATAAAAGAACACACAGTATCTACCCTGACCAGGTTAGGGGAGATAGTGTGTGTTCTTTTCTTTTTTAACTCAGGGGATCTTTAGGTCCAGGTCAGGGGAGATAGTGTGTGTTCTTTTCTTTTTTAACTCAGGATCTTTAGGTCCAGGTTAGGGAAGATAGTGTGTTGTTCTTTTCTTTTTTAACTCAGGAGATCTTTAGGTCCAGGTCAGGGGATGTGTGTGTTCTTTCTTTTTTAACTCAGGAGATCTTTAGGTCCAGGTCAGGGGAGATAGTGTGTGTTCTTTTCTTTTTTAACTCAGGAGATCTTTAGGTCCAGGTCAGGGGAGATAGTGTGTGTTCTTTTCTTTTTTAACTCAGGAGATCTTTAGGTCCAGGTCAGGGGAGATAGTGTGTGTTCTTTTCTTTTTTAACTCAGGAGATCTTTAGGTCCAGGTCAGGGGAGATAGTGTGTGTTCTTTTCTTTTTTAACTCAGGGGATCTTTAGGTCCAGGTCAGGGGAGATAGTGTGTGTTCTTTTCTTTTTTAACTCAGGGGATCTTTAGGTCCAGGTCAGGGAAGATAGTGTGTGCTCCTAAAAACAGTCCGATCACTCGCCGTTTGGTAGGGTAAATGTAGAACTACTACGTTCCGCACAGCAACACCGTAGGTTTCTCCTCTGCATCTTGGAATGGGTATGGAAATCAGACATTGCCATAGTGCATGCTTCAGAGCTTTGACTGATTACCAGACCCAGAAGCTCCAGAAGAATGAGCAAAGCCACCAGGAGGGATCAGGCTGTCTAAATAAGCTTAGAAGCATTTTTGTTAAAGGTAAGTAAAGTGAAAGGTGTGCTTAAGCATCAGTAAATATATTCTTAAGTTTGACAATTCCACAAGTTTGACAATTTATAAGGTAAGGAAAACAAAATACAAGGCTGCACTCAGGGTTTAAAACTCCTTTTCAGGTAAGTACATTTTATGGCAGAAATTCAGGTGATTATGCTTACATAAAAAGCTTTCTATAATTTTGTTTTGCAGTTAACTGATACAGGTAAGACAACACCTTCTAGCTTTTTTGTACAGGGCAATGGGGGGGGGAGTAATAAACATTAAGTAAATTGTACTTACAGGAAAATACTTCTCAACAATTTCAAAATTGTAGTATCCAATAATAATCCAAGCAAACAAGGTGAGAACTGACACAATAACAATGAAGGGAACAAAGTAGCCACTCAGCTTATCTGCAAACTGTTGGATGGGTGCCTAGGAAGGAAAAAGTCCAACTACTTATTTGAAAACATACAAGCCTAGAACAATAATCAAAACAACATTCAGTTTAAATATAAATCTGGGCAGGTAACACCCAACATTTTTAAACCTGTCCGATCACTTAAACAAATAAAGACTGATACATTAATTAGCCTTTAACAACCACAAGCTCCTGAATATCAAAAGCCAATTATCATATGTAAACAGCGTAATAAAGAGTAGAGAATCAGAGGTTCTGTCCAATCATTTACATCACGCTAAACATTACAGAACTACTTACCCTAAAGCTTGGTACATACCATACAATAATTCGGCCTGACCGACTGGCATTTCAGTGTTTCGGTTGATCGGGCCGAATTATTGTATGGCGGCTCCGACCGATCGCGTGTACCCACCTTTACTTCCAAAATGATCATAACCTCACAAAATTCTAATCTGCATCCATTGTTTGAATGGCTACATGATCGTTTCTGGATTATTTACAATAAATTAGAAAATTTTATAAAATTAAATTTTGATGGTAAAATTCTTATTAAAACTTTATTGAAAAAAATTACCTTTGAAGTCTGTGCATCTTCCACAAGTTTTACAATCTGAGATAAAGTGGTGTCTGAACCAACATGAGTAGCAGCAATAAGCAATGATCCATTCTGATTTATTGAGCCAGCAATGACACTGCTTCCTGGTTTCTTAGATACAGGCATTGCTTCACCTGACAATTCAAAAACAAAGGTGAAATATGAGAAAAATGTGCTATTAAAATTATGCTTAAATAATTGCTATCTGCAAGGAGATTATATATATCTATATCTATATATATCTATCTATATATATCTATCTATATATATATATCTATATCTATCTCTATATCTATCTCTATATCTATCTATCTATCTATCTCTATATCTCTATATCTATCTATCTCTATATCTATCTATCTCTATATCTATCTATCTCTATATCTATCTATCTATCTCTATATCTATCTATCTATCTATCTATCTATATATATATAGTCAATAACGCCAGTTCGCTGGGCACGTGATCTGACCAATCAATCGGTACTTGCTGCCACCACTTTAAGTTACGGACTTAAAGACGCCCCAAAACCACTCTGGACTCTCACTGACTATGCACACCCCTGTCCTGGCAGCTAAATGGTTAACACTACACCATTCACTCCAGCAACTAACTGGTTAATTAGCATCAGTCCTTCACAAGCAGTCACAGAGTTAATTAGCATTTACACTGCAAAACTTTTCATTCAAACACATATAAACTTATCAGAGGCTAACTGAGTTCTTTTAGAGCATCAAAGACAAAACTTATAAAATTTTAGATTTAATATTCCAAAAGGTGGACAGTGCATTTAATACAAAAATAAAATGGTGTTGTAATAAAATGACATACAATAGGTACAACAGTTATATAAAATAAAAAGTATAAAAATATTCACAGACCCTACTCACTAGAAGAAGTCCTGTATCCCGGAGCGGGAAGAAACATCGGTTTTAGCATGTCCCCTCAGTATGAACAAAGTTATAGGGGCTACAAGGATTTTTAAACTCCTTGTTGAACCACCCCCATCCTATGGGTTATTGCATGAGGTGGGAGTGTCTAGCAATGTCCAGTTTTACGACTAGCCAAAAGCATTCACTCCCCCTCAGTTAGGCAGATTCCATATAAATGTAGATATGTACATTGTATTGGGATACTGACCACATATTCCTCTCCTGTATTAATTATCAATTCCTCCAATACCAAACATGACCTGTGTGTAATCCATATTTACCAAGATATTAATAAGTTGCCTTGGCAAGGAAATAAGGGCTCCATGTTGGGTATCATATTAATGGGCCTTCCTTTCCATTCACAAATATAATATTGGTTTCTGTCTTACACATTCCAATACCGAATTACATTTATTTTCCAGGTATGGTTGTCCTTAAATGACCTCTTAGTACCCACCAGACCCCTAGGTGAAGAGAATTCCAGATACACGGTTCACCCCACATTGTCTGGAAAAGAAGATCTGGTTCCATGCTTCCCTAATCGTAATATAAACAATAGGACTGTTCCAGGGTGGAATGGTATTTTTATTGGTCCTTTGCAAGAACTAATACCAATAGTTAACCCATTCTTGCCAAGTCACTACACACTTTCTTGACATATATATATATATATATATATATATATATATATTAATTACACACACACACACAAACCAATGAGAATGCTCCATTGGGATTTTTGTAGGCTGTGTATATTAGTATTACATTAACAATTCCAAAGTACCAAGAATTATGGGAAAATTTTAGTACCTGTGATTAGAGATTCATCCACCATAGATTGACCTTCAATAACTCTCCCATCCACAGGGAACTTTCCTCCTGGAGTCACTCGGACAATATCCCCACGTTGCACCAATTCCACATCCACCTGCTCTTCACTGTCCCCAACAAAACAACAAAAAAGGTAATTAAAATTCTGTGCTTCTGCTTAGTAAGTAAGCATTAATGGTTTCCAGTGACATTGCTAAAAGGAAACTGTAAATGACGTAGTAACCTTACATTAGACACCATCTATTACAAACTGATCTAATATGTTAAATCAGAATAAAGGGGTAAACATGCATGATTTTACTGCTTTATATAGTTTACAAAAATAGCATTATAATAAAGGTGGCCATATATGGATTAAAGGCTGTTGGATAATGCAGTTGATTAAATCTTCCCGATTCAAATTCAATATAGCGATCAAAATACACTGTCCAATGTTCTATCTAATTTCTTAAGATGGCCATAGAGTGGTCAATATTATCAGGCAATCGAGAAAGGTAATATTGATTGGGTGAAAATTTCACCAATCCTGACAACAAAATTGGGAATCATAGACGGGTCGATTGTATCACCGTCTATACCCACCATTATTGGCTTTGTGTGCTGAAATCTGTGCAGACACAAAATAAAAAATGTTGTGCGCCTCAGGCCTTCTGGGATGTGTGTAATCAGATTTCAGCTTCAAAATTTTCCTGCTCCAATTTGATTGAATTTAGAGAACACAATCAGATGAGAAAGTATAGTATGTAATACTCTTTATTTGCACTAACAATAGTTTTCTTAATGGATTAGCTTTCTGGAGCTACCTCCCTTCTTCAGATCTTTACATCACAATCTTGAATTTTGGATCCAAAAACATGCAGAAGGTAAATACTATATAGAGCATGCAAACAGCTACCAAGAAATGTGATTTTAATTAGAAGTGTGCTACCTTAAAATAGTGTTGCCAGAGCCCAGCTTCACGATAGTTGCTTCTGTAGCTTGTAACGATATTAATCGCGAAAGAGCTTCAGAGGTTTTGCTCTAAACCCAATAAAGAAAACAGCTTATGGTGTGAAAAGTTTAATAAACTTTGACTTCAATGGCATTTGGTTCATCTCTACAATAATGTAAAAATTACTTTATTCTGTAATGGTGCTTTATGCAACTGAAATTTTGCACACACAAAAGAAAATGTATCCCCCACAGTAAAATATTACTTAATAATGTTCTGCAACCGTATTCTTTTATATGGTCATAAAACTCCTTGGTCACTTTAATATACTTGTGTTTATTAAAGGGACTACATTGCTCATGATATTATAGCCCCAATTAATTATATCCAGTTATACCTTAAAGGGCATGTCCACCCCCAAAACTATAATCCCCCCCACTAATGGCCCCACCATGTAGTGTAATAAAATCCTTACCTCACATCCCAGCTCCATATGGTTCTCCTGTAGTCCCCCCCCCAAAGTCCCAAAAACTGCCCACCAGGAGGATAGCAGAGTCCATATAGGACTCTGCCTCCTGTCTGGCCTCCGGGAGAAGTTTGGCATGCATACTGCAGCCCTTCTCCCCCTCCCTCTCCCTCCCGTTTTGCTATCCCTTCCCCTACCATAAAACCCTTGGCCACATAATAGAA
The DNA here is from genome assembly GCA_019447015.1 of Hymenochirus boettgeri. Lineage (NCBI taxonomy): Eukaryota > Metazoa > Chordata > Amphibia > Anura > Pipidae > Hymenochirus > Hymenochirus boettgeri. The sequence continues at coordinate 180,436,499 of CM033476.1, forward strand.
TATGTTCCCCCAGCCCCAACCGCATAAAAATAATTTTAAGAAAGCCCCCAGAACTGTACTTACCTTCCCTCTCTCTCCCGGCATTCTGAGAAGCTGGCAGCCGCGTCCGTGATTGGCTGCCTCTCAGCCAATAACGGATGCGGCTGCCGGTCCCGCCCCCTGCTTGCAGTGTCTTGCAAGCAGAAGGCCGGGCCAGGCGTCTGAGGAGAGAGGGAAGGTAAGTAAAGAACTGGGCACTTTCTTAAAACTTTTTTATAGCGGTTGGGGCTGGGGGAACATATACTATCAATAGCAAAAAGTTTATAATAAGGGTGGACATGCCCTTTAAAATCATATGTCCAACACTTTAGCTCCCCTTTTTATCATTCTGCTCAGCTCCACCCTGTTTTCATTTTTTTTCTTTCAGTTTTTCACCTTTTTTTGCATTTGATTTTACTCCCTTCTTCCCAGGGCTATTCCTAGGGATTTTTGCACCTGAAACAACTTTTGAATGGCACCTATGACCGCCGTTGCCTGGCTTAATTGGGAAACATTGTTAATTGGGAAGACTTAACAATGGTTGATGGACTGATGAAGGGCTGGTAAAATGGTAAATGTTTCAGTTTGCTTCATGGTAGGGATGCCCCTGCTTCTCCCCTTATTCTTTCAAAGGTCAATTATACTGTCCTTCCCTGCTCCCCTCCACTTCTTACCCCGACCCCCATGGTCCTCACCTCTGTGTACAGTCTCCAATTGCCGTTATATACACCAAAAACTTTCCCTCACTGGTCTGGTCGGCATCTGAACCAAATGTCAGTCCAAAATCAGGCCAATGGGAAGACATGCTTCCTGCAGAGCAAATCTTTCTGTTGATCATGTCTCTGACAGTCAAGAGTGGTTAGACTAGTAATTAGGCAACTTACTTTAAGTATTACTGTTTGACTGTACCTAGTGGTTTAAGGCCCTCACCCTCTGTATTATTAAAAGGAGAGGGTGGTTTGGGTTGGTTTAATTGTCCTTTAAGCTTCTCTTTACTCCACACCATAATCCCTGCAGTGGCAATTCTTTGCCACTGCAGATGTTTGGAAACTACAATTCCCAGCATGCTTTAGTTGCTGGGAGTTGTAGTTTTCAAACATCTGGAGTGGGGGTTACTGTATGGGATTACTGTCCATTTAAACCGTAACGAATACCTCAAAACAATACAGAATCAGGAGGATGGTGAGCAAAATTCCCATACAGTAATAGCCATACTGGATGGAATTTCTGCTGTCCATTTAAAGGGAAACTAAAGCATCAAAACAATACAGAATCAGAAGACAGTAGTGGTCATAATTTCTACCCTCGGCTTATACTCAAGTCAATCTATTCTAATGCTTTTTCCAGGTAAAAATAGGTACCTCCAATCTGAACACAGAGCTGCCATTGCACTACAGATCGCCCAGACAGAGTTTAGAAACAATCCATCCCCAACTACCGCCTCCGCCCTCAAACTACAGGCTAGAGAGACCAACAAAATACATGAAACTAAGGCTCATAAATCCCAATACTTCAGGTCACAATCCTATTTTGAACACAGGGAAAGATGCGGTAAGCTCCTGGCCTATATGGCAAACAACAAACTCAAACCACCCACAGTGATTAAATTACTTTCTCCATTGGGACAAATCATAACCGACCTAGTCTCGGTCTCAGAATATCTAGCCAAATTGTACAGCGAATTATACACTTCAACCACACAACACACCCCCGAAGAAATCCACAACTTCCTAAGCACAACACACCTTCCACAGCTTCCCTGTGAAGCACGCAATGAGCTTGAAAGCCCAATCACCGAAATAGAAATTCAACAAATTATCTCAATGAAGTCACTACAAAAAACTCCAGGAACAAATGGCCTCCCAGTCGAATTTTACACCACTTATCATGAGAACATCTTTTAGAAGAATGGCCTCTTTAAACTATGCTGATATATCATACTTTGTCCTATGAATTAATTACTGTATGCCTGCTATGCTTCTGGATGCCTCATGGAAACTGAGCAATTTAAAAACCTGTACTGACCCTGGGCATGCTCAGAAGAGGTAACTAGGGGATTAACATTCAGTCATTAGCTGTGATGTCAACTGTCAAATCCATAACTGACAGTTGCTAACTGGAAGAAACAGGAAGCAGAAAACGGACAACAGGACAGTCTAACCTGTGCAGGATTTCAGGTTAGACTTGTATATTTCAGATTTCAAACTATTACCGTTTAGGGTTTTGGGGGCTGATTAACCTGAATGTAAGTTTTCATATTAGTGCCGGACTTGCCCTTTAGGACTAAATAAACATATAAAAGACAATAATACACGCAGACCAAACAGGATTCATCCCTGGGAAGAATACCTCACTTAACACCGGCAGACTCTATATGAACATAGAATCAAAACATGATGAAATGGGCTCAAGATGCATAATAACACTTGACACGGCCAGGGCTTTTGACTCAGTTGAGTGGCCCTTCCTTTGGCAAGTTTTGCAAACCTTTGGATTTGGCCCAAATTTTATGAAATGGCTTCAAATCCTATATCAATACCCCAAAGCTAGATTACTAGCAAACAATATTGTATCACCCCTTTTTTCATTAACTAGAGGCACCTGACAAGGATGCCCATTATCACCCCTCCCTTATGCCATAGTGGTGTAACCTCTTGCAACCAGTCGTACTCACCCAAACATCCGTGGCCTTAAAAAAGACGATCTAATGGAGACCATAAGTCTTTATGCTGCTTTACCTAGCTGACCAGAACATATCCCTTCATACATCGTTACAAGTAATTACAAACTCAAAAAAGTAATTACAAAATCTCTAAATAAACTGGACTAAATCTCAAATACTACCACTGAACAGCTTCCCACCAGAAGCTCCACTAGTTCCATCACCCCTATCCAGGACAACCACAATCAAATATTTAGGTGTGAATATCTCAAGACGTGCAGGCAACTATGTGTCCCTTAACGTTGAACCATTTATAAAACACTATTGAAACACAAGACGCAAATTTGGTCCAAATTACCCCTAGCTGTCATGGGCCGAACCAATTTTATTAAAATATTATTACATAAAATTCTATACACCCTCTTGCACTCTCCCACCCTCCTGCCCCTAAAAGACTAAGATTCTGGAAGTAAAACTAAACTGAAACATCCTTAAAACACCCTCAGATTTAGGCGATCTGGCAGTACCAGACCTGAGAACCTACTATGTGGTGGCACAGCTCTCTCATATTTGCCTCTGGCCCTAGAGAAAAGAGACAGAATCCACATCATATTAAAAATACCAAAATGTTAACACTAACTCTGACACACTAGAATCTATTGCTAGAGGCTACAAAGGAAACCAACTCCCCAGCAAATCACATCCTCTCCTCACCCAAGCACTGAAAACATGGGATCTGGCACTTAAGATGATGAATATTTCAAACACCAATGGAGACACACCTCTGTGGCATAACAAACTTTTTCCAGAATTCATCTCGGGGACTTGGGTTGAATACAAAATAACTTGGATTTTGCACCTCACACATAACCCACTCAAGACCTTTGAACAGTTAACACATAAATCTGAATTGCCTAAATGTATGCTTTTCAGATACCTCCAGGTGAGACATGCGTTTCAAACGCAGTTTAGGAACAATACCCTAGAATTTGTCAATAACCCACAACCCACACTGCCGGAAATATTTACTAGCACCGGGTAATTTTTACCACATGATATGGAAATGCCCCAGAATTCAGGGATTCTGGCACCAAGTAATTAAATTTTTCATGACCACATGGGATGACCCGGTGGGTTTAGACCCCAAAATTTGCCTCCTAGGTGTCATGGAGGAATCAATACCCGATAAATTAATTCTTATATTCGTTAATGAAACCTTATTCTATGCAAAGAAGCTCAATGCGCAAACCTGGATCCAACCAACCCTCCCTTCACTGCTAAGATGGAAAACCCCCATCAATTAAACTCTCCCTTTTAATAAACTAATCTACACCCAATGGGACTGCCCCACTAAATATGATAAAATTTGGTCTAGATGGGAAACCTCTCACACATGCAATGACTGAATATCCAAATCAAGATAATAGAACGGCAAAGGCTAAAAGTTTATTCTTCAGTTTTATTACTTAAACTAAAAAATAACTCACAAGGCAGAATGTTTCTTTTAGTTTTTGTTTTTTAATGTTTATAAATTTTATTAAAAACAATGCATATTGCAACAGAACAGAGACAAAAATAATCACATGCTGTTTAATGACTAATTGAACATTGTGCATAATATATCAACCATTACTATCTCTGTAAACCACCCGATACTTATGTTCTGTATTGTATTCTTTTTATTACAATATTAATAAAATTCCTCCATTAGGAGGGGAATAAAAAAAAATAGGTACCTCTGTTTATACTCGAGTATATATGGTAATTGCTCTTTCAAAGTAAAGTGATAGGCTTAAAGTCCAAAAGGGTAGTGGATCTTCTTTCAAGGCAGTAATTCTTTGGTTTGTTTACCAAAAGCAGACATTATCAAACAACTAAGCTTTACCACTGATAAAATGCCTTTTTTTGTTGTGTTGTTTCACATGAAACCCCAGAGAGAAAGATTAAGTATAAAACTTTTAAATTTAACCTAAAGGCTGCAAAACACTTTAATAATGTGAGTGTCTGTGCGTGCTGTGAGATTTAAAACCTCATAAAGACAGATAATAAGCACTGATTAGGTCTGCTTACAGCTGAATGCAATGTACTGGGTTTATTGAGAAAGTCAGTACTTTACACTGTTTGCCCCTCCTACCCCCCCCCCCCCCTCTTATTCTGTTTTAAGGGTATATAGAAAGTATAGTTCAGGCATAGCTTGCAGATGGTGATTTTGAGCAAATACTGTAAAATGATTTTATTTTCTTTTATAATCAGAACTGCATTCCCTGTACAACTTATGCACAATATAGTACAGACGTGTCATTTGTTATTTTTGTATAAATAAAGTTGGTGCGGTTACTGTTGTTTCAAAAAAAAAAAAAAAACACAAGACGTAAATTCTTACCTTGGCAATGTGTTCCAGCCAGCGGCCTAGTGCAATGAATACAAACAACATTGGTGGGGTGTCAAAGAAGGTAATTGGGTTCACTTTGGACTTTTCACACATGGCAATGATAAGTATTACCAGTGAATAAATGAACGAAATAGAAGTAGCAAGAACTATGAGCACATCCATGTTAGCTGTTCTGTGCTTTAGGGCCTTGTAAGCTTGAATGTAAAAATACCAGCCACCGAAAAACTAAAAGGACAAAAACAAATACAATAACTTTTTTGCCCCTCTGCATTAACCATTTCTAGATCTGAAATTAAACTACTCCATTCACTCACTATATACAGTATGTCTGACTGTATGATGTTAATACACAGGTTCCACACTCTTAGGGTTAGGTCCCACTATGCGTGTTGTATTTTAAAATAAAATGGAAATCGCGAGAATCAGTTCCCATTGTATAATTTGCATTCCAAATCTAGGTGGTCCATTTTTTATCTGCATGACTTTTTGTCCGTGTGTGTCAGAATAGCACTTTAATGATAGTATAGGGGAGCGCAAAAAAAAAGTGGACAAACTTGTTTTTTGTGTGTTTTTTTGCATTTTCTACAGTATTTCCTGTTGATTTTTTTGAAACGGACCAGAAACGTGGACACATGCATAGAAAAACACACATCTGTTAACCTGCAAACGGAACACGGAAAAACTGCATTGTCCTAAACGCACTCAAAACAGACAGCACAAAGCAACACAGAGAGTGGGACCTTGCCCTAACAGAGATACAAAACTGAATAAGAGAACAAAATGTCTAAGCAGTCATGCCAAAAACACAACCTAACTTTACTGCATGGACAATAACCTAGAATAAGCAAAATAAGAACAAACAAAAAAGTTCTAAATACCAGTAATTTAATTTGCATTTGTCACTCCAACCATGAACTATTTACCTGCACTGGAATACATAGCAAAAGGGATAGTAGATTCATGATGGATAATCCAGGCAAAATTTGATATTCCAAGACCATTGTAGGATGGCTTGTTGCCATGTCTTCCATACTCATGTTCTGATGGTGGGGCATTAGTTGGTGATGCTCCATAAACATCATGTGTATCATAAGCCCCATTACAGGAATGCAGAAAATCAAGCTGATCAGGAAAGACCGTTTCCATCTATTAAAAAAATAATAATAAAATGAGCACACTCTGAATGAGACCATATTACAGTATGTTTTATTACTTCATTGTTTAATTATTGCATAGAGATTTTGAGTAAGCCACAATTAAGAAATTAGGGCATTCAAGAATTGGAATGCAGAGACAGATAGATTAGTCCAACTATACTACTCTGTCATACTGCATGAACACAGTGTGTTATGGTAAGTATGTATTATTTGATTTATTACGCAGCACTTTACAATTATTGAATACATTCATATCAGGTCCAGCCTTGAAGAACTTAATTATCTTAAAACTTTATCTCACAAACCAATAAGTATGTATTAATGATTGGGCTTTTCCTTCAAGCTCTCTATTTGCAGATGTGGGTGAGGAACCCAGGGCTTCAGTGCTGTAAGGCAGAAATGCTAACCACAGAGACAGGCCAACGGCACACTGATCCAGCTCCCTGCTTGCCGGAAATTGCAAGCAGGGGGACAGACCAGCAGCTGTGCCTGTGATTGGAGACACAGCCAGAAGCCTCTCAGAGGAAAGGTAAGAGGAGTAAACCTTTTCACTCACAGACAGGCTCCTGCTCACTTGGACAGACATTGCAGGAGAACCATGGAGCAGAGAGGTAAGGTAAGGATTTTTAAACACTGCACAGTGGGGCCAATAATGGGGAAAATTTTTGTTTTGGGGGTGGACATTCTTTTTAAGAAAGCAGCAGGGACCACATGACTCACAGACAGCTCCAACTCTTCACTTTCTGGAACTTTGGACAGGCAATGCAGGAGAACCATAAAGAGCAAATATGGTAAGGATTTTTTTTAAAGGAGAACTAAACTTATTTTTTTAAAAACCTAATGTTTTTCTCCCCAGAACACCTATATATTGTAAGATTCTTCTCTACCAAGTTGCATTTAGTACATGGGAGAAATAGATTCTATAAATAAGAAGGCTTCCATGTTGTTGCTAGTACAGCCCACAGCCCATGAAGTCATCAAAGAACCACGCCCCCCTGACCTCAGTATTCACTGTCTCTATGCACAGAGAGTCAGCCAATCACAGACGTAGCTCACAGCTATGAAGAGAGCAGAGGGTGTGGGATAGTAAGTCTATTTCTGCAGGTTTTTTTTTTCTTTTAAACTAACATGGCGGTTAGGGGTGGGCTGGGGTACAGTAGACTAAGGAAAAGGGCTTTAATTTTAGGGGCTAAAGCTGCATGAAGGGATCCGGAGAGTGGTTCTCCAAGATGTTTAGAACAAACAGTTCCTTCAAAGATTGTTTGCAAGGGTGCCCAAAATAATTGATGCTATTTTAAAGGTAAAGTGTAGTCACACCAAATACTAATTCAATTTACATTTCTCTTCTGAGAATTGTTGATAGGATTCTTTAGCAACTATAATTAATATATATATATATATATATTTTTTTAGTTTACAGCATTTTTTTCACACATCTTTAAAGAGCAAGTCCACCAATCTAAAATTTAGTTTTAAGCAAATCACAATCCCAAACCTAAACTGTAATGTCTCAGCTAATCACTAATGCCGCTGCTAGTCGAGTCACTTCTGCTTCTACCATGCACGGAAAAGGCAGCAGCAGAAGACAGACGAGGGAATGAGTATACTTAGAAGCCTCACAGTATTGTTAAACCCTTGTGAGGTCTAGGTTTGAAGAGTAATTAGCTTAAATCTAAATTTTAGTTTGGTGGGGTGGGTTGGACAAGCCCTTTAAAATATTTCCACAGTTAGACATTATTAATTAGCACAATTTCTCTAAAGCTGGGTAGACACCTTTCAATCTTTCCTCCTGACTGACAGGTTGGCCAGGAGGACTGTCAGTTGCGGCAATAGTGGCGATCAGTTTGCCATGACCTAGCATGCGTTCCATAGAGGACCGAGAAATTGGGCGTGGTTTTAGGATGTTTCCGATTCAGACAAACGGTCGGTCGAGGGTGAAAAACCCATCTGATTATTTTGGCCTGATACACAATCGGTCGATTGGCCCGAAATATTGCATGGTGTATCTGTTGTATTCAATTAGATCAACTGGACTTGAAATGTAGTTCTTGAAGTCGTTTCGCTAGTCATCCGACTGGCTTTCTCAATTCAAAATGACTTGTACAAGAATCTGTGGCAATTATGTACCCTGGAAAATCCCAATTAGCATATCACAGCCAGGTGTTAAGGGTGATATGCTAATTGGGATTATGTGATATGCTAATTGGGATTTTCCAGGGTACATAATTGCCACAGATTCTTGTACAAGTCATTTTGAATTGAGAAAGCCAGTCGGATGACTAGCGAAACGTCTTCAAGAACTACATTTCAAGTCCAGTTGATCTAATTGAATACAACAGATATACCATGACCTGGATGAATGAGAACCTTCACAAGCATTGCATGGTGTGTACACAGCTTAAATAGATACTAACATACCATTATCTACATTCAAATAAGCAACAATCAATCAATAGATGAGCACAAATAGAATTATTAAGTATATGGCAGAGGGGGTGGCACAGATATGAACATAAGCCTTACTGAGTTAATTGACCAGGTTATTGAAATCAATACGATAAATTACATGCCTGTTTAGAACTTTTGATTAAAGGGCAACTAAAGCTACAGAACAAAACTGAACCAGAAGTCAGGACACCTTGATACAGGTAATCTGTGTCTTACCTCTGATTTTGATACAGGCGCTGGAAAATTTACCTAAATAACATATGGTTTGTGCTTTACTTCTCAGCATTCTAGTATCAGACAGTTTATGTCTGCACATTATGTTCTGCACATGCTCAGTCCTTTGCTATGGCACGAACTTGTTTCAGTTGGTCACACCCATTAATAATAACTAGCCAATCCTTTTACAGGACAGATAAAGCAAGGAAGCAAGTGACTGAGGTTAGGAGGTGTGGTCTGACACTGCACATACACACAGATACTTCATACAGTTCTTAACAGGCTTTGATTTACTTTAACAGAGTTTACTAAAGTGTCATTTTATAGTTTATTGGTGTTTTTAGGGGGGTTGTTTTCAGATTCTGGAGTATAAAAAATTGGGTTTAGTTCTCCTTTAAAAGCTGGTAAAAATGTAAAACTTTTTCAAAGAGTTACTAACAGCACAGGAGCTCAATGGGGAAACACTTATCCACTAAGTAAATGAATCATTACTGGACTACTGTGATACACAGGAATTTTTTAAAATGAAATTAAAGAGGAACTGTGATCTTTATGCATTATCATAACATAGTGTAATTTATTTTAATGAATTATTGAAGGAGGCTAGCATAAATTATAATATGTTTGATTGCTTTTATAATTGATGTAATGTGGAGTTGAACATCTTTAGATTATCTAATTATTTTCGACTCATTTAACCTATTTGTATTCAGGGGTAAATCTTATATTGTTATTTAGCTTAAAGGGTAACTGTGGTCTCAAATTCTTCCAAACTAGTAAGAATTATATAAAAATCCTTCCATCACACCTTCAAAATAAAACCTAAATCACATCTCTAGAGAAAATTTGTGAGAAGTTATTGCTGCAAAAGTTCAGCAATGTAACTTCCTGGTTGAACTCTTCCTGTTTTTAGCCATGTGACCAGCCTGTCTGCATTAATAGGCTCCCATTCTCAACTGGCAATTTTTTCCTCAGGTACTTCCTGATTTCCCCAGCAATAAGTCTTAACGGAGCATGCTTCCCCCCGGGGGAAAAGGGACGGCAGAGGTCAGGTGATGTCACTCAACCTACTGGAAGCAGGAAGTTTAAACATTCACCCCAATGTAATTTCTCCAGCCAGAGATGTGATTGTTGGCTCAGTGTAAAAATAATACTGCAGGCTTTCATTTAACCCTAACTTGTTTTGAGACCAAAGTTGCCCTTTAAAGGGTATGTCCACCCCCAAAATAAAATTGAGAGTCAAGCTAATTATGGTATACCCCCAAACCTCCTTCTTCAATAAAACAGATGAAAAAAATATGTTTAAGCAGTGGAGATACCGTTTATGAAAGTGTAATACATACCGCTGTATCTCCACTCGGTGATCTAGATGGCTTGCAGATCTGTCCTTTTTAACCAAAGATGTGGTAAAGCCTAAGTCCTATATTTCAAAATAAATTTAAAAAAACAAATCAATGCCAAAATTCTTGATTATACTGAAAAAAAGAATATAAATTTTAGGGGGCTTGTTACATGTAGCAGTGGATGATGCTAACAAAGGTTTTCACTCCAGAACGCCATGGTCAGCAATTTGCCAGATGATTGTAGCTGCAAACCTCATGGGCCTTCTACCCAAAGGTCACCATAACAAGAATAATGAAGAGGTGAACACTATTAAATATGTATCACGCACACAATAAAAGCTTGATACACATGAAATAGTGTGCACTCCTTATTATTCCAGCATTGGATGATGGCCAGCTAAAACTATTTGCTTTAAGGTGTTAAAAAACCTCTACTACACGGGCCAATTTTCGCCATTAAAATAATTAATTAAAGGGTCATACAAACATTAATTATCTTCATGATATCCCTTGGTCCAATGACCTCTGGGTCAAATTTGATGTGAGCTTTATTCGTTGCCAGTGCAACAGAGCTGTACAATACTCCTTTTGTTTTCATCAACCAGGATTCAATCTTATGTACACAGGAAGCACAAGTCATTCCTCTTACCTGTGGACAGAGTTTAAAAAACTAAGACAATTGAAATGTTACATTACTTTCTTTAGACTTTATTTCTGGTTACTAGAAAAGCTATACATAAGATTGTTATATGGAGGACGTACATATATTTAAAAGATTTTCAGTGTCTGTATAAAAGGCAGCTAAATGCAGAAAGAAACACAACTGAGGCCTGAATCATGTTATACATACACATATACTTAAGTATCCAATAAGATAATAGTTTAGATCTAGCCTCACAAGAAAAGAATTTAAGAAAATGTAACCAACAGGGACCTGAAAAGAAAAAACAATGAAAAGTAAAAAAAAAAAAAAATCCTGTGGTTTGGTAGGCCATGCCCACCATTACATTGCAAGATACCTGGTATCGAAAAACAGTGTTTTGGTCTTTTGTTATCCGACATGGTGGAAATTTTATCACTATAAATAATAATATTGTTGCATATATAGTCTGCTTTGCCGTCTGACCCTGTCCATTTACATACATAGAAAGTAGTCTTTTGAATCACATTTAGATTAATTTGCTTTTAAAGGGACATTTCAAGCCCATTTTGAAAAATCAGTTGATTTCATACACTTCGTTGTTCCCTGCTGTTGACATTAGTGAGCTGACATTTCAGGTTCTAACAGTCCTTCTTCTTCCAAGGATGCACCACATCCTTGGAATGTTCCTAACAGTAATTTCTACTGATTGGCTGTTGGATGGGTCAAAGATGCTCAGATCTCTACTGAGCAACTGAATTAACCCAGGTGCTGGGTCAAGGGCAAACCCATAATGGTCTCTACTAGGGGTCCTACAAACAGGAAGTCAGTATTTCGGTTTCAGTTATTTATACACAGCCAAAATGCTGAATTGGCAGATTAAAGTCATTAGGAGGAAAAAATACTGCTCTTTTTTTCTGAAAAGCATATGTATTTGCACGAACTTCCTCTTTAAAATTGGTTTATGGATTGCACAAACAAGAAATTACAAATACAAGTGCACACAATGCTTTGAAATGTGCAGAGTGTAGATCCAAGTTCTTTTAAATTTAGAGGGTCAGGGTTGTCCAGACAGTAACCCTGTAGCTGCTGAAAAATGGATGCAATAAAGTAGATTGTAAGCTCTAAGGGGCAGGGACCTCTTTCCTCATGTTACATGTTTTAAGCACTTGTATATTTAGTGATGCTCATACTTATTTATATATTTATGTATTCATTTATTTACTGTCCCCCTTGTATGACTTTTTGTATTCTATATTGTACAGCGCTGTTTCCCCTAGTGGCGCTATATAAATAAACATAAATACATACATAAAGAGATACCGTAGTTGCTATTCACATCTACTTGGGAATTGGGGGTTTGAAGCTCTTTGCATGTAATAAACAAAGGCAGATATTGCATGCAAGACAAGAAATACTCCTATATGATAAATGTATCAAGGGGCTTTTTATTTTATCATAAAGAAACATGCATATCCAAGCAGAAACAAACCTCAAACTTACCACCAATTCTAAAGTTCCAGTTCCATCATCATAGTTTTCTAACACTGTGGCTTCAAACCCCAGCTCCTGAATAAGTTCTGCAATGCCAGAGGGGTGAATAACCTCTGGATTATACCTTACCTCTGCCTTGCCAGCCATCAGGGCAACAAGGACAGAATATATCCCTAAAACAAAACAGTTGTAATTTTAATTGATAGACAGATGAAGAAAAAAAAGACAAAACACACAGATAACTAGTAATAGACATGGAAAAAAATAAAAAATGGGGAACTAAACAGATTCAAAAAAGATTATTTAATTTTTAATCTAAAGAACATAGCAATAAACCTGTTGAGTCATTTTGTGGAAATATAACATATAAGTTACATTATCCAAATATGCCATTTGATTATATTTAGTTTCTAGCAATGGAATGCAGTTTGCAGGTACACAGCAGTAACTAAATGCTTTGAGTTGGTGAGGTATTTCTAAAATGGGATGTTGGAGACTGGGCAGTTTTAATTCAACCCAATTACAGTCACCTTTTTTTGTGGTTACAGGCTGTATGCTTGACACTATAACGGTCTAAGGGCCTATATGATCAAACAATTGTGTACTGGCAATTGCCCGTAATAAGTTTCTAGGAAAAAAAGTAAACCACAAGCAATTAGGTAGCAGCTGCTGAAATTAAAGGGGAACTGTGGTCCAAAAATGACTTTAGGTAAATTGATAGGAATTGCTCCCCTGAGAATTTTTGCAATTTATTTCCTGTCAGTCAATCTGTCCTGTGTCTCCTCCTCCCCTTTGCAGCCCCCCTAGTCCCTCTCACTCATGGACCCCATGGTCCCTCCAGTTGCAGGCCCCCCCATGGGCCATTATCTTACAGCCCTATGTGGCCCCGGCCACTCGTGGGTGTCTAAGCCCGCCCACTCACGGGTGCCGTGGGTTATTCAGACACCCCCCCCCCCCTACAGAAAACTCTGTGGAATCAGCCTTTTCAGGCAGAGTGAGAACTCTGCCTGAAAAGGCTGTTTTCACACAGTGAAAGAGAAGGGCTGTAGATTCCCTTACCTTCTCTGTCAGGACTTTACACAGCAGAGAGGAGGAGGGACTTCCTGTCTCCCTCACACACCGAGGGAGTCTGAGGCTGTGCTCGCCGGCGGCACTGTGCAGGAGAAGCCTCAGGAATGTCACAAGTCAGCCTCCCACCCATTAACTTTCTGGTCAGTCATTTCTGTATATCTTGGGCTGTGGAGCACGTAGAGATGTGGTTGATGGTTTGTTTTAAAGGTAGGAAACTGTCCTTTCATTTAAACTTAACTTGTTTGGAGACCACAGTTCCCCTTTAAACACTTCCCATTAATACAATCATAGAAGTACCTACCTTCTTCTTTGCGGAGATTTCTTTCAATGTTTGCAACACATGAGGCACAAGTCATTCCATTGACCTGAATGAAGCACTTGTGCACAACCCTATTTTCTGCTTTGCTATGGGCAGGAGTTTCTTTGCTGTAGCATTCTTTAAGAAGACTGGATTGATAAGTAGACTTCTGTGAGTTTTCAGTTGTGTATTCATTCTTTAATACTGCACTTGCACAAAAGAGTAAAATGTAATATGTTACTATTGTTTATAAATATTTTTTTTCTTACAGACAACGGATATATTACAGAGGGAAATAGCCAGCACTCAGAGTAACCAGCGCTATGGTGTTGACTAGAGATGGCCAAACTTCAGAAACGAACCAAAGTTTAGCATCTATAGAACTTCAGTAAAAGTTCAATAGTTAGAAAATGAACCCATTAAAGTCAATGGGAGCAAATAGTTTGACAAGTTCTAGTTAAATACAGTTAAAATAGCAATGGTAACTTACTGTAAATGGCTGTGGGACCATTTACAGTAAACTTGTTTAAACACCCACAAAAACCCACATCATGCAATTGTCGGGTTTCCACATTGAGTTTTTGCTACATTTAAGGGTAATCGCCAATTTGATAGCTACTGAACAATAAATTTAAGGGTTATCGCTAATTCAAGGGCTACCGAACTATACATTCGAGGGTTATTGCCAATTTAAGGTTTACCGAAAGATAAATGAAGGTTATCGCCAATTCAAGGGTTACCGAACAATACATTCAAAAGTTACCGAACGAACCTCTACATTCGAGGGTTATCGGTGAACCTCTACATTCGAGGGTAATTGCGTAACCTCTGCAATTGAGAGTTATTGCCAAACCTCTACATTTGAGGGGTTTTGCCAAAAAGCCGCATTTGAGCGTGATTGTCAAAAGAGGCACATTCGAGGTTTACCGAAAATTCGATAATTAGCTAATATATGTGTATATTGAGTTCGCAAAACCCTCGAATTGGTATAATTAATAAAACAAACTTTAGGGAAAGCTCTAAAAAGTCCGGGTTCATCCAAACTATTGAAGTTCGGTCGAACTCTAATTTTAATGTGCTGCTAGAAGCACAGAGTGCCATCGCTCAATCTAACCCACGTTCTGCAGTTGACCAGCTGCAAACTACATAAGTTATAAACACAAAAAAAGGGAATATTGAATATACCCACATTTGCAAATGCGATATTAAATCGCAAACAGGACTTTTACCCAGTGCGATAGCGGCTCTGGGTAAATGAGCCTGTAACTTTCCCCACGATCAGACAATTTTCTGGTTTCCGCACTGAGTTTTTGCTTTTTTCGCGGGTTATCGCCAATTCAATGGTCACAGAACAATAAACAAGGGTTATCGCTAACTGGAGCGTTACCGAACGATAAATTTGAGGGTTATCGCCAATTCGAGGGATACCAAAAGATACATTCAAAAGGTTACTGAACAAACCTCTACCTCTACATTCGAGGGTTATCGGAAAACCGCAACATTTGTTTTTTTTTGCCGAAACGCCACATTTGAGGGTTATTGCTAAACCACTACATTCGAGGGATATCGCCGAACTGCTCCATTCGAGGGTTATCGGCGAACCGCTAGATTCAAGGGTAATCGCCGAACCGCTAGATTCAAGGGTTATCGCCGAACCGCTACATTCGAGGGTTAATGCTGAACCGCAACATTCGAGGGTTATCGCCACACCGCAACATTCGAGGGTTATCGCCAAACCGCAACATTCGAGGGTTATCGCCAAACCGCAACATTCGAGGGTTATCGCCAAACCGCAACATTCGAGGGTTATCGCCAAACCGCAACATTCGAGGGTTATCGCCAAACCGCAACATTCGAGGGTTATCGCCAAACCGCAACATTCGAGGGTTATCGCCAAACCGCAACATTCGAGGGTTATCGCCAAACCGCAACATTCGAGGGTTATCGCCAAACCGCAACATTCAGGGGTATTCTTCAACACAACATTCTAGGGTTATCGATATTATGGAAAAGATTCCGTGAGTGAGTTCAGAAAACTCTCAAATTGGTATAATTATTAAACAACCTTTAGGGAAGTTCTAAAAAGTCCGAGTTCATCCGAACTATTAAAGTTCGGGTCGAACTCGGGTTTGAGCCCATCTCTACTGTTGACCAGCTGCTAGAAGCACCCTATGCCATCACTCGGTCTAACCCATGTTCTGGAGTTGAGCAGCTGCCAACTCCATAAGTTGTACACATAAAAAAGGGAATATCGCATGGTTTGCCTTTAAAAATAATTTAAACAACAATGAGGTGTTAGTGCCACAACACTACACCCGTTTCATTTAACTTTTACCTTATATTTAAACACTCATACGTATCATCAGTCACATGGTCTATGACACAATATTTAACATAGTGCACAGTAAATGGAACTATATTAACCGAAGTCAAAAAGCCTAAATATGCTTTAAAAATAGCCTGAAAACTGAACTTTGGCTTATACGCTTACCTCAGTTGGTGTGGGGATGCTTGCCAATGCAGATGTCTAGAAATTACAACTCCCAAACATCTAGAGTTCTCATACAGTAGTTCCATTCAGTAATTGCCATACTGGATTTGGCTATTACTGTATGTGACTAATGTATGGGATTACTGCCTCAGAATCAGAATCAGAATCAGAATCAGAATCAGAAGGCCCGCAGTGGTCTACCCTCGTCTTGTACTTGAGTCAATTAATTTTACTCGTTTTTCAGGTAAAAACAGGTACCTTGACTTTTATTCAAGTATATACAGTATTACCCTAAAAGCACTATGGCCACAGTCGATCATGCTACAAGGAATAAAGCAGAACGTCTAACATCCTAAACACACCCCAATCACATGATATTTTGCGCTTAGGGTTAGGTCCCACTATGTGCAACTAAAGGATGCTGGGTAAAGGATGTAGTTTCCAAACATCTGGAGTGGCCAGGAATTGGGGGTTACTGTGTGGGATTGAAAGGGCAACTAACCCAAAGCAATAGAGAATCAGGAGGATGGTATCTATTGTTAAAGATTGCCTACTGATTCTGTATTGTTTTGAGTCGTTAGTTGCCCTTCAAATGGACAGCAGAATTCCCATACAGTAGTCCCATACAGTAATAGCCATACTGGATTTGGCTATTACTGTATGGGACTACTGTATGGAAATTCTGTTGTACATTTAAAGGGCAACTAAAGCCTCAAAACAACACAGATTCAGAAGGAAGGTGGTACCTATTTTGTCTTCTGATTCTGTATTGTTTTGAGGTTTTAGTTGCCCTTTAAATGGACAACCGAATTCCCATACAGTAATAACCATACTGTATTTGACTATTACTATATGGGACTACTGTATGGGAATTCTGTTGTCCATTTAAAGGACAACTAAAGCCTCAAAACAATACAGAATCAGAAGGCAGTAGTGGTCATATTTTCTACCACCCTCGTTTATACTCAGTCAATCATTTTTATTGCTTTTTTCAGGCAAAATTAGGTACCTCGGTTTATACTCAATTATATAGGTAAGTGTGCTTTTATACTATGTTACGCTAGGTGAAATGGTACATTACTTTTCTTAGGTGAAGAAAAAATACACTTAATTAAAATGCCAGCCATGTGCTTATCAAGTAATACAGTTAGAAGGGCGTGTGGCTAATATTAGGTCATGGTAAGGAAAAACTGTAGCATTTGGACACTGAGGTGAAAACCCTTTTAATTACCAGGAGAAAATGGAGCTTTTTCTTGCAATGCAGCTGACAACAACGGACAGTACAACACTGCATATTCAACATGCCTCAGCACATTGTCTTTAACTTTTTCCCATTAAATTTATTAGTATCTGTGGATAATCAGATTAGGGGCATAAATCAAAAACACTTACCAGCAAGAGAGGCATCAAATCCCATTTCTTCAATAGCTTCACATATAATCTCAGGGTTGGTAATGATTGGATCATACTCCACAGTTCCATTTTTGTTAACCAATGAAACTTGCATTGACTTGACACCAGTTTTCTTCGAGATAAGTCCCTCAATGGATTGCACACAAGAATTGCAAGTCATTCCTTCTATATTTACTACAGCTGTTTTAGTAGACAGTGGATGGTTAGCATTGTTAGAAAACGGTTTTGAACAAGAAGCTGCAACCTGTTGCAAGTCATTACAGAGCTTTACTTTAAAAGTTCCTGGTGACAGAGCTTCTATTTCTCGGCTGAGCTTATCAGAATTTGTTATATTTGGATAGTAACTTACAATAGCAAATTTATTTTCCAGAGAAACTTCAACATTGGAAACTCCAGGCTGTGAGCCTATGTTACTTTCAATGTTTACAATACAGGATTTGCAGTGCATGCCATCTACTTGAAAGATCACCCTGGTGATGTCATTTAAAGGATTTGCTGTTTCCTGCATCAAGTCCCTTGTGCTACTGGTCTGTGGGTTTGTCAAACGTTCAATATTAATAGTTCCCAGTTTTTGTGTCGGCTTGTTTTTAATTGTTGCTATAAATCCAGCCTCCTCAATTTGGGTACGTATATCCTCTGCTGTGATTAGCTGTGGCTGATAAAAAATTTGAGCTTCCTGGTTGTCCAGAGAGACTAGTAAACAAGAAACGTAAGATAGCAAAGGTCTTTTTTCAGAGCTTATCTATATATTAATTACATACGTACATAGTAAAACATTGCAATGTTAAACTACAAGCAGAAATGGGTTCTAAAATGTTACATTTCCGCTTGTAACATTCATGGGTAATTTACATTAGTTATAGTAGTAACACTCAAAGTTTTACAAGCAAAGCCAGAAACATGATGTATTTTAAGCAATTAAACCTGAGCAGGTTTTATGATTTATCTAGTAAAGTGTGCATACATCATTGTCAATAAAACAGAATGGAAGTTGTAGAAATTTATTACCTTGAAAAATATTACAAAACAACTTACTAAGAACTAACAGGGAGATGCAATAAAAAAGTTGTTATTGTTAAAATTTGTGCTAATTTTGCCCCAACCAATCAGATGTTGGCTTTCAAATAGTAAATAACACCTCATTGTTCGGAGGAAAATTAGCACCATTTTTAATGATAAGAACTTTTATAACATCTCCCGGTTAGTGTTTTTTTTAATGACTGACAGCTTTATATTTACAACTACTGTATTAAAGAGACAATCAGGGCATCACATGCGACATGATTTGACATTTATTAAATATTATGACAGGTTTTCCTTAATGACTGGTGTTAAACCTATGCAGCGCTTAAAGGGAAAGGTCAGTGCAAATGCATAAGCTTTTAGAAAAACAAAAACAATGACCTTAACCTGCCCATTCAGCATTTTGTCTGTGTATAAATAAATGCTTCCGAAATACTGTCTTCCTATTTGCAGAACCATGGTCTTGCCCTTGACTCTGGGTTGATTCAGTTACTCAGTAGAAAATACTGTAAGGACATTCCAAGGAAGTATGTATTCTGGGAATAAAAAGGAACATTACAGAACCTGAAATGTCAGCTCACTAATAGAGATGGCCGAACTATATGGAAAGTTCGAAAGTGGACCCATTAAAACCAATGGGAGTCAAATAGTTCGAAAAGTTCTAATGAAATACAATTAAAATATCAATGGTTACTTAATGTAAATGGCTCTGGGACCTAGGAAATGGTCTGGGGAACACGCTTGAATATCTACAATTTTCAAAAAATCGATTTTAATCTCGAACACGGTACTTTCGAGCTCCCGCGTTTGATTTTTGATAATTATCCCATAAACGATTCAAACATTCGATCGATTTTCGAATTCGATAATTATCGAAAGTTTGAAAGTCCGAGAAATCCAGGTTCAGGATAGTTTGAGAAGTCCGAGTCCGTTTGAACTCGTAAGTTCGGCTCGAACCCGGGTTCGAGTTCTAGTCCATCTCTACTCACTAATGAAAACAGCAGGGCATAGCAAAGGGTATGAAATCAACAAATTTTCCAAAATGCAAGAGAATACTGTATGTAGAATAACTAAGAATTTAAAATTGAAGTTCAGAAGGGAAATAATGCAGTTCAATTATTTCTCTATTTTACACATACCTAGGTATTCAAAAAATTGTATTAATTTATAAAAAAAAAAAAAAAAAAAGTAGTGAGCAGCCATTATAGGTTCTGTAATAGTCTGCATCCTGGGAAGAAGGACCACCTGTTGGATGGGGGTGACCCCTGCTTTAACCTCTATTGAGGTTAATCAACAATCAACATAATGGACACTATTAAGAGACTTTAAAAGCATTTATTTATTTATATAGAAATCTCTATGGGAAAATTATGGCAATAAACATGTTTTCAAGGAAATTAATTTCTCATTTCAATTAAGATGAAAAAAAAAAAAGGTATTCACCGAGAGCCACAATTAAATCCCCATAGCAGCCACAGGAATAGCAATTACGTTATCTGTAAATATGCCCAGATGTAAATAGAGAGCAGTTTTAATTTAATATCTAAAAAATAGTAATGCTAAGATGCAGTAAAATCAAAGGCATCACATGAATTGACAGCCTTTGCAGCTTATTACTGTCAGGTGATGTTAAAAATGGAATGTCTATTGTTTATTTAATCTTTTGCACTGGAATGCAGCAGCAAAAGTCCAGAAAGCAAGCAGTATTATAACAGCCTTACATGTAGCTTTTCTGCCCCGGGGGAGAAGCATGCTCAGTAAAGACATAATGCTGGGGAAATCAGAAAGTACCTGGGGGGAAAATTGACAGTTGAGAAGGAGAGCCTATTAATGCAGACAGGCTGGTCACATAACTTCAAGTTGGTCATATGGCTGAAAACAGGAAGTGTTCAAGCAGGAAGTAATATTGCTGAACCTTCCCAGAAATAACTTCTCACGAATTTTATCTAGAGATGTGATTTAGGTTTTATTTTTATGGTACGATAGAAGGCTTTTTATATAATCCATACTAGTTTGGAAGAATTGGAGACCACAGTTACCCTTTAAAAGGTATGTACACTGGAAAATTTGTTCTTTTAAATTGCCCATTAGTGGAAACTATAATTCATCCCAACTATCACTGTACCATTTTTTTGTTGATCTGACCCCTATTTCATTAGATATCTAATCTGAAACATCTTACGTTTTGGCATTTCTGTAAGCAGTTTTGCTGTAGCTGGAATGGTTTGATAGTTGGTGTGCTGTATTTCTTTATAGATTAGATGACGCAAAGATATTTTTTCAGTATACATACACTTTAAAGGACAACTCCACCCACATAATGACATCTTTTAGAAAGAATGGCCATGTTAAAACATTTTTGATATATATCACACTTTCTCCTCTGGAATCATTACTGTATGCCTGCTATGCTTCTGGATGCCTTGTGGAAACTAAGCAATTTTGTGACCTGCACTGAGCCTGAGGCAGCTAGGTGATTAGCATTGTCATTGGCAGTGATGTCAACTTTCAGCCTAGCAGGGCCTCTACTCAAAAAGATGCAGAACATGGAGGATGGTGGTTAAAGGGACACTATACTGAAAAAATGACTTTGCCTCATCTTAATCTATAACTGAATACATGTAAGTAGCACTTACTCTGGTTTGCGTGTGTTGCTGCATGCCTTCAATCCAGCACACATTTTGTTTAGGAGCAATATCCCCCCTCCCTCTTTTAACCACTCCCACTTCCATCCAGCCTGACTTTTTCCCCAGAAACCAACTGTTAAAGGGCATGTCCACCCCCAAAACTATTATCCCCCCAACTACTGGCCCCACCATGTAGTGTAGTTTAATCCTTACCTCACATCCTAGCTCCATCTGGTTCTCCTGTAGTCCCCCCCCCAAGTCCCAAAAAACTGACCACCAGGAGGCTAGCAGGTCCATATAGGACACTGCCTGCTACCTGGCCTCCCGGAGATTTCTCCATGCGTGCTGCAGCCCTTCTCCCCCCCCTCCCTCTCCTCCCTCCCCTCCGTTCTCGCTATCCCTCCCCCTAGCGTTATTTCCCTTTAACACAGCCTTCCCCCATGTCCCCCAGCCCCAACCGCATACTTTTTATTTTTAAAAGCTCCCAATGTTTTACTTACCTCTCCGCTTTCCTACGCGGAAGTGAGCTGCCGGCAGCCGCGTCCGTGATTGGCTGCCGCTCAGCCAATCACAGACGCGGCTGCCGGTCCCGCCCTTCTGCTTGCATTTCCCCGCAAGCAGGGGCCGGGAGCGCAGCGAAGGAAAGAGGGGAGGTAAGTAGAGTTTGGGGGGCTTTCTGAAATTAAAAATTACGCGGTTGGGGCTGGGGGACTGGGGGAACAACATATAAAATTTTAATTTTAGGGTGGACATAGCCTTTAAGCCTGCATACAGCATTCCAACTTTCAAAGCTCTGTCACCATTCCAGCTACAGTAAAACTATTCACAGAAGAATAGTTTTTGAGAGCAAGGAACTTGATTGACAGCTGAAATAATATGTTTTAGATTGTATACCTAAAGAAATTGGGGGCAGATCAACAAAAAAATGATACAGTGGTGGTTGGGAAGAATTATAGTTTCCAGTTATGGTCAATTTAAAATAACTTTTTCAGTATAGATGCCCTTAAAAAAAAACCCCAAACAAACATATTCTTGCCAGAAGTCAAGTAGCTAATGCACATAGAAATTAACGCCTGGCCACCAACTTTTTAGAGGGTTTACAATTACAGTCCACGAAAATGGTTACTATTTTAACAGATGTGACCTTGAGGTATATAAATCAAAAGTAAAAATCCTCATTAAAGCATTTTACAGGAGCATCTAAATCATGCCATACACAGGGTGATTTCAAGCTAAAATCTGCTAAAGCTCAAAGGAGAAAGATGGTAAATTTCAACTGTTTCTACCAATCAATAGGTCAATGGCGAATGAAAAAGTACCAATGATATTTCGTTCTGGATTCCCAAAATATTTTTGGTCGGTCCAAAATATCAGACTGTGTGTACCTAGCCTTAGCACCTACATTGGATCCCATGGAGAGATCTGAACAAAAACATTGTCACAATCTCCTGAAAATAAATAAAACTCCAAACTCTTTTTAATTTCTTCATTACCTTTAATTCTTTGCACTCCAGTTAATTTCCCCACTTTTCCTTCAATTGTACTGGTACAGGAGTGGCAGGTCATCCCTTCTATCTTCATTTTCACAAAGATATAACCAGCCTGGGGCAACCTGTTATCAGGAGATCCGGGTGTTTTCTTTGGGGCCAAGGGGTCTAGACTAAGCCCTGGAAATGACTGAATTAGTTGCTCTGGGCTTACAACTGAAGGTATGAAAGTCACACTAGCCATTTTTCCTTCAAGAGATGTTTTGACATCCATAACTCCTTTAATCTGTAAAAGGCCACTGCGGGTTTGTCCAGCTGACTGCTCAGCAGATAACTGAAGGGAGGTGCTGTCAGTAGGCACAGGATGAGGGGTTACATAAGGAAAGGATGACTCAAATCCCATATCTTCAACAGCTTCCTTCAATTTATTTGGAGTTTGAAGTTTAACATCATAAATAATGGCAGCATTTTTCCCTTCTAAAGATACCTATAAAAATGAGTCAAGAAAAAAAAAATGTTATACCAATGGCAATAAAGTAATCAGACAAACATACAACCATAATCTTACAGGGTGATTAAAAAACCTTTAATACTTAACCAATAACCCCCAAAACAGCTTACAACAATTTCATTTCAGGTAATTTTCACCCATAAGGGTCTTCATTTTTAAGGTTGCAGCATTGTTAAAGCTAAATATAATATAGATACTCTTTACACAGAGAATTGCATCAACATAATTACAAAAATTTCAATTGAACACTTATAGTAAGGTCTGAATGAAGTAATTTCATGGTGTTTAAATACTCTAAAGTGTGCAATACAGCTGTAGTTATGCTGGAAGTAGGTTCCCCCCAATGACAAGACAGGGGGAGGAAGAGATTGAATATACAAAGTGACGCCCTTATTATGGCACAATAAAACAAATCTCTTGCCCTCACAAAAAAAAACCTGACGTGGATGCATTACAAAGATAAGTATAGAATAGAACAAGGCTGGACACACCTGGCAAATTTTTTTTTTTTTTAAGGGGTTTCTAATGTCTTTGGATTTTGCCCCCCATAGTTGCCGGATAGCCCCCATAATGTCAAGATTAATTTATGCAAACCTGGTAAAGATAACTAAATAAAAAAGATTTTTTTTATAATAAAAAAAAATGTTATAAATAATGATGAAAATTAACCATTTTCAAACTCCTAGATTTTGTCAATATGTGCCCATTTTATATAAGCTAAAAAAAAACTAGTTTGTGTTAACAATGCTTTCTCATCCACATGAATGCAAATAACTCAGTGAAAGAAAGGTTTTTATTTCCTGGGACACTAGCCAGGGGTTCTTACCAGTTAGAGATAATTTAATATTGATGGCACCAAGATCAAGATTAAAGAGCAAGGCTTGGCAGAACCTAGTAAAATGCCACAGCTGTCTTTCAACATGGAGTAATCAAGTAATGCCCAAGGAAATGTTGGATCCCCTTTTTTGCTGCAGTCTGCAGACTGAAGTGGAAATGGAAAACATATAAGAATTAACCATTTCTAGCATTCTGCTCCCTTGAATGCAGTATTGGTTTTATAAAATAAAATGACAGCTCTGGGCAGAACAATTAAAGCATATAAACTGCATTTTTATGAACCTACCAGAAAAAAAAAAGTGCCACAACAACAGATAAATAGAAAGCTTCTGTGACCAATTAATAGACACACTTTAAAGGAATAGTTCACTGAAAAAGATAAATATTCCTTTAATGCATTGATTGAAGAACAGGAGGTAAAGGACCTTTGCCTTACATTCCGTTCTTCAATCAATTGTACAGGAGCCTAGAAGGAAGGTAATAGGTCCTTTACCTCCTGTTCTTCAATCAATGCATTAAAAGAATAGTTCACTTATTTAGTGAACTATTCCTTTAAATCCAGGTTCTCCAAGATTGAATTTGAGATTATACACCAGATTAATTTAAAGGCAGGGCCGGATTTACCATTAGGCACAGTAGGCACGCGCCTAGGGGCGTCTTTCAATCTCCTCCCACCAATCCAACCCCTTTATATTCTATTCTCTTCCCCCAAAACAGGTGTGGTTTAGAGGTGTGGTCTGTGTTTAGGGGTGGGGCTAAGGGCACCAGGTTCTTTGGGCCTACAGGCTCCTGAGATGTAAATTCGGCCGTGTTTAAAGGGCATGTCCACCCTTAAAACAAAAACTGGTGGCTTGTCAGTTATCTGCCTGCAACCCCAAGTGCTATTTTTATCAGTTAATTAGATGAATTTGTAACCAGATATATTCGGTGTTCTGACACAGGTATCCTTCTCCTCCCTCTGATCAATGAGCTTTTTACTAGCATGAGCATATGCAGAGGGGGCAGCAGAGGAAACTGTATTCAATCGTTGGCTGTGGTGTCAGCAGTCTCGGACTTGATTGATTGCATGGAGGGAGGAGCCAGCTTACTCTGCCAGAATAAAGGCAATAGTATCTTATTTTAAATGCATGTAATAAGCTGGTAAAAATAGTCACCAGTAACAGTCAGCAGTTGTTTTTGTGGGCATGTACTTTAACACAGCCATAAGAACTAAAATACTGGAGTAATGGGGAGGATATATTTCAGGCCTGTCACAGGATGACCAGGAGTATTAGGCAGCCATCAATCACTCAACACAACATAATATATACCAACAGAATAAATAGGGGAATGTTAATTATTAAGTGCCTATTATGTTATTTTATTTTTTTAATAAAAGTAAAATGAGGACTGAAATAAGTGGTAACGAGAATGCAATCTGGACATGGCTTTTATAACTATGTAGGATTTCCATCGATCAACCTTGTTTAAGTTAAATTACTTATTAAATTTTACGGAATATCCTTTTTTGTTTTGGTCATAGTACAACTCCCAGCATGTCCCTACAGCACCTTGGTTTGTTCTATTATTTTCTATTAATTGATTTATTATTGGTACCCATGTTTACAACACATATTTATCAGACAGGTCTATACCACTTTGTCTAGGAATTAAAGGGATATGTGTAGCCCAGCTGCTTAATAAGATTTTTTGTAATCTAATTTAAAACTCAAAGCACTGCCAATGATCCTTTTCCCCTGCATTATTGCAGATACAACAGATACTGCAGAATTAATATGGCCACTTATACAATTAAACCTAAAACATGGGACAAAAAAGCCTCCAGGAGAAAGGAGTTTAATTTTTTCCCTCTTTGTTTAAATGCTGCATTGCGGTAATTAGAATAAATGTGCCAGACAGCACTGTTCTGTACAAGACCCTTTAATGCTTACTTGTTTGTTAACTGGCTTATAAAACAGTTTTACACTGCAATGTGTATGCAGCTATTCAGAAACAAAAGGTAAAAAATCATTTTTCTTACATGTATGTCAATATACTTTTTCAATATTATATTCAATTCAACAGTGTTTTAGATTTACCAGAAAATGTCTATGTAAACTGTATTTATACTGATAATGCATCGGATACTTATTATCACTGTAAACACCTAATGCAACTCTGACATGATGTTAACAGTTTAATAAATAAAAACAAGTTTAAAAAAAAAAAAAAGTCATTATTTTACGTAATCTACACAAACTTCCACTCACAGGGAAACAAACAGGGAGATTCAATAAAAGTTCTTAACATTTAAAATGGTTTTAAGTTTGCCCCAACCAATCAAATCTTATTTAACATTTGAAAGCTAACATCTGATTGGTTGGGGCAAAAATAGGATTTTTATGTCAGACTCACCTGTAAAATCCTTTTCTCTTAAGCCGTAAGGAGGACCCAGGTCAACGTAGGGGGTTAAGCACCCTTTCTCCAGGAGCGGACACTTTAAGAACTGTAAGACTGAGGCTCCAGTGCTCCTCCCCTCAGTACAAAGCACAGAGCACCGGAAGCCTCCTCCAGTTGGTCCCAAACAGGAAGCGTAAGCCAAATATTGAAAAAAGGAGATAGTCCAGTAACAAGTGAATAACAATAAACAGGCGAAAAAAACATGCCAAAAAAAAAAAAGCAATCATGTCAACAACAGGGAGGGTTGTAACTGGGTCCCCCTTAGGCTTAAGAGAAAAGGATTTTACAGGTGAGTTGCATAAAAATCCTATTTTCTCTTAAGTCAGGGGGACCCAGGTCAACGTAGGGGACGTCAAAGTCCCGAATTGAGGGTGGGTAATATATAAACTAAGAAATCCCACTTAGATCTCCGCAGTTCTAAGGATGGAGGTGCCCAAGGCAGTATCCTTGTCTGCAAAACGTGGAGGCGATAAAATTTGATAAAGGTGGAGATAGACGACCAAGTTGCTGCTCGGCATATCTGGTCCACCGAAGCGCCATGTCGCGCTGCCCAAGGGCTCCAAACCGCCCTAGTAGAGTGGGCGTAACCCGCAAGGGAGAAACGGCCCCAACTGCCAAATAGCAGGAACGATAGTAGATCTAATCCACCTAGCCAGAGTTTGTGGAGAAGCCCTGGACCCCCGACGGGGCCCCGCCCGGAGAATGAACAGAGCCGGGAAGAATGGAAACCTTCGTGCGAGCCACGTAGATCCTCAGGGCTCTCCACTACATCCAGACAGTGCAAATCGCGCTCTTTGGAAGAGACGGATTCGGAAAGAAGGTCGGAACAATGATTGTCCTGATTGATATGAAAAGCCGAGACCACCTTAGGCAAAAACGAGACATGAGGCCGAGTAGAATAGCCTTGTCCGGGTTAATTGACAGGCACGAGGGATCCACAGATAAAGCAGCTAATTCAGACGCCCTCTGATGGACGTATGGCGCAGCAGAAACACCGTCTTCCAGGATAGAAGCGACAGAGGAATCGATGGTAAGGGTTCAAAAGGAGGTCTTTTGAGGGCCCTGAGGACTAAAGAGAGGTCCCGGGTTGAACCGGGGCACGAATGGGAGGGCGCGAAGTGAGTAACTCCCTGCAGGAAGGTCTGGATATCCTTCCTGTTCGCGAGCTTTCTATGAAAGTAGATGAGAGGGCGGAAACTTGAACCTTGAGAGCGCTGAGCGATAAACCTCCGTCATAGCCTTTTTGGAGAAAAGTAAGGAGTCTGGACAGAACAAATCTGGAGGGGGAAAAACCCCTGGAGGAGCTCCACATCACATACTTTTGCCATATCCTGTGGTAACCTTAGATGAAGACGGTTTTCTAGCCGCTAACATGGTAGGTTAGCCGATACAGGTATCCCTCGCCTTCTCAGTATGGCGGACTCAAGCGCCACGCCGTTAAATGAAGTCGCTGAAGATCTGGGATTGGAAAGGTCCTTGTACCAGAAGGTCTGGTCGTAATGGAAGAGGCCATGGCTCCCGACTGTCATGGATAGAAGGTTGAGAACCAAGTCCTCCTTGGCCACTGCGGTGCGATGAAAATCACCTGTGCTGTTCCCGTTGACCCTTTAGAAGCCTGGGTATCATAGGTGTTGTGGTGGAAAGATGTAGCCCAGCTGAAAAAGCAAGGTGCTACCAGAGCATCTGAGTAGGCCGCAAGAGGATCTCTTGTTTTGGCACAAAAGGTCAGAACCTTGCGGTTGGTTCGAGAGGCCATCAGGTCGATGTCCGGAGTCCCCCATCTCTGTGTCAGTTGATCGAACACTTCCGGATGGAGAGCCCATTCTCCCGGTGCGAGTGTAACCGACTGAGAAAATCTGCTTCGTATTGAGGACTCCCGGTATGATATTGCCGATATCGCCGGTATGTAGAACTCTGCCAGGTCAGTATTCGATGCGCTCTGTCATTGCAGATCGCTTCTCGTGCCTCCTTGATGATTTATGTACGCCACAGCCGTGGCATTGTCCGAGTATTCGAACCTTCTTGCCGTCAGGAAAGATGTCCAGTGAGACAAAGCTAGGAATATCGCCCTTAGTTCTAGGACATTGATGGAGAGAAGAGCTTCTTCCCTGGTCCAAGACCCTGGGCTTTCAGAGGTCGCATACCGCTCCCCAACCCGGAGGCTGGCGTCCGTTGTCACCACAGTCCAGTGGGAGGACAAAGGGATTTGCCTGGACCAATTGCTCTCCTGGGTCCACCAAGTTGGAAAACCGAACGGGCTGTGGAGGGTGTATGTAGGCACTAACGAATGCAGGGACTTGTCCCAGAAGAAAGAAGGAGGTGTTCTGGAGAGGTCGAAGATGAAAAGTGCATATGGGACTGCTTCCACCGACGACACCATTTGTCCACTAATCGCATCGCTTGACGAATAGATTGATGGGAGGACTGTGCCTGAGTGGCCAGCTCTTCATCGATTCTATTTTGTCCGGGTAGAGAAAACTTGTGGTTCGTTGTGTGGAAGAAATCCCCAGGAAGATTATGTGTTGACGGAATATGGATGACTTCTTCTCGTTTTATGACCCATCCAAAACGGGATAGTATCTTGTGCACTGAGATACGTGTGTTGGCGCTAGCTGGAAGGATGCCGCCCTGATCAGTAGGTCGTCTCGTAGATATGGGATGACGAATATTCCCTGAAGCCGAAGGAAGGCCGTTGACAGGTCATGATCTTTGTAAATATACGCGGGGCTGAAGCGAGGCCGAAAGGCAGAGCTGTGAACTGAAATGTCGGGCGCCTATGGCGAATCTGAGGAGACGGTGATGACCGTTCCAAATGGGTACCTGGAGGTACGCATCCTGAATATCCAGGGAGGCGAGAAAGTCGCCCGGCTCTAACGCCAATATACCGAACGTAGAGACTCCTATTGAACCTGATTTTTCGTACATAGATGTTTAGAGCTTTTAGGTCTAAAACTGGGCGAAACATTCCGTCCTTCTTGGAAACAGAAGAGAGATTTGAATAAAATCCCCGAAATCTCTGATCTCTTGGGACGGGGGCAATGACCCGTGCATGGAGGAGAGATAGAATGCAGTGATCGAGGATTTTTGGCGTTTTGGGCATCTCGGAATGCGGGAAGGAAAGAACGGGAAGGAGGAGGAGAAGAGAGTTCTAATCGGTAGCCGTGGTCAGGGTATTCAACGTCCAGGTGTCTGTGGACGGCTGTTGCCACTCTCTGAGAAGAAGCGGAGTCGGCCCCCGACCTGTAGAGGAGAGGATAGTCATGCCTGCTTATTCTTGTCTCCTCCTGTTCTGAAGGCTCCTCGTTTAGAGGGCCAGGAGGTGAGTGGCCTTTGTCCCTGGCGGTTAGGGAAGGAAGGACCCGGCTCTGTCAGCGTACGGTGTGGGGTGCGTGAGGTCTAGAGGGACGAAAGGAAGGAGAACGCCGAAAAGATGGAAAGCGGCGAGCCCTGTTTTGCGGAAGGAAGGTGCTTTTGCCTCCTGTAGCTTGAGCAGTCTGTAGTTCTCCAGTTTGGTCCAAATAAGAGGCGCCCCCCCAAAAAGGAAGGTGGAGGGCTTTCTTGGATGCCGGGCTGCTGCCCAGGTTTTAGCCATAAGGATCGCCTGGCTGCGGTTGCGGCCGCTGGTGATCTAGCTATAAGTCTGCTAGATTCTAAGCGCGTCCCCAAGAAAAGTGCTGCATCCAGATAGCTGTTGTATTGTCCACCAGGTGGCTATCTGAGGATTCCTTGACCACGGAGTGGTAAAGTTGTCCTAGCCATGCCTCCATTGCTTTGGCCACCCACGCGGAGGCGAAGGTAGGACGCAGAGCTGCGCAGCTGCTGCGAATGCTGTTCTCAGGAACCCCTCCAGTCGTCTATCTGTCGGGTCCTTGAAAGTGGCTACCTCGGCTAAAGGGATGGCTGTGGCCCTGGAAAGTCTCGCCACTGGTGGGTCGACCGCCGGTGGTAGGGACCACCTTTCCACATCCGATTTAGCAAAAGGGAACATCGTTTGAAATTCGTGACAAATGAAATTCTTTTCCGGAGATGCCCATTCTTCTAACACCATCTGTTCCAATTGATCATAGGATGGAAAAACTGCCGCCGTCTTCTTAGGGCGGCTGAACAAAGTCTTAGATGGATCCGTTGGTTCGACCGGATCTCGAATGTTAAGCACCTGTAGAACAGATCTGATAAGATCGTCTATTGTCTCAGGTGTGAAAGTGGTCTGGAATTCATGTTCAGAAGTCAAGGAGTCTAGTTTCCCTCTTCCGATTCCTCTCTTTCCTCCTCAGAGATCTCTTCCAACTGAAGGGACTACTGGGATATCTGATGGTCTGGTGGCCCGCAATGGTCTGGCCTCCGTTCCAGAGGAATTAGCTGACTGCAGAACCTGCGAAAGGGATGTCGACAATATCGACTGGAATCTGCTATGATTTTGCCCGGCTGGTTCATACCTGGTGGGGGCCCCCGGAGATACTCAGGACAAGGCCGACCCCGTAGGTGGATTCTGTAGAGAATCAATGGAAGCCCGAGGGATTTTGCCCACTCGGGTTCCTGACTGTCCGAAACAGCTGACTAGGGTCTTGGTTGCGTTGCATGACCCGCTAGGGGTCCCGATAGGCCGGCAGCAACTTATTCTGGCATAATGCGCAGACATAGGATATCACTTGGACCGATTTGGCTGATTTAGTTTTGGAGCGGGCTTTCCTTGTTGGACATGATGGATTTTGACAAGACAGCAGGCAAGGGAAACAGAAAAAAATAAATGTGTTTTTTTTTTTTTAAAACACGGAACGGGACTGGCCGAGGGCAAATAGTAAGAAAAAAGAGTAAAGAACGGAAAAACACAGTAGACAGGAAAAGGATCGACTTATCTGAGCTGTGGGAATTGTAGGCACAGGAGAGGTCCCGAGGTAAGTACTTGCTCGCAGCGAGAAGAACATAAGAAGACGACAAGACGGAAGTCACGCCCCGGAAAAAGCCCGGCAGGAGAAAACGAAGTCCCGCCCCGAAAAAAGCCGGCAATGGCTGGCCTGCAGGAGAAGGAAAGCCCGCCCCCATCAGCCGGTCCAGTGAGCTCCCTCAGCATGGTATCTGTAGTGCTGAGGGAGCGGGAAGCGGCGGAGACCGCCGTTACCCGCAAACCGGGGAGGGGGGGATCGGGCCCATTTTAGGCCCGCGGGCCCTGATGGGCCGCCCTCCCGGGCAGTCGCACGAGGGAGACCTCTGCTGGCTGCTGATCCCACGGAGGGAGTGTGGGAGTTTGAAAACACCGGCTCCAAAAACATCCAGGTAAGGTAGGGAGGAGGTCCTACTCTGAAGCGGACACTTAAAAACTGGAGGAGGCTTCCGGTGCTCTGTGCGTTGTACTGAGGGGAGGAGCACTGGAGCCCAGTCTTACAGTTCTTAAGTGTCCGTATGGAGGAAAGGGTGCTTAACCCCCTACGTTGACCTGGGTCCCCCTGAGGCTGTAAGAGAAATTAGCACCATTTTCAACAAAAAGAACTTTTATTGAATAACCCTGAAAATGTTATAATAAATAATGAAAAAAAAATGTAGGATTTAAATGGTATCTTTACTCTAAAAAAATAGAAATGTTAAAAAATTGAGAAATCATAATTTGACATCACAGCATTTCAATGATCAGGGCAGACAGTTGTCGGATTGTCGCAGGATGGTCCAGGCCATGGAAAGTCGAGAAGGGGAATGCTGTCAGAAAGGTTGATGATACAGTTTAATTATAGATCTTTTTCTTTTTTTTTTTGAAAGCCTAGGTCAGTGCTTCTATGCCCAAACACAATAGTGCAGCAAAGTGCTGAGCAGGTGGTGGAGACCATCTTCCCTCTGCGGTCATCCAGCAGCAACTGGACCTAACAAGAGGAGATCTATAGTTTCCCTTTGCCAGGAAGCTTCAGGAGCCCCACCAAAACTAACCTTGCCATCAACACTTAGCTGCCACAAGGGAGTCTCAAGGAAGGGCATAAAAAGGACCCAGCCTGTCCAGACACAAACATGAATACACAAACAAAAACAAAATTTATGGCGAGGAGAAATTTAAATGCTAGTAAAATAAATTATGTGCCTTTACATACGGGGTGCCAAATAAATTGCCAAGCCTAGCCAGCGAGGCAAATAAAATTCTAGCCTCCGTAGGGGAGACCGGTTTTAAGTTGGTGGGAGTCTGGGAAGGAGGATGAACCATCTACTATATAATCTACTATATAACCACGCTCCCTCTCAACCTTTAATCACTAAGAACAGATACTATACTTGATCTTAGACTAAAGGGCCGAGAGGCTATTTCAATTTTAAATTAATTTTGGCAACAGAACATGAAATTGTCCTAGTATTAGGACAATATATGAACAGAATTATATTGCCATGTTATAATACTAGATAATTATTTCAGTTGTAGGCCAATTTAAGGGTCACCATACTCACAAAAACATCAATTCACAGATCTCATCTATAATTATAATGAAATTAAACAGCAGTACTTTCATGCCTGTCAAAGATACCCTTTTCCTGAAAAATAAATAAAACTATGACCCCTCGTCACTGAGCCCTTTTCAGCTGGTTCAGTCCCCCCCCCGCCCACCACTTATTCCTGATAATCTTGTGTGTTTCTATGTACATGCTCCAGCGTCTGCGACCCCGATTATCATGCCCCTCTCATCCTCGGATCAATGGGAAAGTTCTCTGACAGGGGGAAAAGGAAGTGTGCGCCTTCAGATAAACAGCTACTTGGATTGCTTCTGTACTCTCTGCTTGCCTCTGCTTAGTGATCTACTTCCCTGCACAGAGCTGGCAAATAGTGATCCTATAAACATGAACACTATTAAATATTCTGCCTAGGCGGGTGGCCGACACGAGAGTGGTTATGTATTATAAGTGTTTCTACCATGTTTTTAAATGTAAAAGTAAAGAGATGTATTATTACCTATCCAAGTGAGTAGCGCTCCTCAACTTCGACTTACTGTCTGTCTACATCTATACGTCATCTATAGGTCTACATCTATACGTTCTATCTATAGGTCACATCTATACGTCTATCTATAGGTCTACATCTATACGTCTATCTATAGGTCTACATCTATACGTCTATCTATAGGTCTACATCTATACGTCTATCTATAGGTCTACATCTATACGTCTATCTATAGGTCACAATCTATACGTCATCTATAGGTCTAAATCTAAGTCTATCTAAGGTCTACATCTATACGTCTATCTATAGGTCTAGATCTATAGTCTATCTATAGGTCTACATCTATACGTCTTCAATAGATCTACATCTATACGTCTACTATAGGTCTACATCAACGTCTATCTATAGGTCTATCTGTCTGTCTATATCTATATGTCTTTTATCTGCGTCCGTCGTCTGTGTCCGTCCGTCGTCTGAGTCCGTCCGTCGTCTGAGTCCGTCCGTCCGTCTGAGTCCGTCCGTCCGTCTGAGTCGTCCGTCCGTCTGAGTCCTCGTCGTCCGTCCGAGTCCGTCCGTCGTCTGAGTCCGTCCGTCTGTCTGAGTCCGTCCGTCTGTCTGAGTCCGTCCGTCTGTCTGAGTCCGTCCGTCTGTCTGGTCCGTCCGAGTCCGTCCGTCCGAGTCCGTCCGTCCGTCCGAATCCGTCCGTCCGAGTCCGTCCGTCCGAGTCCGTCCGTCCGAGTCCGTCCGTCCGAGTTCCGTCCGTCCGAGTCCGTCCGTCCGAGTCCGTCCGTCCGAGTCCGTCCGTCCGAGTCCGTCCGTCCGAGTCCGTCCGTCGAGTCCGTCCGTCTCGAGTCCGTCGTCTCGTTGAGTCCGTCGTCGTTGTCTGAGTCCGTCCGTCTGTTGAGTCCGTCTGTCCATCTGTCTGAGTCCGTCTGTCTGAGTCGTCTGTCTGGTCAGTCGTTCTGAGTCCGTCTGTCCGAGTCCGTCCGTCTGTCCGAGTCCGTCCGTCTGTCCGAGTCCGTCCGTCTGTCCGAGTCCGTCCGTCCGAGTCCGTCCGTCCGTCTGTCCGAGTCCGTCCGTCCGTCCGTCTGTCTGAGTCCATCTGTCTGAGTCCGTCTGTCTGAGTCCGTCTGTCCGTCTGTCTGAGTCCGTCCGTCTGTCTGTCTGAGTCCGTCCGTCTGTCTGTCTGAGTCCGTCCGTCTGTCTATAGCTGTCCATCTGTCTATAGCTGTCTAGTAATCACCTTGTGTTGCACATTGCTCTCCAGGCTTGTATGCCGAGCTCGCACCTTCATACTGCTTCAACCAAACAGTTAGCCAATTTTCTAGGGAACCAAGGAAGGGGACTCCAAAACAGTATTTAAATTGAACGCAATGTAGTTTTAATGCAAAATGTTTCGGACTCTTTATGCCAGGAAAATCCACCTCTATAAATATAATGAAAACACAAATACATTGCCAGGTGGATCATGATAATGCAGGCAGTCGAGTAATACTATCGCTAGATGCACAAAAAACTTTCGACTCGGTAGAATGGCCCAACCTATGGCAATGTATGCATCAATACGGATTTTTAAATATGGAATAAAGGGAAATCCACAAAAAGTTTACTTTAAAAGGAGACCATATAGTTTTATTTTCATGCACATTGATTTTATGCCAATTTTTTCTATAACCTGTAAGAAAGTCCTTCAACTAATTTTAGCAAACAGTAAAAAACTGTATGCCATTTATAAAAAGAATGGAGACTTCTGGGTATTTTCCTGTTTCCATGGTAGCCCTTAGGAAATGCTGTACCTACAGACTGGTTTCGGTGTAGTGTAGGCCTATGGTTTTGCAATGTGAAGCCTCTATGGACAGACATCATTAAGAAATTAAATAAGATATAAAAAATTAAGACTATCAATCTATCCTTACATCCTATTCCTCATTTAATCCAACAGGACCAAACTGAAGAATGGGAAATAAGGCATCGGTCATATTAATGCAATATGCATAGGTTCAAGTACTGCAATAAAGGAATAGTTCACTTTGAGTGAACTATTCCTTTAAAGGGCAAGTCCACCCCTAAACTAAAATTTCCCCTACCGCTGGCCCCACTGTGGAGTGTAAAAAATCCTTACCTTACTCCTCATCTCCTTATGGTTCTCCTGCACTGTCTGTCCAAAGTCCCAGAAAGTGAAGAGTGGGAACTGTCTGTGTGTCATCCAGTGCCTGCTACTTCCTTGTCCTCAGTAAGGACTATGGCATGCACAGGGGAGCCCCCCTCCCCTTCCATCCCTCTGAATCCATCTTTGCTGTTTCCTCTTATAAAACAAAATTAAATTGTCCACACTGTAGGGACACCCCCCCCCCCCCAACCCTGATCACTATATTAAAATGTTTAACAAGTGCCCAGAAATGTACTTACAAATTGTCATTCCCTCGGCTACTCTGAAGACCGGCAGCTGCATCCATAATTGCCAACCACAGTCGGTCCCACCCTCTCATGTTCCATTCCCGGAAGAAACATAAGAGACAAAAGCTGAGGGAACAAAGTCAGGTAAGTACAATTCCTGCCACTTTTTAAACAGCAATCGGGGGGGCACCCTACACAATGTGAATTTTTTAATTTTAGGGTGGAGAAACCCTTTAAGAGAAAGTTAGATGCAAGCCATCCTACCTTTTGAACCAGAAAATAGATCAAAAAAAAAAAATAGAAATGCATTTAAAATTTACTTATGGTAAACAATATACAAAATACCATTACTTACTTTAATACTGTGAACTCCATTAATGCTCCCAATTTTATGTTCAACTGTCTGGACACAAGAGTTACAGGTCATTCCCTCCACGGGGATAAAGACTAAGAATGCCCTGGACGTTGCCTCCATGACACATCAGTGTTCTCCTATAGAAATATCAACAGAAATAAAAAAAAATTGCACATTAATGAAACAAAAAGTAAAAAAAGAGCAAACATTTATTGCTTTCATCTTTGAATCTGTAAAAAAAAGGTAGAAAGTTACACAGGGGTTAGGAATGTTCCTAGCAAAAGATAAAGTTTATAAATGTACATGTTCTCTTTGTGTTAGCTCAGTAGCAAGGTAGGCAAGTGGACCACAGAACACGAGGTTACAGGTTCAACCCCCCCACCTCTCCAACATATTTAAGACCTTTTTATTTATTTATTTTTGCCATTGATCCTGTATAGGAAATACAGTACACTGCAAAGATTTCTTCATAGAAATGAATCAGGAAGAGGACCAGAGTGGCGAGAGAACCTTCATGTGCAAGTATTACAGCTGATCTGTAAAGTACCCAGGGGTGAGAACTGCAAAGCTGCAGCTTCCTTGTTTTGATATGCTGTGTACTAGAGAGCATGTAAAGTGTACTGCATTCAGAGACTTTCACTAAAACAAAGAGGTATATTATGGAAGCTGAACCCAAAGTTACAGGTAAATATCATAAATCAACTAACAGCAAAGGGAGAGGCGAGACATAGCTTGTTGTATCTTTGTGAATGTGATTCATCTATTGGCAAAATGTTACCCCGATGACTTTAGTTCCCCATAAAGTTAGAATTATTTGAAACGATTATTGAGAAAATATGGTTTTGTGAGGGTGCAAGAATTGGTTGTTTTTGCAACCAGAAAAAGGTTTTAAAATTGTTTAATCTTTACATGAACTTATGCATGTAGGCAGAATGGTGCCCACATTCAAAGTTTTTTTTATAGCCAAGGGGAAGTTGGCTATGAGGGACACACAATAATGATCTAATGAACTGCCTTCAAGGAGAGAGACCCAACATCCCACTGACTGCCAGACAGGTATATGTATTAATGTCTGCACT
Source organism: Hymenochirus boettgeri (assembly GCA_019447015.1). Classification (NCBI taxonomy): domain Eukaryota; kingdom Metazoa; phylum Chordata; class Amphibia; order Anura; family Pipidae; genus Hymenochirus; species Hymenochirus boettgeri. Next base: position 180,473,807 of record CM033476.1, read on the forward strand.
TTCAGGAATGAAAGGAGACATATGCCAGAAAAGTAATAAATTTGTGTCTGATTCTGGCTTATTACATTGTCGACCAGGTTTAAAAAGGAACTATTGCTGATTAACTCATTATGAGTTTGCACATGCTCAGGAGGAGACTCGGACAGCAGCAGTCATTTTTTGGCCTCGACACTGGCTGTGTTTGCAACCAGGGGGGCCCCTACCATGAAGCAAAGATAAACATTTGCTCAGGGCGCGCCTCTGCGGAACCCATAATAGGCGGCAATAAAGCATTTCAGCACCAGTCCACAAATCAGTGTTTGGTCAGCCCTCCAGTTTACCAGTCATTGTAAGTAAGCCCACCATACCCACCTCCACAAGCCACGCCTATGTTCCATGATGAACCACGCCCCTTTCTTGTGTCGCCCCCCACATGTGAAAGATGTGCAGGTCTTAACTAATTCTGATTCAATTCCATATGAATCTGTTTTTTTAGCTGGAGCATATTTTAAAAAGATAAAGGATCATACATGTATTTAGCTTAAACGTTTCCACCCCTAACAAGCCTAATTACACAATCTACAATTGACAATCATACCTACTGGCAACTTTCACACAATTCTTAAAACTGGGTACACACCATATAATAATTCGTCCCGACCAACCAACATTTCAGTATCTTGGTAGGCCAGGCCAAATTACTTTATGGTGGCTCCTACCGATCACCGACCTTTCCGAATCGGGTTTGGCTAACTATCGGACACGGCTACTTTTGCCATGACCGACAGTCCTTCTTCCTCAATCGGACGGACAGGAGGAAGAATTGTATGGTGTGTAGCCAACTTTAGACAACAGCCTTAATACACCATTAGATGCTTCTTCCCGACCATCCATTTGTCCCTTCCAGCTGGCCAGAACGAAGGACTGTAGGTCACGGCAAAAGTAGCCGCGGGCGACAAAGTGCCTACTAGAAACACACCAAAGAAGGTTCCCCCTGGGGAAAATTCCCCTTATAAACACAGGTATGAGGTTAATACATTTTAAACCCTATATTTATTAACCCGATTCTTCAGTTTTTAAGCCTTAAATAGGTGAGTCTAGGCATTTTGTTTTTCACTTTAGTTGAGTACCCCTTTAAATGCTTCATGTGGCATGCAAGTCATGGGGCCAGAAATGACTGATAAAACTAGCTTATTACAGGGAAAAAATAAACAACCCACCATAAAAACATAAGAATATTAGAAGTCAGTCACAAGTTATAAACTCTAGCATAGAGGTTATATATGGTCTAAGAACTCCTTGAAACTTTTATTTCAAATTTGGGAGTACATTATTCTCTATAAAATAACATTTTATTTAATTCCCAAGAATTTTGTATGATAGAAGAAAACTTGCACAAAACAAGACATTCTGGTAAATTATAACACCATACTGCCAAGCGGATTATCTGTTATCTCAAGATTTCCTATAATTACATTTCATGCGCTTAAAGAGTTTAAATGAGAGGGGATTAACAGTTATAATGCTTGTTTTTATAACATTATGAACGGGTAGGTCACATTAATTAAGCACATGACAAAATAGGAAATTACTTCACATCATTTGATAAGGGAGCTTTGGGCACAATAAAACCTTGATTTGTTAGAAAGCTGGAAATGGTACGATAACAGCACATAGCCAGCTATATGCTGCACTACAAAAACAGTTTCAGCTGAGAATTCTCACAGTGTAAACTAGCTGTTAATATTTTCTTAGAAAAAAACACGTCAATTTACAGAAATTATTTCAGTGTCACAGCAATTTTAGGTTTTGCTTAGTCACAAGTTAAATTTTTAGTTTCACTTCATTAGATAGGAGTCCAACTATTCAGACTCACAGACTGTATTATCTTTTCACATCCATTAGATTTTCAAGGTCATTTTTATTGAACAAGAAAATATTATGGGTCCAATGTTGTGCGTGTATTATTGTAATATTGATGGTTTGTGACTTGACATGTAACAACACAGCTGTGATTTGAAATTAAACATTTCCATACATGGCTGCCTATTTAATTATATATTTACTAAAAACATACAATCCACTTCAATCAACATTTAAGACATTTACCCATCTAAACTAAAATCCATCCTATCCACATTTATTCTGGATTGATGGCCACTGGCTGTGACATACACAAAAGTGAAAAGAGTGGCATAACCCTCCCCCCACCCCTTTACTCCTGAAACACTGGTCATTCCATTAGTCACAAGCTCAACACATGTTCATATTTCATTTTTTACGAGAATAAGCCCTTGTACAACTTAAAGAACTAAACCCAAAGTTTTCAATGTTTAGTCTGAAAGCATTCCATTCCAAAACACCAATGCAATGTAAGATTATACTCCAATAAATGGCATTTACTTGCATATAACCATATGCCATTCTGACCAAAGTTTTATGCTGCCTCTGTGATTGACTTATTCTGCTTCTCACTACCACTATCTTATGGAAGATCATTTGTTTATTAATAAAATCTTTGCAGAATTAAACCTCACAAATACATTCCTTTGCTACATTATAATGCAGAGCTGGACAGTGGGGTAAAGAAACCTGCCAAATTTGAATTGATCTTCAAATGCTAATAGTTCGTACTAGTACCTGTACTTCGGGAGCCACGTATCCTTCTTACATAGTTACATAGTAATTAAGGTTGAATAAAGACATACGTCCATCAAGTCCAACCTATTCACTTTTTTTTTTTTTTAACCCTACCTAACAGTTGATCCAGAGGAAGGCAAAAAACCCCAGCTAAAAAGGGGGGGAAAATTCCTTCCTGACTCCAAACGGCAATCGGAAAGTATCCCTGGATCAACCAGATCTATATGCATTAATACCAGTAATTCTCAATATTTTTTAGTTTTAGAAACTTATCCAGGCCTTTTTTAAAGTTATTCAATGAACTAGCCATTACCACATCTGCTGGAAGACAGTTCCACCCACTACTAGCCCCACTGTGTAGTGTAGAAAAATCCTTACCATACATCCCTGCTCCAAATCGTTGCCCCGCAATGTCTCGCTGCCCCACAATGTCCCTACAAAGTCCCAAAAAACGAACAGCAGGAGCCTGCCTGTGTCCCATTCGGTCTAAGCCCCGTCTCTCCTCCGGGAGAAGTTTGCCATGCACACTGAAGCCCTCTCCCTCCAATCCCCTTTTCTGTAGTGTAGGGCTCCCTCCCCCAACCAAAACTAAGCCGATCTATACTTACCTTGCCTCTTTCCCCCCCGACGTTCTGTACAGCTGGAAACCGCGTCCGTGATTGGCTGCCTCTCAGCCAATCACGGACGCGGCTGCCGGTCCGGCCCCGCTTGCAGTTTCATGCAAGCAGAGGGCCGTGACAGAACGTCGGGGAAAAGAGGCATGAAAGTAATGATCGGGGGAGTTTTTAGACAAAGTACTGTAGTGGTTGGGGGTGGGAGCCCTACACTACAGAAAAAAATTAAAAAAGGGATGGAAGTGCCCTTTAAGATAAGTATATCCCTTATGTGTGTATAACGAGGCATTAACTATGTTGACCCTAAAAGAAATGCAATATACTCCGAGCCCCTGAGGAAGTGGCATGTGAGGCCACAAAATGCGTAGGGCGGGGCTTGTTTCTTTTCCAATATCCTGTCCTGATGGTATTAAAGTGATTATTTTATCTCATTTATCCGGAATCTGGTCATTTTTTTGACCTTCATCAAGCTGCAAATTTACAAATACAAAGTATTGGGAGAATGGAATATTGAATACATATTATAAAATAATATATGCACTTTAAAAAAATTTGTATAGATGCCCTTTAAGCTGACCAGACAAGACTATGAATATTGCTAGATCCTAATGGTAGCCATAGACGCTAAGATCCCAGTTGTACGGTTTTGCGTTATCCCAGTATCGTATGATTGTTGGATTGAGTATGAATGATCATCCAATAATTTCCCCCATCAGGTTGGCCTTGCAGTCGTTCGGAAAAGACCGAAAATTTCCCTCGGCCACGGGTGTCTCCCTGTACTAAAGTATAGGGGATTTGGCCATGGGAAACATGCAGTCCATAACGTTCTCTCTATGCTGTGCACAGGTAGAACACTCGGGACTGTATGTACCCTGATCTTTGAAAAATGTCAACTACGATCATGCAGATCCTGTCTGTCAACTTTCAAAGATGATTCTCAAGTTATCTTGATACGAGTGCAGCAAGATTCACCTTACTATAACAGGTGATGCTGAGGGCCTCAGGAAATGCAATATCAGAATTAGGCAACATACCGTAGTCATTCCCCAGTAACAATCTTGACTGCATCCCCACCATTGGTGCTTTATCATTACAGGCACTCTGTATCAAATGACTATGTAATAGTATGTAAAGGCAGTCTGTATCAAACCACTTGGATACAGCATCAATTGCGGCAACTTTGTAATAACCCACTCAACTAGGACTGCTGTATTGAGAACACAGCTCTCCTTTAATCAATAAATAGATGGACCACAATACATAAATCAGAGTTATGCAGAAGGACAATTCTTGGAGCCCTCATAAGAAAAAGAAAGTAAATGCTCTTCCATTTCTAGGATTTTATGTATCAGCACGTTACAATAAAAAAAAATATCTTTACCAGATGATTTTTTAATTATTTAAATCTAACCACAGGTGTAAAATAACACACAACACATCCCCCACTGTGTCATTTATTTTAAAATATATTTAATAGATTGTCTGGGCCATTGCTAGAGACTTAGCTTCTTTTAAAGGGTATCTCCACTCATAATTTCAAGGTTTAGGCATCTAGTTCTATTGAAGAAGAGCTGTGCCTTACCTTCCGTTCTTTAATAGAACAAGCAGGAGACTGGTAAGCAGTTAGGAAACTTACCCGCTTGCTCGCTCCCCCGGCTCTTAAGCTGGGTACACACGATGAGATATTTCGGTCCGATCGACCGATAGTTCAGTGTATCGTATCGAAATTATCGCATCCAAATGCTCCCATGTCCGACCGACCGTTCGTCTGAATCGTACGCAAGGACGATCGGACATGGTGGAAAACCTCGTCCGATCGTGCAGTCCTCTATGGACCGCACGATCGGTTGCGGTAACTATTGGACGCGGCTGCTTTTTGCCGCGACCGACAGTCCTTCCTCCTGGCCGAAAGTATCGAACGGTCGGTCAGGAGGAAAAAATCGCTAGGTGTGTACCTAGCTTTAGTCTGACAGGTCCCGACGGACCTTGTCTTCTATGAGCATAGATCGCACATGCGCATAGAAGACAAGGTACGTCGGGACCTGTCAGACTACGTGCCGGGGGAGCGAGCGAGCAAGTTTTCTAAATTCTCACCAGTCTCCTGCTTGTTCTATTGAAGAACGGAAGGTAAGCCACAGCTCCTTTACCTCCCGTTCTTCAATAGAACTAGATGCCTAAACCTTGAAATTATGAGTGGAGATACCCTTTAATTTCAGCCGTTCAGTTGGAGATTAGCTAGTGAATTAGGAATCATTGTGCATTTTATTAACAGAATCCTCTAAAAATTTCTTCTGAAGCCGTAAGGGTGTACAAGGAAAGCAACTTAAGCTTTGGATAACCCATCACTTAATCTACGGCAGGGATGTCCAATCAAAATGTTTGAAAACTACAATTCACAGCATTCCCTGGCAGTAATCTGCTGCAGGCTGTGCATCCCTGATCTATTTTCCTCAGTTTTCCAGGTAAACTTGTAATGGCTTCTTACACACCTATTTAATTCTTCAATAAAAGGCATGGTAAACACATTAACACACCAAGATCTTGATAAGCTATTAATAATTGTTTCTTTGCCAAAACATCTACCATAAACCCATTAGGACATTTTTCTTATCAGTTAGTGCAAAGGACAATATTTCAATTATTTTCAATTCTTGAACAAACAAAATGGTGGAAAATGTGGGAAAGGAAAAAAAAACATCACAATGAAGGGAAGTAGCAATACTCACTCCTACCATCTATACTAAGGTACTTACGATTAAAATGTCACAAGTTGACATTTAGGCCTGACTGGTCAGCCGAGCAAAATTTTTGGTCATATCAGCTGAGTGTAAGTTGATGCTATTCACCATCCATAAAAATACAAAGTCTGCAAAATCCTGACTCATTTTACAAAGATTAGTGAACACACAGTCCCGAGCATTCTCCCTATACAAAGCATAGGGAGAATGCTTGGGACTGTGTGCTTCCCATGACCGAGGCAGACTCCCCTATAAGAATACCACGGCCATGGAAATTTTAGGTCTTTCCCGAATGATTGTGAGGCCGGACACTGTAGCTTTGTCGGCCAGACACTTGTTCGGGAAAGATGCTAAACTGCCGATAAACCCCCGATACTGTCGGATACAACGGTATTGGGGCTTTATCGATGTGCGTGTACCCAGTTTAAGACAATGTGAGCAATCAATGCTGTATAATGAAACTAAAATGTTTTGGTTTTTTTTTTATTGATCTGTAATAGGAGAGATCATGCCTACAGAAAAGTTTGTGCTTAATTGTTTATTTAGACAATTATTTGGTTGATTTCAAAATTTTAGGCTGCTTATCAGAAAAATAAACCTAAGTAGGATAAAACTGCATTTAAGCATTATGCCAAAGTGTTCAATAACATACAAAATGCTTTTTAGAAAAGTATTTTTTTCATACCCTATTAATGTTACACCTAAGCATTTAAAAAAAAAAAAAAAGATTTTATATATATATCTCCTAAAATTCATGGGGGTCGAGTTGGTCTTAGGTGGGGCATATTCCCACCCCATACCAGAGACCCACCACAAGACTGCCCAAAAAACACCCAAGCCCTGCCCATTGAGGGACATCTTGACACTGTAGGATAGGGCACCCAAAACAGCTTTGTCCTGTTTAAAATAGGACTGTTGAAGGTGTGGTCAGGTGATGAATACCAGCCAACAGAGACAGAAATACAAGGTTTACAGCAAAATTTGACTACATGTAGATTGCTATGCAGCCTGATTTTGTTTCAGTAAAACTAAAAACTGTTTGCAACTTCCTGCAAACAAAAACAGGTGTATGTGATTTGCATACTTGTATCTTGAACTAAAAATATGAAGCAACTGCATCAATCATTGCTAGTAATTTTTGTAGAATCACACAGGGAAGCTTGAAGATGCAATTGGACCTTCAAGAAAAATCTTATTTGCTGCAGTTCCATTCTTGTTATAACTGGCATTCAACTGATGTTGCTAAAAAAAAAATCTGCTGCATTAGATCTTTATTAATACTTTGGAGTTGGCAGCAAGAAGTTTCCATTCATCCCTGTTAGGAGACAATAGTCCGCTGTTCCCATCAAAAACAATTACATTATTTCTAGCTAATTACATGTAGCATATACTATTACAGTGATTCTTAAAATTTTTCAAACTGTGGCACACTTGGCCTTAGATATTTCTGTTCCATCTATTGTTGCATATTGCACAAGTATGAGCTGAACAGCCCTGTTGGTTCTTGCCTATAATCACAAGGTGTGAGAGATAGACCAACAGCTTCCTGCAAATAAAAACGTGTATGATTTGCATACTTGTATCTTACACAAAAAATATGAAGCAACTGCACCAAGCATTGCTAGTAATTTTTGTGGAATCACAGTACCCCAACAAGGAATCGTGAAGATGCAATTGGCCCATCACCAAAAATCTGCTATCTAATATCTGCTGTAGTTCTATTCTTGGTATAACTGGCATTCAACTGATGTTGCAAAAAAAAAAAAAATCTGCTGCATTAGATCTTTATTAATACTTTGGAGTTGGCAGCAAGTTGTTTCCATTCATCCCTGTAAGGAGACAATAGTCTGCTGTTCCCACCAAAAACAATAGAAATTTCTAGTTAATTACAAGTAGCATATACTATTTCAGTGATTCTTAACAATTTTCAAACTGTGGCACACTTGGCCTTAAATATTTCTGTTCCATCTATTGTTCCATATTGCACAAGTATGAGCTGAACAGCCCTGTTGGCTCTTGCCTATAACCACAAGGTGTGAGAGACAGACCAACATTCTAGGTGAATTCTGTCAATATTTAAGCAATACTGGGAAGTAGAACACTGTCCTAATAATCTTATAAGTTTGTATGTTTGCTTGCTATGTGGAGTGAAGTTTAGCACTATAGTCTAAAGTAAAGTGAGATAAGAGAAAGCATATTGACATATATGAATAATCAACTTTAGTAGATACTGCCAATTTATGCTTGAATACTTATGCTGGATAATTCATCCCCCCTTATTCTGCTACCTTCTAGGCATGTGACACTTCCTGCACACTTACTTAAGGTGCCCATACTCTAATAAGGCTGGGGACACAATTTAATGATAAAGGGATGATTCTGTTGGACCCCGATGGATCACTTTCTCGTGTACCGCAGTTCTGAGTGTTCCCAAGGCTGACAAACTTTCACCATTCACATTAGAATAGCTGTCTACGGCTGAAGGTAATGTGTGCAGTCCCAAAAGTTTTCGGGACTGTGTGTATGGGAATCTTAAAGATTTTCTGTCATATTTTAAAGACCTTTATGGTGTGTACCCACCTTATCTTACCTGTGACACTCCCAATCCACTTATGTCCGGTGATACAGCTGTGACGTCAATCGTAAAGTGTAATCCGGCCAGGGAACATCGCAGGTAAGATGTTAAAGACGATTAGATATTCATCAGAATGTATATCTAATAGACTTTAGCATCTAACTAGTGTATGGTTGTACTGACATTATTCTGCTGATTGACATGTACATTGGTATGCTGATTGACAGCAAGGAATAGTATGTAGTGTATGTACAGTTCAACTAAACACCCCACTCATATTCATTGCATTTTTACTGGTCCTGTATGTGGCCATCTGTACAATCAGCATATTGAAACAATGTACTAGTAGGCATGGTACATAAAAATACTTTATTTGTCTTAATTTGATTGCGCTCTGCTGTTTCCTCTGACATTTCTTCTAACAATTTGCTTGCTTGCTCCTGTTTGATAAATTGAAAAAACAGGATGGAAGGCAAATCTCCTTTTATGTTCATTTCTCTAGGAACATAAACTTTAAGCTAATATCACTGAAACCATTTTATCCAGAGACACCAATCAGCAGCTTTTGACTTGTCTAATGTAGAGAACATCTGATTGGTTGATGCAAATTGAGGGCTAGACTAGAATGAAGAGTTTCTCAGAGTTTTACAACCCGTTATCAAGTGAGAATTGCATGCCAGTGCATTATAATGTGGTTGGTCATATTGCGATGCAATCCACTTTTGATGATAACACATGTGAAACATGCTGCATTGCGATCATGTTTTTCCCACGAGTTTCAGTTAAGGAAAATGTTTGCATATTTTAGTATATGAACCCCAATTTTAAGAGGCCTTTGTGTGAATTCCACAAGCTGCAATGTAAAATGTGTGTATAAATGAATGGGCCTGGTGTCTGGTCAGACCTGATTTGCTACTTGTTGTGACTAGACCTATACATTTTCCATTGACCAAGATTATGGGTGTGTCAATTTTTACATTACAATGAGTTCAGAAGTAGCACAAACATTAACGAGGGACCAAAGGGATGTCAGCCAAAAGGTTCGTACGCACATGCAATCCGCGACGCAGGATGTGTACGGATGTGTACGAATGGCCATTTCAGATCGTCCCGTGTATAGTCACTTTATCGGCCACTCATTCGCAGATCCGCCCGACAGATCGTGCAGCGATCCACGAACAAATGGCTGTTTCGACCAATAAAGTGTCCATACACGGGATGATTATCGCACGAAAGGGCTGTTCGTACACATTGTGCGTCGCGGGTCAGCAACCTTACGGCATAAAGCAATTTATAAATACAACACACCTAAAATATTAGCAGTGACCAAGGCCTAATGCAGACCTAACCCCATTCTCGTTGGGGCAGAGCTGAAAATGGGAGACAGCAGGAGGAAGACAGAACCTTTAGGGTAAAGGTAGGGTATAGAAAGGGGTGCTAGGAAAAAAACACTTTTACACATTTAAACACATTTAAAGCCTAAAGCTGGCCATACACATGCGATCCCACAGCATGTGTGCAGACAGATCACATTGGTATCTGTCGGCACACATGCTGTGGGAACAGCACACACAGGCCCGACCTATCCCCATACGCGGTATGGGGATGGGTCGGCCATGCAGCCATACACCGCACAATCGTATTGGCTCCCTCTACTTCAAGTAAAAGGAACCGATAACGACCAACCAAATTTTCCGTCATTCCTGATCGATCAGAGTGCCGACAGCGGTCGTTCGTCTGCACCCTGATCGGTCACATGATCGGTCACAAAAAGCTCCTCCACACGAACGGAAATTGGTAAATCCCATCGTTCCCTGATGGGATTTAACTATTATCGTTCATATGTATGGCCACCTTTAGCTATCTAGTAATAGTAAGTTAGGTTTACAGTGTATATACTCTTTAAATAATGGTTGCGCTGAAATCAACGTAGTCCGCATCATGCTTCCAATGTAGTGACAGGCCATCCAACATTCTAATTTTTTATGTATTAGGTATCAACAGGGACGTTTTTAGGCATAGGCCACCTAGGCAAAATGCTAGGACTGCTCTCCTTGTTCTGCTGGAATTTGCAACATTGAAGTAGAGAGCCTGAACTCAGCTCATTCTAATTTGAAATAATGAGAACTCCAATTAGGACTTAGGCGAGGAGTGAACAATTCAATGGAGGAGACATGGAAAGCAGGTACATACCGTATATCATGTCAATGCTGGCAGCTGAAAGGATTAAAGGTAATACTCTGCTGGCCCTGACAGTGTTAATGGGAAAGTGCTGGCACTGAATGGTTAATGTCAGTACTCTGGGAAAGTGCTGGCACTGAAATTATTAGTAAGAAAGTCTGCTGGCACTGAAAGTAGGAATCACAATATTATGGGAAAGTCTGCTGGCACTGAAGGGTTAATGTCAATACTCTGGGAAAGTGCTGGCACTGAAAGTGTTGAGTCCAATACTTTTGGAGGGCTAGGCCACACTACTGTGATTTCAAGGCTCGATAGGATTGCGATCTGATCATGCTAGGGCACCAAGATGACTAGAAACAGCCCTGAGTATCAAAGGTAGGTGGCAATGAAGAGCTTGTCTTTGCTAACCCAGAAAAGGGACCAAGCAGCGAAGAAAAGTTTAGGTAGATAGCAAGTATATATCAGCACACACCAAACTTACACATTAGTGTTTTATTAGCACATATAGTACTCACACATGATATTTCAGTGCTATAGTGGCACCTTCCTCAGAAAAGTAAATATTAGCTTTAGTATCGCTGCTTATCTAAGAAGAACCCAGGGGTGCGGACCTAGTGGTTTAGGGACCTGGGAACAACCAATGGAAAGAAGGAGTTTTTGGAGGGGAGCAGAATTGTTTTTTAAAGGGTAACTGTGGTCTCCAATTTTTAGGGTTTAGGGCAATTTCTATATACCTAAAAATTAACCCTGTATAACTACATATATTTTTATGTACTTCACTATTTATGTATTAATATTTTTGTCCCCCTTGTATGACATTTTTTGTATTTTGATGTTGTACAACGTTGCGTCCCCAAGTGGCACTATATCAATAAACTATGTGAAAAGTTAGTGCTGGAAAGGTTGAGCAATATTTCTTCCTGTTTTCAGTCATGTGACCAGTCTGACTGCATTATGAGGCTCCACTTCTTAACTGTTCATTTTTTTTTGAAGGTCTGTGCAGACACCTGTTTTTCCTAGCATTAAGTTTTAAGTGAGTGTACTTGTCCCCTGGGACTGAGGGGAGGAGCAAAAGGGTCAGGAAATGGGACTCAAATACTGGAAGCAGGAAATTTGAACATTTACCGCAATATAATCTCTCACAGGCTGCAGACAGAGATGTGATCCAGGGCTCATTTTAAAGAAAAAAGACTGCAGGCATTTTTTTAACCCTAAATTCTTCAGAGACCAAAGTTGCCTTAATATAAACTCAGATGTAAAACAATACACAGCAGATTACATTGTGTCAATATTGTAACCTAAAATCACACCCTTTGATTTAGTAGTTTGCAGGACCACCTTTTAGCAGCATCAACTTTAATTATTTTTATAATATTCTGATTCTGAGACAATTTTTATTTTTTCCCATTAAACATAGTTTAAGTTTATTTAAAAAATGATAATGTACAAATTAAATGTATTATTATTACAAAACAAGCACCTAATGGATACTATTACCTAATACTGGTAATTCTTAATTAAAATGTATATTCTGACAATTCAATCAATAAATGAACCTAAATACTACATTTAACACCCACACAATTGTATTATAAATACAAACCTATTGATAGTACAAAAAATTCTCCCTTCAAAAATCCTTAAAATTTAGAGAGAGAGAGAGATAATACATACTGGATCACAAGACATTGATATATAATATATATATATAATATATATATATATATATATAAATAAATAAAAACATATACGCAATAGTTGTAGTGTGTTTTACCGTAGTTGAATGACCAACTTGGCCGATTTCCAAATGAACGTTTCGGCTGTTAATGCGCCTACACACGGGCCGATTATTGGCCACAACTTCGTTCGTACACATTGTGCGTCACGGGTCGGGACCCGTGATCACACGTGTGTACGAGCCTTTAGTGCTTGGAAAGCTTGCATTTTCAGCCATTTATTTAGCCACTGTATTATTCTACATCCAAGATGTCTTTACTTTTATATATTACAATGGTAGTTATACAATTAAATAACACCAATTCATATATAGTAAAAATACATTTAAAATCTAGTATATATAATAAATAATAATATATAGAATATTTTACAGTCTAAAAATTACAACCTTCATTGCTGTAGAAGCGTCACGGAGACGTTGATTGTGAAGGACTTTCACACAGCCCTTTGATTTTAGGTTTACGGTTTCTTTAAATATTGATAATTAAGTTGTCAACAAGTCTATAAAATGTAACAGTTACTCCTCCAACTAAACAAAAATAAATCACTGTGTGTGTTACAAGCTGTAACCCATATACAATGATGATAACCCTAATGATGAACTTGTAGGTAGGTAGACAGTAGGCAGACAGGAGTAACATCAGATGAGTGGAAGTGGCAGGGTTAGGGGTAAATGTGAGCAGTACCATACAAGGCTCTAGTTAACAGAAGAAATCCCAGTAATGTGTGAGGGAACACTGGTCCCTGTTGTTGATACACCACCCCCCCCCCCCGGACCCTCCTGAGTCTCTCCACCGCCCCCAATGATCTCAGTACCTGTCCCCCGCTCCAGCTTCACAACCCGCGATATCAGATATCCGCGTTCTCCCTGGATGATATCCCGGTAGACTGATAACACACTCACACCAACTCCGTCCCATGTCAGTCCCACTTCTCTGACGTCACCACGTCCGACCGCCTCCTTAGACGTCCCCCCCTAGGCGAATAGCAAAACTTGATACGTCAGGCGGTGTCCCTCCATTAGCCCTTTTTCGAAGTTCTGATCATTTATAACTTTATTTATTCCCGACAAAATTGACACTGTAAACTAACCTGTAACTATAGAGACAGCTCCATTGAGCCGTCAAGTGCATTGGTAGGTTTAACCCATACGTCCTGCTAACAATGTATGGGACAATGTGAATTTACTACCATATAGTTATCCATTTATTGTCAGATATTCACATCCCATCACGGATTGTATTACCGATGTTGGAGCCACCCGGTTGCCCGTCACAGGGCTGATAAGAGCGCTGCTCCTACATAAATGTGAAGATGATGCAGTCGGCTCCCTCATATCTCTGGTGCTGCCAATCTATATTATATCGGATATCCCACCCCTCACGTGACTTGCGGGAGTCTCTCTGATTCTGGGGTGAACTTCCGCCAAACTCCAGTGACCGCAAGTACCTGGACGCTCCGCCCCAGAACGCCCCTTACCTGGCTGCCACGCCCCGGAAACGCCTCTTATGTGTCTGTCACGCCCTGGAAACGCCTCTTATGTGTCTGCCACGCCACCAGAACGCCTCTGCGCTACAGAAAGCACTTTATAGGTAAGGCATCAAGCAGCTCCTACTCTTCACATGTCTGATACAAATGGTTCTCTGCAGGAGACATGCAAGGTTAAGATTTTTGAACACTACAAAGTGGGACCAGTAGTGGGTTAAATTTTAGTTTTGGAGGTGTTGATTTTATGACAGCACTTGGTTGCTTTCAGTTAAGAGATCAGTTTGATATATCTGAACTTGGCAAGTTTTTCCTACCATTCATAGAAATATCATGACTCATGAGAAATGTTCACTGATGTATCAGCACCAGAAATCCCATGGAGACATGCAAAGCTATGACCAGTGGCTAAAGCATGTGTCCAGAACTGTTGGCATAATTACATGCAATACAGCCTAATGGTATAGAGCCATTCATCCAATTTGCAGACAAGACATATTTACATTTTGTTGGATCTTGTCAGATAACAGATTCGTGGTTGTATGGGATAGGGATTGGGAGCACAAAATACCAGTCCGCTATATGCTGCAGTTGAAGTTGAGGTGGGTTTAAAGGAGCTAAAAGCCCTCCACAGAGCATAAAATTAAATAGAGCCTTAAAACAAAAGGTTCTTCACATAATTATGCTATAAAAATAGCATTGTCCTAATAATCCAAGAAAAAATGATTTCTCACTCCCAGCATTCCTAGATAAAGGGGCAGACACATGCATGTTTCTCCTTTATGTTCAGTATCTTAATGCATGTTTCCAGAACTGCTGCCATAATAAAATGCAATACAGCCTGGTATAGAGACATTTATCCAACTTGGTGCATAAGTCCTGTGCAGTGGTCATAACCATCTTTCTCCCTCGAACATCAAGCCAGAACTGGACTTCCCTTTCAGGGCTGCTATCAGAGGGTACAGAAGGTACTCCTGTACCGGGCCTGAGCATCCTAGAGGCTCAAAGTACAGGGATACCCTGCAACTGTTCTCCACTGTCTGTCCTGATCTCCTGTCCAGCTTGAAATTCTGCAGAAGCAAAGCTCTAAGCACTGACACCCTTCCCTTCCAGACCTACAGGTAATAGCAACATTGTATCGTCTACTCCAGGAATGGCCCTTGCTAATCATCATCTGAAGTAAATGATGCAATGTTGCTATTACTAGCAGATGTGAGACTGGGAGAAGTGTTTCTGGGGATTGGGGGCACAGAGAGTCAGGTGACAAGACACTGAGGACTAGGCCACACTTGCATGTTTTTTCACATACTTATGATCATGTTTGTACAAGCTGTATTTTGTTATGTTCTCAGAGCGCATGCACCTTTTTTTGCGAATTTCAGACTATTGCAAAAATCCCAGAGCAAACAGACAGAAACACAACCCTATACATTTGACAGTATAGTCACTGTAGCCAAACTATTAAAACATTGGGAGATTTTATATAGGGCATATCCAGCTATTACATACTTTAAACCAGGAGTCATGTGATTTACTCGCTGATTGCAGAGCGCTTCCTTGTGGGGTGCAGGGGAATCCGCCTCTGTTGATTGCGCAAGGCGTACTTAAGCGATGACGTCATGTACGTGCTGTGTAACTAAAAAAACTGTGTCATATTTATTAAACAGTTGGGTACATTTATTGATCCTGGCAGCCCCAAGGGGAATTAATGCTTAGGTCAGGTTAAGTAAACTCTGGCTCACCTTGGTTTTTAAATACCCTTTTTTTCTAATTCTGTATACACAGCCCATGCCTCCTTTATTCTATTACTCAGCAGTACCTACGGCACCCGCAATCGCACGTGTGTATGAACCTTAAGAAAGGAATGTTTTAATTGTGTCCATTGCAGTTTAGTACAAAAAGGGAGGAACTTTCAACACCTATTTACTGATGAACAGATAAGATACCAGAGCCATTTTTACACTAAATGTACAGTTTACGCTTTGACTTGGCTATGTGGCATGATGTATATTGGGGAATAGGGAAACCACTAAAGGGATCAAATATAGGATTTCCCAGCACAATCGATTAAAGGAAGTGTTCTCTCAGAAATGACATATTTTACAAACTTCGGTATAATAAACCCCCCTGTGCCCCAGCCCCCAGGATCCCTTTCTTATGAAAAAAATCTGCTTGTAGCCTCTCAATCACTTGTAAGTTCTGCTCGTTTTTGGGGGTGTGGCCTCCACTCCTCACTGCTTTTTTTTCCATCTGCAGTATTAGCATGTTATAACCCCGCCCCTTTTGACCCCATGACTAATAGACTGTTCCCTCTCTTCACGTGCACTTCTTTTTGCTGCATAAGAGTTTGCTGGCACACAGAGAGGGGGTTATCATCACACAGCTCATCTACTGAACTTAGGGATCACTGACAGACAACTTACACCTCACTTGGTATTAAATAGTGAAATAAAATATATGTATTTATTACTGTTTATATTGATTTCTATGTTTGTATATAGCAGTGTCATAGCTCCCAACAGTCCCGTTTTCGGCGGGATTGTCCCGTTTTTGGGGTCCTTTCCCGCTGTCCCGGCACCCCCTCTCTGTTCCCGCATTGCCCCGTTTTTTTCCGGGTGTCTGGTCCATTTTTCAGGGTAAAAACGCTAAACCGGAAGTGCACTAGCAGGCATTAGGACCCTGCAGTTGGAGACTCCCAGTCCTGCCTGCTGGGGGCGGGGCTTTGACCAGAACGGAGCTGCTGGGCATTGAGGTTGGAGAGGGAGAGAGAAAACTGCTGAAGGTCTGTGTGAGACTCTGTGCAGTCACTTTACTAAACCCTCCAGATGAACTTGCAGTGTGACAGAGTTAGATACTACTAGCACAGCACACACAGTAAATACAGGCACCAAACATTATTTCTTCCCTTACAGGGCCAGTGTTAGCTTCCAGTAAGGGGCAGTTAGGTACACAGATAGTTATGCTCATTTCTAGTCAGTAGTGTGCCCTGGGGGGACAAGACTTTGTGTTTCAGTACATATCTGTATGTGTGTGTAGTGTGTATCAGTGCATGAGTGTGTCATGTGTGTAGTGTGTCAGTATATCAGTGCATGTGTAGTGTGTGTCAGTATACGTGCATGAGTGTCCAAATAATATCAGTGTACATGTGTCATGTTTGTAGTGTGTGTCAGCATATCTCCATGTGTGTGTGGTGTGTGTCCGTATATCAGTGTATGTGTGTCATGTATGTAGTGTGTGTGTCAGTGTCAGTATATCTGTGTGTGTGTCTCAGTATATCAGTGCATGTGTGAGTCTTGTGTGTGTCAGTGAATGCTGGTATGAATGCATCAATATGAATGCATGTGTGTGTCAGTGTATGCTGGTGTGTGTCTCAGTATGTCAGTCAGTGTATGTGTGTCAGTTTGTGTCCATATTTGTGTGTCTGTATGTCAGTGCATGTTTGTGTCATATGTGTGGTTAAGCGTATGTATGTGGCAAAGATAGATATAGGTTGACACAGACAGACAGATAGATAGATAAACAGGTAGATAGAAAGATACAGATAGACAGGTAGGTAGACAGACAGACAGAGATAATGAATATACAGGTAGATAAAAAGATGCAGATAGACAAATAGATAGACAGGTAGACAGACAGAAAGAGATAAATACATAAGATAGACAGGTAGGTAGGTAGATGGACAGAAAGATAAATAGATAAGATGAACAGAAAGATAGATAGATGATAGATAGATAGACAGACAGAAAAAGATAGATATACAGACCAGACTATAAAAACAGATACAGACAAACACAAATAAACACTGATATTAGCATACTGGGTAGTGGCAGGTAGTGGCGTATGCATATAGTCTTCTTTTTCAAGGGATTTATCTTTAAATTGGGGGCGTAACCTATGAAAGATGGGAGTGGTTTAAGAAAATGGGTGTGACCTAATAAAAGTGGGTGTGGTCAAAATTTGCTAACGCGCCCGCAACTCGCTCTCCTTTTTGCTGTCCCTCTTTTGTGTTTTCAAATGTTGGGAGGTATGAGCAGTGTGTTACTGTGAGTATGTCTGTGTATAACTGTGTAAATCTGTCAGTGTGTTTGTGTGTCTGTCAGTGTGTTTGTGTAGCTGTGTGAGTCTGTCAGTGTGTTTGTGTAACTGTTTTCAGTGTGGCATAGTAGTGTAGGTAGGAGAGAGACAGCCACCCATGTTGCACAGCCCTTTCTCATTACCCATAGTGCCTGTGCATCGCTTTCAGTGTGGCATAGTAGTGTAGGTAGGAGACCGCCACCCATGATGCACAGCCCCATAGTGCCTGTGCATCGCTTTCAGTGTGGCATAGTAGTGTAGGTAGGAGACAGCCACCCATGATGCATAGCCCCATAGTGCCTGTGCATCGCTTTCAGTGTGGCATAGTAGTGTAGGTAGGAGACAGCCACCCATGATGCACAGCCCCATAGTGCCTGTGCATCGCTTTCAATGTGGCATAGTAGTGTAGGTAGGAGACCGCCACCCATGATGCACAGCCCCATAGTGCCTGTGCATCGCTTTCAGTGTGGCATAGTAGTGTAGGTAGAAGAAAGGCAACCACCCATGGTGCACAGCCCTATCCCATTCCCCATAGTCCCTATGCATCGCTTTCAGTGTGGCATAGTAGTGTAGGCAGGATAATGAGAGCCATCCATGATGCACAGCTCTATCCCATTCCCCATAGTGCCTGTGCATTGTTTTCAGTGTGGCATAGTAGTGTAGGCAGGATAATGACAGCCATCCATGATGTACAGCCCTATCCCATTCCCCATAGTGCCTGTGCATTGCTTTCAGTGTGGCATAGTAGTGTAGGCAGGATAATGACAGCCATCCATTATACACATCCCTTTCGCATTCCCCATAGTGCCTGTGCATCGCTTTCAGTGTGGCATAGAAGTGTAGGTAGGAGAGAGACAGCCACCCATGTGGAAAAGTAGTGTAGGTAGGAGAGAGATAGCCACCCATGATGCACACCCTTTCCCATTTCCCATAGTGCCTGTGCCTTTCAGTGTGGCATAGGAGTGTAGGTAGGAAATGACAGCCCTTCATGATGTACAGCCCTGTCCCCTTTTGTAGACATGTTTTGGCTTTGTGGTTAAAAAATTTCACAGATGAAATCTACTGCCCATGAACTTGGTCACTCTCTCCTCTCTCTCTCTGTCTCTCTCCTCTGCCTATGTGGCTCGCTCTCCTCTGTCTCTCTCTACTCCCTGTCTCTCTCTCCTCTCTCTGTCTCTCTCTCTCTCTGTGTCTTTCCTGTCTCTGTCTGTGTCTCTTCCACAACGAAAAAGTATGAATAGGACGGCACTTGCTTCATTAAAATTCTCAAATTTTATTTAATACTGGTTAAAACAAAGGCTTTCTTTAGCCTAGACGCTCATAGGCAATGTACACAGTTCAGGTATGACGTTCGGGTCACAGACCTTTTTCAAATACAACCCATCATATGTTTCTCCGTCTATTTATCACTTTGTTCAATAGCACCATCTACTGGTCAAAATAAAAAAAAATATATACAATTAAAATGGATACATAAACCACAGTAGCACAGATCAGCATAAGTTTCTATAATCATATTCAAGATTCATTCCTTTTGGAATTAAAGTGTCTAGTTTCTTTATCCACTTTGCTTCCTTTAATAATAATACTTTTCTCTATCACCCCCTCTCCTTCCGGTTTAACCTCATCTAATATTTGAATCTTAATTGTGAAACTAGGTGTCCATTCTCCAAAAAGTGCTTAGCCACCGGACTTTCCAACCTCTTGTTTCTGATATCCGATTTGTGTTCGTAAACCTCTCCTTGAATTTGCGTGTAGTTTGACCTCTATATAATTTGCCACAAGGCACTTCAAAGCATATACAACATTTTCAGAATGCAAGTATAGTAGCCCCTAGTATAATTTTATACCCTTCATTGGATGATGTAGTACGTTTCCTTTAACAGCTATTGCAATGGCTACATGATAGACATGGGTAAGTCCCTTTTAACTGTGAACCCTCTAAATTAGTTTGGCTCTTTGTAGTAACGTTTTTATAGAACCACATCTGCTTTCACCAAATTATCCTTAATCGTAATGATCTTTTATATGAAATCAGTGGTTTTTGCTGAAAACATTGTACTCAGGGAGATTCAATTTGAGTATATCCCAATGTTTTTTCACCACCTGTTCCACTTTTTAGATAAACTGTTAAATTTGGTCACAACATTATTTTTCCTCTTGTTTCTTATTCTTTTATATAACACCCTTCTCATTTTTCCATCATACATCTCATCTCTGCTTTTTTTCAAGAGTTTTTTTGGATATCCTCTCTGTTTAAATTTTGTTTCCATCTCATTTATCGTTCATCTAATTGGGTGGGATCTGTACTATCCTCTGTACTCTCATGAACTGTGATTTAGGGATACTATTCTGATATGTCTCGGGTGAAATGAGGAATACGCTAAGTGGTATTTTTGGGTCGGTTTCACATATAAGTCAGTTATCATTTCTTGTCTTTAACCATCACCATCGTATCCAAAAAGGTATAGAATTTATCTTCACTATTAAGGGTAAATTTTAGTGATCCAAATTGATTTAATTCACTTACAAATTTCTCAAGGGAATCGAAAGGGCCCCCCCACACAGCAAATATGTCATCTATATAGCGAAAACCAACATTTACAATGTTTCAGAAACCAACTGTTTTCATAGATGTACTTACCTCAAACTCGTTGACAAATTATTTGCATATGTGGGGGGCCACATTCGATCCCATTGCTGTACCACAGCGTGTTCGTAGAACGTGTCCTGGAATAAGAAATAGTTTTTACTTAAAACAATTTTTAAGAGTTCAATCAGGAACCTACTTTGGCACCATCAAAGTTGTCATCATTCAATAAACATTTACATACTGCCTGTATACCGTCATCATGTTGTACTGGTATAAAGGCTTTACTCAAGTGTTACAAGATAATCCCAGTCTCAACAGGGTATTATCTTTAATCTGCACAAAAATCTGCAGTATCTTTAAGATACGATCGATGTTGGTAAACAAATGGTCTAAGTACCTTATCTAGAAATATTGCTAGGGGACTAAAGATAGAGTCTACCCCACCACAATTGGACGTCCAGGAGGATCCACAGTACATTTGGGATCTTTGGTAATGCGTAAATTACGGTTAAACTGGATGTTCTTTAATAAGATATCTCGCTAGCATGCTGTCGATGACACCTAGACTTGCCTCCACTACCAATTTTTTAATCTCACGGATATCCCAAATCGGATTTTTCGTAGTGGGCAGTATGTTTTTGTATCATCAACATTCTAGAAATCATATTTACATATTTCTCTTTATCCAGTATACAATAGCCCCGCCTTTATCGGCGGGCTTCAGGACTATGTCCTTATTCTCTTAAGGGCTTCATGCTTTCTTTTCTTCACTAGTCAAATTATTTTCTCTAGACATATTCTTTGTCATTATATTTCTGTTCTAATAAATTATCTCTTCTTTACTGCTTTAATATATACAGAGATGCATTCTGGATTCTTATCTGGAGTGAAGTTCCCCTTTAACCTAAGGCCATAATCCCTTAATACAAATTTATTTTCATAGCTCTATTCTACATCTGATACTGCCTGACTTCTCCTTTCCCAAAATGTGCTTTCAATTTGATATTTCGAAAAAATGTATTCAATTCACAATCCAATTCGAAAAAGTCAGGTTTAGTAACTGGAAACAACGTTAATCCTTTTTGTAAAGTTTGTAGTTTATATTACTTAGCTGTCTCTCCGATAGATTTACCACCAACGATTGTTGTGTGTCCCAGTTGTTTCCTCAATCTCCCTGTCCGTCTGTTTGTGCCTGTGTTTCTTTCCGCTCTCCTTCTTTTCTTTCCGACGGTAAACCTTGGGATAGATCTAAAAAACTTCCCATATCACTATCTGTGTCAGAGGATGCGGTCGTCATCTCTTTACGTCTCGCCTGATCTTCTGTCTCCTATGGTTATTTTTTCCTCGATTTCCCCCTCATATCCTGAACAAAGGGTTCCGTGTGTATACTTGGCCGGTGGTGTAGTCCAAGCATCTCTTTAAAATTTCTGTCTTTTCTTTGCTTCTCACTTAGTCTAAAGGTCTCAAGTTGTTCTTTAAATTTGTTCAGTGCGGTTCAGTTAATTATCCTTGTTCTCAGTACTGCGTAACTTTGTTTCAAGGCTCAACTTTTAAGTCCTACTCTGGAATTTCCTTTTGGATCCTTTCCATTATAGTAGTTCTAAATCCATTCCACATTATTCAATATTGATTCCCACTTTTGTACAAAATCAATATCCTCACTGAACATCGTTGGTCTCACATTTGAGCGTAACCCACGCGGGATTCGTCCTAGTTTGTAGTACTCCGCCAAAGTTTTCAAATGCAAATCCAGGGCAATATATTTACGACTCTCCCTTTCCAGATCTCTGTACATATCACATGAATCCGGCTGCATCAGGAACTCACACTGACCCGCTACTGAGGTAATAATTCTGGTGCATCCTGTTCTGTGTACGCGAACGCTGACATCTTTAAGTCAGTCGGTCTACTTCGGGGATCGTATGGTGCTCCGGCGTCTGTGAAAACACGTGTCCAAACAAACAAGCAGGTAGCGCCGGCACTCACTATCTCACCGATTCCTGCCGTGCACGTCGAAGGCTCCACATCGACACTTCCACAACGAAAAAGATAGAATAGGACGGCACTTGTTCATAAAATTCTCAAATTTTATTTAATACTGTTAAAACAAAGGCTTTCTAGCCTAGACGCTCATAGGCAATGTACACAGTTCAGGTATGACGTTTCGGGTCACATGACCCTTTTTCAAATACAACCATCATAGTTTCTCCGTCTATTTATACACTTTGTTCAATAGCACCATCTACTGGTCAAAAAAAAAATAACATATAACAATAAATGGAACAAAACCACAGTAGCACAGATCAGCATAAGTTTCTAATATCATATTCAAGATTCATTCCTTTTGGAATTAAAGTGTCTAGTTTCTTTATCCACTTTGCTTCCTTTAAATAATATACTTTTCTTTATCACCCCCTTCTTCCTGGTTTAACCTCATCTAATATTTGAAATCTTAATTGTAAAACTAGGTGTCCATTCTCCAAAAAGTGCTTAGCCACCGGACTTTCCAACCTCTTGTTTCTTGATATCCGATTTGTGTTCGCTAAACCTCTCCTTGAATTTGCGTGTAGTTTGACCTATATATAATTTGCCACAAGGCACTTCAAAGCAATACAACATTTTCAGAAATGCAAGTATAGTAGCCCTAGTATTATTTTATTACCCTTCATTGGATGATGTAGTACGTTTCCTTTAATACAGCTATTGCAATGGCTACATGATAGACATGGGTAAGTCCCTTTTAACTGTGAACCCTCTAAATTAGTTTGGCTCTTTGTAGTAACGTTTTTATTAGAACCCACATCTGCTCACCAATTATCCTTAATCGTACATGATCTTTTATATGAAATCGTGGTTTTTGCTGAAAACATTGTATCTCAGGGAGATTCAATTTGAGTATATCCCAATATTTTTTCAACCACCTGTTCCACTTTTTTAGATAAACTGTTAAATTTGGTCACCAACATTATTTTTTCCTCTTGTTTCTTATTCTTTTTATAATTAACACCCTTCTCATTTTTTCCATCAACATATCATCTCTGCTTTTTTTCAAGAGTTTTTTTGGATATCCTCTCTGTTTAAATTTTGTTTCCATCTCATTTAATCGTTCATCTAATTGGGTGGATCTGATACTATCCTCTGTACTCTCTGAACTGTGATTTCGGGATACTATTTGATATGTTCCGGGTGAAATGAGGAATACGCTAAGATGGTATTTTTGTCGGTCGGTTTCACATATAAGTCAGTTATCAATTTCTTGTCTTTAACAATCACACCATCGTATCCAAAAAAGGTATAGAATTTCTATCACTATAAGGGTAAATTTTAGTGATCCAAATTGATTTAATTCACTTACAAATTTCTCAAGGGAATCGAAAGGGCCCCCCCACACAGCAAATATGTCATCTATATAGCGAAAAGGAATGAATCTTGAATATGATATTAGAAACTTATGCTGATCTGTGCTACTGTGGTTTATGTATCCATTTTAATTGTATATATGTTATTTTTATTTTTGACCAGTAGATGGTGCTATTGAACAAAGTGTATAAATAGACGGAGAAACATATGATGGGTTGTATTTGAAAAAGGGTCATGTGACCCGAAACGTCATACCTGAACTGTGTACATTGCCTATGAGCGTCTAGGCTAAAGAAAGCCTTTGTTTTAACCAGTATTAAATAAAATTTGAGAATTTTAATGAAGCAAGTGCCGTCCTATTCATACTTTTTCGTTGTGGAAGTGTCGATGTGGAGCCTTCGGACGTGCACGGCAGGAGATCGGGTGAGATAGTGAGTGCCGGCGCTACCTGCTTGTTTGTTTGGACACGTGTTTTCACAGACGCCGGAGCACCATACGATCCCCGAAGTAGACCGACTGACTTAAAGATGTCAGCGTTCGCGTACACAGAACAGGATGCAACCAGAATTATTACCTCAGTAGCGGGTCAGTGTGAGTTCCTGATGCAGCCGGATTCATGTGATATGTACAGAGATCTGGAAAGGGAGAGTCGTAAATATATTGCCCTGGATTTGCATTTGAAAACTTTGGCGGAGTACTACAAACTAGGACGAATCCCGCGTGGGTTACGCTCAAATGTGAGACCAACGATGTTCAGTGAGGATATTGATTTTGTACAAAAGTGGGAATCAATATTGAATAAATGTGGAATGGATTTAGAACTACTATTAATGGAAAGGATCCAAAAGGAAATTCCAGAGGTAGGACTTAAAAAGTTGAGCCTTGAAACAAAGTTACGCAGTACTGAGAACAAGGATAAATTAACAGCTGCACTGAACAATTTAAAGAACAACTTGAGACCTTTAGACTAAGTGTAGAAGCAAGAAAAGACAGAATTTCAAAGAGATGCTTGGACTACACACCGGCCAAGTATACACACGGAAGCCCTTTGTTCAGGAATATAGAGGGGGAAATCGAGGAAAAAATAACCATAGGAGACGAGAAGATCAGGCGAGACGTAAAGAGATGACGACCGCATCCTCTGACACAGATAGTGATATGGGAAGTTTTTTAGATCTATCCCAAGGTTTACCGTCGGAAAGAAAAGAAGGAGGCAGGAAGAAAACACGGCACAAACAGACGGACAGGGAGATTGAGGAAACAAGCTGGGACACACAACAATCGTTGGTGGTAAATCTATCGGAGAGACAGCTAAGTAATATAGAACTACAACTTTTACAAAAAGGATTAACGTTTGTTCCAGTTACTAAACCTGACTTTTTCGAATTGGATTGTGAATTGAATACATTTTTTCGAAATATCAAATTGAAAGCACATTTTGGGAAAGGAGAGAGTCAGGCAGTATCAGATGTAGAACATAAGAGCTATGAAAATAAATTTGTATTAAGGGATTATGGCCTTAGGTTAAAGGGGAACTTCACTCCAGATAAGAATCCAGAATGCATCTCTGTATATATTAAAGCAGTAAAAGAAGAGATAAGTTTATTAGAACAGAAATATAATGACAAAGAAATATGTACTAGAGAAAATAATTTGACTAGTGAAGAAAAGAAAGCATTGGAAGCCCTTAAGAGAAATAAGGACATAGTCCTGAAGCCCGCCGATAAAGGCGGGGCTATTGTAATACTGGATAAAGAGAAATATGTAAATATGATTTCTAGAATGTTGGATGATACAAAAACATACTGCCCACTACAGAAAAATCCGATTTGGGATATCCAACGTGAGATTAAAAAATTGGTAGTGGAGGCAGAAAGTCTAGGTGTCATCGACAGCATGCTAGCGAGATATCTTATTAAAGAACATCCAGTTATACCGGTAATTTACGCATTACCAAAGATCCACAAATGTACTGTGGATCCTCCTGGACGTCCAATTGTGGCTGGGGTAGACTCTATCTTTAGTCCCCTAGCAATATTTCTAGATAAGGTACTTAGACCATTTGTTTACCAACATCGATCGTATCTTAAAGATACTGCAGATTTTTTGTGCAAGATTAAAGAGATATACCCTGTTGAGACTGGGGATTATCTTGTAACACTTGATGTAGAAAGCCTTTATACCAGTATACAACATGATGACGGTATACAGGCAGTATGTAAATGTTTATTGAATGATGACAACTTTGATGGTGCTCAAAGTAGGTTCCTGATTGAACTCTTAAAAATTGTTTTAAGTAAAAACTATTTCTTATTCCAGGACACGTTCTACGAACAGCGCTGTGGTACAGCAATGGGATCGAATGTGGCCCCCACATATGCAAATATATTTGTCAACGAGTTTGAGGTAAAGTACATCTATGAAAACAGTTGGTTTCTGAAACATTGTAAATGTTGGTTTTCGCTATATAGATGACAATTGCTGTGTGGGGGGGCCCTTTCGATTCCCTTGAGAAATTTGTTTGTAAGGAATTAAATCCATTTGGATCACTAAAATTTACCCTTAATAGTGATAGAAATTCTATACCTTTTTTGGATACGATGGTGATGGTTAAGACAAGAAATTGATAACTGACTTATATGTGAAACCGACCGACAAAAATACCATCTTAGCGTATTCCTCATTTCACCCGAGACATATCAAGAATAGTATCCCTAAATCACAGTTATGAGAGTACAGAGGATAGTATCAGATCCCACCCAATTAGAGAACGATTAAATGAGATGGAAACAAAATTTAAACAGAGAGGATATCCAAAAAAACTCTTGAAAAAAAGCAGAGATGATATGTATGATGAAAAAATGAGAAGGGTGTTAATTATAAAAAGAATAAGAAACAAGAGGAAAAAATAATGTTGGTGACCAAATTTAACAGTTTATCTAAAAAAGTGGAACAGGTGGTGAAAACATTGGGATATACTCAAATTGAATCTCCCTGAGATACAATGTTTTCAGCAAAAACCACTGATTTCATATAAAAGATCATGTACGATTAAGGATAATTTGGTGAGGTGAAGCAGATGTGGGTTCTAATAAAAACGTTACTACAAAGAGCCAAACTAATTTAGAGGGTTCACAGTTAAAAGGGACTTACCCATGTCTATCATGTAGCCATGCAATAGCTGTATTAAAGGAAACGTACTACATCATCCAATGAAGGGTAATAAAATATATACTAGGGGCTACTATACTTGCATTTCTGAAAATGTTGTATATGCTTTGAAGTGCCCGTTGGCAAATTATATATAGGTCAAACTACACGCAAATTCAAGGAGAGGTTTAGCGAACACAAAACGGATATCAGAAACAAAGGTTGGAAAGTCCGGGTGGCTAAGCACTTTTTGGAGAATGGACACCTAGTTTCACAATTAGATTTCAAATATTAGATGAGGTTAAACCAGGAAGGAGAGGGGGTGATAAGAGAAAAGTATTATATTAAAGGAAGCAAAGTGGATAAAGAAACTAGACACTTTAATTCCAAAAGGAATGAATCTTGAATATGATATTGAAACTTATGCTGATCTGTGCTACTGTGTTTATGTATCCATTTTAATTGTATATGTTATTTTTATTTTTGACCAGTAGATGGTGCTATTGAACAAAGTGTATAAAAGAGAGAAACATATGATGGGTTGTATTTGAAAAAGGGTCATGTGACCCGAAACGTCATACCTGAACTGTGTACATTGCCTATGAGCGTCTAGGCTAAAGAAAGCCTTTGTTTTAACCAGTATTAAATAAAATTTGGAATTTTAATGAAGCAAGTGCCGTCCTATTCAATCTTTTCGTTGTGGAGTGTCGATGTGGAGCCTTCGGACGTGCACGGCAGGAGATCGGGTGAGATAGTGAGTGCCGGCGCTACATGCTTGTTGTCTGTGTGTCTCTCTCTCCTCTCAGTCTCTCTCTCTGTCTCCCTCTCTCTCCTGTGTCTCTCTCTCCTCTGCTCTCTCTCTCCTCTCTGACTCTCTCTCACTGTCTCCTCTCGTCCTCTGTCTCTCTCTCGCCCCTCTTTTGTGTGTCTCTCTCTCTCCTCGTCTCTCTCTCTGTCTTCTCCTCTCTCTGTCTCCCTCTCTCTCCTTTGTCTCTCTCTCCTCTCTCTCTGTCTCTCTCCCCTTTCTCTGTCCCTTTCTCTCTTGTGTCTCTCTTTCCTCTGTCTCTCTCCTCTCTCTGTTTCTCTCTCTTCTGCTCTGTCTCTCTCACTGTCTCCCTCTCTGTGTGTCTCTCTCTCTCTCTTTCTCTCCTTCTCTCCCTGTCTCCCTCTCCTTGTGTCTTCTCCTCTCCTCTGTGTCTCTCTCACTGTCTCCCTCTCTGCTCTCTCTCTCCCTCTTGTCTGTCTCTCTGTCTCCTCTTCTCTGTGCCTCTCTCTCTCTCGTGTCTCTCTGTCTCCCTTCTCTCCTCTCCTCTCTCTCCTCTCTGTCTCTCTCCTCTCTCTCCTGTCTCCTCTCCTTGTGTCTCTCTCTCTCTGTCTTTCTCCTCTGTCTCTCTCTCACTGTCTCCCTCTCTGCTCTCTCTCTCTCGTGTCTCTCTCTCTCTCTCAGTCTCCTCTCTCAGTGTGTCTCTGTCTCCCTCTCTCTCTGTGTCATTCTCTGTCTCCCTCTCTCTCTGTCTCTCTCCTCTTGTCGTTCTCTCTCTCTCTCCCTGTCTCCCTCTCCTTGTTTCTCTCTCCTCTCTCTCTGTGTCTCTCTCTCACTGTCTCCCTCTCTGCTCTCTCCCTCTGTGTCTCTCTCCTCTCTCTCTCCTGGTGTCTCTCTCCTCTCTCTCTGTCTCCTCTCTCTCTGTGTGTCTCTCTCTGTCATTCTCTGTCTCCCTCTCTCTCTGTCTCTCTCCTCTCTGTCACTCTTCTCTGTCTCTCTCTCCTCTCTGTCTGTCTCTCTCAGTCTCCCTCTCTCTTCTCTCTTTGTGTGTGTTTTCGCTCCTTTGTGTGTGTTTCTGCGAACAGCCGACGTCCAGTCCCAGCGTACCTGCAACCTGCCGTGCACACTGTTCGGGTCCGAAGCGCGTACCTGCCACCTGCCGTGCACACTGTTCGCGTCCCCATCGATCGTGCACGCTGAGAGGTCACTGATTTCGACTACAGTGGCCCTCTCTCTGCGCAGGCGTCACGGAGCAGCATGGTCGCGAATATGGCAGGGTCAGAGAGAGAAGATAAGAAAGTAAGGAGAGGGGGCTTTTTACCTGGAAACATTGTGGGGGAACGGGAGCATCCCCACCCCTACAGGAAAGAGGTATGGGATCTGTTTTAAATATCTGTCATGTTAAACCTAAGTTATTTTCTTCACTGAACTATTCCTTTAACAATTCCTAAATATGGTCTGGATTATGGGCATGGAAGTTCACGCTAGCAGCAAAAGGGGCTGGAATGACAGACGCATCTGTGATAGACTGAGACCTAGCGAAACAGCAGCAGAAGGCATCCATGATGAATGTGGACTGGTAAGTATATTTAAGAGCCTATTTTAAACGGGTACTATGGTCTACAAACAAGTTAATTTTAAATGAAAGGGCCAGGCTCCTACCTTTAAAATGAACCATCAACCACCTCTCTACGTGCTGCACAGCACAAGATATGAAGAAATCATTGATCAGAGAGATGGGGGCTGTTCTGAATGCGGTCACAATACTAGTTCATTGTTCTAATCTGCGGTTTGCACATGCTCATTGCAGGAGAAAGCAGAACAAACTAGGAAGAGATTGAGTTACAGTGACTGGAAAATGGGAGGGGCCACAGGGGTTTTCAAGGGGTCTGCAAGGGGAGGGGTCATAGGGGCCAGTGGCGTAACTACTGCTCCTGCCACCTGCGTGACCACAGGGGGGCCCAGGTGGTAGGAGGGCCCGCCACAACCTCTGCCACGATAAGCGGTTTTCAAACCGAAAGTTCAGTCCAATCTTTAACAGCTGTACGTGCGCATGAATGAAACGTGTGATCATCTGTTTAAAAACAGCTGATCATGGGGGGCCCAGGTCCCTGCAGTTATGCCCCTGATGGGGGCCCATGAGGAGGAGGAGACACAGGGAAGAGGGACTGTCACATGCTTTCAGACCAGGAAGCAGAAGCAGTGTGGGGGATCTGGTAATGCTGCTACCACATCACACATAAAAATGTAAATATCTTCAAAATCATTAAAAACAAATAATGAAGTAGGTTTATAGCTCTCAAAGCTGTACCCAAATGTACTTACCAGCCTTTGTTCCCCCGCTGCCTTCTACTTAACATTTGTGCCTTTTCCGTGCACGGAAGTCAAGCAGGAGGGGCTCGACCGACATCCGTGCCTGTGATTGACTAAGGCACGAGTTGTATAACTTCGCGAGGTCGAGGTTTATATCCATTTCCTGACACATATCAAAATTCCGTTTGGGGGGTGGACATACCCTTTAATGGTGTGATCTCTTTTTTCTCTTCTGGGTACGAGTCTCACGGCTATCATTTTGGCATATACAGGATCCAGATTAACATGCTAGGTTCATACTTATTTACCACAGAAAGTACCAGATTTACAGTTGCTATGGGGTTAGGACTGGGGACTGCCCAGAGTATAAAATGAAATAGAGCATTCTTATAACAGACGGTACCTCATAGTCTTATGTTATTATGATACCATTCTCCTAATCGAACATATAAACACATTTAAGTTGTAGTTTTTGTCTTGTACCCAATATAAGTCAGTGCTATTGATGGTCTTATTTAAATTAGTAACAATACAACTTTTCCTACAGTAATATCAAATACCCCCCCACCTTATTAGTAGCACCTGCAATCTCCTAAGATATATATATATTCATATAAATAAAGGATATTAAAAATACAACAAAATGAAATGGGTTTCATAACCATTTAAGGAACTCTGAAGAAGACCTATATAAACACCTTTACTTTGTGTATAAATCTATAGTTTTCCTGTGTGGCAGTGCATCCTGCTTTATGGTATAAATAATGATGACTGCAGTTGTCAAAAACTGGGTAATATTTTCAGTTAACAGAACAAATTGTGGACTGTAGTTAAGATGTGCTGCGCAAGGCCATGTAAATTGTAAACTGGACTTAAAGTTTAGTTCTTTAATACATTTTGCTAGTCATCCGACTGGCATTCCGAGTCATTCTGAATTGAGAAAGCCAGTTGGAGTCCAGCGAAACGTCTCAAGGGACTAAACTTGATCCAGTTGATTCTAAAGGAATAAAACATATATCAAACTATAAAATCCACTATAGTAAATAGCATTAATGTAAATGTAACTTTTAAAGAACTGGATAAATAACTGTACAAAGGACTGGTCACCACACCTGACCAGTCACATGCTCTGGTCTAAACTGTCCTGTAAAAGATTGGCTTCAAGCTACTAGTGTGACCAATGTACCAAGTTCCTAAAGTATTTAAGGAATGAGAATGTGTAAAGAACACAATCATGGACCACCTTCAGTGGTGGTTTAGTGACCACCTTGTATGATACTGGAATATGGGGAAACAAAACACAAACCCCAGTTAGAAAGGTAAATTTCTAACAACCATATGAAATGAGAGGTAAGACACCATGTCTGCTTTTTAAATTAAGGTGCTCTTCTTTCTTAAAGTGTCCGATTCATTAGTTGTCCTTTAATGATAGTGCTGAAGCCAGGAAGAAGCAGTTTTCTTGTATGTGCAATAACGTAAACGCCTTCTGTTTAAAGCATTGTAACAGCAGAGGGTTTGCAAAAAATGCACTTTAAAGGGTATGTCCACCCTTAATTCTATTTTAATATAGCTTCCCCCTGGTCCCCCCAGCCCCAACCGATGATTTTTATTTTTAGAAAGTGCCCCAAACTTGTACTACCTCCCCTCTTCCTTCGCCGCGCTGCGGCCCTCTGTGATTGGCTGAGCGCAGCCAATCACGGACACGGCTGGCCGGTCATTCAGTGCAGCGGAGGAAAGAGGGGAGGTAAGTAGAGTTTGGGGCACTTCTAAAAATAAAAATCATGCGTGTTGGGCTGGGGGAGTACGCATGCCAAACTTCTCCCGGAGGCCAGGTAGGAGGCAGTCCTATATGGACTCTGCTCTCCTTGGTGGCAGTTTTGGGATACAGGAGAACACATATGGAATGGGGATGTGAGGTAAGGATTACACTACACTAAATGATGGGGCCAGTAGTTGGGGGGATTTAGTTTGGGGGTGGACATGCCCTTAAGGATCACCTTTTAACCCAATTAGTGCAGGGATCCTCAAACTATGGCCTTCCAGATGTTTGAAAACTACAACTCCCAGCATTCCTCAACAGAGTCCACGGAATGCTAAGCTAGGTACAACAGTACAGATTCTGAAAGAGGACAGACAGGATCTGCAAGATCATGTCTGCCATCTTTCAAAGATCTGCATACACACAGTCCGATGTTCTCCCTATGAACTTCATAAGGAGAAGGCTCGGGACTGTGTGTTTCATCGGCCGCGCTAGACTCCTCTTAGGGAGTCTAGCGCGGGCGATGGAAATTTTCCGAACGAGCGTCGGCTGACCCGACGTTCGGCGGCCGCGCGCTCGTTCGGGAGAACGAGCGTACACACAGTAACGATAAAGCCCCGAACCGTCGGATCGACGGTATCGGGGCTTTTCGTTAATGTGTGTACCCAGCTCTAGAAGTTGTGTTTTTCAAAAATCTGGAAGGACAATTTGAGGATCCCTGAATAGTGTGTATAAAAGTTTATTGAACAAAAAAAGGTTGGTGACCTTGAAGAAAATGTGTCGTACTTTAACACAGTTAAAAAGGTTATAAAATGCATTGCAAAATAAAAAATGAACATAGCATCTAAGTGGACTACAGTTTATTGGGTTTAAGTCTGTATTTTTGCAGGGGATAGGGTTTTTCACAAACTAAGCAATGGCAAATGGATTCTAGCAGACATTTAGAAACGTCACTTATGTGCATGAAAGGGCCTAAAAACTTTTATGCTAAATGTAACTTAGTTACAACCTTTTATATTTTTAACACACTGATCATCGTATTGTGTTTGAGTAGGAACACCAAAATATCTTATATTACGTTTTATTACATCTTTCATTGCTTTGGTGGACAGAAAGTTATTTCATACACAGGATGAACATAAAGAAGAGATTCAAGAACATTTCCAGATTTAAGATTCAACATTACTGGTCTTCCATTCTTAGGTGTGACTCTGCTACTGGAGACAAATTCCAGGTTATGCCCAGTCTGTGTTAATAACCTGTAACATACAAATTTATCATTATAATAGCACATTAGATTCAATTATTAAAATTGGTATATGCCCCCCAAAAAACACTAAAAAGATATATCAAGTGATAAAGTACAAAATCTGTAAATATTATTCACAGAAAGGTGATGTCATCGCACATGCTGGCGGGATGACGTCATTGCGCAGCTGCAAGCAGTACTGGGAAAACTGCCGGCTCTGCACAGAGCGATCGGCCAGATGATGAAGATTGAAGACTAGCCAGTGACGGTAAGTGAACACTGAACTGGGGGGGGGGGGGGGAAGCTCTGGTGGGAGAGACTGTATGACATACAGCAACACCCAATACCTTTTATATAGGTGTTTGAAAACTACAATTTCCAGCAACTAAAGTATGCTGGGGTTTGTAGTTTCCAAACATCTACGTGGAAAGGTTATTGGGGGTTACTAGTATGGGATATGTTACATTTAAAGGGCAACTAATGCCCTAAAACAACATAGAATCAGGAGGATGGTATATATTGTTAAAAATATGACTTCTGATTCTGTATTGTTTTGAGGCTTTAGTTGCCCTTTAAATGGACAGCAGAGATCCATACAGTAATTCCCATACTGGATTGGTATTACTGTATGGGACTACTGTATGGGATTTTGCGTCCATTTAAAGGGGGAACTGTGATCCAAAAGTGACTTTAGGTAAATTGATAGGAATTGTTTTTTCATTGTTTTATTTTTACATAGTTTTGAAGATATTTACTTTTTGTGTGAAATATGGCAGCAGCATTACCAGGTCCTCTGCACTTCCTGCTCTATGAAACGGGCAGTCAATCCGCCCTGTGTCTCATCCCCTTTGCAGCCCCTGGTCCCTCCCACATCATGGACCCCATGGTCCATCCAGTGCAGGCCCCCTTGGCCCATTCCCTTACAGCCCACATGTGGCCTGCCCACTCGCGGGTGCTGTGGGCCACTAACACAAACACCCCCCCGAAAACTGCCTAAAAAGGCTGTTTTCACATAGTGTCAGAGAAGGGCGTAGATTCCCGTACCTTCTCTGCAGTGCAGGTCCTTCACACAAAGAGGAGGAGGACTCCTGTCTCCACTCACACACTGAGGAGTCTGAGGCTGTGCTCGCTGGCGGCACTGTGCAGGAGAAGCCTTAGGAATGTCACATGTCAGCCTCCGACCCATTAACTTTCTGTCAGTCATTTCCTCCTGGTTGACCGGTCAAAATCTCAAATGATCGGTCAGGAGGAAAGTTGTATGGTGTGTTACTAGGCTTTAGGGGTTGCTCCAAGTTTAAGGTTTGTAGCATGCCCACTGTGGGACAGTGCCATCAGCGCATCATAAAGCCCCACCCCAAACTTCTAAATAATTTTTAAAGTTAGCCACAAGCCTAAAGAATTCTCGACAGAGAGATTGTAGAGGAATTGTCAGATAATGGTTGCTGGTTGTAAGACGTTTTCCACATTGTATATTACATGCCACAAAACATGAATCAATTTTATTGGAATTCCACGTGAAAGACCAATACAAAGTGGTGTACACTTGAGAAGTGGAACGAAAATCATACACGATTCCAACTTTTTAACAAATCAATAACGCAAAGTGGGGGTGTGCGTAATTATTCAGTCCCCTTTGGTCTGAGTGCGGTCAGTTGCCCATAGACATTGCCTGATGAGTGCTAATGACTAAAAAGAGTGCCACCTGGTGTAATCTAATGTCAGTACAAATACAGCTGCTCTGTGACGGCTCAGAGGGTCTAAGAGAATCTTGGGAGCAACAACACCATGAAGTTCAAAAGAACACACCAGACAGGTCAGGGATAAAGTTATTGAGGAAATTTAAAAGCAGGCTTAGGCTACAAAAAACATTTCCAAAGCCTTGAACATCCCACAGAGCACTGTTCAAGGATCATTCAGAAATGGAAGGAGCAGGGCACAACTGTAAACCTACCAGACAAGACCGCCCACCTAACTCACAGGCCGAAAACAGGAGAGCGCTGATCAGAAATGCAGTCAAGAGGCCCATGGTGACTGGACGAGCTGCAGAGATCTACAGTTCAGGTGGGGGAATCTTGTCCATAGGACAAAACTATAAGTCGTGCCACTGCCGAAGTTGCCCTTTATGGAAGAGTGGACAAGAAGAAAGCCATTGTTAACAGAAAAGCATAAGAAGTCCCGTTTGCAGTTTGATACAAGCATGTGGGGACACAGCAAACATGTAGAAGAAGGTGCTCTGGTCAGATGAGACCAAATTGGAACTTTTTGGTTAAAATGCAAAACGCTATGTGGTGGCGAAAAACTAAACACTGCCACATCACCAGAACACACCTCGCCCCACTTGTTCAAATATGGTTGTGGTCGCAAATCATGCTCTGGGGGGGGCTTCTTCTTCAGCAGGGACAGGAGCTGGTCGAATTGATGGGAAGAGGGATGGAGCCAAAACAGGGATCTATATTGAGCATTTCAGTGTGGCATAGTAGTGTAGGCAGGATAATGACAGCCATCCATGATGTACAGCCCTATCCCATTCCCCATAGTGCCTGTGCATTGCTTTCAGTGTGGCATAGTAGTGTAGGCAGGATAATGACAGCCATCCATTATACACATCCCTTTCGCATTCCCCATAGTGCCTGTGCATCGCTTTCAGTGTGGCATAGAAGTGTAGGTAGGAGAGAGACAGCCACCCATGTGGAAAAGTAGTGTAGGTAGGAGAGAGATAGCCACCCATGATGCACACCCTTTCCCATTTCCCATAGTGCCTGTGCCTTTCAGTGTGGCATAGGAGTGTAGGTAGGATAATGACAGCCCTTCATGATGTACAGCCCTGTCCCCTTTTGTAGACATGTTTTGGCTTTGTGGTTAAAAAATTTCACAGATGAAATCTACTGCCCATGAACTTGGTCACTCTCTCCTCTCTCTCTCTGTCTCTCTCTCCTCTGCCTATGTGGCTCGCTCTCCTCTGTCTCTCTCTACTCCCTGTCTCTCTCTCCTCTCTCTGTCTCTCTCTCTCTCTGTGTCTTTCCTGTCTCTGTCTGTGTCTCTTCCACAACGAAAAAGTATGAATAGGACGGCACTTGCTTCATTAAAATTCTCAATTTTATTAAACACTGGTTAAAACAGAGGCTTTCTTTAGCCTAGACGCTCTTAGGCAATGTACACAGTTCAGGTATGACGTTTCGGGTCACATGACCCTTTTTCAAATACAACCCATCATATGTTTCTCCTTCTATTTATACACTTTGTTCAATAGCACCATCTACTGGTCAAAGATAAAAATAACATATATACAATTAAAATGGATACATAAACCACAGTAGAACAGATCAGCATAAGTTTCTAATGTCATATTCAAGATTCATTCCTTTTGGAATTAAAGTGTCTAGTTTTTTTATCCATTTCGCTTCCTTTATTAATAATCCTTTTCTCTTATCACCCCCTCTCCTTCCTGGTTTAACCTCATCTAATATTTGAAATCTTAATTGTGAAACTAGGTGTCCATTTTCCAAAAAGTGCTTAGCCACCGGACTTTCCAACCTCTTATTTCTAATATCCGATTTGTGTTCGCTAAACCTCTCCTTGAATTTACGTGTAGTTTGACCTATATATAATTTGCCACACGGGCACTTCAAAGCATATACAACATTTGCAGAAATGCAAGTATAGTATAGGTAGGAGAGAGACAGCCACCCATGTTGCACAGCCCTTTCTCATTCCCCATAGTGCCTGTGCATCGCTTTCAGTGTGGCATAGTAGTGTAGGTAGGAGACCGCCACCCATGATGCACAGCCCCATAGTGCCTGTGCATCGCTTTCAGTGTGGCATAGTAGTGTAGGTAGGAGACAGCCACCCATGATGCATAGCCCCATAGTGCCTGTGCATCGCTTTCAGTGTGGCATAGTAGTGTAGGTAGGAGACAGCCACCCATGATGCACAGCCCCATAGTGCCTGTGCATCGCTTTCAATGTGGCATAGTAGTGTAGGTAGGAGACCGCCACCCATGATGCACAGCCCCATAGTGCCTGTGCATCGCTTTCAGTGTGGCATAGTAGTGTAGGTAGAAGAAAGGCAACCACCCATGGTGCACAGCCCTATCCCATTCCCCATAGTCCCTATGCATCGCTTTCAGTGTGGCATAGTAGTGTAGGCAGGATAATGAGAGCCATCCATGATGCACAGCTCTATCCCATTCCCCATAGTGCCTGTGCATTGTTTTCAGTGTGGCATAGTAGTGTAGGCAGGATAATGACAGCCATCCATGCCCCTAGTATATATTTTATTACCCTTCATTGATGATGTACTTTTCCTTTAATACAGCTATTGCAATGGCTACATGATAGACATGGTAAGTCCCTTTTAACTGTGAACCCTCTAAATTAGTTTGGCTCTTTGTAGTAACGTTTTTATTAGAACCCACTGCTTTCACCAAATTATCCTTAATCGTACATGATCTTTTATATGAAATCAGTGGTTTTTGCTGAAAACATTGTATCTCAGGGAGATTCAATTTGAGTATATCCCAATGTTTTTTCACCACCACTGTTCCACTTTTTTAGATAAACTTGTAAATTTGGTCACCAACATTATTTTTCCTCTTGTTTCTTATTCTTTTATAATTAACACCCTTCTCATTTTTTCCATCATCCATATCATCTCTGCTTTTTTTCAAGAGTTTTTTTGGATATCCTCTCTGTTTAAATTTTGTTCCATCTCATTTAATCGTTCATCTAATTGGGTGGGACTGATACTATCCTCTGTACTCTCATGAACTGTGATTTAGGGATACTATTCTTGATATGTCTCGGGTGAAATAGGAATACGCTAAGATGGTATTTTTGTCGGTCGGTTTCACATATAAGTCAGTTATCAATTTCTTGTCTTTAACCATCACCATCGTATCCAAAAAGTATAGAATTTCTATCACTATTAAGGTAAATTTTAGTGATCCAAATTGATTTAATTCACTTACAAATTTCTCAAGGGAATCGAAAGGGCCCCCCCAACACAAATATGTCATCTATATAGCGAAAACCAACATTTACCATGTTTTGTGTTCGCTAAACCTCTCCTTGAATTTGCGTGTAGTTTGACCTATATATAATTTGCCACACGGGCACTTCAAAGCATATACAACATTTTCAGAAATGCAAGTATAGTAGCCCCTAGTATATATTTTATTACCCTTCATTGGATGATGTAGTACGTTTCCTTTAATACAGCTATTGCAATGGCTACATGATAGACATGGGTAAGTCCCTTTTAACTGTGAACCCTCTAAATTAGTTTGGCTCTTTGTAGTAACGTTTTTATTAGAACCCACATCTGCTTTCACCAAATTATCCTTAATCGTACATGATCTTTTATATGAAATCAGTGGTTTTTGCTGAAAACATTGTATCTCAGGGAGATTCAATTTGAGTATATCCCAATGTTTTTTCACCACCTGTTCCACTTTTTTAGATAAACTGTTAAATTTGGTCACCAACATTATTTTTTCCTCTTGTTTCTTATTGGGGCCCTTTCGATTCCCTTGAGAAATTTGTAAGTGAATTAAATCAATTTGGATCACTAAAATTTACCCTTAATAGTGATAGAAATTCTATACCTTTTTTGGATACGATGGTGATGGTTAAAGACAAGAAATTGATAACTGACTTATATGTGAAACCGACCGACAAAAATACCATCTTAGCGTATTCCTCATTTCACCCGAGACATATCAAGAATAGTATCCCTAAATCACAGTTCATGAGAGTACAGAGGATAGTATCAGATCCCACCCAATTAGATGAACGATTAAATGAGATGGAAACAAAATTTAAACAGAGAGGATATCCAAAAAAACTCTTGAAAAAAAGCAGAGATGATATGTATGATGGAAAAAATGAGAAGGGTGTTAATTATAAAAAGAATAAGAAACAAGAGGAGAAAATAGTGTTGGTGACCAAATTTAACAGCTTATCCAGAAAAGTGGATAGGTCAAACTACACGCAAATTCAAGGAGAGGTTTAGCGAACACAAAACGGATATCAGAAACAAGAGGTTGGAAAGTCCGGTGGCTAAGCACTTTAAGAGGTTGGAAAGTCCGGTGGCTAAGCACTTTTTGGAGAATGGACACCTAGTTTCACAATTAAGATTTCAAATATTAGATGAGGTTAAACCAGGAAGGAGAGGGGGTGATAAGAGAAAAGTATTATTATTAAAGGAAGCAAAGTGGATAAAGAAACTAGACACTTTAATTCCAAAAGGAATGAATCTTGAATATGATATTAGAAACTTATGCTGATCTGTGCTACTGTGGTTTATGTATCCATTTTAATTGTATATATGTTATTTTTATTTTTGACCAGTAGATGGTGCTATTGAACAAAGTGTATAAATAGACGGAGAAACATATGATGGGTTGTATTTGAAAAAGGGTCATGTGACCCGAAACGTCATACCTGAACTGTGTACATTGCCTATGAGCGTCTAGGCTAAAGAAAGCCTTTGTTTTAACCAGTATTAAATAAAATTTGAGAATTTTAATGAAGCAAGTGCCGTCCTATTCATACTTTTTCAGAAGACCCTATATAACACCTTTACTTTGTGTATAAATCTATTAGTTTTCCTGTGTGGCAGTGCATCCTGCTTTATGGTATAAATAAATGATGACTGATCAGTTTGTCAAAAACTGGGGTAATATTTTCAGTTAACAGAACAAATTGTGGACTGTAGTTAAGATGTGCTGCGCAAGGCCATGTAAATTGTAAACTGGACTTAAAGTTTAGTTCTTTAATACATTTTGCTAGTCATCCGACTGGCATTCCGAGTCATTCTGAATTGAGAAAGCCAGTTGGATGTCCAGCGAAACGTCTTCAAGGACTAAACTTGATCCAGTTGATCTAAAGGAATAAAACATATATCAAACTATAAAATCCCACTATAGTAAATAGCATTAATGTAAATGTAACTTTTAAAGAACTGGATGAAATAACTGTACAAAGACTGGTCACACACCTGACCTCAGTCACATGCTCCCTGGTCTAAACTGTCCTGTAAAAGGATTGGCTTCAAGCTACTAGTGTGACCAATTGTACCAAGTTCCTACAGTATTTAAGGACTGAGAATGTGTAAAGAACACAATCAGTGACCACCTTCAGTGGTGGTTTAGTGACCACCTTGTATGATACTGGAATATGGGGAAACAAAACACAAACCCCATGTTAGAAAGGTAAATTTCCTAACAACCATATGAAAAACAGAGAAAAGACACATGTCTGCTTTTAAATTAAGGTGCTCTTCTTTCTTAAAGTGTCCGATTCATTAGTTGTCCTTTAATGATAGTGCTGAAGCCAGGAAGAAGCAGTTTTCTTGTATGTGCAATAACGTAACCGCCTTCTGTTTAAATGCATTGTAACAGCAGAGGGTTTGCAAAAAATGCACTTTAAAGGGTATGTCCACCCTTAATTCTATTTTTTAATATAGCCTTCCCCCTGGTCCCCCAGCCCCAACCGCATGATTTTTATTTTTAGAAAGTGCCCCAAACTTTTACTTACCTCCCCTCTTTCCTTCGCCGCGCTGCCGGCCCTCTGTGATTGGCTGAGCGGCAGCCAATCACGGACACGGCTGCCGGTCATTCAGTGCAGCGGAGGAAAGAGGGGAGGTAAGTAAGAGTTTGGGGCACTTTCTAAAAATAAAAATCATGCGGTTGGGGCTGGGGCAGTACGCATGCCAAACTTCTCCCGGAGGCCAGGTAGGAGGCAGAGTCCTATATGGACTCTGCTATCCTCCTGGTGGGCAGTTTTTGGGACTACAGGAGAACCATATGGAACTGGGATGTGAGGTAAGGATTACACTACACTACATGATGGGGCCAGTAGTTGGGGGGGGGATTATAGTTTGGGGGTGGACATGCCCTTAAGATCACCTTTTAACCAATAGTGCAGGGATCCTCAAACTATGGCCTTCCAGATGTTTGAAAACTACAACTCCCAGCATTCCTCAACAGAGTCCACGGAATGCTAAGCTAGGTACACACAGTACAGATTTCTGAAAGAGGACAGACAGGATCTGCAAGCATGTCTGCCATCTTTCAAAGATCTGCATACACACAGTCCGATGTTCTCCCTATGAACTTCATAAGGAGAAGGCTCGGGACTGTGTGTTTCATCGGCCGCGCTAGACTCCTCTATAGGGAGTCTAGCGCGGCGATGGAAATTTTCCGAACGAGCGTACGGCTGACCCGATCGTTCGGCGGCCGCGCGCTCGTTCGGGAAACGAGCGTACACACAGTAACGATAAAGCCCCGATACCGTCGGATCGACGGTATCGGGGCTTTTCGTTAATGTGTGTACCCAGCTCTAGAAGTTTGTTTTTCAAAACATCTGGAAGGACACCATTTGAGGATCCCTGAATTAAGTGTGTATAAAAGTTTATTGAACAAAAAAAGGTTGTTGACCTTGAAGAAAATGTGTACCGTACTTTAACACAGTTAAAAAGGTTTATAAAATGCATTGCAAAATAAAAATGAACATAGCATCTAAGTGGACTACAGTTTTAATTGGCGTTTAAGTTCTGTATTTTTTGCAGGGGTAGGGTTTTTCACAAACTAAGCACATGGCAAATGGATTCTAGCAGACATTTAGAAACGTAACTTATGTGCATGAAAGGGCCCTAAAAACTTTTAATGCTAAATGTAACTTAGTTACAACCTTTTATATTTTAACACACTGATCATCAGTATTTGTTTTTTGAGTAGGAAACCAAAATATCTTATATTACGTTTTATTACATCTTTTCATTGCTTTGGTGGACAGAAAGTTATTTCATACACAGGATGAACATACAGAAGAGATTCAAGACATTTTCCAAGATTTAAGATTCAACATTACTGGTCTTTCCATTCTTTAGGTGTGACTCTGCCTACTGGAGACAAATTCCAGGTTATGCCAGTCTGTGTAATAACCTGTAACATACAAAATTTATCATTATAATAGCACATTAGATTCATTAAAATTGTTATATGCCCCCCCAAAAAACACTAAAAAGATATGATCAAGTGATAAAGTACAAAATCTGTAATTATTATTCACAGAAAGGTGATGTCATCGCACATGCTGGCGGGATGACGTCATTGCGCAGCTGCAAAGCAGTACTGGGAACTGCCGGCTCTGCACAGAGCGATCGGCAGCATGATG
This sequence comes from Hymenochirus boettgeri, assembly GCA_019447015.1. Classification (NCBI taxonomy): domain Eukaryota; kingdom Metazoa; phylum Chordata; class Amphibia; order Anura; family Pipidae; genus Hymenochirus; species Hymenochirus boettgeri. Next base: position 180,516,193 of record CM033476.1, read on the forward strand.
AAGATTGAAGACTAGCCAGGTACGGTAAGTGAACACTGAACTGGGGGGGGGGGGGGGGAGCTCTAGGGTGGGAGACTGTATGACATACAGCAACACCCAATACCTTTCTACTATAGGTGTTTGAAAACTACAACTTCCAGCAACTAAAGTATGCTGGGAGTTGTAGTTTCCAAACATCTACAGTGGAAAGGTATTGGGGGTTACTGTATGGGATTACTGTACATTTAAAGGGCAACTAATGCCCTAAAACAACATAGAATCAGGAGGATGGTATATATTGTTAAAAATATTGACTTCTGATTCTGTATTGTTTTGAGGCTTTAGTTGCCCTTTAAATGGACAGCAGAATTCCCATACAGTAATTCCCATACTGGATTTGGCTATTACTGTATGGGACTACTGTATGGGATTTCTGCTGTCCATTTAAAGGGGAACTGTGATCCAAAAGTGACTTTAGGTAAATTGATAGGAATTGCTCTTTTTTCATTGTTTATTTTACATAGTTTTGAAGATATTTACATTTTTGTGTGAAATATGGCAGCAGCATTACCAGGTCCTCTGCACTTCCTGCTCTGAAACCGGTCAGTCAATCAGCCCTGTGTCTCATCCCCTTTGCAGCCCCCCTGGTCCCTCCCACTCATGGACCCCATGGTCCCTCCAGTTGCAGGCCCCCCTTGGCCCATTCCCTTACAGCCCCATGTGGCCCTGCCCACTCGCGGGTGCTGTGGGCCACTAACACAAACACCCCCCCGAAAACTCGCCTAAAAAGGCTGTTTTCACATAGTGTCAGAGAAGGGCTGTAGATTCCCTTACCTTCTCTGCAGCTGCAGGTCCTTCACACAAAGAGGAGGAGGGACTTCCTGTCTCCCTCACACACTGAAGGAGTCTGAGGCTGTGCTCGCTGGCGGCACTGTGCAGGAGAAGCCTTAGGAATGTCACATGTCAGCCTCCGACCCATTAACTTTCTGGTCAGTCATTTCCTCCTGGTTGACCGGTCAAAAGTCTCAAATGATCGGTCAGGAGGAAAGTTGTATGGTGTGTACTAGTCTTTAGGGGTTGCCTCCAAGTTTAAGGTTGTAGCATGCCCACTGCTGGGACAGTGCATCATCAGCTGCATCATAAGCCCCACCCCAAACTTCTAAATAATTTTTAAAGTTAGCCACAAGCCTAAAGAATTCTCAGACAGAGAGATTGTAGAGGAATTGTCAGATAATGGTTGCTGGTCTGTAAGACGTTTTCCACATTGTCATATTACTGCCACAAACATGAATCAATTTTATTGGAATTCCACGTGAAAGACCAATACAAAGTGGTGTACACTTGAGAAGTGGAACGAAAATCATACACGATTCCAAACATTTTTAACAAATCAATAACTGCAAAGTGGGGTGTGCGTAATTATTCAGTCCCCTTTGGTCTGAGTGCGGTCAGTTGCCCATAGACATTGCCTGATGAGTGCTAATGACTAAAAAGAGTGCACCTGTGTGTAATCTAATGTCAGTACAAATACAGCTGCTCTGTGACGGCCTCAGAGGTTGTCTAAGAGAATCTTGGGAGCAACAACACCATGAAGTTCAAAGAACACACCAGACAGGTCAGGGATAAAGTTATTGAGAAATTTAAAGCAGGCTTAGGCTACAAAAACATTTCCAAAGCCTTGAACATCCCACAGAGCACTGTTCAAGGATCATTCAGAAATGGAAGGAGCATGGCACAACTGTAAACCTACCAAGACAAGACCGCCCACCTAAACTCACAGGCCGAACAAGGAGAGCGCTGATCAGAAATGCAGTCAAGAGGCCCATGGTGACTGGACGAGCTGCAGAGATCTACAGTTCAGGTGGGGGAATCTGTCCATAGGACAACTATAAGTCGTGCACTGCACGAAGTTGCCCTTTATGGAAGAGTGACAAGAAGAAAGCCATTGTTAACAGAAAAGCATAAGAAGTCCCGTTTGCAGTTTGATACAAGCCATGTGGGGGACACAGCAAACATGTAGAAGAAGGTGCTCTGGTCAGATGAGACCAAATTGGAACTTTTTGGTTAAAATGCAAAACGCTATGTGTGGCGAAAAACTAACACTGCACATCACTCAGAACACACCATCCCCACTGTCAAATATGTTGGTGGCAGCATCATGCTCTGGGGGGGCTTCTCTTCAGCAGGGACAGGGAAGCTGGTCCGAATTGATGGGAAGATGGATGGAGCCAAATACAGGGCAATCTTGGAAGAATACCTCTTGGAGTCAGCAATAGACTTGAGACTGGGGCGGAGGTTCACTTTCCAGCAGGACAATGACCCTAAACATAAAGCCAGGGCAACAAGGGAATGGTTTAAAACAAAACATATCCATGTGTTAGAATGGCCCAGTCAAAGTCCAGATCTAAATCCAATCGAGAATCTGTGGCAAGATCTGAAAACTGCTGTTACAAATGCTGTCCATCTAATCTGACTGAGCTGGAGCTGTTTTGCAAAGAAGAATGGGCAATCTAGATGTGCAAAGCTGGTGGAGACATACCCTAAAAGACTGGCAGCTGTAATTGCAGCAAAAGGTGGTTCTACAAAGTATTGACTCAGGGGGCTGAATAATTACGTACACCCCACTTTGCAGTTATTGATTTGTTAAAAATGTTTGGAATCATGTATGATTTTCGATCCACTTCTCACGTGTACACCACTTTGTATTGGTCTTTCACGTGGAATTCCAATAAAATTGAATCATGTTTGTGGCAGTAATGTGACAAATTGTGGGAAAAAAAAAAAGAGGCCGAATAGTTTTGCAAACTACTGTATGATAATGAGGGATGGGGAGGGGCTTGAAAATTGTCAGTTACTGCTAGAAAGCAGTCAGTTAATGCATGAGTATAATTCTCCTTTAATATGACCCAGCTTGTATTCTTAACATAGGAGATGGCCTCTTCTGCACAGGTACCCTAGTACACTTCTGAACAGGGCATGCACACACAAGGCAAAAAATTACCTGGGAGGGAATTTATGAGGCAAAAATCAATAGCACACTAAAGTACAAAAAGAATTATAAAGAGAAAATTTAAAGGACAGCTTCATATACAACAGGTTTATTTCTATCTACTACCGAGTCACCGAAAATAAAATCTAACTCCAACACCACACTACATACAAAAGCTCAAAGTGTGGAAGAAATCCAATGCCTATAGCCTAATAGCAGTTATGCTAGGCTCAAAGCAGTCATCCTGTGACGCATCTTTGTCACAAGCTTTCTTAGCGCCAACAACTGAACTAATTTAAACTTTAAAGGACTTGTTAACTGTGCCAAATCATTTTTTAACTAATCACACAGTAATAAGGATTCATTTCCACCAATCTTTAATCAGATTTTTTTTTCTTCTTCTCTGACTTTCCTATACCTTGTTTTTTAACTCAGGGAATTTTACTTTTTAAAAGGGAGCGGGGCACAGCTAGTCATTAAAGGAACTGTAAACCTAAAAAATAAGTGTTTGCCAATCGTTTCTATTATTCACAGGGAGGTGAGAACACTTATTCTCACCTCCCTGTGAATAATAGTTTGCTCAGGGGACACAGCGGCACTTACCTTACCTGGCTCTCCATTCGCTCCTTGTGATCTGACAGCCGCGTTGCCCTTGTGTCCCTACCACACGCCAATCCAAAAGATAGGCACGCGATCGGGAGAGCAGTACAGCGCGTCTGTCAGTTCAGAAGGACCTGCGAGTGGAGCGCCAGGTAAGATAAGTGCCGCTGTGTCCCCTGAGCAAACTATTATTCACAGGGAGGTGAGAATAAGCGTTCTCACCTCCCTGTGAATAATAGAAACGATTGGCAAACACTTATTTTTTTAAGTTTACAGTTCCTTTAAAGGGCAACTATGTGAAAAAAAAACGTTGTCTGTATACAATGTATAGATCACTTAGTATAAGCTGCCTTACTTTCATGTTGCTGTGTGGCTTCGTTTCTTCACACTGGCAGAAGTTTGTAACAAGCTGTGTAGTCGCCCTCCCCTCTCTGTCTACTCCCCCTCAAGCAATGAAGGGCTGTATACAGAGTCCGAGCATGGTCAGTTGAAAGGACTTTAAATGAAGTGCTGACATCCTGTTGACCCCTCTCTTCCAGAGCTAGACTGCAAGCAATCAAAGTGTGGGATAAAGTAGCAATATGCTGAAGGGAGGGGCAGAGGGGGAGAGAGGACAAGTGGTGCTGAGATTCTTTACAAGTAAGTTACTGAACCCTGCCTCTGCCTGTTCTCTAACTTTGCTAATTGTTATTTATTTTTTACCTAAAGTTCATATCTCTCCCCTGCTTAACTGAGATCATAATCACTGAAGACAAGAGTCAGTGTAACAGCAGCTATAGTGAGACCTTTTACAAACACAGTGACACTGCTTGTTATCCTGATACATTTCATTTGCTTTAGTCTATATATTTCATAGATTGCACTGTATGTCTTGTTTGGTATATAGTCTGTATTACTGTATTAGTGTTCCATTTGAGTTACTGGTTTTGTATGTATATAAGATTTTTTGGGGGGGAGGGGCTGCAGGGGAGCTTTGGATTGTGTGGGTGTGTGCCTTTGAGTGACAGATGAGGTAGCAGCTCATACAAACCACGGCATATTCAAATGCTTATATCTCTGGGACTATGAAGACTTTAAAGAAACTAAAGGTACCCTGGTGGTTGGGATGACTTATAGGATATATTAGAAGGAATTTAAAAAAAAATTCTCACTATAATTGCCCTTTAAAGGATAACTATTGCCTCAGTGCATTTTTTTTTAGTTACTTTAAAACGAGTAAAGGTATGTAGCCCTCCCCATACATTTATTTATTGATTTCGAGCCTCTCTCTGCCTTTGCATGCTGCGAAGGTGGTGTAACGATTCTGTCTGCCTCTAGCTGTCACTCAGAGTTAGCATTCAAGAAAACACTCCTCCACCCACCCTTGATCAGCTTGATTATGTAGGCTGTATCCTAGCAATTTCAAGTTTGCCTGACTGGCAGAGGAGGAGAGAGGTTGTAACAGGCATTCCCACCAGCCAATGACAAGTTTTATGTTAGTCATAGCCCTGGGCCATCTAGGAGGCGGGCTTTTAGCACACATTTTGCTGTGTAAAATTTAAGGGAGGGCAGCACAGCTGTAAATGTGAGTAAGCGGTTTCAGCTGCTGGAAGTGAGGACATGTAATGGGGGTGATGTTTTTTTTTGGTATTGTTGTCCTTAAAAGAACTATCAATCACCCAGCATTATCTGTTTATCTGTGCAGGTACAACTCAATCCTGCAGTTAGCTGCTGTCTGTGTTATTGAAGTCTCTATGAATCAATGAACCTAAAGAAATCTCACACACACACACCTTCAAACATCTACAGCTAAAACAAATCTTACTTGATTCAAGTAGTTATTACAGCTCCCAGTCCTGCTTACCTTCCCATAGCAAAGCAGTTTCACATTCACTATAACACAAAATAACTGGGTGAATGCTATTGACTGTAGGGGGGGCACACATCTCCACTGCAAATGCTCCACACTCTAGCTGTGCACCAGTTGTGGCAGGAGGTGGATACATAGAGAGGAGACGTGCATACTATGAGTGAGATGAACAGCACATCATGGTCATGAGGAGATCTAGTGACAGGGAGCACTGAGAGCAAAATGGATTAATTTCCTGACAGCACTGAAAATATAGAAATGGATAAAGGCAAGTCATTTTTATTCAGTTTAGTGTCCCTTTAATTAATTAACAAATTGTAAAAAAAAATTTGATTGACTGAAGTGTAGATACAGCAGTGCAAGGACAGGATTTTTTTTTTTAAATACCATAACTAAAAAAGTTTAGTAAATGGGGTGGGTTAGGAAGAATGATTAACAGTTTCCTTGTTTTCCACCAAGTGAAAAGGTACTGAGCATGCCTGTGTGCATCATGTGAGAGACAACACAACATTTAGAAACTAAAAGTAAATATACTTACATAGGTCCAAATTGAAGTACAAAATACAGCTCCAGATAGCAGGATGATGTTCCCATACTTGTCATGGAAGTCTGGTCCGGCTTTATGATGAGCATCTCTAGAAGCAACCCTTTGAATGCCACGGGCTGTATCAAAAAAAATGCACCGATTCTTGAGTATTATTTGTAGGAAAAAAAAGTTATAAAACAGACCCACAAACACATCTAGCTCACAAGCAAAGAAAAAGTAATATGGCACTTCCAATAAAGTCTCAAACTAGATAAATGTGAGATTAACTTTCATTACAGAACCTGTGAACTATACAAACTGTCAATGTATTTAACACAAAGAAGGGGTTTCATAAAAGGCAGACTTTCTATAACAGTACTTTTTCTGCATCACTTCTCTAGCATTTGCAGATTTTTAGATTTTCTATACTACATAGGAAATATAAACAATTCTAAGTGAAAAAAAGCTTCTGCAACTGGAATATGTAAATGGAACAATATCAAAAATGTCCAAAACACTCTCTCTTCGGTTTACATTTTTTTATAAACAAAAAACACTACCTGTCTTTTGCAAGAATGCTGGCAGTGCAGTTGTAGTTTCAGAGATACAGTTTTAGTTTTAAAGGTCACTTCATTTCCCTAATCAACATTTAATCATACAATGTGCCCCCCCCCACTTCCATAATACCTTTAAAATTAACCCTAAATAACATCTCTACATATCATTTGAGAGGTTATTACTAGAAAGGCTCAGACTTGAACCATTCCTGTTTTCAGCCATGTGATCAGCCTCTGCCTGCATTAAAGGGTATCTCCACTGCTAAAAGTCACCTGGGTTGTAAGGATAGATATGTGTAAGGTGGAAATGTACCTGCAGTATCCTGTGTCTGTGAGCAGTAGTTTAGAAGAAATCCAATGTGTTTGTCCCAGAACGCTGTGGATGGTGCAGGTCCGCCCACTTTCATTAACTGCCTGCATGTAAAATGTCCGACGCGCGTTTTCCTTTAGTGCATGCGCAGAATGTGAGAGGATCCGTCGGGACTGCTGTCTGGTCGATTCTACACACACACACACACACACCTCTCTCTAAATGGAGTTCACTGCTAAATGGAGGAATAATCACATGACCATCACAGCAGCTTGCTGACCTCACTAATTAATGGAGGAGTAATCAGGTACTACCCTTTTCTCTCTCCCACTCCCTCCCATACCAGATTGCCTCATATTCCCAGCATCCCCTATGAAATCAATCTTAGAGTTAGACACAAACAAATCTTTATTAAAAACAACACAAGTTCCCCTGTATTTGTTACAGTAGTGTGGGAAGAGGGTTTAACTTTTCCTCCCCTGTCTCTCTCTGCATAATCAGCTGGAAAAATAAACTTAGAGAGTCAGGGAGGAAAGGATTTCTTACTGCAGCCAAGTGGGTGTGTCTGCTACCATGATGATGCACATTGAGTGACAGCACTCCCAGCACAGGGGAAGACACACCCCCAGGAACCTGCACAGCTTTCCCATGCTGCTGCCATCAAACGAAAGGGAATTCTGTGGAAAAAAAGGTAGGGGGAGGGTTGGGGGATGGTGTACTTTAAAATAAACCAAAAAAAAAAAAATGCTTTTTCCTCAGAGGAGATACCCTTTAATAGGTTTTCCATCTCAACTGTCAATGTTTTCCCCAGCATTAAGTCTACTTCTCTCCTGGGGCGGAGCAGAGGTCAGGTGATGTCAACTGAAAGCAGAAAATGTGAACATTCACCCCAATATAATTTCTCATGGGCTGCAACAAGAGATGTGATCTAGGGCTCATTTTAAAGGAAAGACTACAGGCTTTCTTTTAACCCTAAATTGTTTGTAGACCACAGTTGCCCTTTAAAGGATATGTACACCCTAAAATCAACTGACTTGTATTTGGAAGCTGCAGCTTTAAGTAATGTGTTCCTTTTTTTCCCCCTCTAAGACACCCCTGAGCCTACCTGTTAACATCTGAAGTTACTAACTCATTGGGTTATGTTTGCAGTCTCTTTAGCTCCGCCCCCGAGATTTCCTTCCTCTCCTGCTTTGCTGTGTCGGAGAAAGAGCAGCCTGTCCCCCACCCCACCCCCCATGCCCGTGTCGTCACACGCATGGGCGGCGCAACGGGCAGTGCTTTCTCCAGCACAGCAATTAATTACCACGGTGGGGCCAGTATGGGGTTAAATTTTAGTTTTTGGGGTGGACATGTCCTTTAAGGCATTGGGTGGGTCAAACAGCCACAGATCTAAACTTAGCAACTGAATCGCCCCTGGGTTAAAGGGCATCTATACTGAAAAAGAGTTATTTTAAATTGACCATAACTGGAAACTATAATTCTTCCCAACCACCACTATCAATTTGTGGTTGATCTGCCCCCTATTTCTTTAGATATCCAATCTAAAACTTATTATATTTTTACTGTCAATCAAGTTCCTTGCTCTCAAAAACTATTGTCACTGTAGCTGGAATGGTGACAGTTTTGACAGTCGGAATGCTGTGTGCTGGCTTCACAGTTGGTTTGTGGGGGAAAAAGTCAGGTCGGATGGAAGTGGGAGTGGTTAAAAGAGGGAGGGGGGATGCTGCTCCTAAACAAAATGTGTGCTGGATTGAAGGCATGCAGCAACACACGCCAATCAGAGTAAGTGCTACTTGCATGTATTTAATTATAGATTAAGATGAGGCAAAGTCCTTTTTTCAGTATAGTGTCCCTTTAAATCAAAGGGCAAGACCATAACATGCACTATAAAGGGGTCCTGCATACAGCAAATTACTACTTTAAAAGCTTTTATTTATGCACAAAGAAATTGCTGGATGGGCAGATTAAGGTTAGAAAAATTAGAAAATACTTTTGAAAGAAACGAAAGCATACGTATGCACAATAAACTTCGACTTTAAGATATTAAACCAGGATTTCTCAAAGGGTGTGCCAGGAAGTAAACGGGTTTGACTTCAGAAAGCCAGAGATGTGCCTCATTTTTTGGTAGTAGCACAAACATTTTACTAGTATAACATACATTTTTGAACATTTTGTTTTAAAAATATACATAATGATTAAAAGAAAATCAATGCACTAAATCCATCTCTCTTATTAAATATAATCTGATTTAGTTACAATATACACTTGTATAAAATGTGTAATAACACAATTGTCCATTTTATTATAGAAAGGCAAAAGTGACCACAGCTTGTGTGTCCAAACTATTCCCAATATGCTAAGTATTGAAATAGTTATTTGAGGATTAGCAGAAAATTGCAATGTCCTGTATCTGCTACAAAACGGCAGTGTGTACGAAGCTTAATATAGAAATAGTCAGACATGAATAATCAAATTGGCTGGAAGTATTTAGAAGACTAAACTACTTTAACTAAAGACACTGTATACAAGACAGACTTTCAATGACAAGAAACAATCTACATTGAATTAAACTATAGCAGCCCAAAGGCTAAGGCACCCAGAAAGTCACCCAGGCATCTTAAAAAAAAACATATGCTTTCGTGTGAGATTATAGCATCAACCTTACCGCTAAGAGCCAATGCAGATTTTACTAAGGGAAACATCGCAACACTGGACAAGACAAACCAACTCTCGTTGATACCCTTGAAAACAACTAGAAGGAACAAAATGGCCACATCGGATATCCGATCTGGGGCTCCGCCCTCTGCCGTCAGGAAAGACTTGACAGCGCGGTGCATAAAGGGAGTTGTAGTCAGATGCTCCGTTTTCGTGTGGACACGGATGTATTATTATATTTTAAATGAAGATTTACATTTGTATCACTGTATGATTGCAACTTGTAAAGTTTAGAGATGGTTTCTTCTCCAAATAGTATTTTTTCTTCAAACGAATATTTTATTCAACTGACTGCAAAATGTCAGGACTAATGTCGTGGATATAACCAAACAACAACAACAAAAAAACTAAAATAAGGTCTAAATAATGTACAACTGCTGTGATTACCGTCAAGGAGATAATATACCCACAATGATTGTGTGTCAGGATGGCCGAGTGGTCTAAGGCGCCAGACTCAAGGAATAGATTCCTTTCCTGTGCGGGTGTTCTGGTCTCCGAATGGAGGCGTGGGTTCGAATCCCACTTCTGACACTACCTTTTCTTAAATTTGTTACAGGAGTTTTCATTATCTTAGTGCTAAAGTTGCACAATTTGTCAGTTAATGACTTAATAATTAAACAAAATTCATCTCATAATTCCAGATGAGTGAATGTTTATTTCAGTATCTGCAAAAAAAACCCTGACCAACTACATAAATATATTGTGCACATATTTGGAATCTTTCTTGGGCAGAATTCTTAGTTTAGCCTGCCGATTTGTGCATATGGATTGCTGTGACTGCAGTGTCCGCTACAGTTTCCATTACCCTATATATTGGATGGTGTGTGCGTGTAGCAGAGGGGGATGTATGTGTGTGTGTATGTATAGTTTATTTATAAAGCGCCACTTGGGGACACAGCGCTGTACAGAAACAAAATACAATAAAGTCATATAAGGGGGATAAATACATAAATAATTCAGTAAATATATAAATAGAAGTGCTAGAGCCTTGCCAAAAGAAGAAAGGAGGCCCCTGCCCCGTAGAGCTTACAATCTAGTTTGGTGGTTAACATACAGATACAATGGAATGGGTATAAGTGCTGGAGAGAGACTAATGCAGTGCAAATAAAACAATCATATACTGTGCTGGTTACCAGATAGGTAGGATATAAGGCTAGATTTAAACCTAGGATGACAAATATACTAATATGTAAGAAATGGGGAACCTCAGAGTTTACAGGCATGTTAGGTGAATGTATAATGTCCCCTCCACGATAAATTAAAGGGCAATTATGGCCACCCAGGACAACCTACCCATCCCCTTACCCTTGGAGAAGCCACTTGCAGCAGGACTATGTCCCAGACTATGGCAGAGCTGATCAATGGTAAGACATGCTCCTTGCAGAGTGCATCTTCCCTTTGGTTGAATTTGAAGGAGTGTTGTTGGGTCTGGAGCCTGCTTTCAGAAGCCATCTTCAGGGGGTTAGTTCTGAGTTATAGATAAGACCCAGGGCGGAGGACCTAGCAATTTAGGTCCTCACCCTGAGTATAATCACTGGGAGAGGTGACATTGGTGCCTATAATTGCCCTTTATTAGAAAATTGAGAGTTCCATGACCAATACAAACATGTGGCTTTTTCCCTACTTCTCTTTCCCACTCTCATGGTAGGGAACACAAGTATTTTCTCATATTTTTTTTTTAATCCATTGCAGTTACCTTTTTGTTTTCACCCTCCTGATAGTAAATACAACAAAGTGTTTCTCCCCTTTTGTGTCTCATTTCCTTTTTTCTCTCATCAGCCTTTACTTTATTTTGTCTGCAGCAAAGACTGATGTGCATTTCGAAGTCTCATAATCTCAAGGTCTTTGCTGTAGACTGCACGTGGAGATGTCTGGTGTGATGGCTATTATTGGAATTCAGGATGACTGCTTAAAGAAGTGGATATAACTTGCTGATGGGGAAGGTTTTGCCTTAGTACAACAGCTAGTATAGTCCATAATACTATCCACAAAACCAATTTGAACATTTCCTTTTTAAAGGGCATGTCCACCCTTTATACAAACCTTTAGTATAGTATAGTCCATGTTCCACCAGCCCCAACCGCTGCGGCAGCCAATCACTGGCACGGCTGCCGGCTGATCAGAACGGCGAAGGAGAGAGGTAAGGTAAGTAATGATCGGGGGAAGGTCTGAGAATATATATTTATGAGGAAGTAAGTAGAAATTTAGACTCTGGTATAGCAGTAGATGTAGTTTACTTGGATTTTGCAAAGGCTTTTGATACAGTCCCCCATAGGCGACTAATGAATAAGCTAAGTTCTGTTGGTCTGGGGAGTCACATTTGTACATGGATAGAAAATTGGTTAATGAATAGGATGCAGAGAGTAGTTGTTAATGGGGCTTCATCATTATGGACTAAAGTGGGCCAAGCCTGCCTGGCTCTGCAATAATGTTTTCAAATTGCAGTGGGTCTACTGTTACTCAATGGTGCTGTTCCTACAAAGCGTATCTCTTTCCCCGCTTTCCCTTGCACATTGCATACTCTGAGGGAGAGAAGCCAATGGGGTATGCAGTTTGTCCGGTGGGGCCAAGCCTGCCTGGCTCCCCAATAATGTTGTCTAATTGCAGTGGGTCTACTGTTACTCAATGGTGCTGTTCCTACAAAGCGTATCCTCTTCCCCGCTTTCCTTTGCACAAAGCATATTCTGAGGGAGAGAAGCCAATAGGGTATGGGGTCTGTCCAGTTGGGCCAAGCCTGCCTGGCTCTGCAATAATGTTGACTAATTGCAGTGGGGCTACTGTTACTCAATGGTTCTGTTCCTACAAAGCGTATCCCCTTCCCCGCTTTCCCTTACATGAAGCATACTCTGAGGGAGATAAGCCAATGGGGTATACGGTCTGTCCAGTGGGGCCAAGCCTGCCTGGCTCTTCAATAATGTTGTCTAATTGCAGTGAGTCTACTGTTACTCAATGGTGCTGTTCCTACAAAGCATATCCCTTTCCCCGCTTTCCCTTGCACGAAGCATACTCTGAGGGAGAGATGCCAATGGGATATGGGGTCTGTCCGGTGGGACCAAGCCTGCCTGGCTCTGCAATAATGTTGTCTAATTGCAGTGGGTCTACTGTTACTCAATGGTGCTGTTCCTATGAAGCGTTTCCCCTTCCCCACTTTCCCTTGTACTAAGCATACTCTGAGGGAGAGACGCCAATGGGATATGGGGTCTGTCCAGTGGGGCCAAGCCTGTCTGGCTCCGCAATAAGGTTGTCAAATTGCAGTTTGTCTACTGTTACTCATTGGTGCTGTTCCTACAAAGCGTATCCCCTTCCCCGCTTTCCCTTGCACAAAGCATACTCTGAGGGAGAGAAGCCAATGGGGTATGGGATCTGTCCGGTGGGGCCAAGCCTGCCTGGCTCTGCAATAATGTTGTCAAATTGCAGTGGGCCTACTGTTACTCAATGGTGCTGTTCCTACAAAGCGTATCCCCTACCCCGCTTTCCCTTGTACGAAGCATACTCTGAGGAAGAGAAGCCAATGGGATATGGGGTCTGTCCATTGGGGGCCAAGCCTGCCTGGTTCTGCAATAATGTCAAATTGCAGTGGGTCTATTGTTACTCAATGGTGCTGTTCCTACAAAGGGTATCCCCTTCCCCGCTTTCCCTTGCATGAAGCATACTCTGAGGGAGAGAAGACAATGGGGTATGGGGTCTGTTCAGTGGGGCCAAGCCTGCCTGGCTCCGCAATAATGTTGCCAAATTGCAGTGGGTCTACTGTTACTCAATGGTGCTGTTCCTATGAAACGCATCCCCTTCCCCGCTTTCCCTTGTACGAAGCATACTCTGAGGGAGAGAAGCCAATGGGGTATGGGGTCTGTCCGGTGGGGCCAAGCTTGCCTGGCTCTGCAATACTGTTGTCTAATTGCAGTGGGTCTACTGTTACTCAATGGGGCTGTTCCTACAAAGTGTAACCCCTTCCCCGCTTTCCCTTGCACGAAGCATACTCTGAGGGAGAGAAGGCAATGGGGTGTGGGAAAATCCTAAATAATTATGTTTGTAGTCATTTGTAAAGATAAAACACAGAGAATTGTTTCGTTCAACTAGTTTACTAAATGTAACTAAGCACCCGTTTTTTGGTGCTATACTTCAATTATAATATTAATAATAACAACAAAACTTGCTGGGAAACAAAGTTGTGGGTAGGGGAGTTTAAATAAGGATTTCGCTGGCGTGATGGTCCCTGTCGGCGCTGGAGTGATGGTCCCGGTGCTGATGTTGGTGGGGAAGGGGAAACTACAGGCCTTATCTGGGGCCTTGGTGGGGGTGTTGCAGGGGGTGAGCCACCCTCATCTGCAAATTTAGATATAAAAAAAATATATTAATAATAAATAATAATAAAAAATATCCCTTATATTATTATATAAATAAAATATAAATAAATTTATAATTTCATGGGGAATACATTGGGTTTTTTCGGAGGTACTATGTTGGTGGGGGTGGGTAAAAGTAATATACATAGGGACAGTGTTTATGTGTTGTTTAAGCACTAAATAAATAGTTATATCAATATTAATATAGAAATGCAAAATCTCTAAATAAATAAAAGTACTTACACAGACCCCACTCCTGTTTTGAAATGGTATCTCCAAAATGGACTGTTAACCCACACCCCAGGAAGTTTTACAGGGAGGCAATGGAAGCTTACAAAGGAACATATTTCTCACTTCCCTTTTAGTGTTGTATCCAATGGTGTGATTAATATTAGATTGACAGCAGTGTTAGTGAATCAAAACATTCTGTGTTAGTAGGAAGTTAGCAGGAAGTTGTAAGACTTATATGTCACTTCCTTTGTAAAACGTGACAGTCTCTCACCTCACCCCATCCAAAACAAAAGAGAGCTGCTATTTGCTGGACAGGAACAGGATATATATATATATATATATATATATATATATATATATATATATATACACACACACACACACACACACTCAGTTTGTTTTGGAAACTACAACTCCCAGAATTCCCTAACTACAGAGTGCTTGTAGTGAATTGCTGGGAGCTGTAGTTTGATTTCCCTAATTACAGAGTGCTTGTAGAGGAATGCTGGGAGTCGTAGTTTTCAAACATCTGGAGATCTACTGGTTGCATATCCCTGCTATATATGATAGGGGGACTGAAAGGAAATCATCTCTATGCCCATTTCTCTGAGAGAATGAAGTGGGTTTGCATACCCTCCAACTTATATATATATATATATATATGGCTCCGCCCCAAATCTGGATATTAATATCGCCAATTATTTCTAAATGTAAATAAGTAGTTAAAAGTTGTTGCTGGCAGACATGTATATTTAAAGAAGGGTTAATGATAGCAGTTGCTGGCCCCCTATAAATAGAGCTAAATAGAGATAGATGCTAGATAGATAGATAGATAGATAGATAGATAGATAGATAGATAGATAGATGATAGACAGATAGATGGATAGATAGATAATAGATTGAGATAGATATAGATAGATAGATGATAGATAATAGATAGATAGTAGATGATTGATAGATAGATGATAGATAGATGGATAGATAGATGAGATAGATGATAGATAGATAGATAGATAGATAGATAGATAGATAGATAGATGATAGATAGATAGATAGAAAGGATAGATAGATAGATAGATAGATGATAGAAAGGATAGATAGATGGTAGATAGAAAGATGATGGATAGATAGATAGATAGATAGTAGATAGATAGATAGATAGATGAGATATATGATAGATAGATAAATAGATAGATAGATAGATAGATAGATAGATAGATGGATAGATGATAGGTAGATAGATAGATGATAGATAGATAGATGGATAGATAGATAACAGATTGAGATAGATATAGATAGATAGATGTTAGATAGATAATAGATAGTAGATGATTGATAGATAGATGATAGATAGATGGATAGATAGATAAGATAGATGATAGACAGATAGATAGATAGATGGTGGATAGATAGATAGATGATAGATAGATGATAGATAGGTAGATAGATAGATAGATTATAGAAAGGACAGATTGATAGATAGATAATAGAAAGGATAGATAGATGGTAGATAGATGATGGATAGATAGATAGATAGATGATAGATAGATGATAGGTAGATAGATAGATAGAGCCTTTGACTGAGAAGCAGCACTAAACATGAGCTCCTGAGTTTCCAGCATTTATACCTTGTAATGAGCAACTAAAAAAGGACATATTCTGGATTTAATATAGACAACAAGGAATCACATGGAAGAGAGAAGCAAATAAAGGATTTATAAGAAATTTACTTGAAAGAAAATAGGAAAACCAGAAAAAGAAGTTTACCTGGGAATCAAACCAACAGGCAGCACAGAGCATCACAAAGACCAACAGTAATGACTGACATCACCAAAGCTCAAAAATGCAAAGCTGACAAGTAAAAGAGTCCTCCAAGGTAAAGACATTGCTTTTTTCTTAATATTACTTCCAAAGATCAAAAGCTTAGTAATGACTCCAACACAGCCAGTCCAGACAGCAGGGGGTCTGACACCTTGGAAATCAAATACTGTGATAAAGATAAAATCATTGCAGCCAAGAAAGCTGTAAAAAAGCTGACAATTAAACAAAACCCAGAGACTTTGTTTGCTGATTTCTCCTCTATGGATGAACACAGTATAAAAACAAACGTATTGTTTCACACTGAACACCCCTTGGCCTGCCAGCAATATAACAACTTCACAAAGGGGGGGATCAACCAAGGTCGACAGATCAGACTAAAGGACAAGGAAAATGTAGAGACTGTCATACTAACAGTAAATGTATATAATAATGGCACCATCATGGTACAGGGCACAGAGACAAAAATGGAGGAATTTGAACAATTATTTCCTACTATCAAGGAAGAAGCAAGGAAATGTAGAGACCAGCAGACCACAACTATAAGTGTTGGTGAGGAGAAATCCCCTGCTGAGATAGTCCCCAGAGACACCACAGTACCATGTCTGATGACATCTCACCCCTCACCCCACCTCCTCAGAGACTGTTTATCCCAATTAGAGAGGGACTTTCACCAATTCAAAGAAGATCTTCAAAAAACACAAGGTGAGAAAAATGCAATTGACCTACTAAAGCATGAGATAAGCAGACTAAAAACTGATCACAGATCAGCTCTGCAGGAAATACGATCAACTTTACAGCAACTTCATCAGGAAAATGCCCAGCTCTGAGAAGAAATATTTAAGATCAAAAGAAGCAATGAGCCTCAATGTCCAGAAAGATCAACAAACCTCAGAAAACAAACAGATAAAGAAACTGTCCTGGACAACACCACACATATCCACCATAAGGAACAGCACACAATAAAGGAGAAAAACAGCCAAGACATCAAGGATGAAACATGTAAACAAGCAGAAAATGCCACCGCCAACATAAATTCACAACCACAAAACAGCAATAACACTACGGAAACTTTAACAAAACAGCAAACAAATATGCCTAACATAACACCAAGCCATAATATTGTGGTAATAATGGACTCAAATGGGAAATACCTGGACACAAAACGCCTTTTTCCAGGGAAAAAAGTCACAAAAATCCACTGTGCGTCTATTGAAAAAGCAGCAGAGGTGATCCACAATCCATATTTCACTGCCCCAGAACACATCATCCTACATACAGGCATGAATAATCTAGACAACCCATTAGAGGACATTGCAGATAAACTCTGTGTTCTAGCAAAGACCACTGGACATCAGTTTCCTGGCTCCAAAATTATACTATCATCCCAAGGAAGGACATTCCCCTCCATAACATTCAGGCCATTAATAAGGAGCTGACAACAAAAATCAATTCCACTCCAAATATCCAACTGATACAGTACTCCTCTGTAACACACCAGCACCTATATGATAACAAACATCTTAACAAACAAGGGATGAGCCTCCTGACAAAACAACTAAAAGACCTGGTTCTTAACAGGCCCCTGGGACTCAAACCCCACACAGCTCCCATACCACACAGCCCAGGCCAGAAAAACCCACCAAAAAGACATCATACTATCAAACCGATGGCAGGAATGGAGGAAACTAAACAGAACACAAGAAAGCAGTGACATTACAGACATTAAGAACATGCTGATCACCTTATTTAACAAAATAGCATAACTGACCAGAACGTCCTAAATAGTCAGCTCATTACAAGGTATAGACTCACACAATAACATCTCGTTATTAGTAGCTGGAACATTCAGGGTCTGAATGCTTCAGCTTTTGGAACAAAAACAAATGACCCAGATTTCAAAGAAAGTCTGAGCAAAGTGACATGGACCCGATCAGAGGATAGCTCAGTCTCAGTTCCTATTGGTTATAGGGAACTCTCTGTTGCAGCCCAAAAGAACAAACATACCAAGCATGGGCGCTGTTCAGGAGGGATAATAATTTGGTATAAAGAAAACCTCCATGAACATATACAACCAATCAAGAGAGGGAGAAGCCATATCTGGCTGAAGATAAGCAGCTCCATCACCTCCACTCAAACTGATATATACTTATGTGCAGTATACTTTGCCCCGTCAGAATCCCCATACAATAATCCTGAGGGCTATGAGATACTGGAAAAGGAGGCAGCATACTTCCAAACCCTAGGAAAAGTACTAATCTATGGGGACATGAATGCCAGAAAGGGCAGAGAGAAGGATTACCTCACCCCAGATGGCAATTGTTATATTTTTGGAGCAGAGACTCACTGCCATGACATACAAAGTGACAGAAACAGCTATGACAGCACAATAAATAAAAGTAGGAAACTACTGCTGAACCTATGTAGAAGCCTAGGACTTCACATTCTAAATTGAAGAACCAAGGGAGACTCCTTTGGGAGATACACCCTAAATTCCCACATGGGCAGTAGTGTGGTAGACTACGCCATTACAGACATGGACGTTTCAAATATAAGTGCCTTCATAGTCGCTCCCCAATCACACCTGTCAGACCACAACCAAATTCTAATATATATCAACTCCTCCTACAAATGGACTACACAGTCAACCACAACCTATAAGGAGGTCCTCAACAGACCGGAGGTGAAAGAAATGCTTCTAAACTACGATAGAAAGGCTTGTGAATTCAGCGAACAAGGAGTTCAGCAAGCAGCAAAAGATCTCAACAAAATCTTATTTTACCATTACAGAAATGTCAGGAGTGAAAAGGATCAATCACAAAAAGCCATCAAACAAACAATCTAATAAATGGTTTGACAGTGAGTGCAAAAAACTCTCTCAAAAAATCTGCTAGTGATGTCAAATAAAAAAACACAGAAGCCCCAGTGACGATGAACTAAAATTAGCTTATGACGTCACTCAACGTCAATATAATTTTATCCTCAGAAAGAAGAAACAAAACTATATTCAAAGTAAACTTAAAAAACTTGAACAATCTCTCCAAGACAACTCATTCTGGGAGACTTGGAATCACATTGGCACAAAATCCAAACAAAACAAACAACACATCCAAAATGGCAAAGTCTGGTTTCACTACTTTAAAGATCTGTACAAAGAAATCCCTACACAAGATCTTACTCCAGAACAAAACCAGATCATCAACAAACTAAAGAATATGGAGGAGAAGATCAAGGACTTCCAAAACCCATTAGATACACCTATAACACTGCAGGAAGTAGCTGACAAAATTAAGCTCTTACAAAGTAAAAAAGCCAGTGGTACAGATGGAATTCTACCCGAAATGATCAAATACAGCTCCCCTGAAATACATACTGCAATATCCAAACTATTAAAGGGTATGTCCACCCAAAATAATTTTTTTTATATAAGATTCCCCAAGGGCTCCCAGCCCCAACGCTATAGTTGTATCTTTAGAAACCCCCCAAACTCTACTTACATCCCCTCTCCTCCGCCGCACTCCCGGCCCTCTGCTTGCGAGAAAATGCAAGCAGAGGGGCGGGACCGGCAGCCGCGTCTGTGATTGGCTGAGCGGCAGCCAATCACGGACGCGGCTGCCGGCAGCTCACTTCGCCGGAGGAAAGAGGAGAGGTAAGTAAAGTTTGGGGAGCTTTCTAAAGATATAAACATAGCGGTTGGGGCTGGGAGACAGGGGGAATCTTACATATGAATGATTTCACGCTAGGGGGAGGGAATCGGGAGAGGGAGGGAGGAGAGGGAGGGGGGGGAGGGCGGAGAAGGGCTGCAGTACGCATGGCAAAAATCTACGGAGGCCAGGTAGGAGGCAGAGCCCTGCTATCCTCCTGGTGGTCAGTTTTTGGGACTTTGGGGGGGGATTAAAGGAGAACCCTATGGAGCTGGAATTTGAGGTAATGATTAAACTACACTACATGATGGGGCCAGTAGTTGGGGGGATTATAGTTTTGGGGGTGGACATGCCCTTTAAACTAGTCCTATATGTTGGGCACTTTCCTGAAGTCTGGAATCAAGGTCTGATAACACCAATCCACAAAAGTGGAGACCGTTTGATCCAGCCAATAACAGAGGCATCTGTGTGAGCAGTGTATTGGAAAAAATGTATAACAGCATTCTAAAAAGAGAATCATTACTTTCCTCAAACAACATAACATTCTCAGATAAAGCCCGCTGGGTTCTTACCAAACCATCGTACCACTGATCACATCTATACTTTGCAAAGCCTCATAAATATCATGTCCACAACACAAGGAATTGGAAAAATATTTGCCTGCTTTGTGGGTTTTAAAAAGGCATTTGATGCAGTGTGGCACCCAGGCCTATTCCTAAAACTTCTGGAGAGTGGAAAGGTGGAAAAACATATGATGTCATCTAGATCCTTTATACTGGTAATAAATGCAGTGTAAAAGTGAATGGGAAAAGAACTTCATACTTCCTGCAAGGTCAGTGGGAGTCAGACAAGGATGTAGCCTGAGTCCAACTCTCTTTAACATCACATCAACCAACTGGCAGCAGCTCGAAAACCTCATCAGCACCAGGACTTACTCTACATGACACCAATGTAAAGTTCCTGCTTACACAGATGACCTCTTACTGCTATCACCAACAGAGAGTGGCCTACAAGATAGTCTAGCCATCCTGGAGAAATTCAGCTCAACCGGGGCACTTTCCATAAATCCAAAAAAAACGAAAATTATGATGATCCAGAAGAAAAACAAAAAATCAAACACACGACCCTTCATTCACTTTGAATAACGAGATACTCAGCAGAACAGAGAATATACTTATCTCGGCCTGGAGATCAACCATTCTGGGAGCTTTAGGGCAGCTATAGAGACTTTGAAAGCAAAAGCCAGCCGAACCTTCTATGCAATAAAAAACAACTGTATCACTTCAAACCCCACGGAAAAAGTCTGGCTTAAAATCTTTGACAGTGTCATTTCCCCAATCCTACTCTATGGCAGTGAAGTATGGGGCCCTGTCTCCTATTCAGACCATTCAAAATGGGAATCGGCCCACCAGAAATACTCCCATCTCGAATTTTGTAAGCACCTCCTCCAGGTCCATCGCAGTACATCAAAACATCGCTTGTCGGGCTGAGCTTGGCAATTCCCATTACTGCTTGAGATGCAAAAAAGGGCCCTATCATTCTGGGCTCACCTACAGAACAGTAGCCCCAACTCTTACCATTATAAAGCCTCAATACACAAACAAAGACCAGGAAAAGCCATGTGCACTGAAACAACTCATCAGCTCCCTACTAACATCAAACCACACTCACAGAACCTGTCTAAACCTCAAATCACAGCTGCCATAACCAAGAGCCAATTGGATACGTGGATGAATGGAAGAAAGAAATAATAAAGTCCCAAAACTAACATTTACCAGGCACTAGATAGAGACTACCCCTACCTGGAGAATATCCACAAACCCTAAAGAGAGACAAGTCCTGAGTCTCTACAGATTGAGTGCACACAGCCTAGAAATAAGAATCTGGCTGACACAGACAGACATATAAACCAAGAGAGAACAGACTGTGGCCAGCACTGTGACCAGGGAACCTTAGAAGATGAAAACCACTTCCTTCTACACTGCCCCAAATACAAAACAATACGGGACCCCCATTTCAAGATTGTTGGACTTTATCCCAGACAACTGCTTAGATGGAGAGAGAAAACTCTATTCCTCCTGGGAGAGGATGAAGCCACAGTAAATATTGGGGCACACTATGTAACGGCATGTCACAGACTGAGAGGGAGCATAAATGAACTCAATGTCCAAGGATTACTTGCCCAATTACCCTTTATCCTTCCCCAATCGACTTAAAGACTAAAACCCAATATACCCTTATAGTACTGTCCATATATTAACTATCCATTGATACCCATGTCCCCCTACCGTGAACCTTAATACTAACATGTTTTATTATTTTATTATTCTTTGTTTGCTTTGGCAATGTCAAAATATAAATTGATCCTGCCAATAAAGCTCTTTTTGATTTGATTTGATAGATAGATAGATGATAGATAGATGATAGGTAGATAGATAGATAGATAGATAGATAGATAGATAGATGATAGATAGATAGATAGATGATAAAAAGGATAGATAGATGGTAGATAGATAGATGATGGATAGATAGATAGATGATAGATAGATAGATAGATAGATAGATAGATAGATAGATAGATAGATAGATAGATAGATAGATAGATAGATAGATAGATAACAGATTTTCTTTAATCATAATCACCCACTTTCAATCAAAAATCCCCTGATTTTAATTCTAAATAAAAAAGACCCCTCACATTTCAAAGCAACTAACATCCTGTAACCAGCACAACAATTGGGCTCTGTCAGTGCTGAACCTGTCCCAGACCATATCCTTTCTGGAAGACTGCACAGTACTGAGTGTCACTCTCTCCCTAGCCTCTCTTCTCCCCAACCCAGCTGCTGCAGCTTCTCTACTAACTTACAGTGTGTTGGGAATATCTGATTCACCAGCACTGGCTTTTCCTTATAGCTGCCAGGAGTCCCAGAGACACTCCCCCTACCAAACGCTGGTAACTAGGTGAGGGGAAGGAAACCTCGGCTGCTGAGAGGGAAGGGGGAGGAAGGGGAGGAGCCAAAGTCCTGTAGCTGAACAGTGACAGGGGAAAAAGCTGCACGCTGCTGATAGGATTAATGGAACCTAACCGGTACATTGACAGGAAATCCGGTACAAACCGGTAGGAGCATTTTGGCCGGTACAGTAAAAAAAACAGTACAGTACCGGCCAAACCGGTACAGGAGGGTATGAGTTTGTTAATGGTTTATTACATTATTTAAGCAATAGACCCCATAGAAGCCATGAACCTGTGTCCTGAACTGATAAAATCAATTAAGATTGAAACATGACAGGATAGTTTGGGTTCTTTACAGGACCTCACATTGACCAATAGTGATCCCTCTCTAACACATTGACCAATAGTGATCCCTCTCTAACACATTTACCAATAGTGATCCCTCTCTAACACACTGACCAATAGTGATCCCTCTCTAACACATTGGCCAGTAGCTATTGGTCAGTGTGTTAGAGAGGGATCACTATGGTAAATGTGTTAGAGAGGGATCACTATTGGTCAATGTGTTGTTAGAGGGGATCACTATTGGGTCAATGTGAGGTCCTGTAAAGAACCCAAACTATCCTGTCATGTTTCAATCTTAATTGATTTTATCAGTTCGGACACAGGTTCATGGTTCTATGGGTCTATTTGCTTAATAAATGTAATAAACCATTAACAAACTCATTACCCTCTGTACCGGTTTGGCGGTACTGTACTGTTTTTTTTACTGTACCGGCCAAAATGCTCCTACCGGTTTGTACCGGATTTCCTGTCAATGTACCGGTTAGGTTCCATTAATCCTATCAGCAGCGTGCAGCTTTTTCCCCTGTCACTGTTCAGCTACAGGACTTTGGCTCCCCCCTTCCTCCCCCTTCCCTCTCAGCAGCCGAGGTTTCCTTCCCCTCCACTAGTTACCAGCGTTTGGTAGGGGGAGTGTCTCTGGGACTCCTGGCAGCTATAAGGAAAAGCCAGTGCTGGTGAATCAGATATTCCCAACAACTGTAAGTTAGTAGAGAAGCTGCAGCAGCTGGGTTGGGGGGAAGAAGTAGAGGCTAGGGAGAGAGTGACACTCAGTACTGTGCAGTCTTCCAGAAAGGATATGGTCTGGGAAGGTTCAGCACTGAAGAGCCCAATTGTTGTGCTGGTTACGAGGTTAGTTGCTTTGAAATGTGAGGGGTCTTTTTTATTTAGAATTAAAATAGGGGATTTTTGATTGAAGTGGGTGATTATGATTAAAGAAAATCTGCTTATCTATCTATCTATCTATCTATCATCTATCTATCTATCTATCTATCTATCTATCTATCTATCTATCTATACTATCATTATCGACTCTCCATCATCTACTATCTACCATCTATCTATCCTTTATCATCATCTATCTTCTATCATCTATCTATCTATCTATCTATCTATCTATCTATCTACCTATCATCTATCATATCTATCTATCTATCAAATCAAATCAAAAAGAGCTTTATTGGCAGGATCAATTAATTTTTGACATTGCCAAAGCAAACAAAGAATAATAAATAATAAAACATGTTAGTATTAGAGGTTCACGGTAGGGGGAATGGGTATCAATGGATAGTTATATATGGACAGTACTATAAAGGATATATTGGGTTTTGTCTTAAGTCGATTGGGGAAGGATAAAGGGATAATTGGGCAAGTAATCCTTGGACATTGAGTTCATTTATGCTCCTCTCAGTCTGTGACATGCCGTTACATAGTGTGCCCCATATTTACTGTGGCTTCATCCTCTCCCAGGAGGATATAGAGTTTTCTCTCTCCATCTAAGCAGTTGAAGTCTGGGATAAAGTCCACGCATCTTGAATGGGGGTCCCGATTGTTTTGTTTTGGGGCAGTGTAGAAGGAAGTGGGTTTCATCTTCTAAGGTTCCCTGGTCACAGTGCTGGCACAGTCTGTTCTCTCTTGGAGTATGGTCTGTGTCAGCCATTTCTATTTCTAGGCTGTGTGCACTCAATCTGTAGAGACTCAGGACTTGTCTCTTTTAGTGTTTGTGAATTCTCAGGTAGGGTAGTCTCTTACTAGTGCCTGGTATATATTAGTTTCTGGGACTTTATATTTCTTTCTTCCATTCATCACGTAATCCAATTGGCTCTTGGTTATGGCAGCTGTGATTTGAGGTTAGACAGGTTCTGTGAGTGTGGGTTTGATGTTAGTAGGGAGCTGATGAGTGTTGTTTCAGGCACATGGCTTTTCCTGGTCTTTGTGTATTGAGGCTTTATAATGGTAAGAGTTGGGGCTATGTTCTGTAGGTGAGCCAGAATGATAGGGCCCTTTTTTGCATCTCAAGCAGTAATGGGAATCTGCCAAGCTCAGCCCGACAAGCGATGTTTGATGTACTGCGATGGACCTGGAGGAGGTGCTTACAGAATCGAGATGGAGTATTTCTGGGGGCCAGATTCCCATTTTGAATGGTCTGAATAGGAGACAGGGCCCCATACTTCACTGCCATAGAGTAGGATTGGGGAAATGACACTGTCAAAGATTTTAAGCCAGACTTTTCCGGTGGTTTGAAGTGATACAGTTGTTTTCTTATTGCATAGAGGTTCGCTGGCTTTTGCTTTCAAAGTCTTCTATAGCTGCCCTAAAGCTCCCGAATGGTTGATCTCCAGGCCGAGATAAGTATATTTCTCTGTTCTGTGAGTATCTCGTTATTCAAAGTGAATGAAGGGTCGTGTGTTGATTTTTTGTTTTTCTTCTGGATCATCATAATTTTCGTTTTATTGGATTTATGGAAAGTGCCCCGGTTGAGCTGAATTTCTCCAGGATGGCTAGACTATCTTGTAGGCCACTCTCTGTTGGTGATAGCAGTAAGAGGTCATCTGTGTAGAGCAGGAACTTTACATTGGTGTCATGTAGAGTAAGTCCTGGTGCTGATGAGGTTTTAGAGTGCTGCCAGTTGTTGATGTAGATGTTAAAGAAGTTGGACTCAGGCTACATCCTTGTCTGACTCCCCGACCTTGCAGGAAGTATGAAGTTCTTTTCCCATTCACTTTTACACTGCATTTATTACCAGTATAAAGGATCTAGATGATCATATGTTTTTTCCACTTACCACTCTCCAGAAGTTTTAGGAATAGGCCTGGGTGCCACACTGCATCAAATGCCTTTTTAAAACCCACAAAGAGGCAAATATTCCAATTCCTTGTGTTGTGGACATGATGATTTATGAGGCTTTGCAAAGTATAGATTGTGATCAGTGGTACGATGGTTTGGTAAGAACCAGCTTGGCTTTTACTGAGAATGTTATGTTGTGTGAGGAAAGTAATGATTCTCTTATTTAGAATGCTGTTATACAGTTTTCCAATACACTCTCACAAGATGCTCTGTAGTTGGCTGGATCATAACGGTCTCCACTTTTGTGGATTGGTGTTATCGACCTTGATTCCAGATTCAGGAAATGTCCCAACATATAGGACTAGTTTAAAGGGCATGTCCACCCCCAAAACTAATCCCCCCAACTACTGGCCCATCATGTAGTGTAGTTAATCATTACCTCAAATTCCAGCTCCATAGGGTTCTCCTTTAATCCCCCCCCAAGTCCCAAAAACTGACCACCAGGAGGATAGCAGGGCTCTGCCTCTACCTGGCCTCGGTAGATTTGTCCATGAGTACTGCAGCCCTTCTCCGCCCTCCCTCCTCCTCTCTCCCTCCTCCCGATTCCCTCCCCTAGCGTGAAATCATTCATATGTAAGATTCCCCCTGTCTCCCAGCCCCAACCGCTATGTTTATATCTTTAGAAAGCTCCCCAAACTTTACTTACCTCTCCTCTTTCCTCCGGCGAAGTGAGCTGCCGGCAGCCGCGTCCGTGATGGCTGCCGCTCAGCCAATCACAGACGCGGCTGCCGGTCCCGCCCTCTGCTTGCATTTCTCGCAAGCAGAGGCCGGGAGTGCGGCGGAGGAGAGAGGGGATGTAAGTAGAGTTTGGGGGGTTTCTAAAGAACAACTATAGCGGTTGGGGCTGGGAGCCCTTGGGGAATCTTATATAAAAAATATTATTTTGGGTGGACATACCCTTTAAATAGTTTTGGAATTGCAGTATGTATTTCAGGGGAGCTGTATTTGATCATTTCGGGTAGAATTCCATCTGTACCACTGGCTTTTTTACTTGTAGAGCTTATTTGTCAGCTACTTCCTGCAGTGTTATAGGTGTATCTAATGGGTTTTGGAAGTCCTTGATCTTCTCCTCCATATTCTTTAGTTTGTTGATGATCTGTGTTTTGTTCTGGAGTAAGATCTTGTGTAGGGATTTCTTTGTACAGATCTTTAAGTAGTGAAACCAGACTTTGCCATTTTGGATGTGTGTTGTTTGTTTTGTTTGGATTTTGTGCCAATGTGATTCCAAGTCTCCAGAATGGTTGTTGGAGAGATTGTTCAAGTTTTTTAAGTTTACTTTGAATATAGTTTTGTTTCTTCTTTCTGAGGATAAAATTATATTGACGTTGAGTGACGTCATAAGCTAATTTTAGGTCATGCACTGGGGCTTCTGTGTTTTTTTATTTGACATCACTAGCAGATTTTTTGGGAGTTTTTTGCACTCACTGTCAAACCATTTATTAGATTGTTTGTTGTGGCTTTTTGTGATTGATCCTTTTCACTCCTGACATTTCTGTAATGGTAAAATAAGATTGTTGAGATCTTTTGCTGCTTGCTGAACTCCTTGTTCGCTGAATTCACAAGCCTTTCTATCGTAGTTTAGAAGCATTTCTTTCACCTCCGGTCTGTTGAGGACCTCCTTATAGGTTGGGTTGACTGTGTAGTCCATTTGTAGGAGGAGTTGATATATATTGAATTTGGTTGTGGTCTGACAGGTGTGATTGTGGGGAGCGACTATGAAGGCACTATATTTGAAACGTCCATGTCTGTAATGGCGTAGTCTACCACACTACTGCCCATGTGGGATTTAGGGTTATCTCCCAAAGGGTCTCCCTGGTTCTTCAATTTAGAATGTGAAGTCCTAGGCTTCTACATAGGTTCAGCGTAGTTTCCTACTTTTATTTATTGTGCTGTCATAGCTGTTTCTGTCACTTTGTATGTATGGCAGTGGAGTCTCTGCTCCCAAAAATATAACAATTGCCAGCTGTGAGTGAGGTAATCCTTCTCTCTGCCTTCTGGCATTCATGTCCCCATAGATTAGTACTTTTCCTAGGGTTTGGAAGTATGCTGCTCCTTTTCCAGTATCTCATAGCCCTCAGGATTATTTGTAGGGATTCTGACGGGGCAAAGTATACTGCACATAAGTATATATCAGTTTGAGTGTGGAGGTGATGTGAGCTGCTTATCTTCAGCCCCAGACCTTGATCCCTCTCTAACACATTGACCAATAGTGATCCCTCTCTAACACACTGACCAATAGTGATATAGTACTATAGTATACTAACCAATCAGATTATTTTCAAAACAGAATTTGTAACATTCAGATTCTTTCAGAAAGATTCTGATTTGTTAGTATGCCAAGCCGACTATTTTCCAATTAGAATTGGTTACAATTAGATTCTTTCAGAAAGAATCTGATTGGTTAGTATACCAATCAGTTACTTTCTGAAAAAATCTGATTGTAACCAATTCTAATTTGAAAGAATCGGATTATCTGTTCCCCAGACCATTTCCCATGTCCCAGAGCTATTTACAGTAAGTTACTGTATCATTTTTACAAAATTTTCAAAAATTCCATCGAAAATTAAATGTGTAATCTCGAAAAACAGTTCCATCGTGAGGAAAGTTATTTTTTTTGCACTTTTGGATGTACATTTTTCCCAGACCATTTTCCAGGTCCACAGGTGGAACGGATTTTAGCAGTTTCACCCATCTCTCAAAACCCTGGATTTAAATATCTTCCTGTATAGATTAAAACAAATCAATAAACAAAACAGAAAAATGTGATAGTGTTATACAACAAATATAAGATGGATAATGTCTGTCTTATCTACAGTAGATTTTAGGCTGCACTTTATGTAAAGCTCTAACACTTCCAGTACAATCCAAAACACGTGTGTATATATGTCCCCTCTAATACCTATTATGGTACACCCAATAAGTTCCCTACTGCCTCTGTATATTGTGTAAAATATTCATTTAGGGGATGTGAGACTAATAGAACCAGGATTTCATAGGATTTCTTTTATTTTTAACATCTTGCCTTTATTTTTTTTGTACAAATACCTGTATTTTATAGTAGTGTTTATAAAGATTTTATATCATCTGTATCCACATATAGCTAAACATACACCCACATATTTCCCACTGTGCACCAACGGGCACACTTTTGCTAGTTAATAATAAATAAAAAATATTGTAAATATTGTGAATATTTTTCGTGTGTACTTGTCCTTTAACTAACATTTACTAACATTAACTAACAGTTACATTTACTAATACTAATACTAACACTAACTAACATTAACTAACATTAAAAAATATATACTTTGAGTCGTTTAGGAAAAAAGAGCTTTCAAAATTTGTATTATATGTAAATATTGTAAATATTTTTCATGTGTACTTGTCCTTTAACTAACATCTACTAACATTAACTAACAGTTACATTAAAATTTACTAACACTAACTAACATATGCTCTTTGAGTTCTTTAGGAGAAAAGCACTAAAGGCTGCAATGTATACCGCAATCATTTGCCGCAATGTATACCGCAATGTATACCACAATCATTTGTGCAAGCAGTTTGTGAAGCGCTATCACCAATCACAAGTGCTATAAAAGTAACAAGAAAAGTGCAGTAACTTCATATAACGGTTATATATGGACAGAGCTTGACAGAAAGATCTGCCGCAGAACCGCCTGATTAGAGTGGTGCACCGTTTGCGTTCTTTTATGTGGGGGGTGCCAATTGGCATCCCATCATACCCCCACCAGGTCAGATATTCCACCAACAACTGCTGCCAATCCATGGTGGCCATGTTGTCTGAAGACAAACTAATAGTGGAATAACCCACTTTCTAGGCTCGATTTTAGAGCCTAGATTGCATATAGAAAGACAATTGGAAGAAGGGTTTATAATCAAATGCACTATGCAGAAAAATCGAATATGCAAGTAAAATGTCCATATAACAATATGCGAGTAAATATCGAATATGCAAGTAAAATGCCTATTATACCTATACGCAAGTAAATATCGAATCCACAAATTAAAATGGCCATTATACTTATACGCAAGTAAATATTGAATTATCGAATCAGCAAGTCGTTCATGGGATAATTATCGAATGTTCGAACGTGAGAGCTCGAATGTAGCACGCATGAGAGTAAAATCGATTTTTTGAAAGTCCTGGATATTCAAACGTATTCCCCAGACCATTTCCCAGGCCCCACAGCCATGTTATCATTGATATTTTAAACTATTTGCCTCCCATTGACTTTAATGGGTCCATTTTTGAACTTTCGAACGTTCGAAAACAGACCGAACTTTCGAAAATTCTGCCATCTCTAGTCACATCTTTTCCAACCAATAATACCACAAAACTAATCAGATCGCCTCCCTGAGCTACAATCCCATCCAGGGGCGTATCTAGGGTATAAGAAGATCAGGGGCACTTCTGGGCACTCCATGCGCCGCGCTGTGCCTTTCTCTGCCCCAGTTAGGCCACACCCGTTATGTACTTAATAGAGATGGCCACAAAGACACAGACAGACAGATAGATAACCACAAACATATACACACAGCCCGACAGTGATAAACAGACAGAAAGACAGTAAAATAGACAGACAGAGATAGAGATCAGAGTTGGACAGAGAAACACAAATTAATGACACAAAGGCATAGTAAACTGGCAATTTCATTATATACTGGTAGCAATTTGGTCTTTTTAAACTTACTGTTGTGTTCAGTTGTAGTCAGACACTTGCCCACACCTTTGGCCAGGGAGACCTTCTTGTACCTTTTACATGGACCTCTGTCCCTATCTATCTCTATCTGTCCCTCTCTCTCTCTCTGTATATCTATCTCTGTCTGTATATCTGCTTCTTGTCTATCTCTCTGTGTCTATCTATCTATCTAGCTCTGCTATCTATCTATCTATCTATCTAACTCTGGTATCTATCTATCTAACTCTGCTATCTATCTATCTATCTAACTCTGCTATCTATCATCTATCTATCTAACTCTGCTATCTATCTATCTATCTATCTATCTAACTCTGCTATCTATCTATCTATCTATCTATCTAACTCTGCTATCTATCCATCTATCTAACTAACTGCTATCTATCTATCTCTCTGTGTCTCTCTATCTTTCTAACTCTGCTATCTATCTATCTATCTATCTATCTATCTATCTATCTATCTATATCTGCTATCTATCTATCTATCTATCTATCTATCTAACCCTGCTATCTATCTATCTATCTATCTAATCTATCTATCTATCTAACTCTGCTATCTATCTAACTCTGCTATCTATCTAACCCTGCTATCTATCTATCTATCTATCTATCTATCTATCTATCTATCTATCTATCTATCTCTGCTATCTATCTATCTATCTATCTATCTATCTATCTATCTATCTCTGCTATCTATCTATCTATCTATCTATCTCTGCTATCTATCTATCTATCTATCTATCTATCTATCTATCTATCTATCTATCTAACTCTGCTATCTATCTATCTATCTATGTAACTCTGCTATCTATCTATCTATCTATCTATCTATCTATCTATCTATCTATCTAACTCTGCTATCTATCTAAATCTGCTATCTATCTATCTAACTCTGCTATCTATCTAACTCTGCTATCTATCTCTGTTGTATTCAATTAGATCAACTGGACTTGAAGTTTAGTTCTTGAAGACGTTTCGCTAGTCATCCGACTGGCTTTCTCAATTCAGAATGACTTGTACAAGAATCTTTGGCAATTATGTACTCTGGAAAATCCCAATTAGCATATCACAGCCAAGTGTCCTATGATGTGACATTTCTCTTCACCTGTATACCCACCAAGGAGGCTGTTGACATGGTGAGAAAACAGCTAGGCCAAGACTGCACTCTTACCAGCAGAACAGATCTCAACCCAGAACAGGTGTGTTCCTTACTGGACTTGTGCCTGAATACCACCTATTTCAAATACAGGGATAAGTTCTGGCAGGAAAGTGTGTAGTGACTTGGTAAGAATGGGTTAACTATTGGTATTAGTTCTTAGGACCAATAAAAATACCATTCCACCCTGGAACAGTCCTATTGTTTATATTACGATTAGTGATGCATTGAACCAGATCTTCTTTTCCAGACAATGTGGTGCCGAACCGTGCATCTGGAATTCTCTTCAGCTAGGGGTCTGGTGGGTACTAAGAGGTCATTTTAAGGACAGTCATACATGCAAAATAATTGTATTTCGGTATTGGAATGTGTAAGATAGAAACCAATATTATATTTAGGAATGGAACAGAAGGCCCTTCAATATGATACCCAACATGGAGCCCTTATTCCCTTGCCAAGGCGAGTTATTAATATCTGGGGAAATATCGATTACACACAGGTCATGTTTGGTATTGGAGGAAATGATAATTAATACAGGAGAGGAATATGTGGTCAATATCCCAATACAATGTACATATCTACATTTAAATGGAATCTGTCTAACTGAGGGGAAATGAATGCTTTTGGCTAGTCGTAAATCTAGACATTGCTAGACACTCCCACCTCATGCAATAACCAGGAGTAGGAGGTGTTTCATCAAATGGTTTAAAAACCATTGTATCCCCTACATCTTTGTTCATACTTGGGGACATGCTAAAACGTGTGTATGGACCCAATGTTTCTTCTTGCCCCAGGATACAGGACTTCTTCTAGTGAGTAGGGTCTGTGAATATTTTTATCCTTTTTATTTTATATAACTGTTGTACTTATTGTATGTCATTTTTTATAACACCATTTTATTTTATTTTTGTATTATATGCACTGTCCACCTTTTGGAATATTAAATCTAAAATTTAATTAGTTTTGTCTTTGATGCTCTAAAAGAACTCAGTTAGCCTCTGATAATTTTATATGTGTTTGAATGGAATGTGCAGTGTAAATGCTAATTAACTCTGTGACTGCTTGTGAAGGACTGATGCTAATTAACCAGTTAGTTGCTGGAGTGAATGGTGTAGTGTTAACCATTTAGCTGCCAGGACAGGGGTGTGCATAGTCAGTGAGAGTCAAGAGTGTTTTTGGGGCGTCTTTAAGGCCGTAACTTAAAGTGGTGGCAGCGAATACTGATTAATTGGTCAGATCACGTGCCCAGCGAACTGGCATTCGTGACAAGTTCTATAAGCAAAAACACGGATGTGCTATGGGATCTCCAGTTTCACCTATTGTGGCCAACCTTTACATGGAGGAGGTAGAAAAACAGGTGCTTAATACCTTTAAGGGCATAGCACCCAGTCACTGGTTCAGATATGTGGATGACACCTGGGTTAAAATCCACCAGAAGGAAGTACAAGCTTTCACAGAACACATCAATGTGGTAGACCAAAACATCAAATTTACAAGGGAAGAGGTACAAAACAACAAACTGGCTTACTTGGACTGCTTGGTAGAAGTTAAGGAAAATGGTACACTGGAAGTAGAGGTTTACAAAAAGCCAACACACACAGATCAGTATTTGATGTTTGACTCCACCACCCTTTTGATCACAAGCTGGGTGTCATCAGAACCCTGCAACACAGAGCTGAGAACATCCCCACTAGCACAGAGGCGAAGGCTAAAGAAATTAAACATCTCAGAGGAGCTCTTAAAACTTGTGGATATCCAGACTGGGCCTTTGTCAAAAGAAGTAGAAAGAAAGAAAAGAACACGAATACCAACAGTGAAGGAGAAAAGCAAGACAGGAGAAAGAACATGGTCATCCCATTTGTAGCAGGGGTCTCCGAGAAATTAAGAAGAATTTTCAAACAACACCGTATCCCTGTCTGCTTTAAACCGAACAACACACTGAGGCAGCAATTGGTACATCCGAAAGACCCAATACCGAAACACAAGAAAAGCGACATCATATAAGCAGTGCAGTGCAGTGAAGAATGCTCTGATTTGTATGTGGGGGAGACCAAACAGCAACTGCATCTACGTATGGCCCAGCACAGAAGAGCCAATTCCTCGGGTCAGGACTCAGCCGTGTACCTGCATCTTAAGGGTAAAGGACATACCTTTGAAGATTGTAATGTTAACATATTGGCAAAAGAACGTGACTGGTTCAAGAGAGGTGTTAAGGAGGCCATTTATGTGAAAATAAAGAAACCAAGCCTAAATAGAGGTGGAGGGGTTCGACACCAACTGTCTGCCATGTACCATGCTGTTTTGACACCTTACTCTGGGCATTCCTATAACACCTCTTAGCCACTATCCAATCACGCCCTTAACACTTGGCTGTGATATGCTAATAGGGATTTTCCAGGGTACATAATTGCCAAAGATTCTTGTACAAGTCATTCTGAATTGAGAAAGCCAGTCGGATGACTAGCGAAACGTCTTCAAGAACTAAACTTCAAGTCCAGTTGATCTAATTGAATACAACAGATATACCATGACCTGGATGAATGAGAACCTTCACAAGCATATTTCTGCTATCTATCTATCTATCTATCTATATATATATCTAACTCTGCTATCTATCTAACTCTGCTATCTATCTATCTATCTATCTATCTATCTATCTAACTCTGCTATCTATCCATCTAACTCTGCTATCTATCTATGTTTATCTATCTATCTATCTAACTCTTCTATCTATCTATCTATCTATCTATCTACCTATCTATCTACCATCTATCTATCTTTCTTTCCCTGGTCCTTCCCCAGCAGTGGAAGTGAATGAGTGAATGGTTTAAGTCCACTAGATCCCCATGTGACAGGCCTGATATCCAATAAATGTGTAGCGCCACCCCTCCACCTTGTGTCTTTTTCTCCTGTGGAAAAACAGGTCGGAATTGTTGTGCTCCCTCTGCTGCTGCCAGAATCCTCTCCCCTGGAATTACCACTCTCACTATGCTTGCATGACTGAGTGGTGGGGTAAGCGGACCCCTCCGGCATCGCGCGTGCAGTCTCTGTTCTCCCGCAACCCGGAAGTGAACCGGAAGGAAACCGGAAGTGACGAATGGCGCGGAATTTCAAAAACTAGCCAGTTCACTATGCAAAAAGTTCAGTGTCAGACCCTGCTGGTGTGCTAAGCTGATCTCTCAGTTGTCCAACTGCTCTGCAGTCTCCACTCACGTTTCCGCTGTCACAGACCTACCTAAGCTGCCTGTATCTTGTAAGTAAAAGCAGGTTCTCACAACCTGCATAACTAAAGGCAAAGAATTATTAACTGTCTTTCATGTCTCTTGCAGTGCATCTAGGAGCCCTGGCAAAAGACATAGGTCTGGATCACGGGGGTGAGCTAAACATCTTCGGAGAGGGGTCTGTAATTGCAATCTGTTCACAGATATATTAATGTTGTTCTTCTTGCCATTTCAGCTCTACCATGGAGAAAGTTCCAAGAGACAGAGAGGGATAGAGTGTGCTCTATGCAGCAACACAGCCATTCAAGGGAGCAAAATGAGCGGATCCTGCACAAACCCGTCAATTTCTCTATCACAAGAACAACTATTACAGGCTATGACTACAGTCTTTCAGTCATCAATGGATACCCTCATAGCCAAAACTACAGACAAAGTTTCAGACATACTGAAACAACAAGGAATCATTGGCCAACCAATTCAGGCTAATCTATGCTCATCACTTGAGTCCGAGGGAGAGATATCGGAGGACGGGGAAGAACCTGAAGAGACTCCCAACGATGCCATATCCCCCGCAGCCCTGGAGTTACTCATTACAAAAATGAGAGCAACTTTCCAAATATTTGATCAAACAACAAAAAACAAGGGAGATCTAATGTTTTCAAATAAAACAACATCAAATGTATTTTTCCACCTCCACGAGCAGATGGCAGAAACCATCAAAACAGAATGGGAAAACCCAGATAGAAGATTCTCAGTGTCACAAAATATGACCAGAAACTATCGGTTCCAAAAGGAAGACTCGAAGTTGTGGGATGAGTCACCTAAAATTGACATACCTATAGCTAAATTAGCCAAAAAAGTTGCCCTAGCAACAGACGACTGGGTCTCTTTAAAAGACCCTATGGAAAGAAAGGAGGAGGCGGCCCTCAAAAGAACCTATGTAGCAGCCGGAGCAGCAATCCGACCGGCTATAGGTGTCACAAGTATCACCAGATCCAATAGAATCTGGATCAAAGATTTGGAAGATGCTATTTCTGACGGTGCACCAAGATCAGAACTTCTGAAGCTGTTGCAGGACATTAAACTAGCAAACAACTTTATAGCTGAGGAATCCATGGATTCCCTCAAAGTGTCTGTAAAAACAATGGCCCAGTCTACAGTCGCTAGAAGAGCGCTTTGGCTACGACAGTGGAAAGTAGAAAGTCAGTCAAAACAAGGCTTGACGAGCCTACCATTCAAGGGAAACTTGCTGTTTGGCCCAGCCTTGGACGAAGTAACTGAAAAAATTCTGCTAAAAAATCTTTACCAGTCTTTAGAAGATTTAGGAAAGAAGTTCCCTCTACTTCCTCAGAACAAAACATACAGCAAGCAAGACAGTATCGACCAGGTCGTCCATACTTTCAGAAACAAACTTGGAAACAGGACCAGTCCTTTCGGGACTCAAAAGGATCCAGAGGAAGAGGGAAGAAACCCTTATGACAATCAAACTTTACAGCTGGGAGGAAGGCTTTCCAACTATGTGTCAAACTGGGAAATGAGAAAGGCAGATACTTGGGTTCTACAAACTATATACCAAGGATACTTGATAGAGTTCAAACAGAAACCGTTACAAGTTCTTGACCTCAACAGTACCAAAACAAAAACAAGCAAAGGAAGAATTGGAGAAAATACTACAAGAACTTGTCAGTAGAGCCGTTATAGAAGAAGTTCCAAAACACTTACAATATCAAGGCATCTACTCCCCTCTTTTTCTCAAAAGGAAAAAGTGTGGGAAATTCAGGGTCATTCTAGACCTTCGGTTTGTGAATCAATTTGTACAGCAAACAAAATTCAAGATGGAGACGCTTAACACAATAGTTCAACAAATACAAAGAGAAGACTGGATGGTGAAAGTGGATCTACAAAACGCATACCATCATATACCGATCCATCAGAAACATCGCAAATACCTGAGGTTTCATGTTATGGGACATCACTACCAATACAAATGTCTACCATTTGGTCTCTCCTCTTCACCTCGTACTTTCACGAAGATCTTGGCCCCAATCATAGCAAAAATGAGAATTCAGAATATAGAAATTTACACCTATCTGGACGACATACTAATAAAAGCTCAACAGAAAGAGAAACTTCTGTGGAACTTGGCGTATGTACAAAAAGTCCTTATCAATCATGGATGGATAATAAACGTAGGAAAGTCTAAGCTTGTCCCGACACAGGAAATTCAATTCCTAGGGGTAGTAATAGAGACAAACAAATTACAGTTACGGCTACCTCAAGAGAAACAGTCACAGATAATCAAAGAAGTGAAAAAGTTAACCAGCCTACCTTACTCAACGGCAATGGTATGCCAGAAAATTATAGGGAAACTAGTAGCTGCATCCGAAGCAATCCAATGGGCAATGATGCATGTGAGACCACTACAACTAAACCTACTAGATCAATGGAACAACGGTCAATCTCCGAACTGTCAAATCCTCCTCCCATCAGAGGTCAGACAGAAAATGAAGTGGTGGCGAACGACAAAAACTTCAAACCTATCCAAACCTACTACTATTCATGGATCACAATTACTGTCGATGCCAGCCCTGTGGGCTGGGGAGCATGGTGCAACAGTCACCAAGTACAAGGGAAGTGGAACAACCACTGGAGGAAACAAAATCAAAATCTCAGGGAACTCCATGCATTTAATACAACACCTACCAGTACAGGTACAATCAGACAATATATCAGTGGTCTTTTAACTGAACAAACAGGGTGGAACAAGAAGCAAAAGCCTCTGGAAGGAGACAGAGAAAATCCTAACCTGGGCGGAAAAGAACATACTACACATAAGAGCCATTCATATCCCAGGGAAACTAAATATTCAAGTAGACAGGCGATATACAGACGACCCGACAGAATGGAGTCTGAAACAGTCAGTGTTCAGTCATCTAACGAACAAGTGGGGAATTCCACTGATAGACCTTATGGCAACCAGGTCCAATGCCAAACTGAGCAATTTTTGCCCTCGCTTTCCAGACAACCAAGCAATAGGGACAAATGCGTTCTCCATCAAATGGACTCCTCACCTCATGTACATCTTTCCTCCAATACCTCTAATCAACAGAGTGCTCAAGAAAGTACAGGAAGACGGAGCACTGATAATAATAGTCCTCCCCTATTGGCCGAGGAGACCTTGGTTTCCGTGGGTACAGAGGCTAGCAATTGCTCCACCAGTCAGACTTCCAATAACACCCAACCTGATCAGCCAAGGCCAACTGATCCATCTCAATCTAAAACAGCTTAACCTGTCGGCATCGCTCTTGAAATCCAATCCATGAAAACAGCTGGGCTGTCAGATAAAGTAATCCGGACAATAATGTCGTCTACTAATAAGACAACATCTAATACCTACTATAGAACGTGGGGAAATTTTTCAACATGGTGCCAGCAGAAAGGCCTAAAAGCCGAACATGCTGAAATACAATCTATTCTGGAATTTCTACAAGAGGAGTTAGACAAAAATCTAAGTCTGGAAACCCTCAAAAGACAAATTACTGCTATCTCATCAGTCACAAACAAAAAAATGGGCATCTGAACCCCTAATAATCAGGTTTATAAAAGGTGTCAAACACCTAAAACCAGTAAGGAGATCACCAGTTCCTCCATGGGACTTAACCCTAGTCCTCAAAGCTCTACAGACAAAACCATTTGAACCACTGACAGAAATAAGTATCAAAGAGCTTACCCTTAAAACAGTGTTCCTGATAGCAATTACATCAGGCCGTAGGGTTTCAGAGATAAGAGCTCTGAAGTGTAATCCACCATACCTTGTATTTCAATGTAATAATGTGATTTTAAAACCCGATACAAACTTCAATCCAAAGTAGTTTCGAAATTCCACATCAATCAAGAAATACATTCCAGCAATGCAAGAGACTACCAGTGAAAGTCAACTAGATGTAGGAAGGGCATTGAAGCAAATATATATGAAAACAAAAGAATTCAGGAAAACAGACTATTTACTTGTTAATTTCAGGGTATCAAAAAAGGGTGTCAACCAAAATACCCAAACATCTCAACTTATCCCAACTATCTAACGCTGCTATCAAGCTATTCTATCTATCTATCAAACTCTGCTATCTATCTATCTATCTATCATATTTCTATCTATCTATCTAACTCTGCTATCTATATCTATCTATCTAACTCTATCTATATCTATCTATCTAACTCTGCTATCTATCTATCTATCTATCTATCTAACTCTGCTATCTATCCATCTATCATCTATCTATCTATCTATCTATCTATCTAACTCTGCTTTCTGTAGACACCAGAGCGAAGTCAGTATAGTGTAGGGGGAGGCCGGGAGCGCAGAGGCTGCCAGTAATGCTCTGCGCCGGCGCTCGTGTCACATCATTACGCCGGCGTAAGCAACTTGCCGCCGCGGAGTGCGGAACTCCGGAAACTAGAAGGTTCGGGGCACATCTAAAAGGCACAAGCAGTGCCCCGAATGTTTTAACGTAGATACGCCCATCTAAGCCAGGCTCACATTGCTCAGCCTAATCCTTAAAGGGCATGTCCACCCTTTTTAAAAACTTTTGCCACCATGCAGGGGATACCCTTCCACCCCCAACCACTATATTCACAACTTCAAAATTGCTTCCCTTCTTTACTTACACCTCCTTGATCCTGCACTGATCTGATCTGTCTCCCCTGCCCACCGGAACTGCAAGCAGGGGGCTGGACCTGCAGCCGCGGCTGTGATTGGCTGAGAGTCAGCCCATCACAGCCGCGGCTGAAAACCGGTGCTGGAACGAGGAGGAGTAAGTAAAGAAGCGATTCTGAAGTTATGAATATAGCGGTTGGGGGTGGGAGGGTATCCCCTGCATGGTGGCACAAGCTTTTAAAGCTACATAACTGCCAGCCACAAAGGGAATGGGAAGGAGGGAGGGAGAGGGGGGAAAGGGCTCTACTGAGCATGCCTCATACCTTGATGAGGTAAGCAAAGCTACAGGCACAGGATGAGGAACTGACAGCTCCTACCCAGCAGTTTCCTGCACTTTGAAAAGGAATAGCAGGAGAACCACAAGGAGCACAGATGTAAGGTAAGGATATTTTTTTTTTTACAGTGGGGCCAGTAGTTGCTAAAATTTTAGTTTGGGGGTTGGACATGCTGGACATGCCCTTTAATCCCAGCAAAATGCTCCCACTACGCCCCGCCCACCTAGTTGTAGGCTTCCTCTGATTGGGCCTTTTCCGGCGCATGCCCAGAATCATTTTAGTTGATCCCGATTGGAAATTTCTTGGGTCATTTTCCCGGAGCCGTTTGGGTGGCAGAGTTGATTGTGGAGATATGGCGTCTCCTTCGCGAAGACTGCAGACGAAGCCCGTTATAACCTGCCTGAAAATCCTCTTGCTCATCTACACCTTTATCTTCTGGGTGAGAGTAAACGCAGGGCGCACTGGGGAGGCGGTGCCTGTAATGCGGTGAATATTGCTGGCTGTGGGGGGGGTCCATTAGCGATTGTGGGTCTGAGCCCAGGACACTGTCACTTCGACCAATGTAACAATGGCACTTGGTTATTTCTAATCAAACGTTCCCCACAGCAGGACTGCAAGTTTCTGCTGCTTTCAGAGATGGATTAGTTATGTGGAACCATGGCACACCAGGATGAAACTAAGGCATGCTGGGATTTGTAGTTTCTAAACCTCTGGAGTGCCAAGGTTCCACACCAATGGATTAGGATCAATGGAGCTCCCCCCCCTTCTTATCATAGTTTCAACCCAAGCCTGGTTTCAGCATCAACATTTCATTGGTCAACATTAATTATGAAATTTCAGTGGGGTGATTGTGAGAATCAAGATAAGAAAATGTTATAGTTTGTTGTGTAATGGGCTGGGTTTAACGAGCAGCAATTTAATATAGCTGTTAAATATAGCGGTTCGGCTCTAGATAAATCGCTGGCGTTCACCAGTGTCATAAGTGATCCTCTCTGGTTCAAAAAGGAGCCATGCTAACTGATCTGGAAACTGTTAACGCAACTTTAACTCCTAAAATCTGCATATCAACACAGGGTAAATAAGCCGGAATATCTTTTCAGAGAAATCCCTTGCATTTTTAATAATGGATAGAAAAACTGCTCAGTGAGTCTTCTAGGTCTTGGCAGATCTGCCACCAATATAAGATATTACATTAAACATGCTGGAGTTTACTGTTAAAAAAATTGTCTGAAACATCAAACACAGAATAAATATATATACTACTGTTTAATGCGAGAATGCATGTCTTGTTTGTGAAAGCTTACCATTATTTCCCTACTGCCATGTGAAAACTAAAAATTGAGAAATTTAATTAGGAGAAAGCCATTAAAATAAACATCAAGGTGTTAAAATGACTCCTTGAGTAGCTTTTTTGTTTGTTAGCCTGGGTACACACGGCCGCGAGCGCTCGGCCGGGATAAATGTCCATTGGTTGCGGCAAATCTGTAGAAAACTTTGAAAAATTTCTGCTGTGCAAACACTGTTTTCACTCATTCTGACAGCTGATCCATGGATTGGTGCAACATCTACAGGCGCTTATGCACAGAAGATTGGACAGATGTTTCCAGTCTGCAAATAGGGTTTTAGAAAGTGTGAGAGGGGCAATCACCTATAAGAATTCAAATACAAAAAGTCAATAGAGGAGATGTGTTCACATGCAATAAATTAGCCGGTTGCAGTTATAATGTCTGTTGCCTGAGTCTCCTCTATTGACTTTTTGGATTTGTATTATGCTGTTGGATGGAGACATAAAATAGTTAGCTGGATTGCTCTTCCAATCACCTATAAGAATACATCTACACCCCTGTAATTCTACAGCATGCAGGAGGGTAGGACTATGCTCTTCTACCTCTCTCTAAATTGTAGTTTTCTCACATACTTTCTTAAAAATAGCAATTGTGGCCCTTAAAATGCTACAATCTATAGCTTCACCAAAATGAAGCAATTTTTTGTGAGAAAAATAACTCTTAAACATTTAACTTCTGGCTGTCACTATTTACTCTTTTGCTTGGCTTTTTGTCAGCCTCATGTAAACGGATTGTACACATCACCTCCTGTTTAGTTTTGCACTTTTCTTTTATGACCTTGCATTTTACTCTGCTGTTAGGGCTAGGCCACACTAGCATGTTTCTCACATGCCATGTTGTTTATATGTGTTTTTAAAGGGCAAGTTACCAAAATAAGTTACTCAAAAATTGTATGTAAATGAACCACACACACACACCTCAAAACTGCAATAGTTAGGCTGGGTACACACTATACTATATTTTTGTCCGACTGACCGAACTGTTTTGTGTAGGTGGGGGTGTTAGCAACCGCAATTGGTGCTGTCGATAAATCACGGCCAATCGTGCGACAGACAGCCATTTGTCCTGGCCGAGCCCTCGTTAGTAGCGAACGCTCGGTCAGGGCTAAAAGTCCTGTGTGTACCCAATCTTAAAAATCTGAGAGATTTCAGATCTCTTTCTGCTTCATGGTGCTATCAGTCAGCAGCTGTCAGTCATGGATGTTACAAATTATATCACAGCCAATGGCTGAATGTTATTCCACTAGCTTCTCCTATCGGCATATACAAGCTTGTAAAAAAGCTCAGAGCACAAAAAGAGGAGGCAGAAACTTTTGAAAGGCAGAGAGAAGAGGAGAGCATCGTTTTGCTGCATAGATTTGCCCACTTTTTAACTATTTTAGTTTTGTGAGGTGGTTTACCTATGTGGGTGAATATGACCTTTGAGGTTAAAAATACTCCTTCACATCATATCTGTTGTATTCAATTAGATCAACTGGACTTGAACTTTAGTTCTTGAAGATGTTTCGCTAGTCATCCGACTGGCTTTCTCAATTCGGATGACTAGCGAAACGTCTTCAAGAACTAAACTTCAAGTCCAGTTGATCTAATTGAATACAACAGATATACCATGACCTGGATGAATGAGAACCTTCACAAGCATACTCCTTCCCATCACTTCGGAGATTTCTTGAATTTGTGTTATTTGCATTTTTTTCCAAAAGGCTTACTTTGAGAAAATAAAACCGCAATACATCCCCAATCTTTCCTTTAAAATGTTTTATGGGGTTCAGGAGCTAAAATCACTCCGATCAATCTGCAATTTTTACCCCTTGTTTGCCTTTTTTAATGTATAAATTTAGCCTTAAGTTCTCCTTTATGTTTTTTTTAGTTGCTATGGGTTTGCCTCTTATTTCAGTAGATTATAATCCTTATTTTTCTCTTCCCCCATGCTTGGCAGAAGCAAGTTGGGTAAGTTTTGGTGCACAGATTTCTTTATTAAAAACATATGCAATAAATTTTCAAAAGTTCTGCTGAACAATAAATTGCACCATTTCACTGTGAGGGAAGGAAATCTCCACAATTTTTTTTTCATTCTTGATCCTAGTGTATGAAAGTAGTACTGCAAAGGGTAGGGTAGGGTTTTAAAATGTCCTCCTTTCCATAAAAATCTTCCAATTTAAAGTGCATGTTAACCCCCATAATGAAAAACCTATACTAACCTCCTTGCTTTTCTTAGTCGCACTTTTCTCAGTCGCGCCTTTGTCCTCACCTTTTCTGTATAGAGGAGGCACACTGCAATGCAGAGTCAGTCTTTGGGCGTGATGTCACAGTAATGGCAGTGACTGACTGCTGCAACATGGTATATAGCAGACAACTGTGAGATGCTAGCTTTTTGGGGTGGAGAAATGTAAGTATTATGGACTTCAGTGATCACAGAAGGGCAAGTAACTATAGCAATCTCAGGTTTTGGAGGGAGAGGGGTAAGTTTAGGTTTGTGATTGGGTCAAATTGCTGACACTGTAATTCAAGTGTAGTGCTAATTTCTTGCACTTAGGCCTGTTACACAGGGGCCAACTTGAGTCCGATATATTGGTCAATAGATCTGTCGGTCAGGTTATTATCTGTCATTAGGTTTTAATATTGTACGGCTTCTATTTTGACATCATCAACATGATGCGTCTAAAG
Organism: Hymenochirus boettgeri; assembly: GCA_019447015.1. Taxonomy (NCBI): domain Eukaryota; kingdom Metazoa; phylum Chordata; class Amphibia; order Anura; family Pipidae; genus Hymenochirus; species Hymenochirus boettgeri. The sequence goes on from CM033476.1 coordinate 180,559,991, forward strand.
AAGTATTCACAATTGGCTGTGGTTTTCTGACATCTCTGATGGTTCAGAATGATACTGTTTTTTTCAGGAAAACATTTAAAAACATTTTTAAACATTTCTTAAAGAAGAACTTTAGTTGATATAAAGGTTTTCTAAACAAAATGTACCTTGGACAGGTGAGGTAGGATTGGTTATTCCTACCTTCCAAAATCATTTGTGAGGAGCGCTAGCATGAAGAAAACTGCTTCTTCAGTGCTTCTTCAATATAGGAGCTTCCAGGTATTGGCCGTCTGTCAAAGCCAATGGCTGAAGGCAGTTACTAAAGCTGCCTCCTCTGCTGCTGCTGTGTGGCAAAAATTAAACGTAGAAGCAGAAACATATGCTTTTGCTTGTCATTAAGCTGTGTGCAAAGTTAATTAAGATGGTGGAGATACCCTTTAAGGATTTTCTTCACAATTCAAATATAGTGGTGTAAGAGACTCTATCCCACCCCCAACCACCATATTTGATTGTAAAAAAAAAAAAAAGAATGTGAAATGTACTTACTGAGCTTTGTTCCTCCCTGCATTCAGACCCGGCCCTCTGATTGCATAAAACTGCAAGCAGGGTCAGACTGGCAGCCGTGTCTGTGATTGGCTGAGAGGCAGAACGAGGCTCTGTAAGTACATTTCAGTTTTTCCCCCCAATAATATAGCGGTTGGGGGTAGGATAGGGTCCACTACATTATAGAAAAACAATTTTGTGCTAGGGCACAGGGAACATAACAAGGATCGGGAGGGAGGGGGGTAAAGGGCTGCAGTGAGCAAGCCAGAAACCTCTCCGAGGAAAAGTAAGAGGCGGAAACGTTTTCCCTCCCAGCCTGGCTCCTACTCTTCACTTTCTAGGCAGACATTGCAGGAGAACTATTTGGAGCAGAGAGGTATGGTAAGGGGTAGTGGGGGAGAATTTAGTTTTGGGGGTGGACATGCCCTTTGAAAATAGAAAATAAAATCGAAGAGTTTTGAAGGCGTGGTTGTCCATATGCAGGCAGAGAAGACTGCTGGTGACATGAGTACAAGCAGCTGAAAGCAGGCTGCATTCAATAGTCATACTGTTTGTGGCAGTTAAAAGTGGGCCAGCAACAATGTAAAACAATTTTTTTTGTTTATCCACCTGATGAACTTTTTTATTGCTAAACTCTTGATTTGCCCTTTTTGTTTTTTTTAAGTGACCTATATTGGTCAAATAATGTAATTTGTGATTTAAGGGATTTAACTAGATTTTTTTTTTTTAATTGAGTGTTGAAAATGTATACACACTGTAATTATGTTACTTTGACCATAACAATAGCTCTCTTTAGATTACAGGTGTTATCCTCTTGACGGTTGGTGTTTGGGGAAAAGTCAGCCTCGATGTCTACTTTTCTCTGCTCAATGAGAATGCCACAAACGTTCCGTATGTCCTTATTGGCACTGGTGCTATTATAATCCTTCTGGGTACATTTGGATGTTTTGCGACATGTCGTGCAAGCTCTTGGATGCTGAAAATGGTGGGGATATTTTAGTTTAAATTTTTCTTGCTTTTTCCTGTGACTTTCTGTAAAGTACAATTTAATTTCTGTGATTTAAGGTTAAAGGCATGGAAAATTTTAATATATGATGCAATGATAATGTCACAGTAGTTTGTAGAATTGTAATAAATTGTCCTTTATAGTGGAACTTTAAAGAGCATCTTTTTTTCAAAAAAAAAAATTTTTTGTTTATCCATTATTGGAAACTAACAAAAAAGGTGGTGGTTGGTTTAATCTGTCAACTATTTCTTAAGATACCAGTAAACCCCCGATTCTAAAAAAAAAAAAAATCGCTGGTTCAAGAATTGGATTATTAAAGGGCATGTCCACCCCCAAAACTATAATCCCCTCCACTACTGGCCCCATTGTGTAGTGTAGTTTAATCCTTACCTTACATCCCAGCTCCATATGGTTCTTCTGCTATCCCCTCCCCCAAAGTCCAAAAAAACGCCTGCCAGGAGTACTGCAGAGTCCATATAGGACTCTGCCTCCTGTCTCCCCTCCGGCAGAAGTTTGGCATGCGCACTGCAGCCCTTCTCCACCTCCCGATTTAGATTCCCTCCCCCTAGAGTAAAAACCTTTTTATATAATAGTCTCCCTGTTCCCCCAGCCCCAACCGCTATAGTTTTAATATCAGAAAGTGCCCCAAGTATTACTTACCTTCCCTCTTTCCTCTGCCGAACTGAACTTCCAGCAGCCGCGCCCGTGATTGGCGGCCGCTCAGCCAATCAGCCAATCATGTAGACAGATTTGAAGAAGGGTGCTACCTTTCCAGTACACCATTCAATATCTGATATTATTTCAAAATGAATGGAAAAAAACGGAAAAGAAAACGATGACCTCTGGAAAGTTTCTTTAAAAATACCCATTCGATGAATCAGTAGCTAGAGTTTGGGAGGTACCACCTAAGGTAGATGCGGCTGTTGTAAGACTGGCAAGAAGAACTACCCTACCTATGGACGATGCATCGGTCTTTAGAGAACGCAGGATGCAATTTAACTAAAAGAAATCCTATCTGGCGCTGCCTTTGAACCAGCTGTTGCCCTTACTTCAGTTTCGAGAGCAATGAAATTGTGGGCAACAGAGATGGAGCAAGCCTTAGCCTCCAATGCAAAATGAACCAAGCTCAAAGACATGTTGGCAGATATTAAAGGTGGAATCAAATTTTTCGCCAAAGCCTCTATTGACTTAGTACACTTAACAGCTAGAGCCATGGTTTTGTCGGTGGCAACCCGTAAACCCCTCTGGTTAAGACCATGGTCGGCCGATTCCACGTCCAAAGCTAATCTTTGTCAAGTGCCATTCGAAGGAGAGCGTCTTTTCAAAGAAAAATTAGACAATATCATAAACAGAGCTTCGGAAGGAAAAAGTTTGTTTTTTCCTCAAGATAGAAGAGCTAAAAGGGGCCGAGTAGAATATCAGGCAAGGGATAAAAGCTTTAGAATGGTTAGAGCATATAGGCCCGGTAAAGAACCCTTCACACAAACTACATGGAAGTCAGGGAAGCCTTTCCAAGGGAAGAAAGAGGCCCTTTTCACATCTCGCTCCTTTCGACAAGTACCAGTGGGGGGAAGGTTGTCCCTATTCTTAAGTACTTGGGTCAAAACAATAAAGGACAGTTGGGCGCTAAGGGTAATAAAGGATGGATTCAAAATTCGATTTCATTCCTTTCCAAGAGAAAATTATTTTATCAGTACCCCCGGTGCCTCAAAAAGAAGAACTGCTAGTGATTTCAGCCTATATAGACCAACTAAAAGAATCAAGAGCCATAGAGCACATTCCTTTGAGAGACACAAAAAGAGGTTTCTACGCAAAACTGTTTTTAGTAACAAAAGCATCAGGGGCTCTAAGACCAGTTTTAGATCTGCGACAACTGAACAAATATGTTTTAAAAGAAAAATTCAAGATGGAGTTGTTACAATCAATCATAAAGGTTATATACAAAGACTCATGGCTAACAAGCATAGACTTAAAGGACGCCTACATTCACGTCCCAATCCACCAATTATCAAGCAAATTTCTACATTTCGAATTCGGAGATCATCACTGGCAATTTACGAGTCTGCCTTTAGTTCTGTCTGTCACCCAGAGTCTTCACAAAAATTAGTGACCCTAGTAGCCTGTCTAGGGGTAAAAGGTGTGGCTGTATACCATGGCTATATACCATACCTGTTGGTCATAGCAAACTCCAGACAGCAGTCGATACAACATACAAAAAAAGTTCTTCAGTTTCTTCAGAAACATGGGTGGATTGTGAACACAGAAAAGAGCAGACTACAGTCATCTCAAGACCTGGTCTACCTAGGTGCCCGTTTTCAAACGAAAAAGGAGCTAGTATTGCAACTGGAAGACAAAGTGACAAAGATTATTCTGGAAACTCGACATAACAGACAGCGGCCAAAGTCCTCAGTAGCATCTTTGCTCAAGGTGTTAGGTCTAATGTCAGCGGCCATTCCACTGGTAAAATGGGCAAGATGGAATATGAGAAGTCTACAACAATTCCTTTTGTCAAGAGTAAAGTGCCCTCATCTAAAAATGAAGAAATTGCTAAAACTTACAAAGGCTATAAAAAGAATTTGAAATGGTGGTGCCAAGAGGAAAACTTAAACCAAGGTGTTTCGCTAGCTGCAAGTACTAAAGTATTCATAACTACAGATGCATCCGAAACCAGATGGGGAGCCTACATGCAGGAAAAGGTGGTGCAGGGTCACTGGCTCATGAGAGGAAGAAATTCCAACCGGTTAGAGATAAAGGCAATAAAGTTTGCATTGAGACACTTCGGGAAGGATTTGCAAAACAAGGATGTGGTAATAAGATCAGACAATATGACAGCAGTAAGATATATCCAAAGACAGGGAAGGACAAGAAGTGTAAACCTCTTGTGCGAAGTAAGTCCAATTTTCTTGTGGGCCCAAAAACATCAGCCATTTACATCCCAGGTGCCCAGATCCAAAAGGCCGACTTTTTAAGTCGTCAAAAAATACATCCAGGGGAATGGAGCTTAAATACGCAAATCTTCGAAGATCTAGTAAAGAAATGGAGAAGGCCAAGAGTGGATCTAATGGCCACCGAAAGGAACAACAATATGGACAAAGAGGAAGTGATTGCGATCATTCCAGCCTGGCTGAGGAGGCCGTGGTATCCTCTCCTGTTATCCCTCGCTATAGAGGAACCAGTTAGAATTCCTCAAATAGAAGGGTGGTTAACACAGGGTCCATTTCAGAACCAAGACCGGGAGCACCTATCTCTCATGGCCTTGTGATTGAGCGGGCAAGATTAAAAAGTATGGGACTTCAAAACAAGGTGGTGGAATTCCTTCTAAAGTCCAGGAAACATTCTACTTCCCAGAAATACTATAGAATATGGAAATGCTTTTCTGAATTTGCAAAAACAAGACAGTTCGATCCTTTAAAACCATCTCTGGCAGAGATAGTAGCATTTTTATGCAGCAGACTCCAAAAAAACTTACAAAAAAAGTATGTTAAGAGGGCAAATATCAACTTTGACAGCAATAACAGACATAGAATGGGCGTCCAACTCTCGTGAAAATGTTCTTCCAAGCTTATTTACATGTAAGACCAAGGAAAGTTTCTAATGTGCCACCATGGGACTTGACGCTTGTGCTGGACGTTCTAACGTCAGCCCCCTTTGAACCTTTAGAAACAATTTCAATGTGGCTCATGACCCCCAGGGTCTTTTTCTTGGTGGCAATTATGTCAGCTGGACGAGTAGGAGAACTTGGATCCCTTGCAGCCGGTCCACCAGATACTTTAATTCTACAGGATAGAGTTAAATTAAGACCTTCCTTTGATTTTATGCCAAAAGCTGTAACAGACTATCATATGAACCTCCAGTTTACCTTACCTACCTTTTGCCCAGAACCAAGGACAAAAAGAGAAACACAATGGAATACCTTGGATCTGGTAACATCGATAAATATATATCTACAGGGAACAGAAGGATGGAGAAAGTCGGAAAGGTTGTTTATAATGCCAAGAGGATCAAGAAAAGGTCAAGCACCTTAAAAGAAGACGTTAAGCAAATTGATACTGACGTGTATTCAAAAGGCTTTTTCCTTGAGAGACTTATCTATCCCACAGGGGCTAAAAGCTCATTCCACCAGGGCTATAGCCAGTTTGTGGGCATGGCAAACAGGTTTACCTATTCAAGAACTTTGTTATCAGACAAGATGGTCTTATAAAACATTACAAATTAGATGTTTTCTCTGCCCAAGAGTCAAAATTTGGGAAGAGAGTGCTAGAATCAATTGTGCACTCTATAGAATAAAATGTGTGTTTTGGAGTAAGTAGTAGTGTGTCGCCCACCCTTATTATTTTAGCTTTGGTAAATCCCTATAGTGAAGTGCTGCCATTTATGACTGGGGAAAACATGAAATCGATACCACTTACCGTGATTTCTGTTTCCCAGTCAATGGAAATGGCAGCATTCGCTATTCCCCGATTTATGTTCAGCATTTAAAACAAGACAAGGAAGCAGGGGTTTGCGGGGCTTACTTATAATATCCTGTCCACGCATCTGGGGGGAGGAGTTAACCTTATAGTGAATGCTGCCATTTCCATTGACTGGGAAACAAAAATCACGGTAAGTGGTATCGATTTCATGTTTTCTGATGCAGAATGTTCGGCGTCATGGGAAACTGACATTTTGCAGGTACACACATTGGTTGGTTTATCTATGTATCTCCTTTCTGTTTTTTTTGTCTCCAGTTCTACTCCATAATTTTTTTTTAAAAATGTTTTTTTAATAAGCTCTGCTAACATTGTATTCTTGGTCACCACCGGGTGGAGATGGTTATAAACAGAGTTTAAATTACCCTCAGCTTGTGTGGCAGTGGGTGGTGGGGGCAGTCAAACGGCAATATGGGTCAGTTTGGGGGGGAAGGGGGTTGGTTCTTGTAAACAACTTCAATGTCTTTGGTGTATAACACCCAGTCTAAAAAGTCAAAATTGTTGTTTTGTTCTGTGCTTCCCATGTAAACTTGATGGTCTATCAGATGAGTGAGTTTGTGTTTTGTACAACTTGCAATTTGCTTTTTGTTTTTATTTTTACCCATTTATCTTTCACAAACCTGAACCAATGGCTTGGTGCTGATCCTTTATATGTGTCCAAGGCTCTTCTTGAATTGGATTATGCACTGGATTAGGGTATTTGCATACCGTATATACTCGAGTAAAAGTCGAATTTTTCAGGCTTTAAAGTTGAAAACCTAATTTAGATCCAAATTCTGCAATTGGGGATAGTAACCAGTAGGTGGCGCTGTGTTAACCAGCATAGAAAGTTACAGGAGCTTTTCTTGCCTTTACAATCGTTCCTGCTTCCTGTACTGGATTCACTCAGCACTGTCACTGCTCATCTGGATGCTGTAAATCTGATGGGTCTCCTCCGTTTAAGGCAAAAAACAGCTGCTAGTACAGTGAAAATGACGGCTTGAAACTACTACTCTTAGGTGACATTTTTAACTATTGGGATCAGAGAGTCCTTTACTATATTGGGGTCAGAGGGCCCTTTACTATATGGGTCATAGGGCCCTTTACAATATTGGGGTTCAGGAGAATTGTAAATGATGGTAAGCTTAATTAAAAGTTTACTGAATCTTGCCACTCCACATGTTTAGAAGCTGAAACTCCCAGCAACAGCATGCTGGGAGTTGTAGTTTTAAAACATCTGGAGTGCCAAGGAATTGGGGGTTACTGGTACTGGATTTGGCTATTACTTTATGGGATTCATGTATGGGAATTCTGCTGTCCATTTAAAGGGCAACTAATTTCTACCCTCAGCTTATACTCGAGTCAATCGGTTTTTACAAATATTTCAGGTAAAATATGTACCTCGACTTATACTCGAGTATATACGGTATTTATACCTCCGGAACCAACTGAAGTGGTAAAAATATCGTCTATCTCAAGTCCGGTTGAGTGAGGTTTTAGTAGTGTGCTTTCATTTGACATTTTTACTGTGGCAGGAAAAATTCTTCTTTGTTGGAATAATTGTGTGTGAGACTCTTAACTAAATATAGAAATTCTCTTTTCAGTACGCAATGTTCCTATCCATAATTTTCCTGATTGAACTGATAGCAGCTATTGTTGGCTTAGTCTTCAGGCATGAGGTAAGGGCAGAAAAAGGGTTTGTTCCTAAAAGTTATTGCAAGAGTCTGTGTAGTACTGACATTTAATTTATTTATTTTTTTTGCAGATAAAGAATAGTTTTACACAAGGGTATATGAATGCTTTGAAGCAGTATAATTCTACAAGTGATCCTATAAGCCAAGCTGTAGATACGATACAGAGGACTGTAAGTTGCTTTAGCTTTCACCGTATGGTAATGCTGTCCACAAATATTTCTTGTTTATTTCCTGCATTACTAACCAAATATGTTAGAATCCATATTGTCCCAATTCTGGAAGAGTAAGCTGGCCTCTCCCTCCATGCAGTCAAACTGTGACAACTGACATCACAGCCAGTGGTTGACTGCGTTTTCACCTGCTGCCTACTCTGCACATGTTCAAGCTTATAAAAAGCTCAATCAGCAGAGGGTAGAGACAAATTCCCTTGTCGAAAAGGAAAAGAACATATTAAATATCTGGCTAGAAATGCATGTAATAAAGTAGCAAAAATAGCAGTTGGGGTTGCAGGCAGATAACTGGCCGGTTAAGGTGGCCATACATATGAACAATAATAGGTAAATCCCGTCGGGGAGTGACGGAATTTACCTATAATGGTTCGTATGTAGGGGCTTTTCCTGACCAATCGGAGTGCTGACGAAAGACTGTAGCATTTGATGGGGAATTTCCGTCGCCCGTTATCGGCACCCTTTACTAATGGTAAAGCGTATGGGGATTGGGTCCGTGATACCAATGTGATCTGTCGGCACACATGCAGTGGGATCACATGTGTATAGCCAGTTTTAGTCACCAGTTTTTTGTTTTAAAGGACAATTATACTCACCTCCCCCTCAATCCTTCCACCCCACTCCTGCAAAGTACCTAGTGTGAGGACCTAAAATGCTAAGTCCTCACCTCTGGGTACTTTACAAAAGTCCTGTACTACATACTTGTAATCTCCCTCGTCTATCTGGTCCGATCCTCCCCACTTTGAGTGACAGGTCGCGAGGCAGCCAATGGTAAGACTCTCTCTGCAAGGAGGCGTGTCTTCCCATTGGCTGCCTCCCGAACTGTCACTGACAGTGCCAGTGGGGAGGATTGGACCGGAGCGACGAGGGAGTAGTGCAGGAAGTAGTGCAGGACTTGTAAAGTACCCAGTGGTGAGGACTTAGCGTTTTAGGTCCTCACCCTAGGTACTTTGCAGGAATGGATCGGGGGAAATGGTAGGTATAATTGTCCTTTAAGGTTGGACATGCCCTTTAAATATGCTTATAAGCCAGGGCTAAATAAATTCCATGAGCCAAATGTGCAATGCACCAGGTGCCTTTTTTTTCTTTTGACATCCGTGAAACTAATGTCAAACTGACTTCTAATGTTCTATCACTGGTTCTTCGGCCCCACTAGACTATTTTGGTGTGCAATGAGCGCTGCACTAACACAGCGCACACCAATAGAGGAGGATGGGCATTGCCCCACTTTCCCTGCTGCCCTGAGCTGCGATGTCTAACCTTTTCGCCGTGCATGCGATCACCATCTTTGGTGATCGCATGCAGCTTCCTTCGAGAAGAAGGGTCGAATGCGGGAGATGTTTTTGAGTTGGAGCCAACAGGAAAAGGTTTGAAGGAAAATCTGAATCTAGCATTATTCCCAGGCAGCGGACATGAGAGTAGATGGGGATGTGGATGTGTTGTTAATATTAATAGTAAGGCTAGGGAGGACAACAGATTGGGAGGGTGGGAAAAGGATATGTTCAGTCTGTTTAGTTTGAGGAAGCGGGAGGACATGAAGGCAGAGATGGCACTAAGGCAGTCAGGGACCTGGGATGTCAGTGTAGGGAGATCCGGGGCAGAGATGTAAATTTGGGTATCGTCCGCATACAGGTGATACTGGAACCCAAATGAACTAATGAGTTGTCCAAAGCCATAGGTGTAGATGGAGGAAAGAAGAGGACAGAGTTCCGAGCCTTGCGGGACCCCCACAGGGAGGGGACGAGGAGTGGAGCTAATTTCAGAGGAAACACACTAAAGGTCCTACCAGAGAGATAGGAGGATAGCTAAGAATGTGCAGTGTCCTGGATACCTAAGAAGGCCAGGATCTGAAGAAGTAGAGGGTGATCAACAGTATCAAAAGCAGAGGACAGATCAAGAAGAAAGAGCAAAGAGTAGTGACCTTTTAGATTTAGTAAATCATTGGTCATTTCAGTGAGGGCAGTTTCCGTGGAGTGGTTAGGGTGGAAGTCTGACTGGAGGTGGTCAAAGAGAGCGTTAGCAGACAGATGATTAACCAGGTCATCGTAGACATGTCTTTTCAGTAGTTTGGAAGCAAAAGGGAGAAGGGAGACAGGCCGGTAGGAGTGATGAAAGACCCTGTTTTGTTATAGTGGGGAAGCTTGTTAAGGGATTAATCAATGAAGGGAGGCTAGACATTGCAGTGGTAGGGGTAGAGATGGAGGGGATGAGCAACGAAGGGAGGTTGGGCAGAGCAATGGTAGAGGTTGGAAGCTGTAGGGAGGAGCTAGGTCGCACAGGAAAACCACTTTAGATGAAGTATGCCGATAGCCGATAGACAGGGGGTAGGCGGAGGAGGTTGAATACTTTTGAAGAGCTGTTTGGGGTTATGGGATTGGGAGGATATTAGTGAAAAGAAGTTGTTTTGTTTGGCTAGGGACAAAGCACCTCTGATCCAACAAAGGGCACTTTTAAATTCAAGAAAGTCAATATTTTTGTTACTCTTGCGCCAGAGTCGCTCGGCTATACGGGATTGCCTTTTCAACTTTTTAATCTGTTCCGTAAGCCATGGTTGTGGGTTCTTGCAACAAAGGTGACAGGTGGATAAGGGAGCAATAGAGTCGAGGGCATTGTTATGTTAAACAGTGTTATGGTAGTGGACAGCTGCAAGGTTAGGGTCAGAGAAGGAGGGCATAGAGTTAAGTTGTTGGAGAGGGACAGAGAGTGAATGGGGGTCGAGATTACGCAGGTCTCTGCATCTGTACGTTTTGGGTTACGGCCGGGACAGATGACACAATATTAAATTTGAGAAGATTATGATCGGACAGAGGAAAGGGAGAGTTGGAGAAGTTCGATATGGAGCTGAGACCAGGTAAAGACCAGATCCATTGTGTGTCCATTACAATGGGTCTGGGCAGAGGACCATTGGGTAAGGCCAAGGGAGGAGGTAAGAGAGAGAAGTTTAGTGGCAGCAGAGGTGTTGATATCGATGGGGATATTGAAATCCCCTAAGATAATTGAGGGGATGTCAGTGGATAGAAAGTGGGACAACCAAGCAGAGAAGTGGTCAAAGAAAGTGGTGGTCGGGCCAGGTGGTCGATAAATAACCGCAATATGCAGGGGCGTGGGAGAGTAAACGCGGACTGAGTGGAACTCAAAAGATAGACGGGAGAGGGCTTGTAAGGGCATGATGGGTTTAAAAGTACAGCGCTCAGTGGTGTGGCTGAAGCGAAGGCCACCATATGAGAGCGGGGCAGGTGAGACAGAGTCAGAAGGTGACAGCCATGTTTCGGTAAGACCAAGAAAAGTAAAGCAGTTAGAGATAAATAGGTCTTGTACGTGTGCAAGTTTATTACAAACAGACCGTGCATTCCACAGGGCCCCAGATATAGGAGCAGGGGGAAGGGAAAGAATAGGTACATTAGTGATATTGAGTGTGTTTAGGGTACGAGTGGATGAAGGAGCATATGATATGGACATTTATTAATATCTATACAATTCTAATGTTACCGATACTATGCTAGGACTAGGATTATTAAATTAATTACCCAAACTAGAATCTCGGATGTAAAAAGGATACTATAGAAAGCCATGGTAATACTGTAGAGCTTCCACAGCTGGTCAGATCATAGACACCTGACCAATCGTCCATACATGAGCTGATAGACGCACCAGCAATCACTCGTCGGTATGTAGTTTTAAGGACACAATAGCTAATGTTGTCTACAACTTAAAGTACTTAACTAGGTAATTCTATATAGTGCTAATCTATGCTTCATTCTATTTTAAGATAGCATATTTTATTGTAACAAATATAATTCTGCTGTACTCTATAGCTGCATTGCTGTGGTGTTGATTCATACAACGACTGGGATAAAACATCATATTTTAAAGCAAGTGGAATTCCCCAGAGCTGTTGTCGTGCTGCAGGTAACTGCACAGAGGCGGACATGAAGGACATTTTTAAGGCTAAAGACAAAGTATTTACACAGGTATGTTATGCAGCTTTCAGATAAGGATTATTATGTTGTTATTGGTGGTCATACACAATACTAACAGTATAATATTTTTTTAATGGAACCTTTAAAAATATGTCCTAAATTAAGCAAACTCATTTTTTTTCCCAGTAGACTTTGAGTTACTGGGCAGTAATATATTGTCAATCACACTAACCAATTTAATGAACTGTAGTGGGACTACACTAGATGTTGGGGTTTCCAATTGTGAACTACACAGCTGGCACAATATTTAATATCGGTTTTGTGCAACCTTTTTTGTAAAAATGTAGCACCAGCCACATAGCTAAATTACATAAAGCCTGAATTGTAGAATCCACCACCATAATAGTGACGTGATGTCCAATGACTGGCTCTGCATTCAGGCATGTCTCTTGTAAAAGCTCTGAGCTTTCAGAAGAGGTGTGAACTTGGAAGACAGGCATAGCATTGAAAGGTAAGGAAAGACAGTATAGATTCTAGGGTGGTGTTTATAAATGCGGGGTATTGCTATTTTGCGATATTGCACCTTTAGCTATCGTTAAACGTACATTTACAGCCTCGTTCATACAATTACAACCACAGACATACATTTATGCCTGCAGACACCCATTTACAACTACGTCACAAAATATTGATACAGCGCAGTATCACCTAAACTTTACTAACATAGCAGTGTTGCACGGGCACAGAGTAAATGTAATGTATGTAGGAACTTTCTGATTCAGCATTTTTTAAAATCCCAACCCTTCTGGGGATGGAAATACCCTTTATAAAAGAAAAGGGCTGGTAGTAATTTGGTTTGGACATTTAAAGGCAGATTGTATGGCTAATCCATTCATTGAGAATCGGAGATCAAGAAAAAAAAAACGCATGCATAATAATCTGCATGAATTGCAGAAAAAACCTTGATGTAAACAGTTACTGGAAGTTTGAATTCCCATATGAAAAGCAAATCATCTGGTTGGTTTTCTTTTGTTTTGTTTTTTAATTTAAGCACTTAAAATTGTTTTTCAAAATTTTCCATCCTATTTTACACTTGCAGGGTTGCATTTCTTTTGTAACAACTGTCATGGAGTCACGAATGGGTGTAATCGTTGGTATATCTTTTGGAATAGCTTGCTCCCAGGTAATACATTAATTTGCTTTATTTCCAGTTTGTGCTGAAATGTTTACATTTTTACTTGTTTTCAATATGATCTAGGGCAATGAAACAAATTTGGCTCCAAATTTTTTTTCCTTACCTTTTGTGTACATCCAGGCTGGATTCTGCACAGTTTGATTTACTTTTTTGGGGGCAGGCATTGTGAAGTCAATTCACACTGAGAGGTGAAGGTATATTGCAGAAAAATAGATAGAATTGCTTTTAGGAGGGGGAAGGATTCAGTCAGGGATGTAACTAACAGGGGAGCCAGGCAGCTGGGAGCGGACACCTAGTACTAACAGATTCATAAATCTTCCAGCAGCCACAGCAAAAAGAAGGGTAAAGGTTCATAAACACCTGGCGATGTTCACCAGAGCCCGGTGAACACTCATGACGAAAGGCATATAGTCGCCCATGTGTATGCGACCGAACACATACACGCGTGACTATCGGCCGTTCATTGGGACCCTCATGATCATCGCCAGGTTTGTACGAACCTTTACGCACAGCTTGCTGTATCTTTGTGAAAATGCTCTGTCTAGTGGAACAATGTTGTCTGGAGATAACTATTATAACTTATTCTTTAAATGTAATTCAATTTTAGTTATTCACCTTGCCACTGTTCACCTTATTACCGGTAAACAACCTGTATAAGCAACCATTGCTTTTTTTTTCTTTTTGTAGCTTGTTGGAATGTTCCTGGCTTGCTATCTATCCCGTTATATCACAAACAACCAGTATGAGATGGTATAACTGAAGTTGGTTGTTGGAGAGAGAGAGGTACATTTTTCACTCCTGGATATTTTTTTCTCTTTTGATATATGTATAGAATAGGAGAATGCATGTTAGTAGAATTCTAAATCAACATCTATTGCTGATAATCCCCCTAAATAAACATGTAAGCTAACCTCTCCTATAGAAAAAAACAATTCACCAAAATACATACTAATATAGTGTAAAACCACAATTTTATATATGTGTGTGTAAGTGATGGCTCTTGCACACCCCTCTTTTGGTCTTTTCCATTTTTCTACTGTGGTTGTTACAAGACTAATCCCTCTAAATGTAACCCCTTTAAAAGTAGCAAATGGTTATCAAACTCAATCTCGCCAATTTCCTTTCCATAACCCCTCATGATAAAGGCAATGCTGTGGGAAAATAATCAATATCAAAAACTGAGCTCTTAGAACGGAGAGATGCAGCTCCCACTTATCAGCAATATGGATAAGGCAACTAATATCAAAAAGAACAGAACATATAGCATTCAAAAATAGGGGTTTACCGTAGGTTTAGATATCGGTTTGGTGGTTCCCATCTAAAACACAATTTAATTAAACAATAATGCAATATTTATTGTATAATATCAAAAACATATCTACTAAAACATCTAAAAAATAATTGATAATTACAGTGATAAAGTGCCTAAGTACTAGGAAGACAGGTATACGGATCTACAGAGCCACGAGTCCAGCTTGAGGCAGTTATCAATATAGAAGCTAAATTGAATATCCCATTAGTTGTATAATTAGAATTATAAAGATCCACCTCAGACAGAAATGGTGGCAAAAGTTAATAATAGTTAGTTTGTATCTCAAATGATCCTGGATGGTAGAATGATACAAAAAAAAGATACTGTGTATCAAATAGACAAGATGTGAGCTAGTCATAAAGACTCAAAGGATGCCTGGCCGCTCTGTTCAGGGCAGACAAGTTAATTATGTGTGAGACTAACGTATACTCTGTCTCCATAGCTCTTTATTTGGATAATGTTGTGGCTTGCTGACCAATGCTGAGGAAGTTACATGCAGTAACGAAATACATGTAGGCGGTTACTGTGCTATTTGAGATGCAGCAGTTTACTAATGGAAATGCTTATTATAGTTGTATAAGCAAATGAACAAAATTACTATTTCACAATACCGTGCCTTTAGTGATTCTATTTTTAGGATCGTCTATACAATACCATAGCGGTAGTAGACTATAGATATATGCCCACAGTTTTTTTAAATTTGTCCCTATGTTCCAGATTTTGCAGTAAAAAAAATTTGCTCATAAATATCTGCATGGTTTGAGTTCTATGGTGTAATTCATTTTACTCCTCTTTAGGCAATTTCTATTGTACAGTTTAACCTGGAAGAGGCACTGATTATTATCTGTATATGATGATGGATGACAGATAGGATCACAAAGGATATACAAACATCTTCTATGTAGATGCATTATTATAAACTTTCAGCAGTCATTCTAACTACAATCGGAGAAGCAACAAAGTGACGTTTATGGTTTTCTCTGAAAATTACTCCATATGCCTCTACTAACACCAAAAACTGCCTTTGTACCACAAATACGAAGTATGACAGAGTACACCTGAACATTTGTTTGTATTCTTCATGATAAAGGTTTTAATGGAATGCAGTAGTCCCTTTTTAGAGCACGTTGAACTATACGAATACTAAATGCCCAATCTGGTGTGAATAAACCAAGCAAACAGCCTTTGCAAGTAACTAAGATGAAAATGTTGTCAAAGACAGTAAACCTTGGACCCTAAGTTCAAATTCTAGGCAAGATATAACTAGTAGTTTGGTAAAAGGCCATAGAAAAGCAGCACAGTTCATTTAATAAATAACTTGACAATTTGGCATTTGATTGTACAAAAAAAATCACATTGATCTTGGCACAGATCTTTGTTATCAAAGGATAAAACAGATCAGGAGCAAAGGATAAAACAGATCAGGAGCTTAATAACATTTTAATTTGCATGATTGTTGGAAATTAAGTTTTGAACGGTTAAGACATTTCTACAGGACAATGGGAAGAAGAAAACCAGCATCCACAAGCGTCTCATTTTTTAAAGGTCAGCTACACACAGTCCTGAGCGTTCTCCCTTTATAAAAAATATAAATAATAAATAAATGTACAGTGCACATCTTAATGATAAAGGGAAAATTTGTTTTGTCGGATCTGACTGAATTGTCCCTTTATTGTTAGTGTGTACCCATTTTTATGCTACGTTTGTGTAAAACCAAACATGGGTATAACTCAAATACTTTACCTCCTGTGCATCTCATTGTGTTGTCTTCATGTATAATAGTTTGGGGCCTTTATTGTATGTATGCACACAAGACAAACTAACAGTAACAGTAGAGATCATGCCTTTTTGAAAATTTGCCAGGAAAATCCTCAAAGCACGTATTGTGCATAATGGCATACATTTTTTTTGTTTTATTTAACAAAAGTGTTCCATGCAGCCTACCTCTAAAATTGGGTATCTGAAATATGAAAAGTTTCAAAGTAAAAAAAAAAAAATTTAAAGAGAGACCCCCCCCCCCCCTATAACATCTAGTGCTGCACATCTTCTCTGATTAAGCTGGTAGCAGGGGAAACACTGCACATTAGCTAATCTTCTTGTGGTTATAAATTTCAGCAAAGAAACTTTTGAAAACGTTATATTTACTAGAAAATCGAATTACTGGATTGCTGTTCACCCTCTTTACGCTAAATGTCACATGGAAATATCCTAAAAGGGTGTTTTGCATTGTGTGTGAGTGGATAAAAAAAAAATATAAACAAATTGTGTTTCATTTAAATACACAATAACCAGAAATTCTGTATTATAGATTATTATAGATATGTGGTTTGTATTTTTTTTTTTTAATATTTTAAATTTTACAAAGGGAATATATGTACGTTAATTTTTTTTTTTTACCTAGTCATTGAGGGGTTTAATTCTGACTAGCATGCCTGTCAGTATTATATGCTGCTTTAGGGTAAGGCCACACTACAGTGGAGGGCACCGCATTAGCACATGCTCTCCGTCAAAAAATGCCATGCGCCAAAAACCATAGCACATCGCACCCATATTCTGATCGTATATTAAAACACTCTAGTGTGGCCTAGCCCTTAATGTAATATTTTCTAATTAATAGTGTAACTGTAATGTTGATTCTCTGTACTGTAAACTTGTATGTTTTCTTCTAAATAATCCGCATCTATTTTTGTTTTATCCATTTCTTGTTTATACAATAAACGTATGTTTTCTTATAAACAATCAGTCTTTTTTTTTTGTTTTACCCTTTGCTTGTATTTACTAGTTGCTTCTACAGACATTGAACAAGAAATAATGCTTTTTTTTTTTTTAGTTCACTGTATATTGTGTTATATGTGGTAATTACCTTTTGCTTCCCTAATTAAAGTAGGAAAGCATAGTATCTAGGGTGAGGTTCTAAACTGCTAGTTCCTTGCACCTGGGCTCTTCCAGGATGAGCAGCAGTACTTGCCAAACCTTGCAGCTCTCTATTGCTCCTGCACTTCACAGTGGTCTTCTTCCTATCTAATTAGTATGTCGTAACTGCCATGATAGTGACATCACAGCTAATGACTTACGGCTGCATGCCAGTAGCCCTTAAAGAGCTCATTGAGCTTGAGGAGGAAGCAAGAACCAGGGAAACTTGCATCAGCCAAGACCCAGAGGAATAGAGTGATTCAGGGACAGTGGGTAGTTAAGTATAATGATCTCGGGGTTTGGGAGTTCTGACGTCATGTATGAATTTTAATAGTGGTTGGATGTGTCCTTTTACGAAAGATTTTTGGTTACTGCCCTCTTTAAATTTAATTTGTTAGCAGAACCTAGAACTCCCAATTTATAGTGTTCGGCCCCTGTAAATACGTACTAGCCCTTGTTCCCTCGGCTGCCTTCTGCTTTTCTCCCATGCCTTTTCTGTGCACAGAAGCATGCAGAAGGTGGCAGACCAGCAGTCATGACCATGATTGGCTGGTCCCTTTTAAGTGAATTATTGGAAAGTCATGTGAAACTATATAATCCGCAGTGTAAGATAAATATGGTTTTAAATCAAAATATAATACTAAGCAAAATAAATAAGTACCGTAATATTATTGTTGGGCCTCTATTCAAAAATAGTTCATAGACAGCTTCACCCTAGCTGTATGTATCATGTCACTGAAATTACAGCTAACCTGGAACATCTCCCCCACTTGGGCATTTTGTTGTCCAAAACGGATGTTCGGTCAGGAGGATCATCAACAAGCCACAACCCATACATCGTACAATTGTGGCGCGAAACGGGCGTTCATACACATCATGCATCCTCGTGCATTTATATGGTCAGGGAACTCTGTGACATGATATCCTTATATTACACTGTAAGGGGCGTATTATCCCTTATAAACAATGTGTTCTTTTCTATTAATTTATTACTTATAAATGTTATAAAGAATTTGAGTATGACAATATTCCATCCAATGACGAAAGGGGGACCAGAACATGTTGCACTGAAGAATATCATGTTTGATATTGCAACAACTGAACTCACCCTGAACTAACATTCATATCTTTACAAATGTCTTTCAATGTTGGCGAGTTAGACGTATTTCATAGCTAATTAAATTTCTCACAAAAAGAACTTCCTTTGAAATTGTTAAAATGTGTGCCAGAACAGGACTAGGAATTCCATCACATCACAGAAGCTGTGGGAATGCAACCGTCAAGGTCAAGAGACCCGATTCTCTTGAAAAAGGTGAAATAAAGATACAATGTTGTCTTTCCAAAACTAAATGAACCACACATTGCAATTTATTATTTTGAATGCATTAATTATACAACATACAGTCACTTCTTCTCAGGAAAACCAGTATAGTGACCTCTGGCATCAGGAAATAGCATTAGCTATGCAGGAGGGAATTTACTGTTATGGTTTCCAAGGTATTCATAAATCTGTTAAAACAGTGATATGTTGTCTTCCTTCGCCTTCTAGAGAAAAATGTTTAGAAAAAGATACTTCTACGGTACAAAAAGCAGAGCGCAAAGAAATAGAAAAATAGAGTGAAAGGAAAACAAATGTACATAAAATAGAAAGAGGCAGTAAAGGTGCCCATAAATTAGAGATTACCTAAAGACCGATCCCTCTACATTCAATCATTTCTGCAGGAACTGCTTATCTAGACCTTCTTTGAACGACAAATGATAGCAAAATGAATGGGCCAGGTGGGACCTCCCAAACGTATGTTGGTTGTAAAGAAGGTCCGAAAAGGCGTTTATTGCAAAATTGATTGAATGTCGCGGGATCGGTCGGCAGGTAAGCTCTAATGTATGGCGCCCTTACAGGGATGGAACTATAAGGCAAGCCATACATGCCTGAATCAATTAAAACCATGATACCAAGGGGATAGCTACTGCGTGTGGTAAACAGATATGGTTTCCAATCTCAAAATTGCATTTTAGATGTGCACCAAAGTTCCTATTGTAAAGGCATGCAAATAATTGCCTTTTCATTTTTTGATGCAGAGAGATCAATTCAAGATCTGCAAGAGTTTCACTGCTCCATCATAATTGACATGTAGGCACCAAAATAAAGTTAAATGCAATGGAACATAATATTCAAAGATGGAGAATAAGGAATCTGAATGTCTAATGGGAAAGTTCACTGGAAAATATAATTATTTGACATTTCAGGTTCTGTAACGGCCCTTCTTTTCCCCAGAATGCACACTACCTTGGAATGTTCGTAACAGTAATTTATACTGATTGGCTGTTGAATGGGTCAAACATGCTCAGATCTCTGAGCAACTAAATCAACCCAGGTGCTGGGTCAAGGGCAAGCCCTTAACATACTCTTAGGCTGGGTACACACGTCCGGACTATTTGTCCCGAGTGAGCACTCGGCCGGGACAATTGTCAGTTGGTTGCAGCAAAATCGGCCCTGGACGAATTTGCGAACGATTGATTGTTCGGCCCAATTGGGAACTGCACGATCGATCGAAATTTTCCGACTCCCCACACCAGCCGGTATTTTCGTCCGACCGACCAAAAGTGCCGTAAATCAGTCGGTCGGCCGAAAATATCGGCTGGTGTGTACCCAGCCTTAGGGGTCCTACAAACAGGAAGTCAGTATTTCAGTAGCATTTATTTATACACAGAGGCCAAGTGCCCAAACTGCAACACTAAAACCCCACTTTTTATTGCATAGTGCCAACATGATCATTTAACCTGAATAAAGTTTTTACTTTAGAAAAAAACAACTGAAATAGACACAGACCAATACAGTAGAATTGATTATAGATTACCTATTAACCTCTAAAATCGTGACCATTAACAGCAGAGCTGAATGTTATAGCATGTGACCTCTCCCTGCTACAGACAGCTGCTATACTTTCTCTCTGGCTTTCTGGTAACAAACTCTGGTGATCTCTGCTGTGCATGAGTGCCCACAGAGAGTGCTCCGAGTGCCACCTCTGACACACGTGCCATAGGTTCGCCGCCACTGGTTTAAGTAGTTACGTGTAATTGAAATAATTTTTGTCAACTTCCTTTAAGGCTTGGTACACATGGGTCACTTTTGACAGAATAGTCTTTCCTGACATACTACCAATCAATAAACTGATTCATAAGTCCATTGGTCGCCCTGACAAGAAATTTACAAAAATGTGATCCATTTCCGGTCACAATTTTTCAGTTATTTCAACACAACAGGCAAAAATATCAATCATCAAGTGGATTACCCAGATCTCGATAGGTTAATGATTAGTATAATGATCTGTAATCTGTTGGTCAGAAGTAATAGAAGTCAGACTATATCATAGTCATTGCTTTGCATATAAAAAATATCAATCAATGTCAATCAACTGTGATTAACCATCAAGGGAGATCTTCAAAAACAAATCATTTGAGCTATTTTAAATTGGTTGGGAGTTAACAGCAAGTTGGTAAATATTCTGCCAATTGGAACACAGTTTAAACTGGGGGTTGATTGGGCACAAAATATTGGCCTGCATGTGCCAGCTCTGAGTATTAAATTAGGATTACCAATAAGGATAATGGCATTTACTTTGTCAGCACTTGGGTTAAACAAAAAGTACCTACTCTGCCAGACATAGTATGTTCCCATCAATACTGTGGGTTCAGTGAGAGAATAAAACATATTTTACTAGGCCTCGTTCTAAAGAGACTCTGACTTTGTATTAATGTATAGAAGTAACTTGTCTCCTGATTTATTATTTGTTCACTAGTTTTTTTGATAGAGAAAATAAAATAAATAGCGGCTAATAAGGTTGTGTGTTCAAGTGCATTTTGATAAGTGTTGATTTTTATCTCTGTTTTTTTCCCCAGAATACAGTCATTATTGTTTCCTTAAAGGCCAAGTGAAACTTGATAGCACCACAGCACTGTGAACAATGCACTGTATAGCTGAACTCTGGCACTGAGAAAGTTAAATGAAATGAAGGGCAAGTCCCAGACGCAGCTTAGCCAATAAGAAAACAGCTGGTTAGAAAAGATAAAGTCAAAAAAGCCCTGCAGGTTTCAGAATAAATAGCCCAGCCAGGGTAGCAGCCGGAGGGAGGAGGAGACATTTGCAGTGAACAGGAGTTGCCTCTGCTAACCGAGGAAGGAAAGATGCAGATCTGAGGGTAACTAACAAAGCTCTATTGTGAGGGAGGGGGTGGTGTACTGTTTGTTGTGGGCAATGATTTCAGTTTAGGAAATATAGTGGGGGGTTTCACGAGTTCTCTAATAATATATTCCCTCCAACAGGAACTGTCAAACTACAGCTAGGTTTCTTCCTTCTGACACTGTCCACTGTTGGTGAGATCTGAGATGTTTAACCCTTAGGTGACAGCACTCTTCCCCAGAGGTGTCTCTAGGGTCTAAGAAGATCAGGGGCACATTCGGGCACCCCGTGTACGCAGCACAGCGCAATTTTTTAGGCCATGCCCCTTTCTCCGCCCAATTAAACCACACCCACTAGGTTACTTAATAGAGACAGCTAAAAAGACAAAGACAGACAAACACAAACATAGACACACAGCCAGATAGTGATAAACAGACAAAAAGACAGAGAAATAGACAGACAGAGATAAAAGTTGGAGATTCACAAATTAAAGGGACTGTCCACCCCTCTTTTGAAAAATTAATATGTGGTAGATTAGCCCCCAAAACCTAGACATCATTTAAGTCTCAAGCTGTAATTCGGCTCCCACACAGAGATATTATACTTACATCCTCCTCGCTCCACCGCCGCTTCCGGGTTCTTCTCCCAGTCTCCACTGTGGCTGCTCTGTTCTTTTTTTGTTCCCGAGCAGCCGCAGTGGAGACTGCTCCGGGAATGGCAGTCAGTGATTGGCCGTGACGTCACAGTCACGGCCGACACTGACTGCCTTACCCGGAAGTGCAGAGCCGTGGCGGTGGAGCGAGGAGGAGCATGTAAGTATAATATCTCTGTGTGGGAGCCGAATTACAGCTTGAGACTTAAACGATGTCTAGGTTTTGGGGGCTAATCTACCACATATTAATTTTTCAAAAGAGGGGTGGACAGTCCCTTTAATGACACAAATGCACAGTAAACTGGCAATTTCATTATATACTGGTAGCAATCTGGTAATTTTAAACTTACTGTTGCATTAAGTTGTAATCAGGTGCTTGCCCACACCTTTGGCCAGGAAGACCTTCTTGTACCTTCTACATGGACCTCTGCCCCTATCTATCTCTATCTGTCCCTCTCTCTGTATATCTATCTCTGCCTATATATCTGCCTCGTTTATCTATTTTACTGTCTGTCTTTCTGCCTCTTGTCAACTCTCTTTGTATCTGTCTCTTTTTCTGTTTCTATCTCTCTATTTTGCTCTGTCTTTCTGCCTCTTGTCTATCTGTCTCTATCTATTTATGTCTATCTGCCTCTTGTCTATATCTCTCTGTCTATCTCTGTCTCTAACTGTCTATCTATCTAACTGCCTGTTTAACTATCTAACTATATCTATTTAACTCTGACTGTTTATCTATCTCTCTATCTAAACTCTCTGTCTATCTAACTCTATCTATCTCTGTCTATCTATCTATCTCTAACTCTGTGTATCGATCTATCTATCTAACTCTGTCTATCTATCTGTCTATCTAACTGTCTATCTAACTAACTCTATCTATCTATCTCTCTATCCATCTATTTAACTCTATCTATCTCTCAACGCTAGACAGTGTAGTGGGAAGCACAGTGGCTGCCTGATCTATGCCACACCGACATGCGCGTGATGTCATTGCGCCGACATGCGCGACGTGCCGCCAGGAAGTCCGGAAGTTTTAGGATACTTTTTGAAAGGTACCAGCTGTTAAAACATTCAGGATACTTTGCCAATTATCCAGGGCACATGCCCCGAATGTCAGCGACGCCACTGGTCATCCCCAGAGTATTGCCATTACCAATTTCAGTGCCAGCAGAGTATTGCCATTAATTCTTTAGTGCCAGCAGTCTTCCCCATAGTATTGCCACTAACATTTGCAGTGCCAGCAGAGTATTACCTTTAACCCTTTCAGCTGCCAGTTCACTCCTCACCTACTCTAAGTTCTAACTGGAGAGTTGGGTGGAAGGAAGAAAGAGGCAGGGATAGTGATCTCATGGCTGCTAGTCAGGGGCTGTTATAAAGCCAGCAGCAGCTTTTACCTGGCATTTTAGAACCGTTCTCCTCAGTTCTATTAGCTGAGCTCATTCTCCCCCCTCCTTCCTTCTCCTTCAGTTCATTTGCAACATTGTTTCCAAGTAGAGAGAACTGAGTCCAGGCACTCTACTCACTACAATGTTACAAATTACAGCTGCAGAACAAGGAGAGCAGTTCTGAAACTGAAAGTAAAAGCTGACCGGGAGATGCTTGGGAGTAGAATAGGAGCCCTGGTTCAACATGGGCACCCTAGTTCTTTGCCTAGGTAGCCTATGCCTAAAAATAGCCCTGCCCTCCCATGCAAAATATGATGGCTGGTAATGGGGTAAATGGTGGCCACTGTGGGACAGGGGTGTTGGGCCCACTAGGAACTGTCAAACCAAGGGTCTGCCAGGAATAAGCATAAATGAGTGAAAAAAAGCATAACGTGTTGTGGAGGCTTAACATTTAATATTTGTCTTTTTCACTCAAGAAAGGAAACTACAATTCCCAGCATTGCACTAGGGAATGCTGGGAGTTGTGGTTTGCACACATCTGGAGGGCTGTGGTTTGCACACATGCCTGGATTTAAGGCTAGGTCCCACTATGTGCGTTGTGTTTTGCTGTCTGTTTTGAGTGCATTTAGGACAATGCATCTTGTCCGCATTCCTGGCCATTTGCAGGTTAAAAGACATGCGTTTTTTTATGAATTTGTCCGCGTTTCCATTCGATTTGAATGTGCAGTTTTTGGAAAATCAACAGGAAACACCGGACAAAACACAAAAAACTCGCAAAAAATACGTTTGTCCGTTTGTGTGATTTTGACACACACGGACCAAAAGTCGTGAATGCATGCAGATAAAAAATGGACCACATAGATTCAGACCGCAAGTTTTACAGTGGGAACTGATTCGCGCAAATCTATTAGATTTTAAATTAAATTGCAATTTGCAAAACAGAAAACTTATTGCAACGCGCATAGTGAGACCGAACCCTAAGGCCTGGTACACAAAGATCAACCATCTGTTGTAATATTTTGGTAGATTGGGCCAAAGTATAAAAAAAACATTTTGCAGGCTAACATTTTTTATCAAAATCAGCAGAATACAACAGATATATTGCTAAATTATGGTTGATTGCACAGTCTTCAGTGGGTGACACAATTGGTCCCAACAAAATTGTAGCAGCACCTAGTTTCTCTCCAACCAACAGACTACTAATCAATGAACTGATTAATAGTAATTGGCCCCTGTTTACAGTCATTAGGTCGCCCATAGACGCATCATTTATCAATGTAAGATCGCTATTGGTCCGCTAAACATTTTCTAACGGGTTGGATAAGGGAAAAAAGTACAGTTGTTGGACAATCAGCCGTACATGACCCAACGATCATACAACTTTGGAATATCCCTATATTTGGGATTGTTGCATATATGGACTTCTTTACTCATCCAGACTCATTTGTGCTCATTTTTATCCAGGGGCGCTGCGCATGTTTTTTGAGTCGTGTTAACCAATATTGACTTTAACACCATCTTTGTGCTAGCTGCGTGGCTTTTGCAAAAGACACCCGCGTAGTGCGTGTTTGCACTGTTTTTTGCATGACGGTTCTGGGTGAATCTCCCCAATTATGTTTATTAACTTGCCATTTCACACTTTAATTTACAGTTTTAAAATGTTCTCTTTTCGGATCATTGAAAGAATTGTGGGCCTACTGGGGGTTTCACTGAGTCCCTCAATGAAGGCACCAATGACATGCACTTATAGAACCTTTGCATAAGTTACGATAGTCATTAGTGTACAAAGTATAGGCACTGCTGTAAGTAGCACTGAAAACGTAATTTGGTCTTAATGTCACAAGACAAAATTAGAATGAAAAACTGCAGCTCTAGAACTAAAATTCACAGAAAGCCGTGAGGGGAATCTGCAAACGTTGTGATGCAACAAAGCTTTGTAAATTAGGCACATTCCATTATATGGTCTATACTTCCTCAGGTGCACTGCAGCTGCCTCTTGGATAAAATTTCACTATGTGCACAGGTATCTAAAAACTGTTGGTGGATCAATGAACGATGCCACAAGCACGTGTCTATCGGCCAAAACAGACATTCCTTGCACATCTGGCTTGTGTTGCGGGGTCGGGCGTCTATTTAGACGTTTTTATATTTCCTACATCCCTGGTAAAATCATCATAAGTTAGAAATGTTTATGTACAAAAATAATTAAAATAAATATGAACAGTAATCAATTAGTTATGTGGCCATTTGAAAGCAGGCAGTCTGCATTTATACAGGTTGTGAAACTAAAGAGATAACAGTTACCATAACACTAAGGTTTGCTTTTTTCATGGTCTTTATGTTAGTAATGTTCTAAAAGGTTCATATATTACATGCTAGCAGCAAGCAATTTGTACTTTCTGGTTATTTGGTATGTCTGAAGGAATTCTCTCACTGTATGCCAGATGAATCAGCAGCTGAGGTGGTGTGAGCACAATTAGGCCAATCAAAAATGAGTTTGTTGTTTTAGGGGACTTGCCAGAATAATGTGTACATTATATTTTCCATTCCGTTGTCTCTGGTATCATGAAAGGACAAGCTTACACTTAATATAAATTATAATATTAGAAGTCTCCATGGCATTCTTTATTCATAAAAAAGAACAAAACCATAAGCCGTTTTAATAGAGGTCATAGAATTTTTAAGACAATCTTTTTCTCAAACGTCTATACCAGTAATGGAGAAAATTAAGAAGCATAAATATTGGAATTTATGTGCTAATACATATTATTTTTGCAATCAGTCATATACACATAGATACTTAAGGAATGGCGCCTCCTTATTGATGTAAATTGGCAATGTAACTTTATTTTCCATTAAAAGGTCTATACTTAAGTTTCTAGACACTTTTCTTCCCTTCCTGTCTATTACTTGTGTTGGGGGATACTGTTATAATACATAAGGCTCCTATACTTTCAATGGGGAGGCGCAGTGGCGAGAATCAATATTACAGTCACTCAGGCGAGTCACCGAGTGACTGTACTAAGAATTCTCACCACTGCACCTCCCCCTTCTCCCTCCATACTCCATACAAGAGAATTTGATTTCCGGGATATAAAGGGTAAGAGCCTTTTGTATTTAAATGTACTGACCAGGTTACACTCTGTTCTCTCCTGTCCGGTTCCTGTCACTGATTGAACTGCACTGAAGATAAGCAGCAGTGTCCAGCCCCAGCAGAGTCATTTATGACTCATTGGAATGCAACACTGCTGTTTATCTTCCGTGCAGTGCAGTTCAATCAGTGACAGGAACCGGATGGAAGAGAACAGAGTGTAACCTGGTCAGTACATTTAAATACAAAACGGCATCTTAACCCTTTATATCCCGGAAATCAAATTCTCTTGTATGGAATATGGAGGGAGGAGAGGTGGGGAGGTGCAGTGGTGAGAGTCACTCGGTGACTCACCTGAGTGACTGTAATATTGATTCTCGCCACTGCACCTCCCCATAAATCATATATCCCATAAATCAAATTCTCTTGTATGGAGTATAGAGGGGGGGAGTAGATACAGGGAGGGAGGGACAGGGGGGTAGATACAGGGGGGCAGGGAGGTGGGGGTAGATAGGGGGCAAGATACAGAGAGGTGGGGGGGTAGATACAGGGGGGTGGGGGGTAGATACAGGGAGGGGGGGGTAGATACAGAAAGGGGGGGATAGATACAGTAAGGGGTGACGAGGGGTTAGTTACAGGGAGTATCAACAGGAGGGGATAGATAAGTAAGTGTGCCATTGGTTGTTTGTGTGCTGCCTGTGCTGTTTTTTTTTTTTTTAAGGTATTATGTGCCTTTTGTATTATATGGAATAATACGCTACCTACAGAATAATATATGGACATTACTTCACCTATGGCCTCATCAGGGGCGTATCTAGGGTCTAAGAAGATCAGGGGCACTCCATGCGCCGCACAAATTTTTTTAGGCCACGCCCCTTTCTCCACCCCAATTAGGTCACACCCACTAAGTACTTAATGAGATGGCCAAAAAGACACAGACAGACAGATAGATAACCACAAACATAGACACACAGCCCGATAGTGATAAACAAACAGAAAGACAGTGAAATAGACAGACAGAGATAGAGATTTGGATAGAGAGACACAAATTAATGACACAAAGGCACACTGGCAATATCATTATATACTGGTAGCAATCTGGTAATTTTAAACTTACTGCTGTGTTCAGTTGTAGTCAGACGCTTGGCCATACCTTTGGCCAGGGAGACCTTCTTGTACCTTTTACATGGACCTCTGCCCCTATCTATCTGTCCCTCTCTCTCTCTGTATATCTATCTATCTAACTCTGCTATCTATCTATCTATCTAACTCTGCTATCTATCTATCTATCTAACTCTGCTATCTATCTATCTATCTGTCCCTCTCTCTCTCTGCTATCTATCTATCTAACTCTGCTATCTATGTATCTATCTAACTCTGCTATCTATCTATCTAACTCTGCTATTCTATCTATTCTATCTATCTAACTCTGCTATCTATATAACTCGCTTCTATCTAACTTGCTACTATCTATCTATCTAACTCTGCTATTCTACTCTAAACTCGCATCTATCTAAACTCTGCTATTCTATCTATCTATCTATACTATCTAACTCTGCTATCTATCTATCTATCTATCTATCTATCTATCTATCTATCTAACTCTGTATCTATCTATCTATCTATCTATCTGCTATCTATCTATCTATAATCTGCTATCTATCTATATATCTGTCCCTCTCTCTCTTCTGCTATCTATCTATCTAACTCTGCTATCTATCGATCTATCTATCTATCTATCTATCTATCTATCTATCGATCTAATTATCTCTATCTATCTATCTATCTATCTACTATCTATCTAACTATGCTATCTATCTATCTAACTCTGCGCTATCTATCTAACTCTGCTATCTATCTATCAACTTGCTATCTATCTATCCAAATGCCTCTGCTATCTATCTATCTATCTACTATCTATCTATCTCACTCCTCTCTCTGCTTATCTATCTATATATCTATCTAACTCTGCTATCTATCTATCATCTATCTATCTAACTCTATACTAATGCTATCTCATCTATCTACTACATCATACTCTATTCTTCTTATATCTAACTGCTATCTATCTAATCTATTATCTAACTCGATCATCATCTATGATCTAATCTGCCTATCTATCTAACTTGCTATCTATCTAACTATGCTATCTATCTATCTATCTATCTATCTAACTCTGCATTACTTCTATTCTAACTCTGCTATATCTATCTAACTATGCTATTCTATCTAACTCTGCTATCTATCTATCGCTATCTATCTATCTATCTATCTATCTAAACGTCTGCTATCTATCTATCTAACTGCTATCGATCTAACTCTGCTACTATCTAACTCTGCTATCTATCTATATAATCTATCTATCTATCTATCTAACTGATAGACTTCATCTATCTATCTATCTATTATCATATCTAACTCTGCTTCTATCTATCTATCTATCTATCTATTAGCTATCTATCTATCTATCTAACTCTATCTATATATCTATCATCATCTAAATCTGCTATCTATTTAACTCTGCTATCTATTAACTCTGCTATCTATCTAATCAATCTATAGAGACAAGTGAGACACCAGACGTGAGACACCAGAGTAGGGCGGGAAGGCCGGGAGGCAGAGCCGTCTGTAATGTTCTGCGCCGTCGCGCGCGTGACATCATCGCGCCGGCATGCGCGTGACGTCATCGCGCTGGCGGAGTCCGCCGGGGAGCCGGAACTAGGGGCACAAGTCAGTAAAACATTCTGGGCATTTGCAAAACATCGGGGCACGTGCCCCGAATGTTTTAACGTAGATACGCCACTGCGCCTCATGCTTCTATATAGTCAGGGAACTCCCAGTCTCAATAACAATCTCTAGTTACAACAGTAGTTATCAGACAATGACATATTAAAAAATTCCAAACTCCGCCCAACCCTTTTTGCTCCCTGAATTTCAAGGTAGAGGAAACATACTTAGTAGCAGTTTATAAACATAAGGAAGCTACAAGTGCATCATTTACCTAGAGATGCTGCACACAAAATGATGTCAAGCTAACCTATTTAATAAAGGGCCACAACCCTATTCAAAATGCCATTAGCATAGCTTTTTGGCAAAAATGTTAAGATTAGACTTTCACTATATGAACTCGATTCACTGACAGACGCTATTGCTGTATTGAACAGGTGCACAAAGCTCTGATCATAGCAATAGCGTCTCTCTGTAAGCTTGTGAAGGTTCTCATTCATCCAGGTCATGGTATATCTGTTGTATTCAATTAGATCAACTGGACTTGAAATGTAGTTCTTGAAGACGTTTCGCTAGTCATCCGACTGGCTTTCTCAATTCAGAATCACTTGTACAAGAATCTGCACAATGTACAATGCTGTTTTAACACCTTACTCTGGGCGTTCCTATAACACCTCTTAGCCACTATCTAATCACACCCTAACACCTGCGCGTGATATGCTAATTGGAGTTCCAGGGTACATAATTGCCACAGTTCTGTACAGTGATTCTGAATTGAGAAAGCCAGTCGGATGACTAGCGAAACGTCTTCAAGAACTACATTTCAAGTCCAGTTGATCTAATTGAATACAACAGATACGTCTCTCTGTAAATGAGGCCAGTGTCTTTAAGTGTCAGCAAATTCATATATCCCAAGGACCAGTCTGTCTGGCTTCTTTAGCCATGTGTAGATCTGCTGTATTCAGTTTCTAGGTATGGTTTCTTTCCAGTGTACACCTTTATTAATTACTGACTTTACCTTTGCTGATAGCTCCCTTTCTACTTACTATCCACCTTCTGCTTGTACTTTGGAGTTTGCCTCTTTCATCTTTGTAATGAATTGACTTCATTGCTTATGTCAGAACCCATTAGAGCTCTGACAGTTTTAGGAAAATGATCCAGTCTTTTTGTGAATATGTGGATGCATTTGAGCATCCACAAGTTATATTGCTAATACAAATTTTCTGGCTTTCCATTTGATGTCTGCTGCTTTATAGCATTGCTCACCTTCATTGCACCCCACAGAGCCACAATTATGAAGGGGAAACACACCTAAGTGAAATTAAACTTCCCCATGTGCACCCATAGACTTTGTTACAAACTACTATTGTGGTCCCAAATCTACTCCCATCCTAGGTTTTATGATTGTCCAAAAGACCTTAATTGTGGAACAACACATTATCATACCTATTCTTCCTTTTATAATAAATCAGCTGCTGTAAGAATGTGCATGGAAGATAACCTTGCTTAAGGCTATATCAAACCATTAAACTTTTCACTGACTAAATCTGTTCACAAAGTATCCCTCAGGGGTGCGGGTATTTTAAATTATACTTATCCTTGGGTGGTATGGTTAGCATTATGTTCTGCTAAATCTAAATATTCAAAGTGTTAGTCTACTTGGCTTGGCATGTGCGCTATAGTAAAGTATAACCCGGAAGGAGCGATATTGCAGGTAAGTTTAAAGGTTTCTTTCCCAGTTCCTGTTAGATTAATTAAAGAACGAGAGGTAAGACATAGCTCCTTTACCTACATTAATAGGCTCCCCTTCTCAACTGTCAGTTTTTTCCCCAAGCACTTCCTGTTTTCCCCAGCATTAAGTCTTAACTGAGCATACTTCGCCTCAGGGGGTGGAGGCGGTGGCAGAGGTCTGGTGATGTCACACAACCTACTCGAAACAGGAAATTTGAACATTCACCCCAATGTAATTTCTCACAGGCTGCAGCCAGAGATGTGATTGTCGGCTCATTTTAAAGGAAATACTGCAGGCTTTACTTGAACCCTAACTTGTTTTGAGAGAACAGTTGCCCTTTAACTATTAACTAATAATTAATCACGCCTCTTATTCAAGAACAGAAACAATTTCAAAGGGTGTGAAATTGGTTGCAATCTGTGTTTTAGGATTTATGCCTGTAAGAAATGTATTTTAATGGATGAGACCTGGCTGCACAACCTTTTGGTTGGTAAAACAACAAAATCTAAACAGCTCCTGATCCAGTATAATGGATTAAAACATTTTGGTTTATATAGTTCGTTAGTTTTCTATGGAAGTATTTTTCTGTACGCATTTGATGACTGTGAACATGCAATGGGTATTTTCCAAATATTAAAAGTGGGAATTTGCCATGTATCTGATCAGCCAGGAGACTTTAGTGCTGTTATTTTTATATTCTTTATTTTTTGCACAATTGAGATTTCCAAACTACTATAGAGTTATGGGATTAAGCTCTTATACTGTATGTTAATTTCCATTTTCTCCAACTTTTATTTCCCTTTTTATAAATAAAGCCCAAGTATGCAGCCAACTTTAGCAATACCCATTATTCTTTGGGCCTACTTTGCTACATGGCTGGTATTTTACTGGCCTAGCCAGTATTATAGTACATCTTTGCATAGAAGCAAAACTAAAATAGTGTCCCATCTCCTATTTTATAATGGGTGCGAGGCCCCACCCTCTTTTCACATGTCCTAACTCCAATGCCTGTATTTTTTGATTAAGGAAGGTGGCAACCTAGGCCTACTAATGTACTTTGCACTGGACTTACATGTAGCTACTAGTGATACCATGATACTGATAATTAGAAATACCTTTTTGGTCTAGGCCTTGACCCAAGTGTACCAGTAAGGCTGAGGCCACACTAGCAATGCACAGAAACACTTATGCAGTGCGTTTTATGCAAATATTCTGTTATCAGAGCACATTCAATACACACCAAAAATGGTGATCCCATGTGCTCTGATAACGTTACGAAAATGCAATCTGAAGCGTGTAAGGATAGCACCACTGAGGCCTGTCCCTTAATGAAGATGTGGAATCTTTTCAAATAAATTCATCCTTTCCTACAGATTATTGTGCCACATTTTATTTAGTGTATTATCACCAATATGATTGGTATTACTTTCTCATTAAACGTGTTCAATTTCTTCTTTGCTCTGGTGTTTCAAAAAAAGTGTAAGTAATACTTTTTTAATTTTGTATTGAAGTGCCAGTTTCATAGAGATAAAAGCACAGGATGGAGGGGTCAGAATGCAGTCCTCAGCGCCAGTCTCTACTGGCTGCAATCCATCGCTTTAACACTGCCACAGCTATTATGGATGAGACTATTATGGTTCCCAGTATGCTACATGATATCTCCCCTGTAAAAGAAGAATGTGAGGACTATTCGATTTCTAACCAAGCTGTCCAACAAAAAAGCCTTTATGATTCTTATCTCTTGTTAAAATCTCTCAAGCATCATATTAAATGGGGAAATCACCAAGAAGTCAAAACTATGCAAGAACATCATTCTGAAAAAGAAGAAATGAGTGAGGATGAAACAGGGGATTTAGCAGACCAGTTTCAACATCACTTGCGAGGGCTTCTCTCTGCACTTACCAAGTTGACAAAAAAGGCCAATTTACTGACTAACTGCTACAAAAAAGAAATCGAGATTGGGTCGCCAACTAATAAACAACATTTCTCCAGAAGTTTCTCTCACTAAACAGTGTATTTTGCTACTTCTTCAAAGGCTAATCTAATTATTGTCAATATGAAGAAATTTAAGCTTTAACAATTCTTTGAAATAAACGCACCAAAAGCTAGGTACACACAGTACAGATCAGTGAAAGATGACAGACAGTATCTGCAAGATCCTGTCTGTCATCTTTCAAAGATCTGCATATGCAAATAAGGAACAAAGACTTCTGGGAATTTACCATGTTTACACATGGAAGCTCTTAGGAACACTATCAGGGTTATCATAAACGGAAGCTCTTAGGAACACTATCAGGGTTATGAAATAAAAGTTCTTATCGTTAAAAATAGTGCTAATTTTCCCCCAACCAATCAGATATTATTTAACATTTGAAAGATAACATCTGATTGTCTGGGGCAAAATTAGCTCCATTTTTAACGATAAGAACTTTTATTGAATAACCCTGATAGTGTTCCTAAGAGCTTCCATGTGTAAACATGGTAAATTCCCAGAAGTCTTTGTTCCTTATTTGCCATTGCAGATCTTTGAAAGAGACAGACAGGATCTTGCAGATACTGTCTGTCATCTTTCACTGATCTGTACTGTGTGTTACCTAGCTTTTGGTGCGTTTATTTCAAAGAATTGTTAAAGCTTAAATTTCTTCATATTGACAATAATTAGATTAGCCTTTGAAGAAGTAGCAAAATACACTGTTTAGTGAGAGAAACTTCTGGAGAAATGTTGTTTATTAGTTGGCGACCCAATCTCGATTTTTTTTGTAGCAGTTAGTCCGTAAATTGGCCTTTTTTGTCAACTTGGTAAGTGCAGAGAGAAGCCCTCGCAAGTGATGTTGAAACTGGTTGCTAAATCCCCTGTTTCATCCTCACTCATTTCTTCTTTTTCAGAATGATGTTCTTGCATAGTTTTGACTTCTTGTGATTTCCCCATTTAATATGATGCTGAGAGATTTTAACAAGAGATAAGAATCATAAAGGCTTTTTTGTTGGACAGCTTGGTTAGAAATCGAATAGTCCTCACATTCTTCTTTTACAGGGGAGATATCATGTAGCATACTGGGAACCATAATAGTCTCATCCATAATAAGTTGGCAGTGTTAAAGCGATGGATTGCAGCCAGTAGAAGCTGGCGCTGAGGACTGCATTCTGACCCCTCCATCCTGTGTTTATCTCTTGAAACTGGCACTTCAATACAAAATTAAAAAAGTATTACTTACACTTTTTTTGAAACACCAGAGCAAAGAAGAAAATTGAACACGTTTAATGAGAAAGTAATACCAATCATATGTGGTGATAATACACTAAATAAAATGTGGCACAATAATCTGTAGGAAAGGATGAATTTATTTGAAAAGATTCCACATCTTCATTAAGGGACAGCCTCAGTGGTGCTATCCTTACACGCTTCAGATTGCATTTGTAACGTTATAGAGCACATGGGATCACCATTTTGGTGTGTATTGAATGTGCTCTGATAACAGAATATTTGCATAAAACGCACTGCATAAGTGTTTCTGTGCATTGCTAGTGTGGCCTCAGCCTTACTGGTACACTTGGGTCAAGGCCTAGACCAAAAGGTATTTCTAATTATCAGTATCATGGTATCACTAGTAGCTACATGTAAGTCCAGTGCAAAGTACATTAGTAGCCTAGGTTGCACCTTCCTTAATCAAAAAATACAGGCATTGGAGTTAGGACATGTGAAAAGAGGTGGGGGCTCGCACCCATTATAAAATAGGAGATGGGCACTATTTTAGTTTTGCTTCTATGCAAAGATGTACTATAAACTGGCTAGGCCAGTAAAATACCAGCCATGTAGCAAAGTAGGCCCAAAGAATAATGGGTATTGCTAAAGTTGGCTGCATACTTGGGCTTTATTATAAAAAGGGAATAAAAGTTGGAGAAAATGGAAATTAACATACAGTATAGGCTTAATCCCATAACTCTATAGTAGTTGGAAATCTCAATTGTGCAAAAAATAAAGAATATAAAAATAACAGCACTAAAGTCTCCTGGCTGATCAGATACATGGCAAATTCCACTTTTAATATTGGAAAATACCCATTGCATGTTCACAGTCATCAAATGCGTACAGAAAAATACTTCCATAGAAAACTAACGAACTATATAACCAAAATGTTTTAATCCATTATACGGATCAGGAGCTGTTTAGATTTTGTTGTTTTACCAACCAAAAGGTTGTGCAGCCAGGTCTCATCCATTAAAATACATTCTTACAGGCTAAATCCTAAAAACAGATTGCAAACCAATTTCACACCCTTGTGAAATTGTTTCTGTTCTTGAATAAGAGGCGTGATTAATATTAGTTAATAGTTAAAGGGCAACTGTTCTCTCAAAACAAGTTGGGTTCAAGTAAAGCCTGCAGTATTTCCTTAAAATGAGCCGACATCACATCTCTGGCTGCAGCCTGTGAGAAATTACATTGGGGTGATGTTTCAAATTTGTTTCGAGTAGGTTGTGTGACTCACCAGACCTCTGCCACCGCTCCACCCCCTGAGGCGAAGTATGCTCAGTTAAGACTTAATGCTGGGGAAAACAGGAAGTGCTTGGGGAAAAAACTGACAGTTGAGAAGGGGAGCCTATTAATGTAGGTAAAGGAGCTATGTCTTACCTCTCGTTCTTTAATTAATCTAACAGGAAGGAACGGAAAGAAACCTTTAAAACTTACCGCTAATATCGCTCCTGGGTTATACTTTACTATAGGCACATGCCAAGCCAAGTAGACTAACACTTTGAATATTTAGATTTAGCAGAACATAATGCTAACCATAACCACAAGGATAAGTATAATTTAAAATACCCGCACCCCTGAGGGATACTTTGTGAACAGATTTAGTCAGTGAAAAGTTTAATGGTTTGATATAGCCTTAAGCAAGGTTATCTTCCATGCACATTTTACAGCAGCTGATTTATTAAAAAGGAAGAATAGGTATGATAATGTGTTTTCCACAATTAAGGTCTTTTGGACAATCATAAAACATGGATGGGAGTAGATTTGGACAAAATGTAGTTTGTAACAAAGTCTATGGGTGCACATGGGGAAGTTTAATTTCACTTAGGTGTGTTTCCCCTTCATAATTGTGGCTCTGTGGGGTGCAATGAAGGTGAGCAATGCTATAAAGCAGCAGACATCAAATGGAAAGCCAGAAAATTTGTTTAGCAATATAACTTGTGGATGCTCAAATGCATCCACATATTCACAAAAAGACTGGATCATTTTCCTAAAACTGTCAGAGCTCTAATGGGTTCTGACATAAGCAATGAAGTAATTCATTACAAAGATGAAAGAGGCAAACTCCAAAGTACAAGCAGAAGGTGGATAGTAAGTAGAAAGGGAGCTATCAGCAAAGGTAAAGTCAGTAATTAATAAAGGTGTACCATGGAAAGAAACCATACCTAGAAACTGAATACAGCAGATCTACACATGGCTAAGAAGCAGACAGACTGGTCCTTGGATATATGAATTTGCTGACACTTAAAGACACTGGCCTCATTTACAGAGAGACGTATGTTGTATTCAATAGATCAACTGGACTTGAAATGTAGTTCTTGAAGACGTTTCGCTAGTCATCCGACTGGCTTTCTCAATTCAGAATCACTTGTACAAGAATCTGTGGCAATTATTACCCTGGAAATCCCAATTAGCATATCACAGCAGGTGTTAAGGGTGGTGTGATTAGATAGTGGCTAAGAGGTGTTATAGGAACGCCCAGAGTAAGGTGTTAAAACAGCATTGTACATTGTGCAGTTCTTGTACAAGTGATTTGAATTGAGAAAGCCAGTCGGATGACTAGCGAAACGTCTTCAAGAACTACATTTCAAGTCCAGTTGATCTAATTGAATACAACAGATATACCATGACCTGGATGAATGAGAACCTTCACAAGCTTACAGAGAGACGCTATTGATAGATCAGAGCTTTGTGCACCTGTTCAATACAGCAATAGCGTCTGTCAGTGAATCGAGTATATAGTGAAGTCTAATTTAACATTTTGCCAAAAAGCTATGCTAATGGCATTTTGAATAGGGTTGTGGCCCTTTATTAAATAGGTTAGCTTGACATCATTTTTGTGTGCAGCATCTCTAGGTAAATGATGCACTTGTAGCTTCCTTATGTTATGAAACTGCTACTAAGTGATGTTCCTCTAGCCTTGACATTCAGGGAGCAAAAAGGGTTGGGCGGAGTTTGGAATTTTTTAAATATGTCATTGTCTGATAACTACTGTTGTAACTAGAGATTGTTAATTGAGACTGAGGAGTTCCTGACTATATAGAAGCATGAGGCGCAGTGGCGTATCTACGTTAAAACATTCGGGGCACGTGCCCCGGATGTTTTGCAAAGTGCCCAGAATGTTTTACTGACTTGTGCCCCTAGTTCCGGACTCCCCGGCGGACTCCGCCAGCGCGATGACGTCACGCGCATGCCGGCGCGATGATGTCACGCGCGCGACGGCGCAGAACATTACAGACGGCTCTGCGCTCCCGGCCTTCCCCGGGCCTACTCTGGTGTCTCACTGTCTGGTGTCTCACTGTCTCTATAGATTAGATTAGATAGATAGCAGAGTTAAATAGATAGCAGAGTTAAATAGATAGCAGATTTAGATAGATAGATAGATAGATAGATAGAGTTAGATAGATAGATAGATAGATAGATAGATAGATAGATAGATAGATAGCAGAGTTAGATAGATAGATAGATAGATAGATAGATAGATAGATATCAGTTAGATAGATAGATGATAGATGTAGATGATAGCAGAGTTAGATAGATAGCATATAGGATAGATAGCATTAGATAGATAGATAGCAGAGTTAGATAGATAGATAGATAGATAGATAGATAGATAGATAGCAGAGTATAGATAGATAGCAGAGGTTAGATTAGATAGCAGAGTAGTTAGATAGTAGATAGCAGAGTTAGATAGCTATTAGATAGTTATAGATAAGCGAGTTAGATAGCAGAGTTAGATAGATAGAGACAGAGGTAGAGTTAGATAGATATAGATAGATTAGATAGAGGTTAGATAGATAGATAGATAGATAGCAGAGTTGATAGATAGATAGATATCAGTTAGATAGATAGAGATAGATAGATAGATAGCAGAGTTAGATAGATACGCAGAGTTAGATGATAGATAGATAGCAGAGTTAGATAGTAGATAGCAGAGTTAGATAGATATATAGATAGATAGATAGCAGATAGTTAGATAGATAGATAGTTAGATAGATGCAGAGTTAGATAGATAGATAGATTATAGATAGCAGAGTAGAGAGAGAGTAGACAGATAGATAGATAGATAGATAGATAGATAGATAGCAGAGTATGAGATAGTAGCTAGCAGAGTTAGATAGATAGATAGCAGAGTTAGATAGATAGATAGCAGAGTTAGATAGATAGATAGCATATAGTAGATAGATAGATAGATAGATAGATAGATAGATAGATAGATAGATAGATTAGATAGATAGATGATATGTAAACATGGTAAATTCCCAGAAGTCTTTGTTCCTTATTTGCATATTGCTGAAAAGGGTGTTTCAAAGCCTGAATTCTCTCCCTACCTTATTTAATGTATTAGTGACGTCTGTCGATAGGCTCTTCACACTGCAAAACCAGAGGCCTGCACTACACTGATGATGGTGCAATAAAGCTGAAACCAGTCTGTAGTTGGAGCTCTGGTTTTGCATTTAGCTTGTGGAATGCTGTAAAAGTCTTTTAAAAGGGTATCTCCACTTGTTTTTATAAGTTTTGTGAATCCAGTTCTATTGAAGAACGGGAGGTAAAGGAGCTGTGCCTTACCTTCTGATCTTCAATAGAACACACAGGAGCCAGGAGAGAAGGTAAGAACTTACCGGCTCGCTCCCCTGGCGCTTGGTCTGACAGGTCCCGAGGACCTTGTCTTCTATGCGCATAGATCGCGCATAGAAGACAAGGTCCGTCGGGACCTGTCAGACTACGCGCCGGGGAGCGGGTAAGTTTCTTACCTTGTCTCCTGGCTCCTGTGTGTTCTATTGAAGAACGGAAGGTAAGGCACAGCTCCTTTACCTCCCGTTCTTCAATAGAACTGGATTCACAAAACTTATAAAAAACGAGTGGCAATACCCTTTAAAGACGTAGTGTTCCTAAGAGCTTCTATGTGTAAACATGGTAAATTCCCAGAAGTCTTTGTTCCTTATTTGCATATTGCTGAAAAGGGTGTATCAAAGCCTGAATTCTCTCCCTACCTTATTTAATGTATTAGAAAGATCTGCATACACACAGTCCCGAGCGGGTTCCCTATACACATCTTAGGGAGGACGTTTGGAACTGTGTGGTTTCCTTGGCCACGGCAGACTCCTCTATAGGGAGTCTCGCGTGGTTGATGGAAATCTTTGGTTTTTCCCGAATGAGCGTTCAGCCGACCCGATCATTCGGCGGCCGCACACTCGTTCGGAAAACGAAGGTACACACAGTAACGATAAAGCCACGATGTATCGGGACTTTATCGTTACTGTGTGTACATAGCTAAAGACTGAGGTATTATATCTTTTTAGAGAACCACAAATTGTAAATAATTTGTCAAATTACAGTTAAAGTGCCAAAATATAACTTTATACATTATTTACTATTACTAAACGTTGTTTTTATACAAAGATTATTACTGCTTGACATAGCCTAAAAACAGCCATGCACATTATATTTACAATATAATATATGCACATATTGTATTTACAACATTTACTACCATGTGTGGTAACCAAATCCAACAAAAAATTTGGACATGGGGTAATTTTACATTAGAGCAGTTATTGTGGGAGTGATTGGTAGATTGGTCCGATAATATTGCGTGTGGGCCCCTTAAACTAAAAATTAGAGAGACATAACGCAAATTCCCCCCATCCTAAAGTTAGGGCCCCTCTGCAGTCGTAGGGGTTGTGCTTGCCTGGTAGTTAACAATATTATTATATAAATAGTGAACAGGCTCTTGAAATCCAAACTAATTTAATGACTGTCTAAACTTCTAAATTGATCTAATTTGGAGCTCCTTTCTGCTCCATACTCCATGAACATCAAATTTTAAATAACTGTGGGTAAAGCTAGCCACATATATGTTGGTGTTCTATCAACTTGTAAGACAAAAATATCAACTGTTGATCAAAAATAAATCAATTATAGAACCACACACAGAAAATGATGAAAATGATTCTTTACAAATCTAATTCTTTCTTTGAATGCAATCAAGGTAATCAGTGTTGATTATGTCAGCAACAAACAGGGACATTCAATAAAAGTTCTTATCGTTTAAAATGGTGATAATTTTGCAATGTTAGCTTTCAAATGTTAAATAAGATCTGATTAGTTGGGGCAAAATTAGCACCATTTTAAATGTTAAGAGCTTTTATTTAATCTCCCTGAAAAACTTTTATTGAATAACCCTGAAAGTGTGCAAAAAATGTCTGTAATTTTGCGAATACCTCAGAAACGCTTTCACAGATTCCTTATTTATTTGCTTGTGGTTGCGCTCGTGATTTTCAATAACATGGAAATTGCGGGAATGCTAACATTCCTGCAATCTCCCATGCGCATGCGTTTGCACTGCCATTTATGTTTTGTGTTCAAGCATTTTTTCACGCAATCGCATGCATTTTCTCTTAGAACGCATGCGCAAATGTGAAACAACTCGTGCTAACGCACAGAAATTGCGTGCACAATTTGGTGCGTTGTAGTGTGGCCTTAGTCTAACACAGCAAACTTCTGCGATGTGTCCTGCCCGTGTGTTCTATATTTCCTGTCTGTAGTCAAAACGAGGAGTGGAATAAAAAGAAGAAATAGAAAGAACAGCCAAATTAATTAGGGTTGTTATAAGTAAGGAGACACAGACATTTGAACAAGACTGCACCTTTTCAAAGTTACATCAATTTGATATTCGGTCGGGCTGGGTGGTTTTGTAGAACATTAGAGGTAAGTCCTAAAAGTGAATGGACACACAGACAAATTATTAGCTTATAATGTTTCCAATCGACTTACTGGAAGATGTAATTATTGGTTATCTGTCAGTTGAAAGCTTAATGATGCCTTACACGTTGTAATATTGCCGGGTGATACCGATTATACTCCAATAATTGGGCCATGTATGGTGTCTGTTATCGGACCAGATGAAATTTAACACAATCGATATAATTGGTCATGATTGGGCAATATTATTGATGCCTGTATGACTACCATAAAGCTGTGTACATGCAGTCTGGTAGTTTTCAACCTCAACCGGCCAATGTTGGTGGAATGTTTGTCCAAATTAGACAAGCAGTGGATCAGACATCCACTTAAAGTTTGCTTATTGTGCGGTCTTTAATACAAAGCATGATCAGACATGGTGAAATAACAATTGTTTGACGATTGTGTATTCAACAGTATTTTGCCGATATGTAAATCCCCAAACACTTGTGGATGAGGAGAGACTTGATTATAGAACTCAACAAAGAACTGAATCAATGTGTATAAACTATCCAAAAATAAAATATCCTTGTGACGGAGAACCAGGGGTCTTTATTACTTTTATATATGCATGCTATGTAAGGGAGAGAGTGGTGCTCAGTCCTTAATAAATAATACAACATTGTTTTATCTAGGCACCACCTCTCCCAGTGTTATACCCCGTAAAAGCAATATATGTAAACTGTATCAAGCACACTGTTGCTCAATGGGTAAAACCCCTGGGATTGCCTGTCATAAATTAATTAGCCTGGAGACACAAAATCTGGGTAGCTGGATTGAGATAAGTAATTGCTGATTGGTCTGCTGCGCAACAAGCCTGATGATTGGCTGCTGGTTGAAGGTTGCTCATTTACATTTCAAAGGGAATTTGGGAATAAAAAGAGCAGCTTTAGCCCACTAAATCAGAACAGAGCTAGGACACATGCTTAGGCAGTGCCTAGCAGCTCAGGGCTGTACACCACTACCCTGCCCCTTAGCTTGAGAGCAAGGGACCCAGGGTAGACCAGGAAAATCTAGCAGCAGCCCAGCAGTTCGGAGCCAAGGCAGTGGAGCCCAGAGATCCCAGGAACTGCATCCCAATGACAGTGCTTGCTTGGTAGGATATGGTTGTGCTTAATACTGGTGCATATTAATAAAGCTCCTTCAATTGTAAAAGAGCTTGTGCGGCCTGGTTTGCCTTATTTCCCACAATCTCACACAGGGCGTCCTGTGACAATCCTTGTAGCTGTTTTTACAGATTCTGTTACAAAGTATTAAATGGCAAGAGAAAGCAGTTGAAAGTTAATTTAGTAGCTTCTTTGTCAAAGATCTATACACAAAAATACAAATTAATTAATGATTACCTAAGTATCAACTCTAGGGAAACACTCCCTTTGGGAATTTCCATCAACAAATATTCCATTAAATCACTTTAATTAAAATGATTCCTATCTTTTTTTGACTGGTATTGGCATTTTTTCTCCTTCAAATTTGCTCATTACACATGTCACTGACTTCTAAAACTATAATGGAATATGTATGTGTAAATGCCCATCTTAAGACATTGTCTGTGAAAATCTTAAAGGGCATGTCCACCCCCAAAACTGAAATTTAACCCCGTACTGGCCCCACTCTGTAGTGTACAAAAATCCTTAGCTGACATCTCTGCTCGACATGGCTTCCCTGCTGTGCCCCTCCAAAGTTCAGGAAACTGCAGTGTAGGAGCTCTGAGTGACTCATCCTGTGCCACTCATCCTGTGCCTGTGTCTGCCTCAACCTCGTCAAGGTTTGAGGCATGCGCAGGAGAGTCCTCACCCCCCTCTCCCTCCCTCTTGTTTGGCTCTCCCTCCCCCTTGCTCCAAACCCCTTTATTATATTGTAGTTATTGTTCCCCCAGCCCCAACAATAGCCCATGGTACTGGAACTTTCTGATACTGAAGGTACATGGTCCAATGTATGGCACCTATAGCCTTAACCTGGTTGAACTAAAGCTGGGTACTTACCGTACCAATAAACACAGATTGGAATCAAAAGGATTGGCCTTTTATTGGCCATGTGTGTGGTGGAAAAATAGGCCATCTCAACATTTCTATTGGTCTCTATACTTTTATATGGGGTGAGTGCCTGGAATGTTTTTAAGTTTATTTAGAGCCAATGACAGACAGCTTTCAATTGAAACTGTCATCTGCTATAAATCTGTCATGTGTGTAGCTTTACGCATGGTACACACCAGCAACTTTATCTCATCTCTCTTCCGACCGATACAATGGATATCAACGGATAACAACACATGCGTTTTGCATTTCTTTCCATTTTTTGAAAAGGATGCCTGGGATATCCTGTGACATCATTTCATTGTTCTTTGGTCCTGCCCCCTTAAATTTGAAAAAATTTGTTCAAATGCAACGGACAGAAATGTGGAAAAAAACTGACACAAATGGATGATAACGCTCACGCAAATGTTTAGCAACGGATACAAAAACATGTTAAAACATTGTGTTTTAACATGTGTTAAGTTGCGTTTTTGTCCGATCCTTGTGTGAACGAGCCCTTAAGCATCATCCACATGTAAAGGTGGCCATACACTACATAAGACAATAGACAGATGTCCAATCTCTCATAAGATAAAAAAAAAATCTATATAGAACAGTCTAGCCCGTTCTTTCATACAATCAAATTGAGATCACAAAATTAATGGGTCCGATAGGAACATCTTAAGATAAAAACTGCTGCTTGTAAAATGTGGTCTTTAGACATTAGACAGATATCTGA
Organism: Hymenochirus boettgeri; assembly: GCA_019447015.1. NCBI lineage: Eukaryota > Metazoa > Chordata > Amphibia > Anura > Pipidae > Hymenochirus > Hymenochirus boettgeri. The sequence continues at coordinate 180,603,737 of CM033476.1, forward strand.
AATCCATCTAATGTCTGCCTAGTGTATGGTCAGCTTTAGAGACCTGTTGTTTGGAATGACTAGTACTTTTTTTCTGGTCTTAAAGGAACACTAAAGCCAGAAAAATAACTATTTGCCATTCATTTGTATTATTCACAGGGAGGTGAGAATGCTTATTCTCACCTCCCTGTGAATAATAGTACGCTCGGGGGACCTGGAACTTACCTTACCGCCGCTCCACTCGCAGCCGCTCCTTCACTGAACAGCTGTTCTCTCCCGATCGCGTGCCCTATCTTTTGTAATGGCGCACATGCGCCTAAGATAGGGCGCGCGGTCGGGACAGGCTGCGAGTGGATCGGCTGTAAGGTAAGTTCCAGGTCCCCCGAGCGTAATAATATTCACAGGGAGGTGAGAATAAGTGTTCTCACCTCCCTGTGAATAATACAAACGGACGGCAAATAGTTTTTTTCCTGGCTTTAGGGGTGTTTAGTGTCCCTTTAAAGTTCATACACACGTGCAATCGCGGGTCCCGACCCGACATGCAGGATGTGTACAAACGAATGTTTCGGACGATAATCGGCCTGTATGTAGGCACTTTATCAGCCGAAACGGTCGTTGGTTCGGAGATCCGCCAGGTCGGTCAGGCAGTGATCTCCGAACTAACGACCGTTTCAGCCGATAAAGTGCCTACACACAGGCCAATTATCGTCCGAAACATCGGGACCCGCTATCGCATGAGTGTACGAACCTTAATTATGAAATAAGACAGTTTTACAGCTGTTCTCTAGGGAAGGTTTTCTCCGTCTGAGCCAGGTAATCAATGGTACAATCAGGAAGTAATTAACAGTTTATTGTAGTTCTGTGATCCATCAGCAGTTTCAGGGGTCAATAGGTATTGGGGGGAATAACCTGGAAATGAGCATCATTTGGGTGGTCTATGTCCCTTTACTGCACAGTGTGATTACCGGTGTGTACAAACGCAAAATGCTCAAGAATCGTGCATACAATCACGTGCAATAATGCTTGCGTTTGTGTGTGGGATTCCTGTGCGTTGCAGTGTGGCCTCAGCCTCCGTGTGCAGTCATTAAGGCAGTTTTCCAACCAGAATACTAAACACAGGAAAGTGCCACTGTAACAGAAATTTTCCACCACCAAGAGGAAGTAAACATACTGCCTTGAATCTGCCTAGCAACATCTGTTTCCTAGTAGCTATGGTAATACTTTGTAAGCCAGTTAGGTTTTACCTTTCCTGATTAGTTACATCTGATTGGACAATTCAATCTTGCCTTATCCTTATCAGCTGAAACCACTTATTTCCAAACTTGGTTTGTTTACAGTGCATAGCATATTTCTTTATTAACCCGATAGTGCTTCTGGGTAGTTATGCCGTGTGGGGCTTACTATCACTTATTGCAGTTGGCTGTGTCTGGAAATAGTTTATTTATCTACAATAGTCACTTTGACTTTGTAGAGGTTTAAAATAAGAATTAATATTCTGTGAGAACTTTTGTACGTTTTCACAGGCAGAGGAGAATTAAGTTCATTTTCTGGTAAAACAAACCTATTTTCTAAACTTAAAACTTTATAACGTGTGGAGCGCTGTATAGAGAGACGCTATCGCTCCCTATTGCCCCCGCAAGGCAGTACACCGAGTCAATAGTGGCTCTCCTTGCATTGCCAACACGGCTTTAAGACATAAAAAGCCAATAACAGCTCTCGGTACATCACCCCATTAGGGCTTTATTTAATAGGAGCAAATTGTGCCTTTGTTCCTAATCAGTGGCGTAGCTACAGACCTATGGGCCCTGATGGAGAATTTGGACATAGATCATAGATAGATAGATAGACAGAGTTAGTTAGATAGATAGATAGATAGATAGATAGATAGACTGATAGATAGACAGACAGACAGAGACAGATAGATAGATAGATAGATAGATAGATAGACAGACAGACAGACAGACAAATAGATAGATTGATAGTAACATAGTAATTAAGGTTGAATAAAGAGATACATCCATCAAGTCCAACCTATTCACCCTCTTTTTTTTTTTTTTTTTTTTTTAACCCTACCTAACAGTTGATCCAGAGGAAGGTAAAAAAACACAGCTAAAAGGGGGTTTCTAGTTTTAGAAACATATCCAGACCTTTTTTCCAAACGGCAATCGGAAAGTACCCCTGGCTCAACCAGATCTATATGCATTAATACCAGTAATTCTCAATATTTTTTAGTTTTAGAAACATATCCAGACCTTTTTTAAAGCTATTCAATGAACTTGCCATCACCACATCTGCTGGAAGACAATTCCACAGTTCTCACTGTAAAGGAACCTTTCCTAACCTGAAGATGAAATTTATTTTCTTCCAACCTTAAAGGATGTCCACGAGTCCTCTGATATGACCTATTAGTGAACAATGCACCAGAGAGTTCATTGTATGGCCCATTAATATATTTGTATAAGGTTATCATATCCCCACGCAAACGTCGCTTCTCCAATGTAAACAGCCCTAACTTGTCTAATCTGCCTGCATATTCAAGCCCCTCCATTCCCCTTATTAGTTTAGTTGCCCTTCTCTGAACTGCTTCCATTTCCAAGATGTCCCTTTTGTATATGGGATTCCAAAACTGCACCGCATATTCCAAATGAGGCCTTACCAGTGCCTTGTAAAGAGGGAGAATAATATTTTTCTCTCTTGAATCTATTCCCCTCTTTATACAAGACAATATCTTGCTAGCTCTAGCCGTTGTTACCTGGCATTGTTTGCTATAGCTAAGTCTGTTATCTACCAGAACCCCCAAATCTTTTTCTATTACAGATACACTTAACACAGAGTTATTTATGGTATAGGTGGCACAGGGATTAATAAATCCTAAATGCATCACCTTACATTTATCAACATTGAATCTCGTCTGCCATTCTGCTGCCCATTTTGCTAATCTATCTTGGTCAGCTTGCAGCACATGCAAATCATTTGAAGTTTCCAAAGCTCTGCATAGTTTAGTGTCATCAGCAAGCACTGAGACCTTGCTCTCAATGTCCCCTTCTAAGTCATTTATAAACAGATGCGGCCCCAGTAAAGAACCCTGAGGCACTCCGCTTAGAACTTTAGCCCACATAGATGTAGCTCCATTAACCACCACTCTCTGTTTGCGATCCAATAACAGTTCTCTATCCATGAACAAATGTTTTCTTCAAGGTCAACATTCCTCAGTTTATACATTGTGGCACAATATCAAAAGCGTTCGCAAAATCCAAGTATACCACATCCACTGCTGTGCCTGAATCTAACTTCTTACTCACTTCTTCATAAAAACCAATTGAATTTGTCTGGCATGATCTATTTCCCATAAATCTATGCTGACTACTACTAATAAGATGAGCTCTGGAGACAAAGTCAAGGATATGATCCCATAACAAAGTTTCCAGCACCTTGCCTACCACTGATGTTAGGCTTACAGGTCTATAGTTACCAGGCTGTGAACGACTACCTTTTTTGAATATTGGTATTACATTGGCTTTTTTCCAATCCAGCGGCACATCCCTAGACCAAAGCGAATCTGAAAAGATGAGAAACAGTGGTCTAGATAGAACTGAACTAAGCTCTTTTAAAATCTGAGGGTGTATTCCATCTGGTCCTGGGGCTTTATTGATTTAACTTTGTCTAATTGTTTCCGTACCATATCCTCTGTTAGCCAATGTGAATACTCTTCATTTCTCCCCTGCGTATTATTACAATCCCTGCTATAAGGACAAGGATTCTCAACAGTAAAAACCGATGTAAAAAAAACGGTTTAGCAGATTAGCCTTTTTGGCATCCTCTACAACCATCTCAGCCCCATTATTTAATGGTCCCACATTCTCAGTCCTCATCTTTTTACCATTTATATACTTAAAAACATTTTGGGGTTGGACTTGCTTTGTTCGGCAATCCGTATTTCATTTTCTATTTTAGATAGTTTAATTGCTTTCTTGCACTTTTTATTACAACTTTTATACTCCCTATAAGACTGTTCTGTTCCTTCTGTTCCTAAAATTTTAAAAGCCTTTTTCTTTTTTTCCATTTCCCTTTTTACCTGAGCATTAAGCCATGCAGGAGTGGACCTAATTTTTTTACACTTGTTCCCTAAATGTACAGATTTAAAAATGTAATAGTTTAATATCCCTTTAAAAGTGGTCTACATCTGCTCAGTATCTTTACCTACAAATAATTCCCCCAGTCTATGAGCAGGAGTGATTCCTTTAACAGCATAAAATTAGCTTTCCTAAAGTTAAAAGTTTTTGTTAACCGAGTGCACTTTAGTTTTTTGCAACCTATATTAAATGACACTATATCATGGCCACTTTTCTGTAAGCTTCCCATTACCTTCATCTCCAAAATGAGCTCAGGGTTATTAGATATCACCAGATCCAACAACGCATTCTGTCTAGTAGGAACTTCTACCATCTGTGAAAGAAAATGCTCATATAGGAAATTTATACCTTTTGAGGTGCTGGCAGTTCCCTTACTCCAATCTATGTCAGAGTAGTTAAAATCCCCCATAACCAAAACATGCCCCATACCAGCCGCCTTCGCCAACTGCATATGGAGATTCATTTCCACCTCCTCCCCAGCATTTGGCGGTTTATAACATACTCCAACAATAATTTACCTACCTTCTTGCTTCCTGTACACAGTTCCACCCATATTAATAGATAGATAGTTAGATAGATAGATAGTTAGATAGATAGATAGACTGATAGATAGACAGACAGACATAGACTGAAAAATAGACAGGCAGACAGATAGATAGATAGATAGATAGATAGATAGATAGATAGAGGTTTGCTTGCTTTGGTCTTAAAATATCCAGTAAATTGCATTTACATACATGTACTGTAAAAAGTGGATTCTGTAAGAGATACACAGATACTAACAGACAGACGGGGATAGAGATATGGACAGAAAGACATATAAAGCGAGAGATAGGCCTGTGCCTTATATACACCCTCCTTCAAAATGTTAACCCTTTCGAACCTGTGCAAATCTCACATTATACATAAAGTGCAGCCGTGTGTATAATACCCACCCCCCAGTGCTTTGTGGCCACTCTCTCAAACAACATAATTACCACTAGTTCTTCGGACTGTTGCAGACCCCCCAGGTGCAAGGGCACGGTTGTGACTGCGACCCCAGTTCCTACACCAGTGTTCCTAAGCTGTAGTAATCAATCAAGTGTAGTAGCCCACTAAAAAAGTTTACTCACTGGTCGAGGCTAATAAACCACTCAGGAAAATATTTGCACCTCTTATTGAATAAGCCTATTTAAGTTTTCATTAGTGTCTTCTTTTTTCCCCCCTTGACTATTAATGGGTCCAATCAAACATAACCATTCTGTAGTTTCAGGGCCGTGAGATCAAATGAAATACCATCTGTCACTTTCTGTATGAAATGCACCTAACTACACTACACACTCAAGCTCATTTACCCAGAGCCATTAACCATTTCAATATCAGTTAGTGTGGCTTTAACTCTATCTTAAAGGGCAAGTCCAGCCCTGAAATGAAAACTTACATACAGGTAAATCACCCCCCAAAACCCTAAATGGTAATAGCTTAAAATCTGAAAGGTGTAAGTCTTACCTGAAATCCTGCACAATGTCCTGTTGCCCCTGTTTCTGCTTCCTGGTTCTTCCAGTTAGTAACTGTCAGTTATGGATTTGACAGTTGACATCACAGCCAATGACTGAATGTTAATCTCCTAGCTGCCTCTTCGGAGCATGCTCAGGCTCAGTACAGGTTTCTAAATTGCTCAGTTTCCATGAGGCATCCAGAAGCATAGCAGGCATACAGTAATGAATTCATAGGACAAACTATGATATATCAACATATTTTAAAGATATTTCTTTCTAAAAGATGTTCTTATGGGGGTGGAGTTGTCCTTTAAGCCGATATCGTTACTGTGTGTAACTTGCTTTTCCGAACAAACGCGCGGCCGCCGAATGATCGTGCCAGCTGAACGCTCATTCGGAAAAGAGGGAAAATTTCCCTCGGTCGCGGTAGGCTCCCTGTAGGGGAGTCAACCACGGCCGAGGGAACACAGAGTCCCGAGCATTCTCTCTATGCTGTGCATACGGGGAGCGCTCGGGAATGTGTGTATGCAGATCCTGTCTGTCATCTTTTGAAAATCTTTTAAGTATGTACCCAGCTTTAGTACCGGATGCGCGGGTTTCACAGAAGACACCCGCTCAAACTGGGATCACGATTAAATATCGTGTTTATGCTACTCCTAGTGCTGGATTTTAACACCAGCTAATAACTGCCGTTAAAATCATGCTCTGGGTGAATCCTTTTCTGGATTTCTTTACAGTCACAAACTCAAAATTGAATTGCATACAGGAGATTTACCCAGAGCTATAGCAGCTCTGGTTTAATTTTCCCCACTGTGCCTCTGGCACAAACATATGCACAACCACACAAACACACAACCTGAACCCGAGTTCGATCTCAACTTTCATAGTTCAGCGAACTTGAACTTTCCAAACTCCAAACTAGTTCGGTGGTCTGAACTCATGAATGTATTTTCGATAGTTATAAAAAATTTGATAATTATCGAATTTACGGACCAGTCGCTAACCCTCGATTTTGGCCATAACCCTTGAATGCGGCATTTTGGCAATAACTAACGAATGTATCATTCGAATTTTGATAACCCTCGAATGTAGCGTTCGGTAACCCTCGAATTTAGCGTTAATTTTCGGTAACCCTCTAAGCGTTCGAATTTGGCATCCCTCAAATGGGTCCTATGGGACTGCACGATTGGTAGAGTGCACTGTCCGCTGCGGCTACTATTGCCACGTCCGACAGTCATTTGTCCCGGGTGAGAGCTCGCTAGTAGCGAACGCTTGGTTGGAACAAAACTCAGTTTTGTTCCAACCTAAAACACAAGCGCAAAATTTAATCCCATACAGGAGATTTACCCAGAGGTATAGAAGCTCTGGTTTAATTTTCCCCACTGTGCCTCTGGCACAAACACACACACAACTACATAAACACACAACCTGAACCCAAGTTCGATCTTAACATTCATAGTTTGGCGAATCGAACTTTCCAAACTCCGAACTAGTTTGGTGGTCCGAACTCATGAACGTATTATCGGTAATCCTTGAATTTAGCGTTCATTTTCAGTAACATTTAAATGTAATGTTCGTTTTCGGTAACCCTTAAATGTAATGTTCGTTTTCGGTAACCCTTGAATGTAATGTTCGTTTTCGGTAACCCTAAAATGTAATGTTCAATTTTCCGTAACCCTCGAATGTATCACTTGGTAACTCTCGAATGTAATTTTCGTTTTCAGTAACCTTTGAATGTAGCATTCATTTTCTGTAACCCTCGAATGTTATGTTTGTTTTCGGTAACCCTCGTATGAAGCATAGAGATGTATTCGAATGTAGCATAGAGATGGAACCCGAACCCTGGTTTGATCTGAACTTTCAGAGTTTGGCGAACTAGAACTTTCCGAACTCCAAACTAGTTCGGTTTTCCGAACTCATGAACATATTTTGGATAGTTATGGAAAATTCGATAATTATCGAATTTACAGACCGTTCGCTAACCCTCAAAGCATTCGAGTTTGGCAACCCTCGAATATAGCATTCGATTTTAGTAACCCTCGAATGGGTCCTATGGGACTGCACGATCGGTCGAGTGCACTGTCGGCTGCAGCCACTATTGCCACGTCCGACAGTCATTTGTCGCTAGTAGCGAACGCTTTGTTGGGACAAAAACTCAGCCTAAAACACAAACGCGAAATTGAGTCGCATACAGGCATACAGAGGTATAGCAGCTCTGGTTTAATTTTCCTCACCGTGCCTCTCACACAAACACACACACAACCCAAACCCAAGTTCAATCTCAACTTTAATAGTTCGCCGAATCGAACTTTCCAAACTCCGAACTAGTTCGGTGGTCCGAACTAATAAACGTATTTTTGATAGTTATGAAAAATTTGATAATTATCGAATTTATGGATTTTTTAATGGTATTCTATGGAGGATCGTAAATCTACAGTCGTGGTTGTAGATTTACAATTATTATCGAACATTTACGATCGATATCATAGATTTACAATAGCGATCATAAATTGGCCATGATTAAAGGTACGGTATCGCTAACAGCAGTACCGCGACTTTGCAAATATGGCCCTATGTCTTACCTACCATTCTTCAATTAATGTAATAGGAGCCAGGAACGAAGATAGAAAACTTACCAGCAAGTGCGATCCACCACTGGCTCCTGTTAATTGTAGAACAAGAGGTAGAACATAGCTTCCTTACTATCCCATTCCTTAAAGATTACAGTAACAGATTAATGAACGAAAGGGTTAACAATACTGGCCAATGAACTGCAGGCTGATAATACTGGCAAATAAACTGGAGGGCTGACAACACTGGTTTATGAACTGGAGGGCTGAGAATACTGGCTAATGAACTGGGGGCTAAAAATATCGGCTAATGAACTGGAAGGCTAACTAACACTGGCTAATGAACTGGAGGGCTGACTAACACTGGTTAATGAACTGGAGGACTGACAACACTTGCTAATGAACTGGAGGGCTGACAACACTGGTACTAACACTGGCTAATGAACTGGAGGGCTGACAATACTGGCTAATGAACTGCAGGATTGACAACACTGGCTAATGAACTGGAGGGCTGACAACACTGGCTAATGAACTAGAGGGCTGACAACACTGGCTAATGAAGTGGGGAGCTGACAACACTGACTAATGTACTGGAGAGCTGACAACACTGACTAATGTACTGGAGAGCTGACAACACCTGACAGTGACTGCTAAATTTTCTCTTGGGGGTCTGCTGGGGACAAACCTTGGAACTCCAGATGTTTTGGAAACTACAGATACTAGCATGCCTTGGTAGCAGAATGCAACCAAGGCATGCTGGGAGTTGTAGTTTCTTAATTTCTGAACTTACAAGGTTTGCCATCACTGCTATATAAGTACAAGCACCAGCTGCCCCAAGAGGAAGTTTAGCAGTCACTGTCAGTACCTGTACACAGCAGTGAGACAGAGGGTAATGTGATTAATTTATAACTTACAGTTACTCCATCCTGCTCTGCTACAGCAGATCACAGCACAAAAGAGTTAAGTTCAGGAAAGGGACATAAGGGGGCAGAGCTCTGCACTCTGATTGGCTGGCACATGCAGAAGCTGTGGAAGCGTGGAAGAACATATTGCATGAGGGTTTTTTTCTTAAAGAGACTGGTGTGTAAAAATGGGACACCCTTAGAAAATAGGGATTTTAACCTGGTTAGTCGTGACAGCGGGATTATGCCCAAAATCGGGACTGTCCCGGACAGTTGGGGGGTATGTGTAAATGCAAAAGATGGACACATGAGTAAGGGTTATATGGTGTGTATGGCAGCATGCAATCACAGAAAAAACTGGTCATGCTCACTTTGGTAAGACCAGTTAGTAAAAAGACATAAGGTAAGTGAAAAGAGTGTGTATGTGGCCTTTATTACTGGGTTCAAGTAGTTTGTGGGTAAAAGAGACACAAGGTATAAAGTAAAGTTAACCCCTTACAGTGCAGTTGTATTGCAGTGTGGCAATGCCATCCCATCCACAGCTCTTATCAGCTTTCCTTAAGTAAAATGTGATTTATTACCTTGTGCTGCACATGTACAATTCATGACTGTCAGCACCCTGCAATAGGAAACTACACATTTCCTTTGCTGCCTTCTTTGACCTCTGCACCAGACTTCTACAAACTGTGATCTCCATGAGTAGCTGCCTGTCCAACCCCCAGTACAAGAGACTTTTCTATGACTTGAATCTGGGTGAACCACAAGTGAGAGGAGGAGACTGAGCGTGTGGTTACACATAACTTGTTCTGCGGCTTATGATTTACAGCTCTATCCTACTATCACAGCAACACCAGAACAAAATTAATTAAAGCATTGTACTGTCCTGAAAAAATCTGTGACATTTGGAAGTTATGCAGTTAATTTAGGTGATTACTCGATTCACCACCCAATGGCAGCACACAGGTTAATTAACTTACAAATGTCGAAAAGGGGTACGGAGAGATTTTTAAAAGTTGTAAAGTAGCCTATGTTTTTTTCCAGGTCCTTAAAGGGTAACTCCACTCGTAAGTTTTGTGAATCCAGTTCTATTGAAGAACGGGAAGTAAAGGAGCTGTGCCTTACCTTCCGTTCTTCAATAGAACACACAGGAGCCAGGAGACAAGGTAAGAAACTTACCCGCTCGCTCGCTCCCCCGGCGATTGGTCTGACAGGTCCCGACGGACCTTGTCTTCTATGCGCATAGATCGCGCATGCGCATAGAAGACAAGGTCCATCGGGACCTGTCAGACTACGCGCCGGGGGAGCGAGACTAATCGTAATATAAACAATAGGACTGTTCCAGGTTGGAATGGAATGTTTATTGGTCCTTTTCAAGAACCAATACTACTAGTTAACCCATTCTTACCAAGTCACTCTACACATTTTCCTGACACCTCCCTCTTTAAAATTGGCGCACGGGATGTGACTCACAGGTCACTCCTACTGCATCCATAATCAGGTGGTTCGGATAGACACGAATATCCACCTGCATCCCCTTGGTTCGGTGAATGTAAATCATATTGCTCAATGATATGATTCCACCTGCACATTTTTACAAAACCACCATCCTCTTTACTGTGGTTATGAGAACTGGGTTTGGGTTCACATTCACTCACCCAAGTAGACTGGTTAACCTCTTGATGCCCAGTCTGTACACACTCTGATATAGAGAGCAAACCACCCATACTACCATCTGTGTGACCACTCTGTGTGCTGACAGGTACAGTTCTGTATTTACCACCTGGAGTACATTGATATGTAGGGGACTGTACCCGGCCACTCCTAACCTCAGGCATCTGTCCTCCCTCTGATACACTCTCCTGCTGGACAGATCCTCCTTTATCCTCACTGCTACCTGTATCCTGTGAGTCTAAAGTTCCCCATTCCCTGGGTCTAAACTCAGACAGATACTGGTCACTCTTAACCCTTAACTTGCCTTCCTGCTCACCATATCCCTGCTCCCTCTTAGACTGGGACAAACCAGTGACTGTTACTGGTATGGTTTGGTCCTCAGGGATAGCTACCTTCTTTCTATCTACCTGGGACACTCCTAGCTCTGTTAGGTGTCCCTCTTTAACCCTTACTCTTCCTTCTCCACCCACCACTGAGGTTGGTACTGGCGCTACCGCATGCCCACAGCTACCCTCTTCTCCCTCAGTCTGAGTGGAAACATCCCTTAGGACCCTGCTTTGAGTCCTTACCACCTGCCCCACACACTCCTGCACTAATTCCTGACTGCTATCCAGGACCTCAGGCAGATTGGGCACAGGATCAGGGATCCTACTCTGGAAATCCCTCTCTACTACGGGTACTTTACCCAGAACATCACCCTGGGGATACCTTTCCTCACCCTCTACATTCACACATGTAGACAATACTGGTTCTGGCACTGACTGACACCCTCTCTGGTCTCTCAGCCCTCCCTCCCAGCTACTGTGACAATCCCTACCTACAGGTACTATACCTGACTCTACCAGAGAGTGAACTGGGGGATCCCCCTCTCTCTCTCCATTCACACAGTTAGGCAATACTGGTTCTGGCACTGACGGACATCTGCTCTGGTCTCTCAGCCCTCCCTCCCAGTTACCTTGCCCCTTGTTACCTGTTCCCTTTACTGATTGCAGTGGGTGGTCACACTCCAGCGCGGCTGGACCTAGTGAGACCGGATCATTTGGCACAAAAGCAGAGACCATTCTCCCCAAATCATTCCCCAATAACACATTGACAGGAATTTCATTAGATATCCCCACTTCCCTCAGACCTCTCCCCACACCCCAATCCAAGTAAACATTAGCCACAGGCACCCGTGGATGACTCCCACCCACTCCCTTTACCAATAAAGTCTTCCCAGGAATAATGTCCCCAAAGTTAATCATCTCTGGGCGCACCAGAGACAAGTTAGCTCCTGAGTCCCGTAACCCCTGGGTAACTTTATCTCCCACAGTCACAGTCTGCATATGATGACATAAATTCTCTGTCTTACCAGATACGAGCATTACCACAGGATTGACTGGTGACACTGGTCCCTTTCTTTCTGGACAGGAAGCTCTTACATGTCCCGTCTGGTTACATATAAAACATCTGCGTGGATCTCCATGGTTTACGCTCACACTGGGCCTTTCAGACAAATTCTCACCCGCCTTGACATTCTGCTGTGCTGCTTCCCTGTGGTGACGATCCTTCCAGCTTGGTGATCTTTGTAACGTTGGACCTTTTGGATATGTTGGCACCCTGTTGGCTGCATAGGTGTCTGCGACTTCTGCTGCTTTTTGCGCTGTTTTTGGCTCCCGATCCAATACAAACTGTTGCACATCTCCAGGACAGATATTAAGGAACTGATCCATTACCATAAGATCCTCCAGCTCCTCAAATTTGGTAACTGACAGTCCTTTAATCCACTGGCGAAAACTGGTTCTCAGATTACTCACAACATCTGAGTAGCTGTCAGTTGGACCTCTCTGCAACGCTCTAAACTTTTTGCGATACACCTCTGGCGTGAGGTTAAACTTCTTAATCAGAGCCTGTTTCAAAGCCTCATAGTCCCCATCAAGCTCTGGTGGTAGTTCAACAAAGGCATCTAAGGCTTTGCCTTTTAATCCAGGTGTCAAGTATCTTGCCCACTGCTCCTGTGGCAACTGATACTGTCTGCAGCACTTTTCAAAACTTAACAAAAAAGTGTCCAAATTGCTATCATTGTCCATGACAGGAAACTTGGGTGAACCATGCAAAGCAAACGGACCCTCTCTGGACTCACTGGACTGTGGAGACTGGGTCTGGTGCTGGAGCTTTGCTAACTCCAGCTGAAATGCACGGTCTGCGGCTGCAGCTTCGAATTCTCTCTGCGCCTGCCGTTCAGCTGCTGCGGCTTCCATTTCACGCTGGGCTTGCCGTTCAGCTGCTTCCCGCTGGGCTTGCCGTTCAGCTCTCTCAGCTGCTGCTGCCTCCCTCTCCTGATGCTGCAAGATCAATTGAAGACGTAGCTGGGGGTCATCTGAACCCAACAATTGTAAATCCTTTTGCAGGGAAGAATTACCGTCTTCCTGCACTGTGGTATTCTCATGCTGAGAAAATCCAAGGTTAACAGTCCTTTCTGGGATAGCTAAATCCACATCGCTTCCCGACTCAGTTGTGTAGTTCTGCTTCTCCTGGTCACTTTCCAACAATGCCCTTATCAGCAGCTCCTTGGACTTATCCAGGACATCAATACCTCTTTCCTCACAGAGATTGATCAGGACCTCCTTGGTTTGTCTCTTGTAAAAGGTTGCCATCCTCAGCTAACCTTGCCAAATAAAATATAGGAAAGAAAAAAAAGAGAAGGGGAGGGAACAACTGTTTGTACGTATGTCTTTTAAAAATAAATGCACTGAGTTTGTCTTTGAAGACTGATACCCTCGCAAGGATACAGTTCTTTAGTACAAGGTTTAAATAACTTAATCCAGGCACTAATGCTCTAATAAAAAATAATTTATCCCACACGCTGCCAGCCAATTTGTCACGAACGCCAGTTCGCTGGGCACGTGATCTGACTAATTAATGAAAGCTTAAATAGAGCACTCATCTCCACACAGTCTCATATCAAAATATCAAATAACAAATGTTTGTATGGATGTTCAATAAAGATCAATGAGATCAGTTGTTTTCATGTTATTGAGTGTATGGCCAGCTTTAGCTGTCTTGCTCGTTTATACTATCTTAATTACCTTATCATTTTGTCAGATAAAAGAATGTATGTGTGAATTTGGTTTGTGTTAAGGTTCATACACATGCTCAATTTCAAAGTAAGCAACTACCCAGGATAGCCGAGCACTCCGTGTGTATGTGTTCGGTCGGGGGTCAAACGCCGATCTACCAGGCGGATCTAAGTTAGAAAAAGGGGTATGGTGAGGGTGTGTGTGTGGGGTCTTCACTTATAGACCAGGTACAATATAACAGGAATTGAGATAGAGGACAACTGGAAAGAAATTAACCCAAATTTGGGTCAGCAGGCTGTTAGGATAAGGGTTTGTGGGTTAAGATTGTTGAATGATTTGCCTAACAGGGTTGTGATGATATTTTCAAAGTTGGCTCGACGGCTCAGATGTCTTTTTGGGCAGGCAGGATTTTGGACAGGCAGGGTTACAGCTGGTGACTAAATCCATGTGTATGCACGTGTGATTGGTTGTGTCCTTGTTCTGTTTTGTGTACTGGGGAGATCATCAGGTAGGTGGAGAAAGCTGTACTTTTTGCTGGGTTTAGCTCGGAGGGGTTGAATTCAATGGTCTCCTTTTTTCTTAATAAAATAACTATGTAACTACAGTATGTAACTTGCAAGTGTCACTAAAGGGCCCTTGTCACTCGAAACATGTTGTGTGGGTAGCTTGCAAAGAAAACACTATTATATTCACTGAATAGTCTGTGCCTTATGTTGGTTTCTCCACATATACCATTGGGAATCTAGTTACTAGTTGGTGAATGCTCCATTAATGTGGATGGAAACCCCTATACGTACAAGCATCTAACCTCATATATATATCCTAAATCTGACAGACTAACATTCTTGTAGTAGTAAACAGAAAAAGTATTCAGTCTTGGGAGAGGTTGGCTGGACATACTCATGTTCCTTTAAAGGTAGGACTGATTGGCAGGCATCATTGTCTTGCCCCAGTGTGACACTGTTTAGGAATAAAGCTCACAACAGAAACAGGAACAAAAGATTATCAGATCATTTATGATGACCTGGCCAATATTTCAGTAAATACAGAACAGTGGGCCATATAAGTACGGTATCTCAAATCTGATATACTCTTTCTTTAACGCCATTGTAACACCTACCAATAATCATTGGTATTGCAGTGGTACTTCCGAATCCAGACTGGCCAAAATAAAACAGCGGTATCGGGTTTATGAATATAGCCCTATGTTATTATGCCAGCATGAAGAAAACTGCTTCTGACGGGTTTCCAGAGTGTTCCTATCACTGATACAGGAAGGCCCAGGGCACTAACCTGGCAGATGAAAACTGTATGTGGTGTTGCACTTTAACGAAATGGCATTGGGAGATAGATTACACAACACCTTTAAGAGGAGCAATACATGATAATAACTTACATTTATTTTATGTAATTATCTATGGAAAGGAAAATAAAAACTGTTATATTTTAATATATGATAATCAATCTAAATATATAGTAGATGTGTATGTTAACTCTTTGGGTTAGAGATTTGTAAGGAACTGTATTGAAGAAGTAGTCCTTCTATTAGAAGACTTTGGCAGCCTGTATTTTAGGAAACAATGGAATATAAAGACAAGTGGTTACACTATTTGCCATATCTGAGTTGCATGATCTGTGTGTGTTGCTGCATGAACAATCCAGTACTTGTTTTGCTCAGGCTCAGTATCCCCCAACCAGACTAACTATCTGTGAGACAAGCATGCTCAATAATCCCTATGAGGGGAGTTTAGAGGAGTTTATGATAACAAGGTACTTGATTGACAGCCAAAAATTAAGATGCTTTAGTTTGGATACAGTGATAGGTGGGAAGAATTTTAGTTTCTAATAATGGGAAATTAAAAAAAAATCCCAGTCGACATTTAAACCCCTTTAAACATAAGATGAAACAGAAAAAAAAACAGAAAGAGAGAGATTTCGGTCCTTAATTTCCGTTTAAATATGATTAATCAATCTGGTGTTCTAGAGGGCTCTAAAGGCCATCAGTAAGCAGATATGCACATTTCATTGGAATAATAAAGTTATGACAAAAACAGGAGTCAATCTAGATATGCATAATTAGTTTATATATTGTGCAGGTTATTGTTTATAAAGGATTGGTGTCACTTAACTGCAAAATTGCTGGTACTGGTGTTTTGCAGCCACAATGGTATGTTACATTGCAGACATAAAATACTGGGGCGCTTAATGGCCGTGTTGTATTTACTTAAAATGCTTCTTTATACATTCAACCAAAAGTGTTCAAATTAGAGTATTCAAAAACTCTCAGTTGCCACCTACTGGTCGAAGAATACAAATATTTGACTGAAAGTTAAAGGGGAAGTTCAGTGCAAAAACATATGCTTTTCAGAATAAAATAGCACTATTTTTTCATCCCAATGACCTTAATCTGCCAATTCAGCATTTTGTCTGTGTATAAATAAATGCAACCAAAATACTGACTTCCTGTATGCAGGACCCCTAATAGAGACCGTTATGGTCTTGCCCTTGACCCAGCGCCTGGGTTGATTCAGTTGCTCAGTAGAGATCTGAGCATCTTTGACCCATCCAATAGCCAATCAGTAGAAATAACTGTTAGGAACATTCCAAGGATGTGGTGCATCCTGGGAAGAAGAAGGACCGTTAGAACCTGAAATGTCAGCTCACTAATATCAACAGCAGGGAACAGCAAAGGGTATAAAATCAACTGATTTTCAAAATGGGAGAGAATATGTAGAATAACTAAGAAGGCATTACACAAACTAACAATTTAACAAATATTGATGATTTCCACTGAACTGTCCCTTTAATGTTAACATATTTACTTAAAACCATACTTTTTTGCAAAAGAAAGAACTTTTATTAAATGTTATGAAAACCAAAACCAAATCAGATGACCAGATTTAGAATTAAGAAAAAAAAGCAAGGTGTGATATAATAGGTTTATCAAAAATGTTCATAAATATCACAATATTTATTATGCAAGATCCTGTCTGTCATTTTTCAAAGATTGGGCTACACACACTCCTGAGCGCTCACCCTATGCACAGCACAAGGAGAACGCTCGGGACTGTGTGTTTCCCACAGCAGACCAATGTTCCCTCTAAAATGTGCGCTCTTGCCCGTGCACACAACTTTGCAGGCCTGCGCACACAGGTTAAAGTGGTGCGCACACAAAAATCTCCTGGAAAATAAGTGCTGCGGTATGTAGCGCACACAATTTCATTTTGTATGCACACAGAAAATTTATATCTGCACACTCATACAATTTTCAATTAGAGGGAACATGGCGGCAGACTCCCCTATAGGGAGTTTACCGCGAGCAAGGGAAATTTACGGACTTTCCCAAACGAGCGATTGACCAACCTGAACGTTCAGCGGCCGCCCGCTTATTCGTAAAAGTTCTCCTAAGTAAGGAGTTACTTACGGTCAAATATCCCAGGATGCCAACACTCTGTACATTTCCTAAGATACACAAGGTCCCGGTTAGGACACTGGGTCGTCCCATAGTATCTGGGAATCAGTCTTTTGCCCTCTGGCTAAGTTAATTGATAGGGTGTTGGCACCACACCGATTATATGTTGCACTCCATATGTTAGAGATAGTATGGATGTGCTAGATAAGCTTAAAGGGGCACTATACTGAAAAAATTACTTTGCCTCATTTTAATCTATAATTGAATACATGTAAGTAGCACTTACTCTGATTTGCATGTGTTGCTGCATGCCTTCAATCCAGCACACATTTTGTTTAGGAGCAGTATCCCCCCTCCCTCTTTTAACCACTTCCACTTCCATCCGACCTGACTTTTCCCCCCGCAAACCAACTGTCAAGCCTGCACACAGCATACAGCATTCCAACTGTCTAAACTCTGTCTCCATTCCAGCTACAGTAAAACTGCTCACAGAAGAATATTTTTTGAGAGCAATGAACTTGATTGACAGCTGAAATATAAGAAGATTTGGATTGGATATCTAAAGAAATAGGGGCAGATCAACAAAAAAATTATACAGTGGTGGTTGGGAAAAATTATAGTTTCCAGTTATGGTCCCTTTAAAATAACCTATTTTTCGGTATAGATGCCCTTTAAGAATGTGCAAATTCAAGGGATGTATAATCTGTTACTGGTTGCCTTCGACACAGCCAGTTTATATACTTCAATACCCCATAAAGATGGCATGGAGGCCACTTGATTTTTTTTTTTTAAATTTGGGGATGTCCCTGATGAACAAATTGAATTGGTTATGCAATTGCTTCACATTGTGTTGACTATGAATTATTTTACATTCCAGGAATTGGACTAGCTCCAGCTGCGCAGGACCACAATGGGGTCTAATGCCACGCCTGCCTATGCCTTCATGGCATGGCTTGAGTGCATGTTCATCTATCAATTGGATCTCCACCGGGCACATTGTATGGCCTGGTGGAGATACATAGATGATGTTCTTGTCCTATGGAGGGGTGGCATTGATACCCTAATGTGGTTCCATGCCTAGCTGAACAGGGTAAATCCTGATATTAAATTTGAGATGACCTACAGTCAGAAGGATATTTTTCCAAAACTGAAATGGGACTATTAACACAATTATATCATAAATCCACAGACCACAACCAATTGTTGTTATTTTCAAGCCAATATCCCCCCACATTAAACATTCTATCCCCTACAGTCAACTCAAATGAGTTGACAGGTTAGTAAGTGATACCACTGTTAAACATAGATGGAGGATGTGTGTGGTAAATTCATTACTCTGGGATAGCCGAAATCAGTTATCCAGACAGCCAGGAATAGACTAACATCTGGAAATAATGATAACACATTTAGTAAAATAAGGAATTTTTTTAAAAAATGGATGAATCTAGACTGACATTTGTGACAGGTTATAATCTTTGGAGTCAAAAAGTGACATGGATCATACAACGACATTGGCCGATGTTAAAACAGACTTACCCTGAGATTAGGGAGTTTCAATGTCCACCCTTAGTCTCATACAGAGGAGGTAAGACAAATGGAGCATTTCTTAACAGTGAGAAAAAGAATGGTAGTTGTAATACAAAGAATTGGCTGGGGAGCAAAAGAGAGGGTATGTTCCCCTGCCTTAATTGTATTTTGCTCTAAATGTATTAAAGGCAATATTTTTAGTCACCCACGGACTGGACAGACTTGTGGTTCCTGTTTTGTCATGTATGCCCTTATTTGCCCATGCGGTCTGATTTATGTTGGGGAAACGATGCAGAAGTTGAAACTGCAGTTAACCCAACATAAATGCAAATAAATCCCTGCAATTTACCCAACATGGGGCTGACCAGTTCAGTTCACCATACTTGAGCATGTCAAATCCGATCCCAAAAAGGGAGGGGATCGGCAGTTAGACAGAGACAGAGGGAGGTATGGTGGATTATAAAGCTAGGATCGCTAGCCCCTAGAGGGTTAAACAGAGATTACGATCTGTATGTTTATTTGTGTCATGTATTTCCCAAATATACCACAGGAGGACACTGTTTTCTAGTTACCAGTAATATGGATGTTTGTAACAATTTTCTGTTTTGTATCTATTTAAGTACAACAATGAATCAATTATTGTGTTAATGTTACCACTGAAGATGTAGCTTGATAAAGGGAAAGAGATTTTAAAGTTACCCACCAAATGGGTATATGAATCAAGGTTTGTCATAGGCAAAAGTTCACTGGAAACCATCATTACTTGCTTAGCCTTTTTGCTATTTGATCACTAGATGTCAGTGTAGGTAAGAAATTGAAAACAAAATGTACTTTATTATATTTATCCTGCATTTTCAGGGTGATATGTGCATATAATATTCTCATTATTACTATTCTGTATTGGGTTATAATGCATTAGGCTTAGTATTATTAGAGGTCAGTACATGCATATACACAGATGTGTATCATTTTTTATTGTAGGTTTAGATTAAGAGAATTATTTTTTTTCAACTCCTAACTGTGTTGGTGGTAATATACACAGATCATACACCTTATCAGAGACACCAGCCTATTGGCATATATTTAATTTGTTGAATCCCTAGAAATTTCTTACTACCCTGTAAGGGTGAGGCCACACTAGCGCGTTTTGTTTGCGCCCACGATTTTTGCTAAAATGGAAATTGCGGGAACGTGAAAATGCCCAAGATTTCCGATGCGCATGCGTTAATGCATGCGTTTCCATAACACAAAACGTCAAAAACGCATGCGCAAAATGCACACGCAAAACGCACAAGAATCGCGCACACAATCGCTTGCGATAACGCTCGCGGTTTTGTGCAAGATTCCTGTGCGTTGCAGTGTGGCCTCAGCCTAAGGGCAAATGCACTTAGAAGGGGAACCATGGTCTCCATAAATGTTCCTCTATTTATTAAACAATTACCTAAATAGACCAATGATCATGTGTATTTTTGTAGTCTATCCAGAGAGCTACAGCCATGAAGAAGTTACCTTTCCTGCTTCCACTGTCTTTTTCTACAGCAGCGACACAGAGAAAGGTCTCTGTATAGCTGCAAATGAGCATACTAGAAAATACTTTTTTTTTTAAAACAAAGAAACAGACAACTATTAAATGCATATTGTATGCTGCACTTGCACTGCTATGTTTATATTAATCATACATTTTCCAAGCGTCTTTGTAAATTAAAGGAGAGTCATTATTATTTAAATTATATACCTGTTACCTAGGTTTTTTTTTTTTTTTAAATCAGTGAATTTTATTCCCTTTGCTACGCTTTGCTGTGGTAAGTAGTAAATTGCCATTTCAGGATCTTCCACGGTCCATACTTTCTTGAAATGTTCCTAATAGTTATTGCTACTGATTGGCTGTTGAGAAATCACTGGATGGGATAAAAAATGGTTGAACATCTAATTTTAGCGTAAGGCGAAAGGCAGAGGTGGGCAATCAAATTTCTCAGGGGGGCTGCATGAAAAACTTAAATTGTGGTGAATTGAGTTGAACCATTAGGTTCAACTCAATTCTCATCTACTGGAATTTATAAAAAGATTAAATTAATATACCTGGCTCGTTGAATATTTTTTTTATTATTAGTTGCAATTTTTAATATGTGTAATGTTTTTAATCCATTCCTTCAAATTCAATTAATCAATTGATCAGGTCATCATTTTCTTTTATAAAATAAACTTAAAGGACATGTCCATCCCCCAACAAAAATTTGCCTCACTGCTGGCCCCACTGTGTAGTATATACACACTGTATATATATATATATATACAGTTGTGCATACTACTAAAAAGAGAGAGTTAGATTCTCTATGCTGTCATTTGAATGTAACATAATGTGTATGTTTTCCTAAAGCCTATTGACGTCTACATGGTAAACGGTCCAATAGTGATTGACTATGACAGTAGTGGGTGTTACTGCCTTTTGCATCATTCTTGCCTACTGGTTATTTCCGGGAATAGTTGCAGCTCATAAACCTCTCTGGAGCAGCAAGGAATGTGTTGTGTAATTGCAGTCTGTGGTTAAAGGTATTTTGCTGCAAGATCTCTGGTACTAAGAATAGTTTTGCGAACTGCAGCTGCTTTAAATTCCTGATTCTAATTAGCTAGATGGGAAAGGGGCCTTCTAAGCAGTAGGGTCATTTTAAGTGAGACAAGATAACAATCATTAAAAAAAACACAGAAATCTGGACATATATGTTGATGTGTCAACCCACTGCCTGTAAACTCACACTACAGGGCTCATGGGATCTCAAGGTACCCCCCACCCCCACCTAGTATTGACACAGCCAATCCCCTCTACACATTCCTAAAGATTTGCATTCAGTTTTCTCATTCCTGTCACTCTTGAGAATAAAGATTAGAAGAGTGAAAATCAGTAGACACCATGTTTGTGCTAAAATATTGTGTATTTGCACTTGTGTTTCCCAGGAGATTACAGGTAAAATTAAAATCCCATGTCCTATTGATTTGTGTCTGGTTGTGCCCACTTTTTCATGTGTTTCCATAGACTTCTATTATTATTATTATTATTATTATTGTGGATTTATATAGCGCCAACATCTTCTGTAGCGCTTTACAATTACATGCATACATTCATAACAGGCCCTGTCCCGAAGAGCTTACAATCTAAGCACATATATGACACATACAACCTATCAGGATGTCTTTATGAATGTGGGGGAAACTGGAGTGCCCAGAGGAAACCCACGAAAGCACAGGGAGAACATACAAACTCCTTGCAGATGTGTCCAAGGGTAAATTCAAACTCATTAAATACGATTTTAAGAGAAATGGAACAAAAATGGTGATCCCATACATTAGAAAATCTCAACAGGTCTCAATGCACACAGTATGTCCTGAGATTTACAGTTTAAATCAAATTTCATTGCAGATCACAAGGCGTGAATGGTGTGAAACAATCGTGGAAGTAGGGCCTAGGCCTAAAGGTGAATTTGTGGTAAGGAAATAAACTGATGGGGTTAGTCATTTTTATAGGCAATGGCTTGCACCATTTTATGTTATCATCATTCTGTCCACTTTATAGGAAAAAAATGAAACCCAGTTCTACAAGAACAAATAATAAATGGAACAAAACAAGGGGAAATAGTAGACATAGACCAACGAAACAGAATATGCTGTGAAGGAATTTATTTGTAATCCATGCGCCACAACATGTTTCGGGTATCATGTACCCTTTCTCAAGTGTGCATAGAAATGGTGTAACAAACTTAAATATAATAATCAATTTAAGGCCTTACTTACCAGCTATCAGCTGGTGTACAATACTTGCACGCAGCCTCTGGTAAATCCCATTTTCTCTGATTATTAGCCAATACAGCATAATATTGGAACATGTATGGCCACCATAAATAACATTAAAAAAATAGGTTTTAATAAAACAAGGTGCTATATATTTCTACAGTGTGAAATCTGATTTTTCTTCTTGGCTTTATAATTTTAGAGCCAACGCAGAATAATTTTATTGTTGTAATAAACAGGGAAACTTATTGCATAGAAATTGGTTTGCAAATCTGTACAGCAGGACTACACTGAAGAATAATGGAATGTATGGAATGTGTACACTGCTTTAGTTTAAATTATAACAAGTATACCCTAACCCTGCAGAATGGGTTGCATCAGTGTTTCAATTTAGAAGGAACTATTGTGTATATATTAATTCAGGGGTACAGAGTAAATCATATTACCAATGTGCAAGTCATTTCATAAGATGAATGGACTCAATAAATAAGTATTCTGTAAAGATCAGGGCCACTTCAACAAACCACATTCACTGGCTTAGCCAATTCAGCCTTCTACATAAATAACTCAATAGGCTGCCCCCCAAAGGGCCATAGTGGCTCCAAAATCCAAATCCACCACTGTTACTTATAGGTCCATTTTGTTAAATGGTAATGTAGTGCGGTCCCCACAGCATGTGTGCCGACAGATACCAATACTATCTGTCAGCACACATGCTGTGGAAATTGCATGTGTATGGCCACCTTAACACTACTAGCCCGAGGAAAGATGAGTATTTAGACTGTAAAATGTTTTAGATTAACCTCTTATTGTTATTTATTTAAAAGGATATTTCCACTGTTAAATTAGACTTACTTTTCATTTTAATTCTTCAATTAAACCAAAAAAAAGCCAAAGGCTAATTTACCACTGTAAGTGATAGGAAGTACGATAGCCATGACATACCTGTAGTGTTAGAAAGTACCATAGCCATGACATACATGTAGTGTTAGGTAGTACCATAGCCATGACATACCTGTAGTGTTAGGAAGTGCCATAGCCATGACATACCTGTAGTGTTAGGTAGTACCATAGCCATGACATACCTGTTGTGTTAGGAAGTACCATAGCCATGACATACCTGTAGTGTTAGGAACTACCATAGCCATGACATACCTGTAGTGTTAGGAAGTACCATAGCCCATGACAACCTGTATAGTGTTAGTGTAGGAATCCAGTGAAGACCTGTAGTGTTAGGAAGTACCATAGCCATGACATACCTGTCGTGTTAGGAAGTACCATAGCCATGACTTAGCTGCCGTGTTAGGAAGTACCATAGCCATGACATACCGGTAGTGTTAGGAAGTGCCATAGCCATGACATACCTGTAGTGTTAGGAAGTATCATAGCCATGACAAACCTGTAGTGTTAGGTAGTACCATAGCCATGACATACCTGTAGTGTTAGGTAGTACCATAGCCATGACATACCTGTAGTGTTAGGAAGTACCATAGCCATGACAAACCTGGAAGTGTTAGGGAGTACCGTAGCCATGACATAGCTGAAAGTGTTAGGAGGAGCCGTAGCCATGACATAGCTGTAGCTTTAGGAGGTACGTAGCCATGACATAGAGATTGGTTGAGGATCGTCAGTGAATACCTAGGTAGGGTGGGTACCGTAGCCATGACAGCTGTGGTTAGGAGTACCTAGCCATGACATAGCTGTGGCGTGGAGCGAGTACTGAGGTACCGTAGCCATGACATAGCTTGGCGTTATGAGGTACCATAGCCATGACATAGTTGTGGCGTTAGGAGGTACTGTCCGTAGCTATGACATAGCTGTGGCGTTATGAGATACCGTAGCCATGACATAGCTGTGGCGTTAGGAGGCACCGTAGCCATGGCATAGCTGTGGCGTTAGGAGGTACCGTAGCCATGACACAGCTGTGGTGTTAGGAGGCACCGTAGCCATGACACAGCTGTGGCGTTAGGAGGCACCGTAGCCATGACACAGCTGTGGCGTTAGGAGGCACCGTAGCCATGACACAGCTGTGGCGTTTTGAGGTACCGTAGCCATGACACAGCTGTGTCGTTATGAGGTACCGTAGCCATGACACAGCTGTGGCGTTATGAGGTACCGCAGCCATGACATAGCTGTGGCGTTATGAGGTACCGTAGCCATGACATAGCTGTGGCGTTACGAGGTACCGTAGCCATGACAAGAGAATTTGTAAATGAGACTCACAGGCAGAACTAGATACCGTGACCTTCCCCCAGAGTAAGTTACAGTGACTACCAAGGGAGCAGCCAGAGGGCCCCATGAATACTAGTTATATAAATAGAAATCAGCCTTCCCCTCATCCCTCCAGCAATAATGGCCGCGGCTCTGACGTCACTCAAGGCTCTAATGATTAACACATTTCCCTCGGCTTCTACCAAGCTCAAGCATGGAATACTGCGCACGCTCAAGCTCTGCAACCTTTGGAATGAACCCGGCACAAGGGGGAGGTGCAGAAGACATTCTATCAGTGGAACGTAATGAGGGAAAGGTTGGTAGATTTGTTTTTTAGAGGTGGACTTTCCCTTTAAAAACAAAAAAAAGGAATCCTCAATTCCCTCTGAATCCCATTCTGTAATAAATCGGTTGTCTACACCTACATAAGATAATAACAGCTGCTAACACCAGCTCCTCGCTCGCAGGACTGCAGACGGGGGTTTATAGTTTCACCTTCCCTTAATTCCCAGAAGGTATTGCTCTGCGTTCAGATCCAGCAGCATGGGGACATTGATATACTGGAATTCCTCTCTGGGAGGAGCGGCTAAAAGCTTGGTTCCACTGGGGCTCGAACCCAGGACCTTCTGCGTGTAAAGCAGACGTGATAACCACTACACTATGGAACCGGTAGATATTCAGCTGCTTTCTCCTCCTAACCACACTAGAAGTGCAGTTAGTTCGGTTCCTTTGTAACGAAGCCCCTGATTGGCACTTGATCACGTTCTGTCTTCCAACGTTCTATTCCCCAAGGCTTATAGACTGGGGCTTCCTGTGACAAGTTGATCTCACTGTCCAATTTACTGAGCTGCGGAGAAATGATCTCAGGGAGCTAAACTATCAGTTTGGTAGCTCCTGCTCCATGTAGTATTTATATTTTCTTGACCCATTATTAATTCTAACAGTAGAAACAATATATATTTATGCAATAATTAAGCAAGCTTTCTTTCTGGATTTGAATGAACGTGTATTTAAAAGAAAAACTACACAGAATATAATTCCCTGTTAATTCTATAATTAAACAGATTGTAGGAGCTTCCATCCATAACTAATCTATATAAATTGTGTCTTTCAGCTTTGACTGCCCTATCGATTCGGGAGGGCTCACTGGGAACTTGTGGAATAGAGGGAAACAGTGTAGTGGCCCTTTAATAGTAGGCGGAGCCTATACACGGGTATATTCACTAACCCATGGTATCGAAAACTTCCAATATCACAGGTTATCATTAATGTACAGCCATAGTCGTACATTTACAACTGCTTGGCAGAACAATACCATGCGGGCAGTAAACTACCGCAATTGTATAGGCAATTGTGCAATCACTATTGCAATCATAAATGATCACTGTTGTAATTGTACGATCACGGCCATAATATTGCCGACCATTAATGGTGCGATACTGTGTCTATATAAATAGGACTCACAGGACTTTGTTTGAGATCGGTAAAATAGCCGATCGTTAAAGGTGCGGTATCGCTACTTAGTGATACTACGCCTTTATAAATAGGGCCTACAGGTCTTTGATTACGTGCAAAATTGACAGTACTATTCGGTAGAATTAACATATTTTGTAGGTTTATTCATATATACATACATACATATGATATTGTATTGTTAATCTGCCTTTTCATAATAATCTATACCATACAGATGCAGGGCTTTTAATTAATCATAGGGATGACTCCTTAAAGGGCATCGTCTCCCTTGCAAAAAAAATCTGTATAAACCTTAAGGACCTCCTCAAACCATTTCCAAAGATGCTTCTGAAGTTACTTACAGACCCTGATCCCTCGCTGAATCTGTTTCCTCGCCTTATACAGTAAGGGCTGTCAGTCAAAGCCGTGACGCTGACATCACAGACAATGGCTGACAGCCATTCTGAAGCTGCATACTCTGCAGTTGGGCAATCTCAAAACCAGCTTGCAAGCAACAGCAGCAGAGGAGTTTGAATCTTCCAACCTCATCTAAAGCTGGGTACACACTTTAACAATAAATGGACGATTTAGTTGGATCTGAGTAAATTGCCCTTTTATTGTTAAAGTAAAAACAAGAGAAATTAGCTAAATCCAAGGCCAAAAAACTTTCCCCTTCGGCCTTGTGAACTCTCAGAACTGACCAGTGGCGTATCTAGGAATAACTGGGTCCCCCAGCAAAACTATGATGGGGCCCCTATCCATGCTTCATTCAAATTGGTTTTCTTGGAGGAGGCTATATCTGTCATAGGAAAAATAAGAAGGCCTTCCTGTGGTTGCTCCACCTGCTCCCCTCTAGTTATGCCCCTGGAACTGACTGAGCTGGTTGCAGTCATAGGGAGTGTGGCTATACTTTCTATAGAGAGAACACACAGGACTGTCTGTAGCCACATGTTTAAAAGATTCTGTCTGTCATCTTTCTAAGATTGTTACTGTGTGTACCCAAGTGCAAGCAAGTGAAGGAATCTCACTGTGCACTACATTGGGGACCACCAAGGGGTAGCCAGAGCACTGTGTTATTCAGTGGTCTTGTGGCAAGCCGCATGACATCACATTAACAGCCATGGACCAAACAGCATAGCTATGAGGAGAAAAATTGCCCCTTTACTACTGCTCCAGCTCTCCCCTGGCAGCAGAGTCTGTATGTTTAGGGGGGGTCTTTTGTCTCAGACAGTGGCCCTGGATAGAGTAAAAAGCAGCACTTAGAATAAAAAAGCTTCCCCCATGGCGCCTGCACATCCGTGAGGAGCAACAACATGTGGCACGTTCGGATTGCCTTGATACGCATAGGCAGCCTACAGTTGCTGTGATACGATCCTGCCTCTGCCTGCTTGCCACCACATTTCCTGCAGACATGCCTCAGTAAGATAAAACCTATATCACTAGTCACTGAGGGCAACTTATAGGTACAAGTAACTGTAGCCAACTTGTATGTACTAATCACTGTCAGCAGCTTCTGTGTACCAGTCACTGTGGGCAACTTGTATGTACCAGTCTCTGTGGTCATCTTATATGTACCAGCCCAATTGGCAACTTGTATTTACTAGTTTCTGTTTGGGGCACTCTGTGTAGAACATATACTGACCTAAAAGTGGGTGGTGAACTGAAGGGCTGAAGCTAACCATGGCTGGGAAATAAGAAGGCTGGCCTAACAATGAATGCTGAACAGGAGGGCCGACCTAACAGTCATGGGCATCCGCACATAGGGGCAAGGTGAGTCATTTGCCACCCCCTGGAATTTTGTCACTTTTTTTTATTTTGTTGCCTTTTTTTGGATGTGGCTCGTGAAGCTGTCACTGTCACCTTACAACTGCCTACTTGCACTGCATATGTCCCAACGAGCGGTTGGGACCGCTCGTAGGTTGGGACCTGCCCTTGCTGTCCCTGTACTGTGCTGCAGTGCCTAGACTACCTGTTGCAGGCAGCAGCATGAACAAGCGGCTGTAGGACCCAGGGATTAGGGAAATTCACCAGCTCCGCCCAGGTTTTTTTTCTGGTTGGTCCAAGGCAATCAGATGCTGCTACATCAAATGCGCATGCACAAACTGTCCTGTGCGGAGTCAGCACACAGAGGAGCAGCCTAGCAGCAGGCCAGAAGCTGTGGGGGAACATTTGTCGGGTAAGCTAGTTGGCTTTGACTGGCTGGCTGCCTGCTTAGGGTTTCCAGATGTCAGGGAAATCACGGATTTGTCCTCTTTTTTAATGGCAAATCCGTGGTCCGGCCGGAATTTCCCATAAACCCCTGTTAGTCCGGATTTTTAGCATCTAAAACACACACAGGCCGTGTCCCTGCAGCTTGATACATTGTTGCAGTCACTTGGTTACATCCCCAGGACAGGCAGCAGTAAGGAACATTTATCTGCTTTAACTCCTCGTATTAGAATCAATGGGGGAAAAGCTGCTAACCTGTCTGCCTCCTGCAATGTCCACAGCACAGAGCCCAGATTTCAGGGCTGAAAGTAACTCATCAGAGCCAAGCAGAGATGGGAGAGTTACAGAGAAAGTGTTTGACACTAACTTGCTCACTTCAGCCCTGATCCTCTTCTCCATCCATTTGAAAGAAATCTGTTTTTTATTTAGCTGTATATCTGCACCTATAGTTACCCTTTAGTACTTTCGAATGTGGGATTTGGGCACTGATAATGAATTCATCATTATCAGGGTAAAGACCCATCCTGAAGGAGTATCACACACCCATTTGAATAAAACCATGGTTAGGACCTAAACTGCTAGGTCCTCACACCTGGGTTAAGCGTCTAACTCAAAGTGCACAAATCCCAAAAATGGAAAAACTAAATTTATGAAAATGTACCAAAAAAATGGATTGTGGTGTTTTTGGTCTATTTTTGTTCATCCTATTGTGAACGAGACCTAATACTATGTTTACAGCATACCAGGTGGTTACCTCAATGTGGGTGTTACCTCAGAAAGTGGGTGTGGCCTAGGAAAAGTGGGCATGGTCAAAAATTTGACCTCTACTATCATTTTTAAAATCTGGAGGTTTTTTTCATTACTTGCCCTATGCCTGGGGACAATGTAATACAGTGAGTGTGGACTCACTGGGGTGGATAGCGTGGGTTGTTGTTGGTGCTGCTGCCTGAAGGATTTTTATTTTGCTTACCTTAAGTCCTAATTCTAGGCTGGGGTTGGGGACAGTGATATTATTAAGAAAAGTGTGGGGTCACTGGGGTGGGTTGTTGGCACTGCATTCTTGCCCGACTTGACTTTAAAATGACTTCTTTAGCTAGGTACATGACATACAATAATTCGGCCCAACCGACCAACATTTCAGTGTTTAGGCCGGTTGGGCGAATTATTGTATGGTTCCTTGTGGCAACCACGACTGACCGCCAACCTATTGTTCGTCCCAATCGGACGAACGCGCGTTCGGACAGGTCAGAAAACCACGGCTGACTATGTGGTCCTCTATGGGACCGCACGACCTGGATTAGATCAGAGCAAATTGTGGGAATAAAGAGGCTGTTTTTTTACTGCTTTTTTATTACTTACCTGTGTATGTGATTTGTCTGGTGTGCACCACCAAAACTCTCCTCATTGTATTCTTTGTTGGAACTTCGGCTCTAGCAACGGGCCCGGGGCTGACTGTTCCTGGGTCCCCCAATATATTGGAAATCGTATAAATGTAATCTTCACTTTGTATGGGAACAGAGGATTCACATACATTTAGTTTACATCCATACAGGGATCAATCCCTGGGGAGACCCCCCACTGTGGCCATTGTTGGCTTTCAATATTTAGCGATCCAGCAAAAGGGAATGCTAAACAATGTTAGTAGACAGCAGTACATCCACTAGTTTATTACCAGAGAGGATCATTCAGGGTCATGTTGGGCA
This sequence comes from Hymenochirus boettgeri, assembly GCA_019447015.1. Classification (NCBI taxonomy): domain Eukaryota; kingdom Metazoa; phylum Chordata; class Amphibia; order Anura; family Pipidae; genus Hymenochirus; species Hymenochirus boettgeri. The sequence continues at coordinate 180,633,828 of CM033476.1, forward strand.
ACAATTATTCAACATATGTACAGGATTCTGAATATTAAACAGGTGGCCACAGTTATAAATGCCTTTAAGAAGATCCCCATTTCTGTTCTCTGCTGGCAATCAATTCTTATTACCTGTTAGCAGACTATGGACTGAAGGAAAGTAGATTTGGGATTTAGCAGACAATTTTTCTTTGAATCCCCCCCGAGTCCTGGTAGAACCTTCCCAGAGTCAATGGATTATTTATATACAGTATTAGCCTTTCCATCTGTCAAAGGAATACCAGCACACTATCAGGGAGATTCAATAAAAGTTCCTATCGTTTTAAATGGTGCTAATTTTGCCTCAACCAATCAGATCTTATTTAACATTTGAAAGCTAACATTTGATTGGTTGGGGCAAAATTAGCACCATTTTGAACAATAAGAACTTTTATTGAATAACCCTGTATGTATATCAGACCTGGGCAAAGTAAGGATCTGGGGCCACATACGGCCTGTTTGCTTTCCCTGTCTAGCCCCTCAATTCTAGACCAAAACAATCTTAATATTAATTGATTGTTCCAGGCTGGATAAATTATTTTTATAAAAAAAACATGACTTGATCAATTGATTCATTGAATTTGATGTAATGGATCTGAATTATTACATTCCTATTAGAAATTACAACTCGTGAAAAAAAGCGAACCAGGTATATTAATTATTTTTTTAAATTAAAATTCCGTTTTACAATGTCTGTAATGAGAATTGCATTCAATCTGTTGGTCTGGCCCTTTAAGACAATCCAATTTTCACATACAACCTCCTTAATTGCCCACCCATGGTTTATAATATATATATATATATATATATATATATATATATATCATACTGAGGAGTCGGAGCACACGTGGGATTTTTGAAAAGTTCAACAGGATTTATTCACTCGTGGCAAACAACATCAACGCGTTTCGGCCATCTTGTGGGCGGCCGTCGTCAGGATTACAGAGTCACATGTGAGGTAAGTATAAATACAAGGCAAACACACCCCCAACCCGCCCTCCGTCCCTCCCCACCACATGGCTACATAAATAAACAAAGCAGCAGAACGACACATTACTAGAAATCACCAAAGGGGCTAAAAAACCACCGGACGGGAAACGACAGTACATAATAAAAGCTAAAGACATACAAGGAGAAAAACACCAGTGTCATTGCCAATAAAGGCAGATAAAGTGCTAGCGTGCAAATTACAAAAAATTGCCGGAACAAGTTCCCAAAGCCAAAAATAGCCAGTAAAGTGTAACCGTGCAAGACTAGAATAAGTTAGTTAAAAAAGTGCAAGAGTGCGGACAAAGCAGCGCAATCACCTAGAGTGCAGCACGATCACCCACTAGATAACAGATGAGGAGCAGCGAATAGAAGAATAAAACCAAAATAAAACCAAAGATATATATATAAAAAAAAAATATATATAAAAAAAGCAGCATGAGAGAAGGCACTAGTACACAAAAAAGACAGCTCAAAGCATGAGGAGACCACCAACAGGCAAACGAACATAACAAATCCTATGTCAAATGCATATAATACTAGGGGTCATAAACTAGATGGACTAGCGCTAGCAGCTCTAGATCAATTAATTAAAGGAAACATGCTGCTTTTTATTGATTTCCTCAATAATCCTAGGAGTGTTCCTTTACCGCATCTCTACTATATATATAATAGATATAAAACTTCAACTTTATTCTTCTCAATAGTCAACACAAAGTTCACATGTATTCTCAGACCATAGACTTGCACCTCTCCATTGCAGGTATCCCACTACTCCCGGATCTTCCGGGAGTCTCACGCAAATCGGGGTGGTCTCCCGCGCTCCCACGAGGCTACCCAGTCCTGAATCTCCTCCCCGTTATGCCCCCTTTATGCCCCCTTTACGCCCCCGGACCGCACACACCACACCCCTAACCACTGTGTGATGTCAATGATGTCACACCGCGTAGCCACACCCCTCATCACGCCCCCTCCCCCACCTTGCCCGGAAGGACGAAGAGACAGGGTGGGATGTCTGCCATTGCTACTGCTATTTGTTAGGTATACTGGCCATATGCGACACACCTCCTGACATTCCTCTGACATTTCAACATCTGCCGGGGCCAATAGGTTTGAGATCATTTTTCAATGGTAGAATTAGTGGGATGTAGTAGGAGGTTATACCACCACAGTAATAGATATAAGATTGATTAGACATTCAAATGTCAACAAGACCTAATATCTATTTAGCACAAGGCCAGGGTGGTTAATGCACCCTGTTTTACTGCATATGTTATAGACCCAATAGACCAGCCTTTCCAGGTGTACTTCTATATACATTAACTAAAGGACTGCAGAAGATGATTGTATTCATAAAAATATTGCTATACTCTCAAAATTTATTTCAACAGCTCAGAGCCACAAGAGCCACATGGCAGGGAAAGTTCTAGTTTCTGAATTTATCCTCGGAGCTTCTCATCTTCCTGTTTTTTTGTCATCCATGCTTTGTCCCAAGCGCAATAGATATTCAATCCACTGATTATAACAGTAAATGAGTATCAAATATACAGGTAAAAAATATTTTAATGTTCAAACTGGTACACAGCCATCTCCAGAAACTGTGTTTTATCATCTTAAGGAATAGGTCTATGTCAAATTGACAATATGGCCTGCAAATCCACTGCTAATTTCATCTCTTGAGCTCTGCTGAACAACTAAAAATGATTCACGTCCCCAGAGCCCTGCATAGCAAGACAAGTCTGAAGGGTCATAAGGCTTCTGATTGAAGATTGCTACTGTAAATTATAATAATCCTTGGACTATAGCAATGGCAGTGCACCCTAATTGTCAGAGGGACCCTGAAACTGATATGATTTCTAAAATACAAGAAAGTGTATTTTAAACACATGCCCTAATTTACACTGAGACTTTACTTGCCAATGTATAGGAGATTAATAGTTAAATTCCTGTTTCCTGGCCATAATGCACACTCGCACTTGGTTAGTGATATCATCTTCAATATCAATATATCTGTGCCAAGTCAGGGCTCAATGGAAGGGCCTGACAATAAGGGTTTTATGCTTTAAATGTAGCAAATATATTTAAAGGGGTGGATAATTGTAGCTGATTAAAGAACAAGTAAAGGCTGCCTGATGAGGCCTCTCCTTATTCGTTGGTTTACTGCAATTTCTGATATTTTGTCAGAATATTCTAAATCCAGCAAAATTGGTTTATGAAAAGGATCTGCCAAGATGGAAATGTAGTTTTACATAATTCCAATTAAAATGTGTACCAGGCAAGATGTTTACTATATGATGACCATAGACTGGGCCAACCCTCTATTAATTCGCAGTTTAACACTATCTTTGACTCAATCAAATATTAGGCTGCATGGTAGCATGAATGGGTCATTTGCAAAAACAATATTGATCACAAAATGATCAGTGCAGACAGTTGCAGTACAACACAGAACAACATACAGCCCTGAAAATAGATACACTGAAAATGTCCAGCAAAGGTAATGCAGGACATACACTACAAAATTTTACTTCATGTCTTTATGGTGTTGGGGCACCGTATGGCACAATCATTTTGAGGTTGACACTATTGCAATGTACTGTAAATGAGCCAGAACATGGAATGATGGTAGGTAAAATAGCCAGATGTTTAAAATATTAGATCGATTTGACATCAAATCTGGTAACTTACAAGCGTATGGCCAGCATAAGTCATAAATCATCAATTCCCCTTTGTGGTACACCCTAGATACAGAAATGGCAGTCTTTCTCATTCTCCTCTTGTTCACATTCATTACACAGGCAGCCTCTGCTTTGTCCTAGTTGCTTCCCTTTTTAATTTGCCAGTAGCTGTCCTGCATCCTAGATAGCGAATCTTCATAGATATAGATAATACTAGTAAACAAAAAATGTGTTCATAAAATTCCCAATAGGGTGATTGGCTACAGGAATCTACACCTATCCAGAGTTCTGTAATTGGCAGCATTAAAGCTATAATGACAGCTGCAAATAGAACATTACTGAAGAGGAATAAAAATCAAATCAGCTTTGTAATTGGATCTGCTGCCCATGTCTCTCTTGAAAAAGACAGACTCACAGGACACGCACAATAATTAGCATAGGTAGGAAGCATTGTCAAATGTCCACTCACCTTTGGAAACTCTTAAGCTAGGTACACACACAAGCAATAAAGACCCAATACCGTCGGATACAAGTGTATTATCTGTTCTTATAAGCTGGGAACGGCATGGGGCACCTCTATGATGGAGTAGGGTGCCCCCTTAGTACTACTGGTCAGGGCAGGTCTGCACACTACACGCTATTGATCGAATCCTAAAGCTGTTAGCCAGCGGTTCTGGACGCATACATAAGCTAAGGGACATAAAGGAGTATTTTGCATATCTCTGCCCCTTACTCTGGGGAACCTGGGAGTAAGAAATTACTTCTTGTTTCTTAGGTTTGGGGGCAATGCTATTCATATAGCATGATACTGCAAGATGCCTTCTGTTATAAGAAGGCGTTTCTCCATTTTTATGCTCAGTGAAAGGGCTTTTTGCTCCTTTTGGCCTCTCTCTCCCTAGGCTTTCTAGCTATCTTGTCTACTGTATGCCCAAGTCCTACACCATAGAGCCATGAATCTGTATCTTGCACTGATGAGATCTAACAAGATTGAAGCACGTTGTGTCTGCAGGTCAGGTGATTGGCTCTATATATTAAGCTATATTGCATGTTATTAGCCAGCGGTTCTGGACACATACATAAGCTAGGGGACATAAAGGAGTATTTTGCATATCTCCGGCCATTACTCTGGGGAACCTGGGAGTAAGAAATTACTTACTTCTTGTTTTGTGGGCAATGCTATTCATATAGCATGAGACTGCAAGATGCCTTCTGTTATAAGAAGGTGTTTCTCTATTTTTATGCTCAGTGAAGGGCTTTTTTCTCCTTTTAGCCCGTCTCTCCTTAAGCTTTCTAGCTGCCTTTTCTACTGTACACCCAAGCAGGGCCGATTGCAGCCATTTTAGGGTCCTAGGTGCCCTCCCACCTATGTGCACCCTCTCAAAAAACCAAACTTGGCCTGTCAAACTACAGCTGGGTTTCTTGCTTCTGACACCATCTACTGCAACTGTTCTTTATAGTGGAACAGCTTTACTAGTTGATAAGAGGCACAAGCTGTACCAGGTGAGATGGGCGTGTATACATACTTTTGTATGAATGCAGCGACACTGGCCACAAATGAAATACTGATTGGAAGGACAGGATAGGTTTCAGTGGATGCACGGAATGTGGCACCAGTGTTCCCAACAGAAATTGTTTCCAGCCGGGTAGGGCAAACCAGGTAAATTTGGTGAGATCTGAGATGTTTTAATTCTTTCAGTGCTTTCCCAAGAATATTGGCATTAATAATTTCAGTGCTAGCAGAACATTACCATTAACCCTTTAGTGCCAGCAGACTTTACTATTAATAATTTCAGTGCCAGCACCTTTCCAGGGAATTGCTATTAACCCTTCAGTGCCAGCAGACTTTCCCATAGTATTGCCATTAACACTTTTAGTGCCAGAAGAGTATTACCATGAACCATTCAATGCCAACAGACTTTCCTATTAACACTTTCAGTGCCAGCAGAGTATTATCTTTAACCCTTTCAGCTGCCAGCATTGTCTTCTCCATTGATTTGTTCACTCCTCACCTACTCTAAGTTCTAATTGGAGAGTTGGATGGAAGGAAGAAAGAGGCAGGGATAGGGATCTCATGGCTGCTAGTCACAGGGGTCACTGTTATAAAGTCTGCAGCAGCTTTTTCCTGGCATTTTAGAACTGTTCCCTTCAGTTCATTTGCAAAATGTAACATTTGTTGCTATGTAGATTGTGTGGAGTTCAGGCTCTGTACTAAATACGATGTTGCAAATTACAGCTGAACAAGGAGAGCAGTTCTAACACAGCAAGTAACAGCTGACAGGGAGATGCTAGGGAAAATAATAGGCACCCTAGTTCTTTGCCTAGGTGGCCTATGCCTAAAAATGGCCCTGCGCCCAAGTCCTCCACCATAGACCCATGAATCTGTATCTTGCACTAACGAGATCTAACAAGATCGAAACACGACGTGTCTACAGGTCAGATGATTGCCTCTATATATTATGCTATGTTGCATGTTATTGACCAGTGGTTTTGGACACATGCATAAGCTAAGGGACATTAGTATTTTGCATATCTCCGCCCCTCACTCTGGGAAACATGTGAGTAAGAAATTGTTTCTTAGGTTTTGTGGGTAATGCTGTTCATATAGCATAAGACTGCAAGATGCCTTCTGTTATAAGGTGTTTCTCCATACCCAGCTTAAGAAACAAAACTCCACAAACCCAGACAGTTAAACACTTCTACAGCCTCTTAATTTATGACACCCTCACGCACATGAACATACATTCAAAAAGACCAACTGTTAGATTACTGGTCCAACAATCTTTATAGCAAATCACTGTGGTTAACAGAGCCAGAAATGTTTACCATCCTTCAGACTTTAGGCTTTAAGCCATCGGTGCTGCATAATGGCATCAAAATGAAATGCAAAATGAAGTGCATCATAGGTATCAACATGGCTTCTACTTTTTTTTTTTTTAAAGACAAACATTGTACCTTATTTTTCTCCTAAAAGGGGAAATAAATATTTTGCTGTTGTAATCGTTTGTAAAATTCAGTAATTAGTACTTGTAGGGCCTCACAGTATACGATGTCTACCGCTGGTAAGACAAGGTCAGATCTGGTGAGATTAAATAAATACTGCTAATCCATGGTCCCATTATAGGCCCCTTTGTTATTAATCCTGCTACGAATGTTGCCCTCAGGAATCCAGATCTAGGTTACATCAAGGGCACTCAACCAGACAGCAAGAATAATTAACAGTACAGACAGCTAAAGCATTTTATCCTGAATACTTCTTACTGCATTTAGCTGCTGTTTATTTGTAGTTCCTTAGTAGTCTGCATGGAGTTATTTGTTATGGTAAATGAGGTGAGAGCTGCAGAGGAGGAGACACCTAAGATTTATATTTTCAGGGATAAGGAATGGGTTGACATGAGGTTGCACTGTAATATACGTCACTGCTGTAGGAGGATCACAAAAGTAGGACTGTCACAGCCAGCCCTTAAATTACTAATCCACAGGGTCATGGACAGTCTCAGAGATTCACACTGAATCCATTCACTGGAGGAGAGAGATACAGGGATTATATCAACTGAGCTGTAACAGCAAAATATCTATTCTTGTAACTAACTTCCTACATATCTGTCATCTGTCCTCTCATTGAAATTGCTACCATAAACATTAACCCTTCCAGAACTGCCTAGGCTACTCTAAAGCTAATAGTTTATATAAAAAGTTTTAGAAAATGAACTCCTTGATATTTTAATTTTATTAATACGCACAGCTTGTCCTTTAAATATTGCTTTTGGAATGTAACCTTGAAATAAATAATGCTAAAATATATACATGCTGCAGATTTAAGAGAAGCTATCCAAAATCAGATTTTACCCATAACTGCCACTTTAAGCTTTTATAAAAATGATTTATAATGCCAATCAGTTTAAGCATGAAGGCAGCAGCTTATGTGTTTGCTGTCAGCAATGAATGGGTTATTCTGTGTTCCCGACCCAGAGTTTTTGCACCATATTAAGCTGTGTACAGTACACTAACGTTATCGTGCTCATTTTCTGTACAGCCCACGTATCTGAATAAAGCAGTGCCCCACAGGGGTCTACCACACAAATTGGGATGGGGAGGTGGAGTGAGATAAAAAGGAACATTTTTCTTGCCACAGGCAGTCTACTAACAGCCTCAAGCTAGGGAAATTAAAACACGAGTGACCCCCAAAAAGTCTCTTTTGTATTTTGTAGGTATGACACATAAGACAGCTTCCAATTAGAGGGTCATTAGATGCAGAAATAATAATGTCAGTGGTGCAGAGTCATTTTGCTTTAGATGCTTGTGGCTAACAAGGGTATGAAAATGTAAGACATTCAGAGCTCAGAGCAGTATGTCAACAAGGGGACCCTATGAGGTTGCGATGGGATTCCTCTAGAAAGATGGATATGAACTGTGCAGATCCACCCTTTGAGTGCATTATAAATGTCAGTATATGAATAGACACGGTTATCAACCTGTATTAAATGCATTTTTGATGAACTGATGTTGAAAAAGATAAATACAAACATACAATATTTTTTTATTTAGGGGTTCCCATTGACATGAGAACAGTTGTAAGGGTTCCACAAGGAGAAACAGACTCAAAATGTTTCATTGTTGGTAGGGTAGGAAGATATGTCGCACTGAAGTCTCCCATACACAAGGCTGATTCGCCTTCTATTGAACATTGACTTCTTGTCCCCTGTGTTTTTCAGATTTTTCCCTGACTGACTCTTCTGTAGCTTTTTCATCACAGGCAGAAGCAAGTGACTCATACAGGAAACGGTTAGAATTTTCAGGAGCCTGGAACTAGAGACATGCAGCAGATGGTGAATTGTGTTGGTTGCAAATGCAGAACAGCAAGAAAATACCCAGTCATAATCTAGATCCTTTATAAGTGTAACACCTCAAAAGAGGGATCCAAAATTATGTTACAGACCAAAGTGTTTTGTTTGGTCTGAGGAAGGAACCACACAGGTTCAGAAATGTCACGATTAAAAGGACACTTTCCATTACTAAGACTGGTGTGCCTAGCATGTCTTACCTTTTACCAAAATTATGTTAAACGCGTGGGAGGACAGGGATCTTGTGGACTTTTATAGTAGGCCTAGCATACACGTGAATTTTTTGTGTGTTCAAATAAACCAGTACTATTGGGTAGCATTCATTTATTTTGTAGATTTATTCATGTATACAAAAAAAACATATTTTTCAAAATAAATTTATTGTATTGTCAATCTGTCATCTCCCAATAAAGTTTGCTGTCTGGACCTATACAGTTCTCAGCACCTTCCACTGCCGTGGCTCTTAAAGGGCATGTCCCCACAAAAAAAAAATTTAACCCACAACTGGCAACACTATGTAGTGTTTAAAAATCCTAACCTGTTCCAAATGGTTTTCTTGCTGTGCCTGTTCTAAGTCCAGGAAAGTGTAGTGTATGAGCCTGTCACTGAGTCATCCGGTCCCTGCGATTTCGCTACGTCAACAAGGTATGGCACATGCTCAGTGCAACCTTCCCCCTTCTCTCTCCCTCCCTTTCCCTCCTGTTTCTCTCTCCCTCCCCCCTAGCTACAAACCCCTTTGCTATAATGTAGGGTTTGCTCCCCCAGCCCCAACTGTCATAGTAACTTTTGCAGAAACTCCCCCGAACTATACAGTTTCATGCAAGTAGAGGGCTGGGACAGATCGCCGGGGGAAAGAGGTAATGTAAGTATAGTTCAGGGGAGTTTCTGAAAAAGTTACTACAGTGTTTGGGGCTGTGGGAGGGAGCCCTACAGCAAAAAATTAAAAATGGGGTGGACATGCCCTTTAATTCATTATGGGGACTACTTCCTTTACAGTTTTGTTAATTATAACCATGATACTAGAGAATAGTCTGGAGCCTAAATATTTTTACCCCATCTAAAGCTGGGTACAGATGTGCCATTGCATGTACTATTGCCTGACTACAAAACAAACACAATTCATTTGTATATGGGCAGTTGGTCGGGTGTCGTTGATTCGACCCAGCAGATCAACAGAACCAGGTCCATGTGTCTGGAACACAATCGCATGTCTATACCCAGCTTAAGAGCAAGTGTAGGGAATTCACTGTACATTACATTGGGGAGCCAGAGAACTTTGACAGTATTTGGACCATTGACAGGACATGGCCCAATTTTTGTAACAAATAGTGGCCCAGGGGGAAATTGCCCCTCTGTAGATAATGAGGATGAAGAAATGAAAATCCTAGTGGATTAAATGACACCAATTAAGTATGCCAAAACGTGTTTTATTGTACTATCCGCATGACACTTAAGGATACATAAAGGATCGGTATCCGAAACATGTTGTGCGGATAGTACAATAAGTATATTTTGGCATACATGATTGGTGTCATTTAATCCACCAGGATCTTTATTTCTTTATCCTCATTATCTACAGTATTAGACTCAGGAGTAGAGTGTACCGGAGATAACTGGTGGTAGCACGTATGTAGGCAATATTCTTATCATTTGAAATTGCCCCTCTGTCTACTGGCCCTGTTTTCCCCTGGTGAAATGCTTTACTGGAAATGTTCTTACAGCTTCATTAATATTAACAGCACTGAGCTGCCTCAATCATTTCTTGTACTGATACGTGAAATGCACTAAACACTTAGACCCCCTCATATTAGTATGATCAACAGAAAGGACTGTCCTTTTATGCATATAACTTGTCTGCTAGCTGTATGTCATTTGATTTAAAACATGCCTGTTAAAGGGTAGTGTTTATAATGCTGTGGTACCTTTCATTTCTTTCAAAATGTATTATCCAAAATGGTTGTCATTGTAATATCTCTCTGTATACAGTGACTGTGAGTGACTGTGGCATATCCCATTAGTATTAGAGTACCCTGAACCTTCCTGAAATGCAAGACAATGTGTTACTTTGTAGTGAATACTAATACTGACAGATATAATCCAATAAGGGAAGAATGCCACCTCAAATATAAATAGTACAGTATAGCATTCTAGCATATAGCAGACACCCAACCGTGCCAAATTTGGCTTCTGGGCAGGGTGGGGTAGTGGGCATATCAGTGGGTGGGACAAGGGTCATGCAGTCGGGTAGAGACCTATAGGAGGTGTGGTGGAGGTGGAGTTAGAGGCTTTCCTGGGTACATTCTATGTAAGGGGCTAAGAGGCTTTTTAGGGGGACAAGTAAGGGGTGTTCCGGGGCAGAGGTCCTCAAACTTGCTGATTTGTATATATCGACACAAGTCCCTCCTTGGTGCTAAAGTAATACTATCCAATTTTTATTTTAAAGGATCATATTTAACCTATTCAGCCGGAGAAAATTGTATTACTGTTGACTAAAGATGAACTTTATGAGTTCGGACGAACTCAATCTATTTGAACTAGTTGTTTTTCCTGACTGTATTTTCGATAATTATCCATTCGCTAACCCTAGAATGTATCATTTGCTAACCCTCGAATGTAGCCTTAGATTTTCGGTAACCCTCGAAAGTATCATTTGTTTTCGGTAACCTTCGAATGTATGGATCGTTTTCGCTAACCCTACAATGTACCGTTCGGTAACCCTCGAATGTAGCCTTAGATTTTCGGTAACCCTCGAAAGTATTGTTTGTTTTTGGTAACCCTCGAAAATGTATAGATCATTTTTGCTAACCCTTGAACTTAGCGTTCGCTAACCCTCGAATTGGCTGTAACCCTCCAATGTAGCTTGCGCAAAACCTGACAATTTCCCACTCGTGGTTAAGAAATGTTTTAACAAGTTTTGGTGATAGTGACATGTTCCCCAGACCATTTCCCAGGTGCCACAGCCATTTACAGTAAGTTACCATTGTTAGTTAAGCTGTTAATCATCCGAACTTTTCAAACTATCACTCCCCTATTGACTGTTGACTTAAAAGGAAATTCCTAGTTTATATTAAGCATACATGGTTATTCTACATATTATTTTCCATTCTGAAAAATCAGTTGATATCATACCTTTTGCTATGCTGTGCTGTTGTCATTAGTGAGCTGACTTTAGGTTCTGTTACTGGTGCAGGTGCACCACATCCTTGGAATGTTCCTAACAGTAATTTCTACTGATTGGCTGTTGAATGGGTCAAACATGCTCAGATCTCTACTGAGCAACCTGGGTCAAGGGCAGGACCATAACAGTCTCTATTAGGGGTCCTGCAAACAGGAAGTTAGTATTTTGGAAGCAGGCTCAGTGGTTAGCACTGATGCCTTGCAGCACTGACGTCCTGAGTTTGATTCCACCCTTGGACATATCTGCAAGGAGCTCTTGGACACATCTGCAAGGAGTTTGTATGTTCTCCCCATGCTTGTGTGGGTTTCCTCCGGGCACTCCGTTTTCCCCCACAATCATAAAGACATACTAAGGTTGTATGTGTGCATAAAGTGATTAGATTGAAAGCTCTTGGGGCAGGGCCTGATGTGAATTGAGTAAATAATTCTAAAGCGCTTCGTAATATGTTGCGCTATATAAGAAATAAAATACATACATACATACACAGACAAAATGGTGAGTGGGCCATTGGGACTGCACTGAACGAACCTTTTAACTGTAGGTTGAACGTCCGTTTTAGCTGAAAATCGCTAAGTTTATTGGGATCATCAACAAGGCCCGACCAAGCAGTCATACATTAAACAATATTCGGCCACAATTGACGTTCATTCTACAGTTGTGCACCACCGGTCGGCCCCACAATCACACATCTATGTGGACCTTTAGTCTTGCTGCATGCGTCCTAAATATGAACTAAAATCCTTACATATCCAATGGCAACCTCCATTCTGTACAGGGACTAGAAAAATACAGGTTTACAACCACCTCAGGTGAGTCAGCAAGTGTATTGCTGACTCACCCAACAGCTACACATTTTGGATTAAATGGGAAACACATATAGCATAACTCTCCCAGCCCATTCAACAAGAAGAGCAAAAAACCCTACTTTTGTTATTTGCCTGCTTATTCATTTAATACCCTTTTCACCTATTCATTTTTCCAATTTCAATGAGTGTTAATAACAATAGCTAATTATTTTTTTCATGCATTAGATCAGAGGAACACCTATTAAAAGCCCATGAAGCAAGACTGAGTCAGCAGTAATGCAGTTTAAATGCAATTAGTTTGTAACTACATTTATTAAAGCCTCATACACACGTTCGATACAGACGAAAAACTTCCCCCGGTTCGTGGGTTGTTGTGTGAAAATAATAGTTGTCATTTCCTTGCTTTAAGTTTAGCAAAGCCACTACATTAGCAAGCAAATCTGGATTGTAAAATGAGTTGGTAAAAAAAAAAAAGCACAGCCCTGTCCCAGAAGTTATTAGCTGGAATCAATAGCATACATGAGTATGCTGGATCAAACGGTAGAATTTCAGGAACTGACCGATAGGTGGGGTAATGGAGCCAACAACTAAAAGCACATTCAGATGTTAGCTTTCAAATGTTAAATAAGATCTGATTGGTTGGGGCAAAATTAGCACCATTTTAAACAATAAGAACTTTTATTGAATAACCCTGATTGTTTCTTGGTATATTTTGTCATGTGAAAAATCAATTGCTTATTCCTGAAAAGATAAATGAGCTGAATTTGCATGTTTATATTTTTCATTTAAAGGGTAACTATGGTCTCCATCCAAGTGTACAAACACAGCAAGTCCTTAAGTACACTTAATCTCTGTGGGTGCTGGCTACAAAGTAAATTCCCATTTATGTGATTTAATAAACCAACATACATCAATGATATAACCTTTCCTGAAGAAGGGGGCACGTTCCCCAAACCGTATCATTGATGTTGGTTTATTACACCTCCATACAAAGGTACTCTATTTAAAGATCTCTCCCACATCTTTTAAACAAGACAAGGATGGTGTCTCTAGCTCAGGGCTTCTCCAAGCATGTGCCAGGGCACACTGGTGTGACTTCAAAGAGACAGAATTTTGGCAGTGGAAATATTTTCACCAGTATAACTTACATTTTTGTTATTTTGTATATATATATTATGATAAAATGACAACCCCAGTCAATGCAGACTCTAATATATCATAACTTTATTATTACTTCTCTATTCAGAGCTTGTTCTGCTTTAGTTCTGATTGTATAAAAGGTCTTTCTTTTCCTTTTTATTTTCTTCTTTTTATTCTCTTTTGTTTTTCCATTCGCCTCACTCCATTGATCTATTGTCAATGTACCACAACTTTAGACGTTTGGTATTTCTTGTTATGCCTACATATTGCACTGCAAATTGCATGTTAAAAATGCTCTCTAGTTTTTCAGCTGATTTTGTAACCTTATCCATTGCCGACTGTCACTGCTTCTATTTGGCAATATGAGTAAATAACAGAAAGAAATTACATAGGGTCCAAGTACTTTACCCCTCCCTTATTCTTAACACAGGGAAGTTGCATCACTTAAACTTGCTGTAGATCCATTTGTAAATAGATTGCCATCCGCACAAACTTCTAGTTAACATTGCTGTAATTAATTCTTTTTCTCAAATGTTATTGTCATTTGTGTCATTTCCTAATCTTGCTAATTAAAAAAACCTTATTTTATTGAAATGAAAGTCATGGGGTTGTTTTTTGGGTACAATTTCCCTTTAAACACAAGTAAAAGACAATCAGGGAGATTCAATAAAAGTTCTTATCGTTTAAAATGGTGCTAATTTTGCCCCAACCAATCAGAACTTATTTAACATTTGAAAGCTTACATCCGATTGGTTGGGGCAAAATTAGAACCATTTTAAACGATAAGAACTTTTATTGAATAACCCTGAATGTTGGAATTGTATAAAAGTCACTCTATTCCCATCTTAAAGTGACGCTAACCCATTTTCTTGGTAACTTGACTTTGAGAAGGGAATGTTGGCAGCTGTGTGAGTTAAGCAAAAGACACTTACTGTTGTGATATAACATTTCAATAGTTGCTGAAGATAAATAGCATGGGCACATATTGCACCTTTTAATGCATCTGCCCATTTAGCATTAAAGGGTATCTAGACTGGATTTTTTTTATTTTCTTAGAGGGCATGTCCACCCTATTAACTAAACTTTACACACAAATTAAGAGCCCCCAAACTCAATTATAAATATAGCTTTAGGCTGAGGCCACACTGTAATGCGCCCCTGTGCACACGTAAGCACACACACTAATGTTCACGATTGCGCACGCATTCCAGGAGAATTATTGCAATTTGCAATATTGCACAATCTGAGTGAATGCGATTGCACAAAAAAATACACTCTGATTAACTGATCACACACGCAGCGCTCTGTATCGCACTAGTGTGGCCACATCAACTGCCCCACACTAGTGTGCGCTTTTAAAAGCGTGATCGGATCGCAATCACAATCGGATCACGCATCAGTGTGGCCTAGCTCTTAAAATGTTCTAACCTGATCCCTTGGTGGTGGGAATACAACTTTGCTGCTGTACATGTAATTTTCTTGCCACACAGAGAATACAGACTCTGTAACAGGCGTCAGTCATTGGCTATGATGTCAGTGTCACAATGTTGATTGGTGGCTGATACCTGAAAGAGGTGAGGAAAGAGCAGCAGTGAGGGATCTGGTTGTGTAAGTAAATTTAGAAACATCTTTGAAAATGGTAAATTAGTTTGGGTGTCTGTAAAGTTTATTTAAAAGGGTGGACATGCCATTTTAAGTGCCTATTACTGGAAACTATAATTATTCACAACTATTACTGTACCAATTTCTTAAGATATCCATAAAGAATGTTACATTTCAGCTATTAATCCAGGGCCTTATTATCATAAACTCTTCTGCTGTGTGCAGTTATGCTGTAATTAGAATGTTGAGAGTTGGTACATTAATTGTATGGTGAGAAATTCCCTCTTTCAGTGCTACCTTGTAGCGATTCCTGAACATGCTTGCCCTCACAGATAGTCGGGTCTGAGAAAGGAGGCGTCTGTTAAGAGAGGGACGGGGATACTGAGTCTGAGCAAAACAAGTACAGATTTGAAGGTATGCAGCAACACATACCACTGAGTGTAAAGCTGGGTTCACAAACTAAAGATCTCTGAACACATTCCTAAGCTTTCTACCTATGTAAAGCATAGGAAGAACGCCCAAGACTGCACTTTTCCCTCAGCTGTGGCCTATATTTTAATACAGGCAGATGACCGTGGCCAAGGGACATTTTCAGGCATTTCCGACAATTATGATGCCGGAGGTGAACATTTGTTGGCCTCGCAAACGTTCGGAAATGCATTACACACTAATAGAGATGTACTATGGGTTCTAATAGAACCCAGTTTCGGAACTCTCGGAATTTACAAAACCCAAATTTTATCGGTAATTCGATCATTATCGAAATGGAAAGTAGATGATTATCGAAATCGAAAGTAGATTATTTTAGAAAGTAGTTGATTATCGAAATCGAAAGTAGATGATTGTCGAAAATGAAATCGAAACCGCAATAATCATCGAATTTATGCAAATGACTCTGCCACATGACCTAAATTCGCCAACCCCCTGGGTATAAAAGGCAACATTTCAGACACCATTTTGTGAGTGTGTTGGAGAGTTTAGTAGGAGACCTGATAGTGTTGGAGTTTGGAAAGATTTTTTTTGCTTTTTGAGCAAACGTGAGCTTTGATTGTGTGGATTTTGGACAATTTTCTGTTTGTCCTTTTAGAGGGCTTGGTGTGTTTTATTTCTCTCTGTCTGTATTAGTGTATACAGTATATATATACAGATATATAGGGAGAGCAAAATGTCAGGCAGGGCAAGAGGACGAGGCAGAGGTGCCTCTGCACGTGATGTTAGAAGCAGAGGTAGGCCCATGCAGTCTGCTGCTGCTGGGCAGGAGCCACCTGGCCTTTCACAGGGCAGGGCAACAGTGCCCGATATGTTCTGGGGTAGCTGCGCTAGAGCTATTGATCCTAATCAAGGAAGGCAGGTAGTCGACTGGATTACCCAGCCTTCCCCTTCCACCTCCTCACAGGCACAGGACAGCCAAGCTGCCACCACTGATAATGTGCTTGTCCCTCCCTCCCCTGTGGCTCCTACTGTGAGCATGGACCCTGATCTTATCTATCAGGAGTTTATTGACCACATGGTCCAAACCTTTGAGGGTCCGGAGGAGGGGTCACAGGAGATGTTTTCCCACACTATGCGTGGCGCTAGTGTGCTCGATGAGGAGCTTTGCACTGACCCACAGTCTTCCTGACGCCTGTGGCAGAGGAAGAAAGTGTTCAGTGCACAGGGGGGCAGGAGGCTGAGCTTATCATGCAGCAGTCCAGAGACAGCAGCCAGGGAACTAATATAGGGGGAAAGGTTCCAGCTGCTGCTGCTTAAGTTAGTGACACAGCCTGCAGTGATGAGGAGATGCTCGTGGACGATGATGTCATGGATTGTTCATAGGTGCCACAAGTGGGAGAGGAGGAGCAGGAGAGTGTGTCTGAGGGAGAGCGCTCAGAGCATGAGCATGAGCCTGAACTCAGAGGCAGGACTGGGGTCAGTGGCAGAGGCAGCAGTGCACCTAGTACTGCATGTCGAGGCAGGGCACCATTAGCATCTGGTGCCAGTGCTCCACAACAGCAGGTGATCTCTGCTCCAAGGCGGGCCAGTGGCTCAGCAGTGTGAGACTTCTTTCGCTTGGCTCCAGGTAATGCCATGGTTGCAGTGTACAGTCTGTGCCTGCAACCTGTTAGCCGTGGGAAGACCACCTCTAACATGGGCACGACATCTATGAAGAAGCATATGGTGCTGCACCACAGAGCTTGGTGGGAGCAACAAAGAATGTACAGGCACCTGCACGTTCCCTTCCTCATGCCCAAGGAGCCACCACTCCTCCCCCTCCAGCTTCATCAGATGGAAGTTAGGGAGGAGAGACAGCCTTTGGCCCCAGCAGGCGGTGTTAAGAGGCACCTTGACACTGCTGCTGGTTCATCCACTAAAAGGCAGGTCTCTCTTCCCCAGTTATTGAAGCGGAGACAGAAGCTGTCCCCCAGTCCCCCGGCAGTCTCACTGCTGGTTTAGCAAAACTTCTGGCGGTGCAGCTGCTACCTTTCAGCCTGGTAGACAGTGCAGCATTCAGGGAGTTTGTGGCTATTGGCACACCACAGTGGCAAGTCCCTGGCCGTAATTACTTTGCCAAGAAGGCAGTACCCTCGAAACTAGAGATCGGTTTTGGTAACCCTGGCACTTCTAATATCGGTAACCCTCGAAAGTAGCGTTGATTCCGGTAACCCTCGAAACTAGAGATCAGTTTTGGTAACCCCCACACTTGCAATATCGGTAATCCTCAAAAGTAGCGTTGATTCCGGTAACCCTCGAAAACAGAATGTGGAAGCTCGAAAACAGCTCGATCGACAGGAAAGATAGTTTTTAAAAGAGTTTTAGTTGTATTTACGGGTTCCCCAGGTCCCTATGTTATTTACAGTAACCTACTATTCAGGGAGCGTATCTAGGGTCTAAGGAGATCAGAGGCACTTTTGGGCACTCCAATTTTAGGCCACGCCCCTTTCTCCGCCCCAATTAAGCCACACCCACTATGTACTTAATAGAGATGGCCAAAAAGACACAGACAGACAGACAACCACAAACAAAGACACACAGCCCGATAGTGATAAACAGACAGAAAGACAGTGAAATAGACAGACAGAGATAGACATCAGAGTTGGACAGAGAGACACAAATTAATGACACAAAGGCACAGTAAACTGGCAATTTCATTATATACTGGTACCAATTTGGTCATTTTAAACTTACTGTTGTGTTCAGCTGTCGTCAGACGCTTGCCCACCTTTGGCCAGGGAGACCTTCTTGTACCTTCTACATGGACCTCTACCCCCTATCTATCTCTATCTGTCCCTCTCTCTCTCTCTCTCTGTATATCTATCTCTGTCTATATATCTGCCTCTTGTTTATCTATTTTACTCTGTCTGTCTGACTATTGTCTATCTGTCTCTCTATCTATGTCTTTCTGCTTCTTGTCTATCTCTCTGTGTCTCTCTATCTATCTATATATCTATCTAACTCTCTGACGACTGATCGATCTTCTACTCTCTGTTCATTTAATCTATCTCTGCTATCTATCTATCGATCTCTCATATAACTCTCTGCTATCTATCTATCTATCTATCTATCTATCTATCTATCTATCTCTGCTATCTATCTATCTATCTATCTAACTCTCTGCTATCTATCTATCTCTCTATCTATCTCTCCATCTAACCCTCTGCTATCTATCTATCTATCTATCTATCTATCTATCTATCTATCTATCTATCTATCTCTGCTATCTCTATCTATCTATCTATCTATCTATCTATCTATCTATCTATCTATCTATCTATCTATCTATCTATCATCTATCTATCTATCTAACTCTGCTATCTATCTATCATCTATCTATCTATCTATCTATCTATCTATCTATATCTAATCTATCTATCTATCTCCATCTAACTCTCTGTATCTATCTATCTATTATCTATTATCTATCTATCTTCTCTATCATCTATTATATCTCTGCTATCTATCTATCTATCTATCTATCTATCTATCTATCTATATCTGCTATCTATCTATCTAAACTATCTGCTATCTATCTCCATATACTCTTGCTATCTATCTATCTATCTATCTATCTATCTATCTATCTATCTATCTCTGCTATCTATCTATCTATCTCTCCATCTAACTCTCTGCTATCTATCTATCTATCTATCTATCTATCTATCTATATATCATCTATCTATCTATATACTCTGCTATCTATCTATCTAACTCTCTGCTATCTATCTATCTCTCTATCTATCTCTCCATCTAACCCTCTGCTATCTATCTATCTATCTATCTAACTCTGATCTATCTATCTATCTATCTATCTATCTATATATCTATCTATTATCTATCTTCATCTTATCTCTCCATCTAACTCTATCTATCTATCTATCTATCTATCTATCTATCTATCATCTATCTATCTATTCTATATCTATCTATCTAACTCTGCTATCTATCTATCTATCTATCTATCGATCTATCTATCTATCTATCTAACTCTGCTATCATCTATCTATCTATCTATCTATCTAATCTATCTATCTCTCCATCTAACTCTCTGCTATCTATCTATCTATCTATCTCTCTGCTAATCTATCTATCTATCTATCTATCTATCTATCTCTCTATCATCTCTCCATCTAACTCTCTGCTATCTATCTATCTATCTATCTATCTATCTCTGCTATCTATCTATCATCTAACTCTCGCTATCTACTATCTCTCCATCTAACTCTCTGCTATCTATCTATCTATCTATCTATCTAACTCTGCTTATTATCTATCTAATCTATCTATCTCTCCATCTAACTCTCTGCTATCTATCTATCTATCTATCTATCTATCTCTCTGCTATCTATCTATCTATCTCTCTGCTATCTATCTATCTACTATCTTCTATATCTCTCTATCTATCTCTCCATCTAACTCTCTGCTATCTATCCATCTATCTATCTATCTATGCTATCTATCTATCTATCTATCTATCTATCTCTGCTATCTATCTATTATATCTATCTTCATATAACTCTCTGCTATCTATCTATCTCTCCATCTAACTCTCTGCTATCTATCTATCTATCTATCTATCTATCTATCTATCTATCTATCTATCTATCTATCATAATCTCTATCTATCTATCTTATCTATCTATCTTATCTATCTATCTATCTATCTATCTATCTATCTATCTAATCTATCTATCTATATATATCTATCTATCTATCTATCTATCTATCTATCTATCTATCTAACTCTGCTTTCTATCTATCTATCTATCTATCTATCTATCTATCTATCTATCTATCAACTCAAATAAAAAAAGAGCTTTATTGGCAGGATCAATTTACATTTTGACATTGCCAAAGCAAAGCAATCTAACTCTCTGCTATATCTATCATCTCTCTATCTATCTCTCCATCTAACTCTCTGCATCTATCTATCTATCATCTATCTATCTATCTATCTATCTATCTATCTATCTATCTATTCTCTATCAATATCTATCTGCTATCTATCTATCTATTCTATCTATCTAATCTATCATCTTCCATCTAACTCTCTATCTATCTACTATCATCTATCTATCTTATCTATCATATCTATCTCTCGCTATCTATTATCTCTCTGCTATCTATCTATCTATCTATCTATCTATCTCTCTATCTATCTCTCCATCTAACTCTCTGCTATCTATCATCTATCTATCTATCTATCTATCTATCTCTGCTATCTATCTATCTATCTCTGCTATCTATCTATCTATCTATCTATCATCTATCATTATCTATCTATCTATCTATCATCTATCTATATCTAATATCTCTGCTATCATCTATCTCTCTATCTATCTATCTCTCCATCTAACTCTCTGCTATCTATCTATTTATCTATCTATCTATCTATCTATCTCTGCTATCTATCTATCTATCTATCTATCTATCTATCTATCTATCATATAACTCTGCTATCATCTATCTATCTATCTATCTATCTATCTATCTATCTATCTATCTATCTATCTATCTATCTATCTAATCTATCTATCTCTCCATCTAACTCTCTGCTATCTATCTATCTATCTATCTAACTCTGCTTTCTATCTATCTATCTATCTATCTATCTATCTATCAAATCAAATAAAAAGAGCTTATTGGCAGGATCAATTTACATTTGACATTGCAAAGCAAGCAATAACTCTCTGCTATCTCTCTATCTCTTATCTATCTCTCCATCTAACTTATATCATCTATCTATCTATCTATCTATCGATCTATCATATATCTATCTATCTATCTATCTAACTCTGCTATCTATCTATCTATCTATCTATTATCATCTATCTTCTATCTATCTATCTATCTCTCTAATCACTCTCTATCTATCTATCTATCTATCTCCTCTGCTATACTATCTATCTATCTATCTATCTATCTATCTAAACTCTGCTATCTATCTATCTATCTATCTATACTATCTATCTATCTATTACTATCTATCTATCTATCTATCTATCTATCTACTATCATCTATCTATCTACTATCTATCTATCTATCTATATATCTAACTCTGCTATCTATCTATCTATCTATCTATCTAATCTATCTATCTTCCATCTAACTCTCTGCTATCTATCTATCTATCTATCTATCTCTCTGCTATCTATCTATCTATCTCTCTGCTATCTATCATCATCTATCTATCTCTATCTATCTATCTCTCATCTATCTCTCCATCTAACTCTCTGCTATCTATCTATCTATCTATCTATCTATCTATCTATCTATCTATCTATCTAATCATCTATCATCTCTCTGCTATCTATCTATCTATCTCCTATCTACTATCTAATCTATCTATCTATCTATCTAATCTATCTATCATTTCTATCTATTATCTACTATCTATCTATCTATCTATCTATCTATCTATCATCTATCTTCTATCTATCATCTCTATACTATCTCTCCACTATACTCTGCGATCTATCTTATTTATTATCTATCTATCTATCCTTATATCTATCTATCTATCTATCTATCTATCTATCTATATCTACTATCTATAATCTCTGCTATCGATCTATCTATTATCTATCTAATCTATCATCCCGAACTGCTGCGGCGTGACTAGCGACTCTAGGGCGAGCGAGGCAGGAGCTCATCACATCGATGTATGATCTATTCGTCTATGCAAATCAAAACAAAAAAAAGAGCTTGTATGGGCAGGATGCAATGTACATTTTTGGGGACATTGGCCAAAAGCAAGCAAATCTAACTCGCTGGCAACGTATCACCGAGAGCGATCTGCGCAGCTAACGCCAGGAGCTGAGATAGCGAGCGAGCTAGCGAGCGAGCGAGCTGAGGAGCGACAGCGAGCGAAAGGACGAGCGAGGTATGACGAGCAGAGCGGCGGCGGCGACGGCGACGACGCGGAAGGAGCGAGCGAGACGACGCGACGAGCGAGACGAGTCGAGCGATCGACATGCGAGGAGCGATAGCGAGCGAGAGCAGGATCTAGACGAGCGACGCGAGAGCCGCGAGCGATCGAGCAGCGAAGCGAAGATCGATCGAGCGATAGCGAGCGAGCGACGAGCGATCAGAGTCTATCTAAAGTCGATCACGCTAGCGTATAATCGGCTACTAAGAGCTATGCATCTACTAGATCATCTATCCGCTACCATTCTCATCTAGCTTACATATCTAGCAGAATCTGATAGCATAATCTATATATCTATCTATCTACGTCTATCATCAATTCTATCTCATCTATCATCTCATCTATCTATACTATCTAGCATCTATGCATCTATCTATCTATCGATCTATCTATCTATCTATCGATATTATCTATCTATTCTCTGCTATCGATCTATCTATCTCTTGCATCTATCTATCTATCTATCCTGTGCTATCTATCTATCTATCTGATCTATCTCTCAATTATAACTCTCTGCTATCTATCTATCTATCTATCTATCTATCTATCTATCTATCAAATCAAATAAAAAAAGAGCTTTATTGGCAGGATCAATTTACATTTTGACATTGCCAAAGCAAACAAAAAATAATAAAATGATAAAACATGTTAGTATTAGAGGTTCACGGTAGGGGGACATGGGTATCAATGGATAATTAATATATGGATAGTACTAAAAAGGGTATGTTGGGTTTTAGTCTTTAAGTCGATTGGGGAAGGATAATTGGGCAAGTAATCCTTGGACATTGAATTCATTTATGCTCCTCTCAGTCTGTGAAATGCCGTTACATAGTGTGCCCCAATATTTACTGTGGCTTCATCCTCTCCCAGCAGGATATAGAGTTTTCTCTCTCCCTCTAAGCAGTTGAAGTCTGGGATAAAGTTCGACATCATCTTGAAATGGGGGTCCCGTATTGTTTTGTATTTGGGGCAGTGTAGAAGGAAGTGGGTTTCATCTTCTAAGGTTCCCTGGTCACAGTGCTGGCACAGTCTGTTCTCTCTTGGTTTATATGTCTGTCTGTGTCAGCCAGATTCTATTTCTAGGCTGTGTGCACTCAATCTGTAGAGACTCAGGACTTGTCTCTCTTTAGGGTTTGTGATATTCTCCAGGTAGGGGTAGTCTCTATCTAGTGCCTGGTATATAGTTAGTTTCTGGGACTTTTTTATTTCTTTCTTCCATTCATCCACGTAGTCCAGTTGGCTCTTGGTTATGGCGGCTGTGATTTGAGGTTTAGACAGGTTCTGTGAGTGTGGGTTTGATGTTAGTAGGGAGCTGATGAGTTGTTTCAGTGCACATGGCTTTTCCTGGTCTTTGTTGTGTATTGAGGCTTTATAATGGTAAGAGTTGGGGCTACTGTTCTGTAGGTGAGCCCAGAATGATAGGGCCCTTTTTTGCATCTCAAGCAGTAATGGGAATCTGCCAAGCTCAGCCCGACAAGCAATGTTTGATGTACTGCGATGGACCTGGAGGAGGTCGAATTCTGCTATCTATCTAACTCTGCTATCTATCTATCTACATATCTATCTACCTATCTACATATCTATCTAACTCTCTGCTATCTATCTATCTATCTATCTATCTAACTCTGCTATTATCTATCTATCTATCTATCTATCTATCTATCTATCTATCTATCTACATATATATCTAACTCTCTGCTATCTATCTATCTATCTATCTATCTAACTAACGCTGCTATCTATCTATCTATCTATCTAACGCTGCTATCTATCTATCTATCTATCTCTAGCTATCTAATCTATCTATCTCCAAAAAAATTCCTTCCTGACTCCAAACGGCAATCGGAAAGTATCCCTGGATCAACCAGATCTATATTCATTAATACCAGTAATTCTCAATATTTTTTAGTTTTAGAAACTTATCCAGGCCTTTTTTAAAGCTATTCAATGAACTTGCCATTACCACATCTGCTGGAAGACAGTTCCACAGTTTCACCGTTCTCCCTGTAAAGAAACCTTTCCTAACCTGAAGGTGAAACTTCTTTTCTTCCAACCTTAAAGGATGTCCACGAGTCCTCTGATATGACCTATTAGTAAACAATGCACCAAAGAGTTCATTCTATGGCCCATTAATATATTTGTATAAGGTTATCATGTCCCCACGCAAACGTCGCTTCTCCAATGTAAACAGCCCTAACTTGTCTAATCTGCCTGCATATTCAAGCCCCTCCATTCCCCTTATTAATTTACTTGCCCTTCTCTGAACTGCCTCAATTTCCAAGATGTCCCTTTTGTATATGGGATTCCAAAACTGCACCGCATATTCCAAATGAGGCCTTACCAGTGCCTTGTAAAGAGGGAGAATAATATTTTTCTCTCTTGAATCTATTCCTCTCTTTATACAAGACAATATCTTGCTAGCTCTAGCCGTTGCTACCTGGCATTGTTAAGTCTGTTATCAACCAGAACCCCCAAATCTTTTTCCATTACAGATGCACTCAACACAGTTATTTATGGTGTAGGTGGCACAGGGATTATTGAATCTCATCTGCCATTCTGCTGCCCATTTTGATAATCTATCTAGGTCTGCTTGCAGCACTTGCACATCATTGGAAGTTTCCAAAGCTCTGCATAGTTTAGTGTCATCAGCAAACACTGAGACCTTGCTCTCAATGCCCCCTTCTAAGTCATTTATAAACAGATTAAACAGAAGTGGCCCCAGTACAGAACCCTGAGGCACTCCGCTTAAAACTTTAGCCCACATAGATGTAGCTCCATTTACCACCACTCTCTGTTTGCTATCCAATAACCAATTCTCTATCCATGAACAAATGTTTTCTTCAAGGCCAACAGTCCTCAGTTTATACATTAGTCGCCTATGTGGCACAGTATCAAAAGCTTTCGCAAAATCCAAATATACCACATCCACTGCTGTGCCTGAATCTAACTTCTTACTCACTTCTTCATAAAAACCAATTAAATTTGTCTGGCATGATCTATTTCTCATAAATCCATGCTGACTACTACTAATAAGATGAGCTCTGGAGACAAAGTCAAGGATATGATCCCGTAACAAAGTTTCCAGAACCTTCCCTACCACTGATGTTAGGCTTACAGGTCTATAGTTACCAGGCTGTGAACGACTACCTTTTTTGAATATTGGTATTACATACATTGGTATTAATCCATCTATCTAGCTCTGCTACCTATCTATCTAACTCTGGCTTGGCTCTGCTACCTATCTATCTAACTCTGGCTTGGCTCTGCTACCTATCTGTCCCTGATATCTGTCACGCCGGAGCGAGCGTGACATCAGCGTGCCGGCGTTGCTCATGACGTAATTGCGCCGGCTGCGCAACGTTCCCAGAGGTTCGCGCAGCTGGGAAATCCGGAGGTTCTGGGCACTTCTTGAAGGTGAAGTCAGTTAAAACATTCGGGGCATGTTAAAACATAAGTCAGTTAAAACATAGTAGCCACTGCTACTATTACTATTTCATCCTTAAAATCGATAGAAACTTTCACATTCAAAAATTCGAAAACGGGACAAAACTCATCAGTTTCGAACATCTTTACACACTAATGATAAAGCTCTGATACGATCAGATTCAATGGTATCGGTACTTTACCATTACCGTGTGTACCCACCTCTACTTACATATGTTTGTTTATAGATTAAGATAAGGCAATGTAATTTTTTCTGTATACATCTCCTATAAATAAATAAATAATGGCCCAAAACACATTTTACCCTGACTTCTAAACAAGAAATGACAGAATAAAATGATATATCACTTGCCATATTAAGTCATTCTAAAGCAAACACATACCAGTGGGAAATAAGCACAGTTTCCCAACTGAAAAATCAATGTGTTTTATCCAAAAATTGGCTATTAAGATAAATAGATCAATACTGATACTTTGCAATTTAGGCAGGTGCCCTTTTAAAGTCAAACTTTATAAAAAGGTGCTTCCCAGCTGTATTAGGCGGCATGCATAGCGTGCTGCAGTGGTGAGGTGGGCATGGCTTCCAGTTGTGGCCATGGATAAACACTTGATAAATTCAAACTTTACAAGGGGGTGGGGGCACAGGTAGGTGAATAGAAAGTGATAGATAAACAATGCCATTGATAGATATGCTGATAGAAAGGGGATAAACTGGGAAGCTGGTGGTTAAAGGAACAGTTCAGTGGAAATGATCAATATTTGTTAAATTGTTAGTTTGTGTAATGCCTTCTTAGTTATTCTACATATTCTCTTCCATTTTGAAAAATCAGTTGATTTCATACCCTTTGCTGTTCCCTGCTGTTGACATTAGTGAGCTGCCATTTTAGGTTCTAACGGTCCTTCTTCTTCCCAGAATGCACCTCTTCCTTGGAATGTTCCAAACAGTTATTTCTACTGATTGGCTGTTGGATAGGTCAAACATGCTCAGATCTCTACTGAGCAACTGAATAAACACAGGCGCTGGGTCAAGGGCAAGACCATAACAGTCTCTATTAGGGGTCCTGCATACAGGAAGTCAGTATTTCGGTTGCATTTATTTATATACAGACAAAATGCTGAATGGACAGATTAAGGTCATTGGGATGAAAAAATACTGCTCTTTTTTCTTAAAAGTGATGTATTTGCACTGAACTTGCCCTTTAACAAAGGAACAGTTGAATAACTGGGAAAGAGACACTGGTGGTTAATGGGAAAAGTAAATAAGGAAACACTAGATTTGTCCCCCACACAGATAACTACAATATAAGTGCCCCACACAGCGAGGACAGTTTTTGTGCAGCTAGGAAAAGAACAGTTTTCATAATTTTATAAAACTCTGACGTCAAGGGGGCTCCCTTACGACTGCGGCTCTGCAGGTTTAACAGGCTCCCAGCACTACAGGAGTAAATTACCAGTAATCCCCACATAGGTTTTGGACAAGAAAAAGAGGAAGGCAGTTGAATGGTGCCCCCCAAATGCTCCCTGCACACGTTTTTTTTTCTTAAGGGGCAGTTTTTTCATGGGTTTTTTCTGCCGTTTTGCCCTTTACCCCAGAGGTGTTGACTGAGGCAAATGAATTTAGGGTTTCATTTTGTAGAGGGAAATAGCTTCATGCATCCTAATTTAAAGGCACTTTAATCCCAAAAATGTAGAATTTAAGTGCAATTAATAAGCCACCTGTTTATAGATATAACACTCTATAGTGCTACTGTTTGAATTTTATATCAGTTTCTGAACATATTTTATATCGCTTTGAGTAGTTTTACAAGCTAATTGTAATTAGCTGTTATTATGTCTTTTGGATTGTGGGAAAACTCACACAACCTGACGGTTTGAACCCTACCTCTGAACTGCAATGATTTCTGTGCAAATTCCGTGATATTAGCTGCCCTTACCTTTTCAGAATATGGTTGCATTTCTGTTGTCTAGTTAGTGCGCTTTGATACTCTTTGTTTCCACTTGATAGTTTTGAAGGTCTTGTTTCCAAGGTTTTATCTAAATAATAGTGGCAGATGTTTTTGTTTTGCTATTAAATTAACACATTCATTCTTAATTTGTTGTATACTTATTCAGTCAAACCAATTTTCATGCAGAAAATGGGCCATGCAAAAAGCAGGAAACATTAACTTTTCACCGCAATAAATTCTGTTTGCAGTTGTACTTTCAGAAGAACCTTCATTTTGAAGGTAAGACAGTCGGCTTTTCATTTGGAAACCATAGTTTTCCTCCAAAGAGACAGAACAGCACCAAAACCTGTTTATGAATGTTTTAATAGGTAGCTACCAATCACATAAATTAACTACAATACTTAAACACAGATTCTTGGTGCAGTGACCAAAGCCCTCAGATAGACCAAACTAAGAAATATCCAGTGATCAATATTTCCTTTATTTATTTATATAACGTGTGATTTTCAAAATCTCCTATCCTGGTTGCGGAAACAATACGATTGGATGATAACATTAAAGGACAATTACACTGTAACTTTCTAAAAGTACTTGAGGTAGGGAGGATGGATTGATTATTCCTCCTGATAATGCTATGTTGAGAAGTACCACCACATTTACAGGGTTATTCAATAAAAGTTCTTATCTTTTAAAATGGTGCTAATTTTGCACCAGCCAATCAGAACTTATTTAACATTTGAAAGCTAACATCTGACTGGTTGGGGCAAAATTAGCACCATTTATAACGATAAAAACTTTTATTATATCTCCCTGTTAGTTTTCATCTGCCAGGTTAGTGTCCTCCTGGGTTTTCCTGTATTATATGTCCATAAAAAAGAAATAGGAAAATAGGAAGCAGAATAGAAACAGATACCTGCCATATGGCCATGAACATAAATATTTTCACTTGTGGCTGGCTCAAGTGATCCTAAGGATATTGACTGCATAAAGTAAGCTTTACCAGAAACCTAAACATCTAAAAGTAAAAGGGAATTAAAAAACCAACTATACTCACCTATGCCGCGATCCTCATGTTTGGCCCTTT
Source organism: Hymenochirus boettgeri (assembly GCA_019447015.1). Taxonomy (NCBI): domain Eukaryota; kingdom Metazoa; phylum Chordata; class Amphibia; order Anura; family Pipidae; genus Hymenochirus; species Hymenochirus boettgeri. The sequence continues at coordinate 180,662,957 of CM033476.1, forward strand.
AAAAGAACCCAGGGTGAGGACCTAATTTGTATGGTCCTCAGCCCTGGATTCAGCTTCTAACTTCTGTAATTTCCTGATGAATTTCCTGTGTGCTGTTTCCTGCTAACCAATAGGACGACACGTTGTTGAAGAGTCACGTCTTCCTATTGGGGAAGGAGAGGGAAGTGGGGAACATCACATCAACGATCAGAGCTTGGGGTACAGGACTTAGAAGCTGAACTCGGGTGAGGACTGAGTGGTTAAGGTCCTCATCCTGGGTTCTTTTAAAGGGAGGTGGGTTGCCAAGGACATTATAGTTCTCTTTTAAACCCAAAATAAGAAATTTGGAGTAATAAAAGGCAGCAAGCCACCACCCAGCTTTGCTCCTCAGAGAAATGCATGACTTTTTGCAATGGATTTCCATACTTGTTTTGCCTTTTCCCCTGCATTTTACACATCAGGGCCATCATCTATTGATGTGCATGTAGGCCACAGGAGATAAATGGATCTTAAAAGATGATCTGTGCCTAGCCAAATGTATTTATGTATAGTGTTAAAAAAATCCTTACCTTACACCTATGCTCCAAATAGTTCTCCTGTAGTGCTTGTTCAAAGTCCTGGAAAGCGAAGAGTAAGAGCCTCTCCTTGTGTCATCTGGTCCTTTCTTCAGCCTTGTCCTCAGTAAGGTCTGTGACATGTGCAGGGGAGCCCTTTCACACACACACACCCTCCCTTCCTCTGGATCCCTCTTTGCTGCCTGGTGCCCTATCACTAAAAACTTTAAAGGGCATCTATAGTGGGAATTTATTTATTTTTCCTCTCTATGTGTTCTATAATTTCCCCCAACCCCCAGAGTACCTTTATTTTATTTGGTTTCCTCCTCTGTCCTGAGATATATAAGTTTAAAGAAGTGGAGATTTCAATACACCACTCTTGCTTGAGCTGTCAATCAAATCCCCTAATAGCATGCCGGTATAGTGTGTAGGCTTACACAAGTTTTGCAGCAAGTTTCCAAATGACTCCTTCCAGCTCAATAAAATACTTGCCAAATACTGGGTTAAAAACTGTAGTAAAGTAAAGGAGAAGTCCCCCTCCTCCAAAGCTTTTACTAATTTATTGCCTGTCAAAGGTAGACCGGGCTGCAGTGACTCAGGACTCGGTCTTTCCAAACTCCCCCCCTTCCCCCCCTCCCATTCCTTATGTAGCACTATCTTAAGAACTACGGAGAAACTTCCTCTCTACAGGCTTACATACCAAGTGGTTTTTTTTACAAAGGTTAGAGAGATGTGTCATGTGTAGGAGAATTAATGCACATGAGCGGCTTGTTTCACAGGCTTAATTTACAGCCAGACTAAATGAACGGGGGAATGACCAGAGAGGGTAGGAGGAGTGAGGAGCCCTGCAGTAAATCAGACAGTGTGCAAACACGGAGCCACAGAGGAAGGTAAGAATAAGGCAGAATACAATAACCTTTTTTTATGTCAAAATTTCACTATAGATGCCCTTTAAATATATTGTAGGACACCCTACAATAAAGAAATACCTGCATGTTCTGCTTTCTTTCCTAGCTCAGGCATGCTCAGTGTTTCATCCATCCTAGAGTCCTGCATAAAACATTCACGTGAATACCATGATCCTCCAGCATTATCATTTTACTGCTTCACAAACGTTATGGGTGTTAAGTGTGATTGCAACTCACTGTATATCCCCTGGTTAACCTGAATAAGGAGGTACCTTACCCCCTGAAAAGTTGTGTGGTCTGATGTGTGGTCACCAATAAACACGTCACCTTATATCTGGAGTGCAACCCTCTAGGTTTGTTTCCTGATACTTAGATTCCATTGAGGGTGGAATTTTGAGGTGTCTACTCCCTTTGTTGAGTTGGAGTGCATTGAACTGCAAATATTTTTGACCTACTGTGCCTAATGGTAAATTTGGCACTATAAGTAGGAATACTCAATCTTATTTCCTATAAATTTTAATTTTTAATTTTAAAACAATAGGAAATTTTAAATTTTGCATTTGGCTGTTTTACCACAACAGCAGGGGCACTTCTACGGTCTTTGCTGTCTGAGACAAACTTTTAAAATGCCACCCTTGATTGTTTTCAGGCGCGGCACGAAGTGCACCGATGCTGTGTTAAATTGGGTGTGGCTTCTCGGTGGCCATGGTTCAACTGCTACAATATATTAGAAATGCCATACTTTCTGTAGTATAAAAGATTTTAGCCAAAAGATTTGTAAGCCTGCCACAATGTCAAGGTAGACTCTTTCAGCAGGGCCTTAACTAACCTAACTAGTCTAACCTAGCCTAACAAACTAACTAAAGCTAACCCAACCAAACAAAATAATTTTAACAAAATCATATCTGTTACTAGGGGAAAAAAAATGTTCTTCACCCCCCACTTGTTCCCCCCTCCCCCCCACTACTGCTTGTCTGCTGCCTTTCTTCTTCAGTGTAGGGGTGCCGCCTGAGACAAATGTCTCACTCTGCCTAATGGTAGAAGTGGTCAATCAAGTAAATGTCCTATTTATAAATCGGATCAGTTTCGCTGTGGCGATATCCAGAGTTGCAGCAAAAAAGAGAAATTGCACCATAAATTCTACCAATATCAGGCCAGGACTATAACAGAACTAGACAACAGGGGTCTTTAGCAGTTAAAGGATGACTATTATGTGGATGAAGTTTTTTTAATATACAGTTAAACTGAAAATTACGTGGGACAGTGATATAGGACTGGTAATTCCTACCTCCCAATATTGTTTTTGTGAAGAGCAATAGCCCAAAGAAAACTGATTTTGCCAGTCTTCCTCCTGGCTTCAGCACTATCTTTAATATAGGAATAGTCCAGGACTAACCTGGCAAATGAAAACTGTTTATGTTGCAGCTCCTCAACGAAATGATATTGTGAGGTAGGAATTTAGTAGTATAATATAGTATTATAGTATATACTATAGTATATTATTTTATACTAAACTACATGTGTAAGACCCCCATTTAATAGTATAGTATAGTAGTAAAGTTTAGTATAGTATATTCTATATAATGTATTATACTAAACTAAAACCACATCCATATACTAACCCACATATTCAATGGCTCGTTGTTATCTGGTATTTTCCCTTTCTCCTTTAAATATGCCCAGGTGAAACCCATAATCAAGAAAGCCTCCTTTGACCACTTTTGTCTTGCTAGCTACCGTCTGGTCTCTTTTTTACCAATAGCTTCACCAATTATCTTCATGCTCATAACCTTCTAGACCCCTTGCAGTCAGGGTTTCGTCCTGTGCACTCCATAGAGACGGCTCTGTGCAAAGTTGTGAATGACCTTCAGACTGTCAAAACCAAAAGTCAATTTTCTCGACCTGCCCTCCACTTTCGACACAGTAGATCATTCCCCCCTAATGCAAATTATTTAATCCTTGGGCATCTGGAATTAAGTGTCATCCTGGCTACGATCCTACTACTCTAACAGAACCTACTCTGTGTCTTTTAATAATAAAAATCCTCTCCGCTTCCTCTTAGTGTAAGGGTTCCGCAGGCCTCTCTTCTTGGACCGCTGTTGTTCTTCCTCTATACTATTTCCCTGGGAGATGTCATTAGCTCATTTGGTTTTATCTACCATCTGTATGCCGATGACAATAAGTCCTGACACCCAATCATTCATGCCATGTGGATGGCACATCAATGCCTCATGCTAAACCTGAGTGAAATGGAGCTAATTATTTTACCACCTAAACCTGGTCCTATTCCACCTTTTTCTATTTCTGTTGACAACACCTCCATTTACCCTATCCCGCCGGCATGTTGCTTATGGAAAATGATTGATTCCTCTCTCTCCTTTTCTGATCACTTTAACAGTGTTGCTAAAACCTGACGCTTTTTTCTGCATAATATTTCCAAAGTCTGTGGATTTATTTATCTTCTGCCTACTGCTATTCTAATCTATGCTCTCATCCTATCATGCCTGGACTATTGTAACCTTCTGCTTTCTGGTTTTCTTGCTTCCAATCATCCCCCCCCCTTAGTTGATACTTAACTCTGCGTGCAGCACGAAATGTCTCATTCTCTAATGAGCAGGAATTAAAATGTCACCTATGCCGCACATCTACCTGGCTCCCCATTAAACAATGCATTACCTACAAAATCTGTCTTTTAATATTTAAATCCCTTCGCTCTCTTTTTCCTTCTTATATTTCTTCTCTTGTGTCCCCATATGTCCCTGCCTGTAACCCTCCAATCATCACAGAACCATCTCTTATGCAGACCCACCCCCCCCTCACAATGCCCCCTCTTACCTTTTATTCTTGTGGCTCCCATCCTCTGACATTCTATTCCCCTCTTTTCTACAAGAAACCTCAATAAACAAGTTTAACTCTAACCTCTCATCCTATCTCTCTGAGCAAAGCACAGCATACATAGGACTGTTGAGACTGCATCAGTTCTTACTATGGCGCTTCTACCATTTCCTATGTATCTGTATGTTACCCACCTTATTAGAAGGGACCTCTTTCCTTGTGTTACATGTTTCAAGCACTTGTATATTTCATGATGCACATACCTATATTTATGTATTTTTTTTATTGTCCCCCTTGTACAGTTTTTTGTTGCGCTTTAAAATTACACTGATACATACACATCAGGCCCTTCACCGAAGAGCTTACAATCTAAGTACATTTATTTGACAAATGCAACCTATCACTATGTCTTTCTGATTGTGGGAGTGCCCGGAGGAAACCCACAAAAGCATGGGGAGAAAATACAAACTCCTTGCAGATGTGTCCAAGGGAGGATTGGAACTCAGTGCTAACCACTGAGCCACCGTAAATATAACAAGATAAACATATACATACATACTAAACTACAATTGGAAATTAGACCCTCTTTTGACTTTTTTTTCTGTAAGTCTTACGACTTATTGTATAAAATAACGAAAATGGAAACTTAAAATGGAAAATCGGACATCATAAATTTAAAAAGCCGTAAAATCAATAATCGATGATCGGATTACTGTAATTTATTGAAAACATTCTAACACCCTTCCCTGGACCCTAATTTGAATTGGGAAACCCTTATTGTACACCTGGAAATTGCATGTGTATGGCCACCTTAACAGTAAATTCTACTGATTGGCTGTTGGATGAGTCAAACATGCTTAGATCTCTACTGAGCAACTGAATCAACCAAGGCACTGGGTCAAGTGCAAAACCATAATGGTCTCTATTAGGGGTCCTAACAGGAAGTCAGTATTTCAGAACCATTTATTCATACAAAGAAAAAATGATGAATGGACGGGTTAAGGTCATTAGGATGGAAAAATACAGTACTTTTTTCTTAAAACCATATGTATTTGCACTAAACTTCCCCTTTAACTTGATGCAATACCACACTTTCAAGGTTTTATAAATACAATCGTGTAGTAAACCCTGCAATGTATGCGATATGCAGTGAAAAGCACGAGTTATTGCCATTTTATAAATTGCAATAAGTTCACATTTGGCAAAAAAGGCTTATATATAAAAATGCACCTTAAACTCTCTTTCAATATGCAGGAATACAAGCACGTCTAGTAAAGAATAGTTCTAAAAATGGTTTCATTGTCCCTTTAAATGTACACCAATATTTGAAATATTTTCTTCCTTTCAGTAGATGGCACTGCAACAGAAGCCCTTGTGGTTTACCAGCATCTTTTATAGTTGTTCAGCTGAAAAATAGATTGGACATGTTGGTATCTTTCACTTGATCCTGCATATTTTAGCAGGCAGAATTAGATGTCGGCTATACACCATTTTTTTAACTGACAGATATATATCACAGATGTATTGGTACTAATAGATATTGGCCAATAGTTGACTGTGTGAACCTAGCCTAAGAGGTCCCTATGATGCTATAATCCATAAAGCAGGTAGCTGATTAATTATAATGTATTTTTTTATCCTAAGATATGAGATAGTTAGTCAGCATAGCATAGCTATTGGGTGGGTCAGAGAAAAAGCCTCCCTTAACATTAGAGCTATTGTACACTGGAGTCTTTCAGCAACTTGACAGAAATGCAAGGTATTATGGCATTATCCACATTAATAATTTCCAATGTACAGTGCTGGCTATTGCCAGAATTGTACATAAGCCAGTCAGTGTTTCCATAGCAATCACAAACTAGCTATGCAAAAATGTGTTAAAACATTGCAAGAAAGTAGCCCATCTGGTCCGAGTCTTAATTTATCATTCTGTGTTACCACAATGTATTTATTTGCCCCTAAAAAGAATTCCTGGATATTATCCCTCTCCTTAACTCCTGTGCACTTAGCCCACCCTTTCTCCATGATTCACATTCTCTCAGGCTCCTGGCACTGAATAACTTGAGGATTGTTGCTATTTGCCAAAATACGTCTACAACATCCTTCAACAACTTTGCTGCCAAAGGATGCTAAAAGTGGTACAATTTTACTCTAAAAAACGGAAAAACAACCCAGAGGCAGTCTGAGCACCGCCTATTTGTATATACAGTGAGATTCAATAAAAGGTCCTATCGTTTAAAATGGTGCTAATTTTGCCCCAACCCATCAGATGTTAACTTTCAAATGTTAAATACGGTCTGATGGGTTGGGGCAAAATTAGCACCATTTTAAACGATAAGACTTTTTATTGAAAACCCTGATAAGAATGTTAAGCTGAAAACAGATGTTATATAACTGGCAGTAGAAATGATTGTTCTTGATCTTTTTCACAGTCTATGGACTGACAGACATTGTCCAGACCCAGCCAGGAGCACAGATGCTAGATTTTAACCTGAAATGTTTATCTATGCACAATAATACAGATATCAAATAAGGCCCCTGAATTCATTTTATAGGGGAATATAGTCCAGATCCCAACTGAGCTATTTGGACACACTTTGCCCAAAAAGCATAAAAATGAAAGATCAGCATTTTTATGCACAATCACAAAAGGAGAAATCACAATGAAAAGTCGTTGCGTGGGGATATGACTACTGTGTATAAATACATTAACGGGCCATACAATAAATTATCTGGGGCATTGTTCACCAATAGAACATGTCAGAGGACACGTGGCCATCCCTTAAGACTTTAGGCTTCAAGTACGGAAAGGATTTTTCACTGTGAGAACGGTTAAGCGATGGAACTGTCTTCCAGTGGACATTGTGATGGCAGGTTCATATCATATTATAATTTTATCTGCACACTGGTATAGTTAGGACCTTCCAGACTGGGGCTACCTTGACGTGTTTGGAAGGCTTTTCATTCAAGTGATCACAGTAATGTATACTAAAACCCCTTTGTTTATAAAGTATGCCAGTGTGCAGATAATATGATATTGTATGGGGCCTAGAAATGTGCATTGATTATCTTTTCTATGTTTGTATAAATGTTTGACCAGATCAGTAGTGCTAAATGTAGTTGTAAATTAGCCTAATTGGAGTGCTTCCACAATTCTTGTATTGTATGTATGTATTGGGAGGCTTGGTCAAGCCTCCATGTGGTAGTAGCACCCCCAACACACCCCTTTTATATAAATGTTTGACCAGATCAGTAGCACTTCCGTTAAATGTCGTTGTAAATTAGCCTAATTGGAGTGCTTCCACAATCCTTGTGTTGTATATTCTCTCAAACCTTTCTGAAGCTAATAAAATCTGTGCGTCAGACACTCTTGAATGGAGCCAACAGGCCCCACCTCTTGTAATTCACAACATAAGTGTATCACACACACTGCAGACAACATGAGCTAATTAACTTACACCCCTCCACCTGTGTGGCTAGTACAGGTCCCATTGAATAAAGTGCATAGTAAAATAGTGCCTATATTTATAAAGTGCATATTAGTTTAAAAGTGCAACTATTTTAAAACTTTTTTACTGTATATTAAAAAGTGCATTTATTTAAAACTGTTTACTTTAAAGTGCTAGACTAGTCAGTGCTACATATTGCGTCAGAGTTTACTAAAGCGTATACATTAAAGTGCTCTATTTCTAATGCATAGTGATTAATATATGGATATCATAATAAATTTTACTATAGGGCCTTGAGGCGAGACAGAGGATTAGTTATCATTCAGTTAAAAAACCTCTTAACGAATAATGTTCATTGAGACCCTTAGGGTTCAGAGTTTCTAGGTGCTGTATCCAGTAAGTCTCTCTCTGTAAAAGCATCTTTGCTCTGTCTCCCCCCCTCCTTAGTAGTGGGATATGGTCAATAGCTATATACTTCAAGGCCGATAGTCCATGGCCTGCTTGGAGAAAATGTTTGGCAACTGGTTTCACTGTTTGATTGTCCCTGAATGCTGTAGAAATAGCGGAACGGTGTCCATCTATTTGGATTCTTATCGATAGATCTGTTTTCCCAATATAGATCAATTCACATGGGCACATAATCATATAGACTACGTGTGTAGTTTTGCATGTAATCCTATGTTTGATTTTAATAGTTTCTTTGGTGATGGGGTGTTGGAATGTCTTTCCTGGCACCATATATTTGCACGAAGTACACTTATGGCAACTGTAACATCCTGGTTCATGTATAGATAACCAATTTGTCTTTTTGTAACATAGCACAGGGTCCGAATGCACTAGAATGTCCTTAAGGTTTCTCCCCCTTCTGAAGGCGACAGTGGGTTTAGATGGTAAGATTTTATTTAGCAAGTCATTGGCCATTAAAATATTCCAATTATTACAGATACTCCTTTGGGTCTCTGTGCCCAAGATGTTATACTGGACACTGCAGATGAACTTCTGCTGATCCTTTGCATCTCTATTATTGGTATCTATTACCAGATGTGCTTTTGATGATGCTGATTTTAACACTTCTTGTGTGTATCCCCTCTGTGAAAATTTATCCCACATATGTTTTAATTGTACATCTCTAAGTGTTGTGTCTGAGTTATTCCTTAGAACAGGGCAGAATTGCGAGATTGGGAGTGATTGTTTCAACCTCGGTGAGTGGCAGCTGTTAGAATGTAGAAGGGTATTCCTATCTACCTCTTTTTCGAAAAAAGAGTGTAGCTCAATTTTTTACCTTTCTTGTAGATAGCCAAATCCAGATATTCAACGTAAGTATCACTTATCTTTGACGTGAATCTAATTGTGGAATTCTTTTAGTTCAAGTCCAAAATCATTCTTTCAAGGTCATCTTTTGAACCCCGCCAGATCAGAATGCCGTCATCTATATATCTGTAAAATAATAAGAGATTGTCCAAGTATACATTCCTGTTCATACTTATACATATACATATTAGCGTATGCAGGCACCATGGCCGCGCCCATTGAAGTTCCCAATATCTGGAGATAGTAACTATTTTCAAATCGAAAGAAGTTGTTCTTCAATGTCAATTCCAACAAATCTATGGTGAACTCTTTTTGTGCTGTATTCCCCTGTCCATACTCATAAATGGATTCTCTCGCAGTTGCAATCCCTCCCTTATGGGGGATATTAGTGTAGAGACTTGTTACATCTAGAGTAGCCAACCATACATTCCCTTCTTCGTCAGGTAATTCCACATCTTTAATAATTTCAATTAGATATTTTGTGTCTCTCAAGTATGTGGAAAAATTCTGTACTATAGGTTGTAACATCTTATCCACATACTTTCCCAACGGTTCCAGGAGACTCCCTCTGGCCGATACAATGGGCCTTCCAGGGGGGTTGATGGCATCCTTATGTAATTTTGGTAGGGTATACAGTATTGGACATCGTGGATATTTTTGTATCAAGTAGTTACTCATCTCTTGGGAGATTATTCCTGCTGATAACGCATAATGTACTTTATCTTGGGCAATTTTTTTGTATTGGGGTGTGGGATCCCCCATCAACTTCAAATAGACATTTTTATCACTTAGTTGCCCTTTAATCTCTTTGCTATAATTCTCATAGTTCATAATTGCTATACCCCCACCTTTATCTGCTGGGCATATCACTATGCTGTTATCATCTCTTAGTGACTTAAGGGCTAGCCTTTCAGATTTGGTGAGGTTCGGAATATATTTCCTTTTTTGTGAACACTGTTTGACCTCCATTTGGACTACTTGCTCAAAGCTTTTTGATTTTATTAGCTTGAGAAAGGTCTGAGAGAAAAGACCGAAACGGCGCTGTTTTTTGCACCCTCAATAAAAGGTTGAATGAAGGCCTAGTTGTGCACCTTGACTATATCGCTTCAATATAATATAATCTCCTAGGTAGCACCAGGCATTTATACAGGAACTGTGAGTGCGCACACCCATGAATATATATATATATATATATATATATATTATTTTAGTTGCTACTTGTGATACTGTTTATTTGGTTTATACAATAACTGTTTATTATTATAATTATGCCAAACTGGTGCAATGACCTAGCATTCTCTGAATAAAATTTGGTGTTGTTACTTTTTATTACAGGGAATATTACCTTTCATAGCTTTCTTTTCTATGCACAATTATGTCGTGCCTGTCGCAGCGTTTCGAATCACCTTAACACCCAAAGGATCATGACACCAAATTACCAATCAGATTACACTAATTAGGTGAGCTAAACCCCACCCAAACTAGATCACTCACAATCTCCACCAAACACATTGATATGAATACACCCTTTCTCTTACAAATGCTTGTGGAAGTGAAAGGGATGCTTTTTAGTTTATGAATTCATTTGTTTGTTTTTTTTCTGCTCAAAATAACTTTTTTTGTCATTTGAAACTGCATCAGAAAAAAAGATTTAAAAAATATGAGCAGGAGGTGAAGTGCAGTATTATTTTTACCGGTCAGTGACAGATATTGGTTTTACCTTCTGACCTTTCCCCCCATGCCTATTCATTTTGCATTTGAAAGTAGATTGCAGAAAATATCAGGACAGGCGGTTCATTGTGGGGAACATTTCAGGAATGTTGTCAGAAGGTTCCTGGTATATGGCAGAATTATGAATTGCCTGTTGGGGTTTGGTGATAAGAAACGAGTATAATGAAGATACAATATGAAGCTGTTTTCAGTCTAATAATTACTCATCTAGTCCATAGGTAGTATTATATTACCATTATTTTATTACTTTTTTACCTTTTTATACACACCTTTCCTTTTCCAGTCTACTATTGAAACCAGTGGAGTAAGCCTACTTTCACATGAACAGTTTTAGGTCTGTTTCTTGGGTGGTTCCAGGTAGTGTTTTGCAAGCAGCAGTCAATGGGAACCACTAAAAAAATTTCACTGAACAGTAACATGCCAACCCTGTAAAAGCAGGTGGCTAAATGTAAATGAAATAAGTCTCTTCCCAAAACGTTTGGGATAGATTTTAGATATTTTCTGATATTAGCTCAGCGTACACTCTGGGGATGCAGTGGGGACATCGGTTTAATCCACCCAATAGTGGTTATAAGACTTGACGGTTAATAGGTTTGAATGTCTGGTACTACCAAATGCTTGGTGTTTAGAAATTTGCAGTGTCTTTACCCTAATCTTACCATAAAAATAAAGTCTGTACTTTCCTCAATTCAATTTTAAAGAAAAATTATAGTTGTGGCAAAACTTTTTAAACCCACAGAGAAAAATATTACACCAGGTCAAGTAATATTGACCCATGTGTACCCAGAATAAAGTCGCCAGATAACATTTTGCCAATAGACAGAGCACATTCACAAAGATACAATAAGCTTTGTTTTACATTACCATTTAAGATTAGTCCACTAACCCACCAAAGCCAGCACAAAGAGTACAGGCACATTAAGAACTATTATATTTTGCTAGAAACAGAATGGAAACAAAAAAATTAAAGATTGAAAAGGCAGTAAAATCAGATGACAATTCATGCTGGCTGAAAAATAAACTGCAGGTTTACATCAGATTTCAAAGTCTTATTTGGTGGCTTTCATGTTAGCATGGAGCTCAGCAGATGTGGCCATTTAGTTTACATACTCACAAGGTTCTATGAAGATTACATGGGCAGTGAGTTGTACAGACAAAAACATGGATACAAAGCATTCTCAGTTTTAGAATCTACGTCTTACATGTACGTAAATACAACTTACTAGTAGAGTATTCCCACCTTCCTCTGTCGCTCCATGTTTCCACACAGTCTGATTTACTGCAGAGCTCCCCACTCCCCCTCCACTCTCTGGTTATTCCCCCGTTCACATATTCCGGCTGTGAATGAAGCTTGTGAAACAAGCCGCTCATGCGCATTAATCCTCCTACACATCATTCTAATCTTTGCAAAAAAAAAAAAATCTTGATATGTAAGCCTGCAGAGAGGAAGTCTCTCTTTTTTTCTGGAGATACTTGCTACATAAGGAGTGTGAAGGGGGTTAGGAGAGTTAAAAGAGTCCTGCCTTATCACTGCAGCTCGATGTCCCTTTGACAGGCAATAAATTAGTGAAAGCTGCTTCATTCTCCTTCTCTTTACTTCTGTTTTTAACCCAGTATTTGCCAAACATTTTAGTGAGCAGGAATGAATCATTGGGAGATTTGCTGTAAAACTGAAATGTTAAATCTTGACTTCTTTTAACTTATATATCTCGGGACAGAGGAGGAAACTGAAGAAAATAAAGGTACTCTGGGGGTTGGGGAGAATTATAGAACACATAGAAAGGGAAAAAAAATATTACATTTTCAGTGTATTGATTCTTATCTGCACCACTGACTGTTGCTGGTATTTCTGTAACATGACGTGAGTCAAGTTACAGACATGCGGCCTCCCCTAGGTCCAGTGACCTCTTAATTTGAATTACAGACAGTCCCTAAGTTAAGGACACTTAGTTCTAATAACTCTTTCTTTTTCCTCAACTTGAGTCAACTGCACAACATATGTAAATCTTCTGAACAGTCCCTGGATTAAGTATGAGGTCTGTTTTTATGTCAAAATTGTACTTAACTCGCTTAAGTATTTAAGATGCTAGGGTGTATAAAAAGTGATCCTAATGGTGGGTACCGCTCTTTGCCATTGCAATGTCCTGCAATAACTAAATGGCAAAAAGTTGCGATCATTTAGAAATATGCCCCCATGTCTCTCTGAAACATGCACACATATATACAATTTTAAAATAAAAGTCTTTAAATTATAAAACAAAAGCACAATAATAATACATGTATTTACTCTGAACAATATCTAAAATGACCTACCATCTTTATCACAATAAAGATGTAATTTTATTTTGAAACTAGATTTTTAAATCACACATATAAATAAGACAATGTGCAGGGCATGTTGCCTTCCAAAAGATGGGTATTAAAGTTTATACTTAATCTTTCCCATAGAGTCCCCCTCCCGCACCCACTACATTTTTCCATTTCTATGGCAACCATGCCTATTTCATAAAAAAAGTTAATCTTAGTAGTCCTAAATGTAAAATCATACCCCGCTCTTCCCAAACAGACTCAGGTACACTCCTACAGTCCTACACCTACTCCATCCTTCCTTTTCCATGGAAATTATACACACAATAATAATAATAAAAAATGTATTTAGTTAAATTGAATTTTACATAGAACACTGGCGTTGCTATGTTAAAACATTTGGGGCACGTGCCCCGGATCTTTGGTGAAGTGCCCCAAATGTTTTAATACAACTTACCTAAGAGAGGTGCCCTGAATCTTCTTTTCCCAGTATTACTGCATGGCTGCGCAATGATGTCATGGCGCAATTATGTCATTGTACAGCGGCATTGTACTACTGGGAAAATGCCGCACCTGTGTTGCCTTTGCAACAACATGCCAATGAACTCTGGCCTCCAGCTGCTTCACTGCACATGGGTAGGTAATAGCCACATAGCCCTATTAGGCTATTACCTACCCTATGTGCAGGGTAATCCACTTGGTATTATTATACTCTGCATATCTAGTAGTGCACATTACCAAATGCTGCCGCTGACTGCACTAATAAAATGAGTGGATTGTCCTGCACATGGGGTAAGTAATAGCCTACCCCACTATATGATTAAATTCCCATGGCTACCAGAATGTAATGAAATGCCCATGGCTACCGGTATGTGATGAAATTCCCATGGCTACCAGCATGTGATGAAATTTCCATGGCTACCAGTTTGTAATGAAATTCCCATGGCTACCAGTATATGATGAAATTGCCAGTTTGGTTGGGAAGCTGCAAAACCTGTAAAGGTAAAAGGAATGGAGGTCCCACCCAAATCTTTCTCCATTCACTCCATAAACCAATAACCAGACTTTATGAAAGCTGAACAAGACAAGCACATTTCTTTCCAATAAACACGCAGCACATTTCTGCAGCTTACACATTGAACAGGAATCTGGGTGAAATATACTACCCCCCAATAACATGCTTCTCTTATACCCCCTTTTCGAATCAGGGGATAGAACACAAGCGGTCTCCAAGCAATGAACTTTTAAGAGGGCATCTGCATAACCTTGTTCTGTGCTCTACTATAGTGTTTCTCAAATGGAGTGCCTTGAGATGTTTGAAAACTACAACTCTCAGCATTTTCTTGTTTCTCTCTATAGTTGAGGAATACGGGGAGTTGTAGTTTTCAAGCTTCTGGGGGCACATTGTTTGAGAATCCCTGCTCTACTTCAGAGTTTCTCAAAAGGTGTGCTAGGGCACACTGGTGCGATTTCAAAGAACCAGAGGTGTGATTTAGAAATATTTACACAAGTATAACTCCAAATTAATATCATGCTAACATTTAACATAGTCAATGTAGTGAAATATTGTATTCTAATCAATGTAGTGTAAAGTGCATAAATTATGGGTAATTACAACTTTAAAAGGTACGTCCACCCTAAAATAAACTTTGTTTAATAATGGTTAACAATCCCCCAAACCTAGGTTTTGCAATATTTTTAAGTTTCAAAGATGCCCCTAAGCTTCCTTACCTGACCCAGTCTGTCGCCACTCCTACTGCTGACAGCCGCTCCACTTTCTGCTTGCGGCTCTCAGTAAAGGCGCGATGCCCGCCCAATCGCCTGACAGCCCCGACTCGACCATTGGCTGTCACCGCAGAAACCCTCTGCTATTGTTTTTGTTCAAAACATGCTTGAAACAGGAGAAGAGAGTGGAGCCCAAGCGGCGAGGGACCGGGCTATGTAAGTCCCTTTTGGGGGAATCTTTGAAACTTAAGAATATTGTGAAACCTAGGTTTGGGGGGGGGGGGGTGTTAAACATTTTAAAGCAAACTTTTTTTAGGGTGGACTTGCCCGTTAAGTCCAACATTTAGAACACAGGTTTGCCAAAAAAACTTTAAGTTTGGAAAAACTTTAAGAACCACTGTTCAACTGTAAACTTATAGTTCTGTAAAGACAAAGAAGCATGTTGTAATGCTTCTATTTTTTTCTCTATTCTCACACTTCATTTTAGCAGGGCATGATCAGTAACCTACTTTGAAGGGTCTATCTCTAAGGGCTAGGTCCCACTATCATGCACAGCAGCGCATGCAGGATTTTTGCGATGCGCTACTACACGTTATACTCCATGTGTGCTGCATTATGGGCCTTATCAATGTTATTGGCATGCATGTGATCCGCACAAATAGTTATGGATGCAAGCAAACCAATAATGGGCCGGACTACAGTACACATAGTGGGAAGTACCTGGTAGCATTGCATTGGCAAAGAAAACCAGAAGCTTCAACGGAGCACAAATCACACTCCGATACACAGTAGTGGGACCTAAGGTAGTATCGTAGGGCTTCTAATGCCCAATGTCACTATATGCTCAAATACAATACAACCGGACGCTCCCCACCATTCTTATTCTAGGACAGTACTGCACCCAAACCAACATCTGGTATCAGTCTAGACCACAAATTCTTTTTTAAAATCGGGAGTTACAAATACTGGCTGACTACACAAAGCAAACTTTAAAGTCTGGAAAGCTTTCTTTGCTTTGGGATTCTACTTAGCCATGACAGACTACTAATGGAACTACTATAGTAGCAAAACTGGATATAAACCTCCTACAGTAGCCAGTGATAACCAAAAAGTACAGATTTGATTTTTTTGTAGCTGGATGAGGCTAGTTTTGTACATCTTATTAATTTATCAGCCCCTTAAAAAGGTTTATACCAAAAGCATGACATCTTGAAGTCCTATGGAACCCTTTTTAGGCTTGGCAATCAACCCAGCTTCTCTAATAGAAACCAGCACTGCCTGGACTTTTACAAGATGCGACTGCCAATCAGAGCTATGAACAACCACATCTTCAAGATAAGCCGCTGAATATTTAGTATGCATCCATGGAGCCCAGAGCAAACAGTGTACTAGAAAAGACTCTAGTTTAGAGATGGTCTTTTTTTAAGCACGTTTAGTTTGTGGTACCTGCCAATAATCTTGTATAAGTTCTAATGTGGTTAAATACCTAGCATCCTGATAGTCTGTCAATTAATTAATCTACCCAAGGCATTGAGTAAGCATCAAATTCGGAAACAGTATTTAGTTTCCCATAACCATTACAGAATCATAGACTACCATCTGGTTTTGGAACAATAGGACTTGACCAGTCACTATAAGATTCCTCAATTACAACTTGTTTCAACATTTTCTTTACCTTTGCAGAAATGGCTTCACTTCCAGCTTCAGGTTCTGACTTAATTTTTATGTAATAATATCATGCTGGATCTTAGATGTACGACCAGGTAACTTGTCACTGCTTTTAATATTAAACTCTTTTACCTCTCTCTTTTGGGGCGATGGAAAGAGTTTCAGCTATGTTTACCTTGGTGAAGACATGCTTGCCTGCTTCTACAGAAAGGCACAACATGTCTTTCCAGGGTTTCATCAAATTTATATGGTAAACCTGTTCTAATTTTCTCTTCGCTGGTTGGTGTACCTTGTAATTCACCTCTCCAATTTTCTCCAGAATATAAACTGTTACTTACATGTGTGTCTGTGCCTGCTTTGTAAGTGAATTTTCAATGTTTAGTAACTGCTTCTAACTGCCCCTCCCCCTCCCTTAGTCACTGCCCACTTGTAGATCCAGCCGACACTGGATACATTCTGAAGAACCTTCACCATCCGACACTATACAGCTCATTAACATATTTTCCCGACACTGATAATAGTGGGTGGGGGAGGGGGCTGTTATTTCAGACAGTTCTCCCTCTCTTCTGACAAGCAAGCACATATTTATACTACCAAACACCTTGGAAAACCATGATAAGAGAGAGAGAGACAGATATATATATATATATATATATATATATATAGACACAGTGGTTAGCACTGATGCCTTACAGTGCTGTAGTCCTGAGTTCGATTCCGCCCTTGGACACATCTGCAAGGAGTTTGTATGTTCTCCCCGTGTTTGCGTGGGTTTCCTCCGGGCACTCTGGTTTCCCCCACAATCATAAAGACATACTGATAGGGTGTATTTTTTAAATAAATCTGCTTAGATTGTAAGCTCTTTGGGGCAGGGAGTGATGTGAATGTATACATGTAATTGTAAAGTGCTACGGAAGATGTTGGCACTATATAAATAATTCCAATAGAGTACACTCAAGCACACCCCCTTTGGCACGGCCTTCAATTGATAGGTGCAATCCTCCCAGCCCTCCACCTCAAGGGCCACAGCAATACAGCAATGTAAATAAGTTGGAGGACCACACTACTTCATTTTCAGTGTATTATTGAGCAAAAAACATACAACGTTTCGGGGGATATGACTTCCCCTTCCTCATACCCGTGGAAGGGGAAGTCATATCCCCCGAAACATTGTATGTTTTTTGCTCAATAATACACTGAAAATGAAGTAGTGTGCTCCTCCAACTTATTTGCATGGCACTATATAAATAATAGACAGACAAACAGATAGATATAGACAGTCTACAGACAGACAGATACATATAGACAGACGATAGATAGACAGACAGACAGATAATAGATAGACAGATATACAGATAGATCATAGATAGTAGCTAGCTAGCTAGCTAGACTGATAGATAATAGATAGATATAGCTAGACAGACAGATGATAGATAGATAGATATGCAACCATAATACAATTGCAGGGATTGTATTACAAATACAAGTGCTATCTGTCAGGAACTTACCTGCTGCTCCGCTGCTGCACCGATCTGAGGATAGCCGGGCACTTCCGGGTATTCGGGCGTCAGCGATGTATTGACATCACAACGCCGACATGCCCTCCGGTGTGAAGATTCAAAAGCCGACGTCTCCCAGCTCATGTTGCCCGATTGTAGCTTTAGCTACCCCAGCCTCTGTTACTCACCTCTTCTGGTTCCAGCGACTTACCTACCTGTACCTGTGAATCTACTTACCTTGCCCGTTCCTGTGAAGCTACTTACCTTGTATGTTTTCAGTATCCTGCCTATAGTACCCAGCAGCACCTTGTCTCCAAAATCCAACCTACAGTTCCCAGCAGCTCCTTGTCTCCAGTATCCAGCCTACTATTCCCAGCAGCCATCTGTATTCCTATATCTTTCGGATTATCAGCCTCCTCCTGAAAACATACCGGTGAGTACCTCGGCCGTCAAGGGCACATTAATTACAGTACAATCGGGCTATGGCCTGAGGAGGCTAGGGCTGAATTGGGTAAGACGCTCCAAGCTTTGTCCAAACGCGTGGATGTTTTCGAACACCACCAAGTGCAGTTGGCCCAATACATGGACTCTCTAGCTACCCGATCTCCTCCGGCTCCTGTTTCTGGTCCTTCATCACCACCTATGCCGCCTGGATCAGCTGACTCCTACCTTTGCAGAGAACCCCACATACCACCACCTTCCCGGTTTGATGGTAATGCCCAAGCCTGTCGTGGATTCATAATTCAGTGGCGGATCCAATTTGAACTTCAACCATCCCTCTTTGCCTCAGACCAGGCAAAAATTGGTTACATCATTGCCTTGCTTGGAAGAAATGCTCTGGCCTGGGCTTCCCCCTTATGGGAGAAAGATGATCCGTTAGTCAATGACATAACCATTTTCTGGATATGTTTCGCAAATTCTTTGATGTACCATGTAGACCCTTGGCTGCTTCTTCACGGTTAATGCAGTTCCATCAAGGGTCTCGCTCTGTAGGACAGTACGCTATTGAATTTCGTACCCTTGCTGCAGAAACTTCTTGGAATAACGAAACACTTACAGCAACCTTTTGGCAGGGAATCTCTAACCGCCTTAAAGATGAACTTGTATCTAAAGAATTACCCATTCCTTTGGAAGACCTGATTTCTCTCTGCATCCAGATTGATACACGTTTCCATGAACGACAGGCAGACAGGTCTACTGCCAGTTCCAATTTCCCCAAGAACTTTTTCCCTCCGGTCAGAACCTCTCCTCAACTCATTTCTTCTATTGTAGTACCTATGCAAATTTGCAGCACCCATTTGTCTCCCGAGGAAAAGTCACATAGACATAACCTAGAAGCTAAAAAGGAGCTCCTTCTGGGTAACCTCAAGTCTCCTTTTAGATATGAATCGCTCAAAGTTTTCTTGCCTGCAACTATCACCATAAACGACAATTTTTTTTTCTACCCAGGCCTTTGTTGATTCCGGCGCAGCAGGGAATTTCATTGACGCTACCTTTGCCTCGCAATTGGGTTTTCCCCTTCTTCACTTACACCAACCCCTTCGGGTTCTTGCTATTGGCAACAAACCCTTGGCCTCTGAATTCATTTCCAAGTCTACTTTCGAAATTTTATTGCATATTGGCATACTGCCTCAAGAATCGTTATTGTTTCTGGTGATCCACAGTTTGTCTGCTCCACTGATCCTGGAACTTTCTTGGCTTCGAGTACACAACCGTGTAATAGACTGGTCTAACAATGAACTTATATCTTGGAGTCCTTCTTGTTTTTCCAAATGTCTTCCTTCCTCTCCTATTCATTGCACTTCCATTAATTGGGAAATTGAATCTTTAGAAACTCTTCCTGAATGTTAGCATGAATTTGTTGATGTTTTTTGCAAAAAATGGGCTGAAGAACTCCCACCTCACCGCTCTTATAATTGCCCCATTGACCTCCTGCCAGGTACCATACCTCCTCTGGGATGCACTTATCCCCTATCTCCCTCTGAAATTAAAGCCATTAAAGACTACATTAAGGAACATTTGGCCCGGGGATTTATTAGACCTTCCACTTCTCCAGCCAGCTGGTTTCTTTTTTGTAGAAAAGAAAGACGGAAGTTTACGTCCTTGTATCGATTATAGGGGGTTGAATAATCACTATAAAAAAAGTTACCCTCTACCCCTAATCTCAGAATTGTTTGACCAGATCAAAGGAGCCAAGATCTTTACTAAATTAGATCTTCGAGGGGCATATAACCTTATCCATATACGCCAAGGTGACGAATGGAAAACGGCCTTTAATACTCATGATGGTCATTACGAGTATCTAGTGATGCCCTTTGGCCTTTGTAATGCTCCAGCGGTTTTTCAGGAGTTCGTGAACGACATCTTCCTGTCATGAACTTACCTGCCGCTCCGGTCCCGCGCCGCTCGGCACTTCCGGGTGGGCGGCGTCGCGGACGTCATGAAGTCACAACGCCGACCCGCCGGGCGGCGCGAGATTTGAAAAGCCGGCGTCCTCCTGGACCCGGCGCCCGATAGTAGCATTAGCTACCCTGGCTCCTTACTCACCTGCCTTGGATCCTGCTCCTAGACTTACCTTGCCTGCCTCCAGTGACCATCTTGTCTGTATCCAGTGCTTACCTGCCAGTTTCCAGTACTTACCTGTCAGTATCCAGGTACTTACCTTGCCAGTATCCAGTACTTACCTTGCCTGCCTCCAGTGACCATCCTGGGTCTGTATCCAGTACTTACCTTGCCAGTATCCAGTACTTACCTTGCCAGTATCCAGTACTTACCTTGCTGGTCTCCAGTGACTACCTTGCCTGTATCCAGTTTCCGTCTACTCACCTCATCTGTATCCAGTTACCTACCTTACCTGTATCCAGTATCCAGCCTTCAGTTCCCAGCAGCACCTTGTTCCTGTTCCCAGCCTACAGTTCCCAGCAGCCTCTGTGTCCTGCACATTCCGGACTATCAGCCTCCTCCTAAAGCGTACTGTAAGTACCCCGGCCGTCCGGACATTTGTTACAGTACAATCGGGCCATGGAAACGCCTGAGGGGGCTATGGCCGAGTTGAATAAAACTCTCCAAGCTTTGTCCAAACGCATGGACCTGTTCGAACATCATCACGGCCAGTTGACTCAGTTCATGGATTCCCTAGCTGTCCGGCTACCCCCAGCTGCTGCCTCTGCTCCAGGTTCTACGCCACCTCCTTCGGCGGCCGGATCCGGTGATCCTTCTCTTCAGAGAGAGCCCCGCATACCTCCACCCTCGCGGTTTGATGGTGATGCCCAAGCCTGCCGTGGGTTCATTAATCAGTGCTGAATCCAATTTGAACTTCAACCATCTCATTTTGCATCGGATCGTGCAAAGGTGGGGTACATCATCGCCTTGTTGGAGGGTAATGCTCTGGCCTGGGCTTCTCCTTTATGGGAAAGAGACGATCCTCTAGTCTATAATGTTACTGACTTCCTGAGTATGTTTCGCAAGGTCTTCGATGCTCCAGGAAGAACCTCTGCTGCCTCCTCCCGTTTGATGCAGCTCCGCCAAGGGTCACGTTCCGTGGGTCAATATGCTATCGAATTTTGTACCCTTGCTGCGGAGACTTCTTGGAACAATGAGGCACTTACTGCAGCCTTTTGGCAGGGACTCTCTGACCGCCTCAAGGACGAATTGTCCCATTGGAAGACTTGATTACACTATGAATACAAATTGATACCCGCTTCCGTGAACGGCAGGCAGAAAGGTCTGCAGCTCGTTCCAACCTCCCGAAGACCTTTCCTAGGCCTGCTCAGCCCTTTCCGCAACCCATATCTTCGGGTGAAGAGCCGATGCAAATTGGCGGCACTCATCTATCCCCCGAGGAAAAATCACGCCGACGTACCAATGGACTTTGTGCTGGGCAAGGACCAATGGACTCTATTGTGCTGGGCAAGGACACTTTGTAAGAAATTGTCCCCAGAAGTCGGGAAACTCCAGGACCTAGAAGTTAAGGAGGAGCTCCTTCTAGGTAACGTTAAGTCTCCTGCTAAATTTGAACCTCTGAAACTCTTTCTACCAGCTACTATCACCTGTAATGGCAATACTTTTTCCTCCCAGGCCTTTGTCGATTCTGGTGCCGCTGGAAATTTCATCGATTCTACCTATGCAGCACAATTGGGGCTTCCTCTCCTTCACTTGCAGCAACCTTCGAGTTCTGGCTATTGACAATAACCCGTTGGCTTCAGAATTCATCTCCAAATCTACATACGAAGTCCTATTCCGCATTGGCATATTTCACCAAGAACATTTATCTTTTCTTGTCATCCAAAGCCCTTCTGCTCCCTTTATTCTCGGACTTCCATGGCTCAATCCTGTTATAGATTGGTCTAACAATGAACTCAGGTCTTGGAGCCCTTTCTGTTTCAAAAATTGCCTTTCCACTCATTGCACTACCATTACCTGTGAAAATAAATCTGAGAAAAACCTCCCTGAATGTTATCATGATTTCTCTGATGTGTTCTGTAAAAAGCGAGCTGAGAAGCTACCACCGCATCGTTCCTACGATTGCCCCATCGACCTTCTTTCTGGTACTATGCCTCCACTGTCTCCCTTTAGAAACTCTAGCCATGAAAGAGTACATTACGGAACATTTGTCTAGGGGTTTCATACGGCCTTCCACTTCCCCTGCTGGAGCTGGGTTCTTTCTTGTTGAAAAGAAAGACGGAGGTTTACGACCCTGCATCGACTATAGTGGGTTAAATAAAATCACAATAAAGAATCGGTATCCTCTCCCTCTCATCTCTGAGCTGTTTGACCAAATCAAAGGGGCTAAAATATTTACTAAACTAGATCTTCGGGGGGCATACAATCTGATCCATATACGCCAAGGTGACGAGTGGAAGACCGCCTTTAATACTAGGGACGGTCACTACGAATATCCCGTAATGCCCTTTGGCCTTTGTAATGCTCCAGCGGTGTTCCAAGAATTCGTAAATGACATTTTCCGGGATATGTTGGGTATCTCTGTAGTAGTGTATCTCGATGACATTTTAATCTTTTCTCAAGATCTGCCCTCACACCGCATCCATGTTAAACAGGTGTTGCTACATCTGAGAGAGAATAGCCTATATGCCAAACTGGAAAAGTGTTTGTTTGAGTGTTCACAAGTACCCTTCCTAGGCTACATCGTATCTGCGCAAGGGTTCCAGATGGATCCTGTTAAAGTTTCGGCCATCCAAGATTGGTCTCTCCCTATGGGAACCAAAGCTATTCAAAGGTTCATTGGGTTCGCCAATTACTACAGACAATTCATTCAAGGGTTCTCTTCAATAATTTCTCTGATATTAGCCCTCATCAGTAAAGGTGGTAAGCCTCATTCATGGACCCCTGCAGCCCTCGAAGCCTTCAAACGACTCAAGGAGGCCTTTGCTGATGCTCCTGTTCTAGTCCATCCAGATCTTAGTCTTCCCTTCTACATCGAAGTTGATGCCTCGGATTTGGGCGCTGGAGCCGTCCTTTCCCAAAGACAAGGCCCTAAAAGGAAACTCCATCCCTGTGCTGATTTCTCTAAGAAGTTTCTACCCAACGAGCGAAACTATGATGTGGGAAATAGGGAATTTCTTGCCATCAAACTGGCCCTCGAGGAGTGGCGTCATCTGTTGGAAGGCACATCGGTACCTATCACCATCCTTACCGACCATAAAAATCTAGAATACATCCAGAATCTCAAAAGGTTAAATCCCCGTCAAGCACGGTGGTCTTTATTCTTTTCCCGATTCAACTTTGTCATCACTTACCAACCTGGTTCTAAAAACAAGAAAGCTGATGCCCTGTCCAGATCATTTGTTGCTTCCGACTGTATTAAGGAAGATAAGGGCTCCATTGTTCCAACCACTAAAATCTTGGCCTCTATATCTCCTAAGCTTTGTTCCAAGATCCAAGCCGCACTAGACTCTGCTCCTCCTGACACACCCTCTGGCAAAATCTTTGTTCCTGTTTCACTTCGGAAAGCTATCCTTCTTCATACCCACTGTTCCAAGCAAGCCGGGCATCCCGGTGTTAACAAAACTTTTAAAATTCTTGCCCGTTCCCTTTGGTGGCCCAAAATGAGGAAAGATGTTAAAGACTTTATTCAAGTGTGTACCAGCTGTGCTCAATCCAAGTCTTCTAGAACCCTCCCCTGTGGTCTTCTTCAACCCCTCCCCATTCCGTCCAGACCATGGACCCATCTATCCATGGACTTTATTGTTGAACTTCCGCCTTCCAAGAAAAACACGGTTATATGGGTGACAGTAGACCGCTTCAGCAAAATGGCCCATTTTGTACCCCTCCCCAAACTACCATCCTCAGCGGAGTTGGCTCAACTATTTATTTCCCATATCTTCCGCTTTCATGGACTCCCTTCTGAAATGGGGGAACCTGGGGAAATCAACCAGGTTCCAAAAATAAAAAAGCAGATGCCCTCTCCAGATCCTTTGATACTTCTGACTCTTCTGAGCGGGATAAGGGACCTATTATTCCTGCAATTAAAATCATGGCCTCATTTACTCCTCAACTCTGTTCCCAAATTCAAGCAGTACAGGAAACTGCTCCTCCAGACACTCCACCTGGCAAAATCTTTGTACCCCTGTCCCTTTGGAATATCATCCTTCGACAAACTCATTGTTCCAAGAAGGCTGGTCACCCTGGTATGAGCAAGGTTAAGGTTAAAGGTTAAGGGAATGGAGGACCCATCCAACTCTTCTTCTATTAATTCCAGGGACCAATAACCAGCCTTTAACAAAGCTGAACAATATTGAAGGGTTGTGAGTAAGTAATGGGTGATATCGAAGGATAGTAGGTAAGTAATGCACAAACTTTCCACAAAGTGAGGCACATGTCTTCAAATCAAGCAGGTGAACACAATTTTACTGTATAACTAAGACATATCCAGGACTCCAATAAAGTAAAGGTGATCCTCTGCACTCGTCCACCCGTGGGTGCCCACTCCTCCAGATAGTCCAACCCTTAATGGACATATATCAATTGGAAACAGCAGAAAAGCGAGGGTCGCACTCCAAAGTAAATTAAATTGAATTTATTTTTAACCACACATATATCACAACGTTTCGGGGGGAAACATGCCCCCTTCCTCAGGTGATGAGGAAGGGGGCATGTTTCCCCCCGAAGCATATCCAGGACTCCCTGACGTGTTTCAAGCTTGCCACTCTTAGTCTTTGGGGTGTAAGCAATGGTTGATATTGAAGGTATGTTGAAAAGTTATTGGTGATATTAAAGGGTGGTAAGTAATGGATGATATTGAAGGGTGGTAGGCAAGTAATGGGTGATATTGAAGGGTGTTAGGTAAGTAATTGATGATATTAAAGGGTGGTAGGTAAGTAATGGGTGATATTGGAGGGTAGTAGGTAAATAATAGGTGATATTGAAGGATGGTAGGTAAGTAATGGGTGATATTGAAGGGTGGTAGATAAGTAATGGGTGATATTGAAGTGTGGTAGGTAGGTAAGTAATGGGTAAAATTAAATGGTGGTAGGTAATAGGTGATAGTGAAGGCTGGTATGTAAGTAATGGGTGAAGGGATGTGGGTAAGTAATGGGTGGTAATGGGTAGTAGGTAAGTAATGGGTGGTATTGAAGGGCTGTGGGTAAGTAATTGGCTATATTGAAGGGCTGTGGGAAAGTAATGGGTGATAGTGAAGGGTTGTGGGTAAATATTGGGTGATATTGAAGGGTGGTAGGTAAGTAATGGGTGATATTGAAGGGTGGTAGGTAGGTAATGGGTGATATTGAAGGGCTGTGGGTAAGTAATTGGCGATATTGAAGGGTGGTAGGTAGGTAATGGGTGATAGTGAAGGGTTGTGGGTAAGTAATGGGTGATATTGAAGGGCTGAGGGTAACTAATGGGTGAAAGTAATGGACCGGGACAGATTTATACTTTTTTCTCCCCAAGACCTGAAAATATTTTGTTGCACTAATAATTAAAAGTATGCTGGGTGTCTCAGCAGTAATTGCCACACGTTTATGCCACTCCTTTAGCAGTTGTGCCACCTTAGGCCACTAGGTACTAGATCAGTACAATAGTTACGACTAAGATTATAATTGTGGTTTCCCATATATATATTTATATATAAATATATATAAATATATATATATATATATATATAGAGAGAGAGAGAGAGAGAGAGGGAGAGAGAGAGGGAGGGAGGGAGACAGAGAGATGATAGATAGACAGATAATAGATAGATTATAGATAGATAGATGATAGATAATAGATAGATAGATGATAATGATAGATAGATAGATGATAGACAGACAGACAGATGAAAGATAATGATAGATATATAGATAGATGATAGATAGATAGATAGATAGATGATGATAGATAATAGATAGATGATAGATAATGATTGATAGATAGATAGATAGATAGATGATAGACAGACAGACAGATGAAAGATAATGATAGATAGATAATGCTAGATATATAGATTGATAATGCTAGATAGATAGATGATAATAGAAAATAATAGATAGATACATAGATAGATATAGATAGATGATAGCAGTGGCGTAACTACCGCCCCTGCGGTAGTAGGGCCCGCCACATGCCCATATACCTGCACTATCCACCCTTTTTAAAGAGCTGATTGTGCGTATGAAGAAAACATACACGCGATCAGTTCTTTAAAACCGGACCCGAACTTCCAGAACTGAACCGGAAGTTCGGGTCCGGTCTTTTAAATAGCTGATCACCCGTATGTTTTCTTGATACGCACGATCAGATGTTTAAGAATGGTGGATACTGCAGGGACCTGGAGGGAGGTGGGAGTCAGGGGCCCAGCCCCCAAACTCACAGGGGGCCTGGGCCCCTTAAGGTATGCCCCTGGATGATAGATTGATAGATAGACAGATGATAGATAAAATAGACAGAGATAGATGGATAGACAGATAGATAGATGATAGATACATAGATAGATAGACGATAGACAGATGAAAGATAATGATAGATAGATAATGATAGATATATATATAGATAGATAGATAGATAGATAGAGGATGATAGATAATAGATAGATAGATGATAATGATAGATAATGATAGATAACAGACAAATAGACAGATAGGAAGACATATAGATAGATAGATAATAGACAGACAGGTAGATAATAGACAGACAGGTAGATAATAGACAAAAGGGTAGATAATAAACAGACAGATAATAGACAGACAGGTAGATAATAGACAGACAGAGAATAGACAGACAGGTAGATAATAGACAAACAGAGAATAGTCAGACAGATAGAGAATAGACAGACATATAATAGACAGATAGATAATAGACAGACAGATAGATAATAGAGAGACAGATAATTGACAGACAGAGAATATATAGATAGATAGATAATAGACAGACAGATAGATGATAGAGAGACAGATAGATAATAGAAAGACAGACAGATAAGACAGACAGACAGACAATAGTCAGATAGATAGATAATAGACAGACAGACAGATAATAGATAGAGAATACACAGACAGGTAGATAATAGACAGACAGATAGATAATAGACAGACAGGTAGAGAATAGGACAGACAGATAGATAATAGACAGACAGGTAGAGAATAGACAGACATATAATAGACAGATAGATAATAGACAGGCAGATAGGGAATAGACAGACAGAGAATAGACAGACATATAATAGAAAGATAGATAATAGACAGGCAGATAGGGAATAGACAGACATATAATAGATAAATAATAGACAGACAGATAGGGAATAGACAGACATATAATAGACAGACAGATAGGGAATAGACAGCCAGATATGCCTCCTATACACTGTGCCCTTTATATCTCTGTCTTTTTCACTGTCTCTATATATAATGAAGATGAGACGCTGAGCTCCGGTACCAGGTGAGAGCGCTAGGCCGTATTGAGGGTTTGGGGGCATTCCAATGGCTCAGTACATTGGACCATCTGCCCGTTACCAGCGCAGTTTCCCTAGAAAACATGACAAAGTGATAGACTAGAGGAACCCGCTCCGTTAACCCATTTCCCGACATGGACTATTCCGACCCCTCACTATCCCGGGCTGTCAAACTGTGGGGGAGAGAGAGGGTCCCGGGTCACCAGTGAAGGTCTGTGCCGGGCTGTTCGGGACTGATTCACACTGAGCAGGGCGGGGGACGGGGAGACACAACGAGCAGGGCGGGGGACGGGGAGGACACACCCCGAACCCAGTCCCAACCCCCTTGTTTGCTCTTAGTGACAGGCTGGACTCGGTCTCCCTGTGGCCTGTGTGTGATCGGTTACTTCAAGATTTCCTTTTGTTTGTCACCTTAGGCCGACAGGTTTCTGTTCCTCACTGAGAGAGACAATGAAAGGAGAAATGTAATGTTAATAATGATCAATCCTAACAATGTACCCCCCATTCCCATTAGGGTAACCGCCAATCATTTACTGACACCCTCTCACAATGAATGGGGCAGTAGGAGTAGGAAATGGATCAATATAAAGGTAATGGTCAGCATTGGTCAGAACATAAAGGTCCATGGCCACCCCCTAAATAAAGGAATAATAGTCCCAAATGCTTCCCTTGTTGGTCTATCCCTTTAAAGTTCTTATGGTAATAAATCATTCTGTGCCCACCATCAGTAATGACCACAGCCAATGATCACCGGGCAGTGGGCATACTTAACTAGCTCTTAAACCCGTGGGGTGAAGTCTGGAACCTGCAGAATGTTGGAGAACCTTAAAGGACAACTCCACCTTCATAACAACGTCTTTTAGAAACAATGGCCTCTTTACAATATATTGATATATCATAGTTTGTCCTATGAATGCATTATTGTATGCCTGCTATGCTTCTGGAGGCCTTGTGGAAACTGAGCAATTTAGAAACCTGCACTGAGCCTTGGCTGTGATGTCTAATCCATAACTGACAGTTACTAACTGGAAGAACCAGGAAACAGAAACAGGGGAAACAGGACATTGTGCAGGATTTCAGGTTAGACTTATATATTTCAGATTTCAAACTATTACCGTTTAAAGGGATGGATCATGCTGCTAGAAAAAGTGGAGTGGTAGGGGCTTCTGTTACTTAAAGGGGATATTCAGTGCAAATATTTATGCTTTTCAGAAAAAAGAGCAGTATTTTTTCCTCCTAATGACCTTAATCTGCCAATTCAGCATTTTGTCTGTGTATAAATAACTGCCACCCCGAAATACTGACTTCCTGTTTGCAGGACCCCTAATAGAGACCGTTATGGTATTGCCCTTGACCCAGTGCCTGGGTTGATTCAGTTGCTCAGTAGAGATCTGAGCATGTTTGATCCATCCAACAGCCAATCAGTATAAATTACTGTTAGGAACATTCCAAGGAAGTGGTGCATTCTGGGAAGAAGAAGGACCGTTAGAACCTAAAATGTCAGCTCACTAATGTCAACAGCAGGGGTATCAACATCAAAGGGTATGAAATCAACTGATTTTTCAAAATTGCGCCGCAATCTGAACAGTGCCATTTACTAAGATTGCACATGTACTTTGGTTAAGCTATGACTGGTATATTTTAAGCAATAATGTACCTCCTACATTATAAGGATATTAAAGGGCAACTATGCCCCCCCAATATGTAAAATTAGCAACCAGAGAGGTAGGAAATTTATGAAAATGGATTCTAATCTGTCTAAGCATGTGACGTCACAGGGAGGTACAGTAATACAATGTTTTTCTACTTCCCTGTGAAAGACCTTTAGAAAAGAACTCGGCCTGTGGACTCCTACGTTTATATGCTGTTTGGTTTAATATCCATATATTTTACGGTGCATTTTTGACTATGGTTTTAACAATATAATAGTGCCCATATACTGCTGACATTCCTGCGATGTTCCGGACAACCGCCCTATCCAATCACTTTAAAACAAACGTTACAGGCATAACATAGGTGATAAATCATAATTACGGCCAAGCAACGTTGCAGGAATATCACGGTTAAAAACAGCTGTGGCTTTAGACATTAAAGCTAATTCGGTATGCCCGTTTGAATATCAAATTGGCTTTAATTTGCCTGTAGCCTTAGGGTTCGTACACACGTGCGATCGAGGGTGCCGACTCACAATATGTACGAACGGGTGCTTCGGCCGGTAATCAACCCGTGTATGGGATCTCGTTCGGAGATCCGCCCGGTGGATCGGGCAATGATAAAGTGCCCATACACGGGCCGATTATCGTCCGAAACAGACGTTCGTACACATCATGCGTCATGGAACCCACGATCACACGTGTGTACGAACCTTTACTTTATCTTCAGTTTGCTTATTGTGACAGTAAATCCTTAACAATTTTACATGAACAAGGTTAATGAGACATTACATATTGGTTAGATAATGCTGTGATTAGTGTAAGCAAAAAGTCCCAAATGCACACACACCTGGTAAGGTGCATACGTCTCAGACGCCCACCCCTGTGGTATAGGAAAATAGTTTACAAGTAAGATGCGAGAGTCGCACTCCAAAGGTGAATGTGTTTGTAGGTGATCATCACTTGAGGAATGGGTAACACCCCTGAAACGTTGTGATTTTGATGTTTGTGGTTCACTATTAAACACATACTCATTTTACTTCCATACTATAATGTACTATACTATAGTATATATAATATAGTATTTCATTGTATTTTCCCTTTAAAGCTCTAAGGGGGAGATGCAATAAATTTCACATTCACAATCTACCTGCACTTGTTCCCGCAATATATTAACCACTTTGCGACCGTTAATACATTGCGAAAATGCTAGCGATTAGTTGCAAACTTTTGCATGGCTTTAAAGACACAATTGGAAAGGTGTGTGAAATTTATTGCATCGCAAATTTTGGCGCAGGCAGTGCAAAATCCTGGCTAACACATTAGTACATTGGTTAGCTTGAGTTTAGTGCTAATTTTCCCATTAGCACGGGATATTGCCTCTCCCTGTAAATGTGGAGATCAGATCCACAAAGACCCAAACAGACATTAGATCAGTGGCTTGTTTAACATTTGTAAGACAATGAAGACATTAAAAAATGAAAATTGGTCCAAAAAAAAATATTGGCTTTCTGTGCGTCCTGCTACACAGTTTAAGAAACCCTGTGCTAGGTTAATGTCATCCAATGCTATCCAAAAAGATCAATTTGGCTAACAATCTAGCTGGCATCTTTTTTTGTGATCAGTCTAGCCAGATTACCGTATATACTCGAGTATAAACCAAGGTTTTCAGGCTTTAAAAAAAGCCTGAAAATCTTACCTCGGTTTATACTCGAGTCAGCCTATCTCCTACCTTGTCCGCCGCCGCCGCGATCCGCATCCTCGCTCCACAGCTTCTGCGCATCCGGATGATGTCATACCCGGCGCCGCAAAGTGAGAGGCGCCGGTATTGACATCATCCGGTGCTCAGAGGCTGTGGAGCGAGGATGCGGATCGCGCGGCCGGCGGACAAGGTAGGATAAACTTTTAATTTCACAGGGAATTGGCAAATACTTTCAAATAAGAGTAAAACCTTCTTTATTTGTGTATACTGTATGCACAAATAAGGAGGATTTACCCCTATTTGTAAGTATTTGCCACTTAAAATGTTTGAAAACTACAACTCCCAGCATGCTTTATTGCTGGGAGTTGTAGTTTTCAAACATCTTAAGTGGCAAATACTTGCAAATAGGCGTAAATCCTCCTATATTTGTGCATACAGTATGCACAAATAAAGAAGGTTTTACTCTTATTTGTAAGTATTTGCAACTTAAGATGTTTGAAAACTACAACTCCCAGCAATAAAGCATGCTGGGAGTTGTAGTTTCCAAACATCTTTAGTGGCAAATACTACCCCCTCGGTTTATACTCGGGTCAATGGGGTTTCCTTCTTTTTTTACCTAAAACTAGGTACCTCGGTTTATACTCGGGGCAGTTTATACTCGAGTATATACACGGTACTTAATGATGTTGGTTTTTCCTCATTCTATTAAACAAAACAGACTTTTTTATTTACATGTAAGATAAGTAGTCACATTCAAATAGGTTTTAATCATTTATGCATATTTTTTTCATCCCTAAACTAATATGTGTAATATTGGCTTTTTAATCACATATATACCCTCTCCTGGGAAGGACAGATTGTTAACAGTTTTACACAGTTTGTATACAATTCTGTTTGTAATCTGTCATGGTATATACCTATACCTTAACATCGCTATTAATCAATAGGAGCTGGCAAGAGATTAAAATTTTCTATGCAAATTGTCACAATTGGTAATTTTGGAGGAAGTTATATACTGGAAATATCTGCCAAGATCCTAATTCTTTCCAAAGTTATGGTCAGCTTGGGTCTATTCAGATGGGTTCTGATAATAAGCAACACGTTAAAGGGCCCTAGTTAACTTTGTATGACAACTGTGAAGTATTTCCTGATGCAGGGATTACTATCAGAAAATTCCAGTGTCTGTGTTCTACCAGATCATTCTTTCAAGGTCAGTGCAACTAGGCAACATTGCTAATGTCACAATGGAGGATGATGATCAGAATAAAATAAACCCTATTTCAATAGTTTGAAAACTTTTTCAGACTTGTATGTATGTATGTATATGTTTATCATATAGCGCCACTTGGGGACCTCCTTCTGGGCTTGTTCAATGGTAACCCATTTAGGAAACACCCCCCCCCCCCCCCCGAAAATCCTGCGCTTGCCACTGCAATTTCAAGCAGGAAAGAGTGGCAGTGGCTGGACTCTGCACCAATTACATCAGGAATCAGGATGTTTGCACACTGATTGGTCCCAGTCCACAGCTGTTCAAGGTCAAGGGGCATGCATGCATGTTAGTAGCAGTATCCACTGGCTACTGTTAGCAGTTGTGCACACACTCTTTCACACACTCTCTCACAAACACACTCTCACATACACTCTTTCACACACTCTCACAGTCACTCTCTCACACATACACACACTCACTCTCTCAAACATACACACACACTCTCACACACACACTCTCTCACACACACACACACACACACACACTCTTACACACACTCACACACACACTCACATACTCTCTCACACTCACTCTTACACACACACACAATCTCACACACACTCTCTCACACACTCACACACTCTTACACACACACACACACACACACACACACACAGGGGCACTTCTAGGGTTTTAGCTGCCTGAGCCAATTTTTTTTATTGACGCCCTTTCGCCCACCGCCACATGGCTGTGGCTTTGTGGATGGACATGGCTAAAGTTTTACAATTTTTAGCTTCCTATCACATTGGTATTTAAACAGTTCCTCAGACAGTCAGTTAGCAATAATGTAAATTAGTAGAAACAGATATTACATCCCTTTCTCAAACAACTTGTGGTACCACTACCATATTGCTCCTTTCAGGTTTTTGTTGCTCAAATCAACTTATTTTATAGCCTGTGCTATACATGTTGGTACAACAGTTACAGTAGTCTAAGTTAGCCTCACAATCTAACTAAAGTTAACCTACCAATATAAAAGTATTTTAAAAACAAAATATCTATTACTAGGGAATATTGGACAAGGGGAATCCCCCCCCCCCACTGCCTGTCTGCTTCCTTTGTTGTTCAGTGCAGGGGTGCCACCTGAGACAAGTGTCTCACTCTGCCTAATGATAGATGTGGCCCTGCACACACACTCTTACACACACTCTCTCTCACACACACTCTCTCTCACTCACACTCACACACTCTTACATACTCTCTCTCACACACACACTCACACTCTCACACTACACTCTCTCACACACACACACACACTCTCTCTCTCTCACACACACACACGCTCTCTCACACACACACACTCACAGTATCAGGGATCCGAATAGGTTCTGCAGGCTGCAGCCTGCAGCTGCTCACAGATTGCACTAATTGCAGCAGTTTTTCCTTCCCGCATTCAACTGTGCAACTTCCGGTTCCGAACTTCCGGTTCCGGCCATCCCAGGGCTTCTCCCTTCAGGCTTTGCAGCTGCTGCCTGTGATTGGGTTCCGAGAGTGCTGACCGTCACGGACTCTTGAACACAGGCACTCACAGCTCTTACTACTGCTGCCCTATTAAGGGGGGGGGGAACCCGGAGAAATGCCGCCTGTTTTTATTTACAGTACTTGGTGTGCCGCCACGAGCAACTTTTTCAAGTTGCTTCATGGTGGGAACGGCGCTGGTCAGCACATGATTACCGTGCTTCAGTAATACAAAGGGCATGGGATCAAGAGCACAGGTCGTGAGCGGACATAATAGAAGCAGACGGGAGACTTCTGAATGGGTCACAGGAGCAAAGGATCCAAGAATAGCTGAGGGAGGAGAGGGCAACATAATCTGAGAGTCATCCCTAGGACCAGATATCTGCACATGGATGGACTCCACTTTATGCTGAAAGTAATGCGCAAAGTCCTGGGGAGAGTGTGGAGAAAGGAGAGGGTTAGCGGGAGAGGGGCACAGAAGGGAGTTAAAGATTGAGAACAGGGGTTCGAACGTGGGTTCGATTTGTTGTTATTTATAAGTTCCCGGTAATAGTTTTGTTTTGCTAGCAGGAGCCCAGAGCCGAGACATTGCAGCATGAACTTGTAATGGAGAAAGTCAGCCTTTGACACACTTATAATCAAATTTACACTATGCTGACTGAATTGATATTCTATTACAAATAACAAAAAACAAAACAAAAAAATTTAACTTATTTTAGTGGAAAGGTTTCCAATAGGATGTGGGGTTGATTTTTTTTCTGCAATACACAGTAATCAGTACATTTTGTCAGAATCAACATGATTTGCTTTTTATCGGCCTTGTGTGTGGCTAATTTTTAACAGTGATAAACGGCTGATTAAAGTAATTTATAACTTGCACACACAGGTAATTTCTAAACTATGATACAACGTTGTAAAGTGAGTAAAATGCCCCACCTCTTCCTCTGTCCCAGTGATGCTGAGTACGCTTCATCCTGGCATAAAATGAGGAGCTGTCCAACCAGATCTACATGTACAGTGAGTGGCTAACGTAAAACACATATGTTAACCCATTTGCAGATATGTAAAAGAGATTGCACAAAGCATTATCTGGAAACTTATAATTCTGCTAATAAGTTTTGCATGACTTTTATTATTATGGCAGAAAACCAGATCTTAAATACACAGAACAGCATGTAGTCTGATGCTTTTCACTTAACTGCATCACGACAATTGGGGTTGGAAGTGATTAGCGTACATTCTTTCATTCATATTTTCCTTTGCCAAGTGCAAGAGGAGGTTAAAAATGGAAGTGAAATTACGCATATTTAACTGCGTATTTAACATAGTAATTGAGGTTGAATAAAGACATACGTCTATCAAGTCCAACCTATTCACTTTTTTCTTAACCCTACCTAACAATAGATCCAGAGGAAGGCAAAAAACCCAGCTAAAAAAAAGGGGGGGGGAAATTCCTTCCTGACTCCTAACGGCAATCGGAAAGTATCCCTGGCTCAACCAGATCTACAGTATATGTATTAATACCAGTAATTCTCAATATTTTTTAGTTTTAGAAACTTATCCAGGCCATTTTTAAAGCTATTCAATGAACTTGCCATTACCACATCTGCGGGAAGACAGTTCCACAGTTTCACCGTTCTCACTGTAAAGAAACCTTTCCTAACCTGAAGATAAAACTTCTTTTCTTCCAACCTTAAAGGATGTCCACGAGTCCTCTGATATGACCTATTAGTGAACAATGCACCAGAGAGTTTATTGTGAGCATGTCTATAGGTGTTAACCCCTTCGCTACAGAGCATGTCTATAAGTGTTAACCCCTTCGCTACAGAGCATGTCTATAATGACACAACCATTTTGGTCCAGAGCATGGTTTTCTATATGAGTTAACCCCTCCAGTACAGAGCATCACTGTCTATGTAATTAGTTCACCACCTCAGTACAGAGCATGGCTTTCTATATGGGCTAACCCCATACAGAGTATGTATATAATGACATAACCCCTTCAGTATGACTGTCTATATATTGAGTTAATCCCTTCAGTACAGAGTGTGTCTAAAATGAGAACCCCTTCAGTACAGAGTATGTCTATAATGACTTTACCCCTTCATTACAGAGTATGACTGTCTATATAGTGAGTTAACCCCTTCAGCACAGAGCATGTCTATGTATAATGAGTTATCTCCTTCAGTATGGAGCATGTCTATGTATAATGAGTTAACCCTTTTAATCCAGACCTTGACTATTTAGAAGTTAACCCTTTCAATACAGAGTATATGTATAATGAGCTAACTCTTTCAGTACAGAGAATGTCTATCTGAGTTTTCTTTGAGATATACACAATTTGCCTTTCTATATAGTTTCTATAGATATACATTGCAGTAACCACTTCTATAGAGAGAGTATAGTGCACAGTGTATATTATACTCTATATGATAGTATAGAGATGTTAGTACACAGCAGCACATCTGAGCACTAATCCCTCTATTGGTGACCATATACAGTAAATGTAGAACATGCACTTTGCATATTTATTAGTGTCTACATTGTTGTGTATTGTGCTGTAATATAACGCACAATATGTAGATTGTGTCAATTTAAACCTAAACTTTCTTTGCAGGGAGGGTCAGTAATGTGACTTGTAGCTAAGCCTTCCCCTTGTAGAGGAATAACCTGTATTTGACTAGCACTTATTCTTACTGGTGCAGTCGGTAGTATCTATTCTGCCCCCATTCTTTATATGAATTGTTGACAGATAACACACATTGTTATCCTTGGGCTAATTGCAATATCCGAAAATTCCATCATTGCAGTATCTTCATAGTGCAATCAACATGCACAGTGCACCTGTCCCCATCATTTCTTAAACTCTCCCTTATTCCCCCATCTTTGGTTGCACAATAAATATCCATTCGTAAGGGTTGGGTTCAGCACGGTTATTGTTTTCCCCTTTCATAGTCCATGTATTATGGTACATTTCTGTTGGATCTAATGTATTTAGACATTCCATTTCCATGTCCAAGTGTAGACAAACTCTAGGAGGCAATTAAACATATTTTGGGTAGGCAGGTCCATAGAAAACCCAATACAAAGTTAGGTGCATTGACTACCTTGTTTTTGTGGTTTGTCCAGCTTGGACAAGATGGTATGGGGTGGTTTATATAATGGTCCATTCTGTTTACATTCAGATTCTCTGTGAATGGGGAATCATTTAGTTTTGAGACCTTATTTTACTCTAATTAACCAGCACAGTGTTTTCCCTTGAACATGTGCCACACATTTAGGCTTCCTAATTCAATAAGGAGGTGTGGCAATAGGACCTAGTAGATGTTCCCTTTTCAATTCCATTGCAGCTGTCTTGTTATTTCCAATAATGAAATGTCCTGTAGACGTTGAGTCTAGGTTGGTCCTTTTGCACATTGCAATGATGGACAAATAAATTGTCGTGTGATGTCATTGAACATAACTTTTGAATTCATTTTGTGACCAATCGTTGATCATTTGTGTTCTTCGCAAAGCTAAGTAAAGAATCTCCAACCCAAAAAAGCCTCCTTAGATGTCCAACTAGAATGGATATTACTAAAGGACAACACTCTAGGATAGAGATTATCACCTGTCTAAAATACAATATCAGGCTGTGTGGCTGGTGATACTCCTACAAATATCTCTGCTGGTTTGGAGATGGTCTGCCTTTGTTCTGTTTACAGGCGAAGTGTATTTCTTCTGCGTTGTGCATTGTGAAACCACATGGCCTGTTGTCAGATAAAATCACGACAAAGTCTACATCTGAAACCTGATTGTTATATTGCTGTTAATGAACCCGCCATCTCAGCAGTAGATGGTGAAGGTGCTGTGCATTTTTATGAGGTTGCAGTTGTCAAACGGCCCCTTTGTTCGTTTTATTGCCTTGTGTGTGATTTCCTGCGATTTCTTTGTGTATTACATGTTATACTGGCCAGATGATAAGAAATATCAATGAAACATCAATAGTAAAATACAGATTGTAATGGATCCTGATTTTCTTAGGCTTTTATTGGGAATTGAGTGCAATTCCTGGAACAGATAATTAGAAAAAGCTTGTTATGGCAGAAACCGCCATGATTTATTATTTAATTGGTGGTTAAGGAGTCTAAATAAACGCTCAGATACTCAGTTATTTTTAACCCTTTAACTGCTCGTAATGGGTAGGACATACTAGGGCAGGCATTAAGGGGTTAACTTCAATTCCTTTGCACTTCCTGCAAAAAAATGGAGCAAAATTAGTCTAAAAGGTCTACAGGTCATGTGTACTTGTGTTTGATCTCATCTACTCAATACCTTCTGCTATTACTCATGTGTGATAAACTCCTAACCCTGACAGTGTTAATGGGATTTATTGAATTCATAGAAATATATTAATGTTTTTTATAATGTAATTACATGGGGGCGTGGGGCGTAGACGGACAGAAAATATCAGGTCTGGTCTGTCAGATTCTTGTGCATTGTCTATGTAGCAGCCCCACTGAGTTTGTTTAGTTTATAGATTTAGTCTGGAATTCCCAGGGCTCCCGAACAGACCAGCTTGGCGTTTTCTGTGCTTGCAGCAAAGTATGATAAACATCTGCAGTACTTTAGCTCGACAGCCAAGCACTATAGGTGCAGAAATCTTTAAATTGGGCTTTTTTCTTCTCCCTCAACCACCTCAGTCAGGAGAATTCTGAAGATTCATAGTTGAGTAGACGGTGGAATTTTCATTTTTTTTTTCTGCCTTTGCATTAGTAATTTATATTTTGATAGAAGCTGAAACAGAATCTGCAGGTCCGAGTTTGACTGACGCTTCCCTCCTGCCAATTAGCATCCGCAATTGCAATGATCCGTTTTTCCGAGACACCTTCCCTCTCCACCACCAGAGAGAACCTTATTCATTCAATGCCAATTAAATGCAAATTGGATCCTGCGAGTTATGTCTCATTTTTCCCAGGATCCTTCTCCTTACAATGATTCGCCCCCTTCCTACCTTCAAGCCATAATTTCGATACGGTGACATTTCTTTAGCAAAACTAGTCTGGCGTTTGCCAACCCCCACCCCATCTCCTTGGGACCTTTTATGATCTAAATATGGACTCGGAACTCGGGACGTTGTGTGATAATAAACCAGTAATGTCTTCCAGGTCGTAACCCTGATATATTTCAATACAATAATAAGGATGAAAGGTTCTGTGGTTCATCTTTATCCATAACGAAGAGCAAAATGAAACTCTTCCAGATTAATTGCATATCAGACATTAATATTATATTTAATTATCATTGATCTATCTTGTTTGCATAAAGAGAATAGTACTTGCAGAAAGTATACAAAAGGCATTGCCACTTAACCATTCAATAAACTGTGCTTTATTTACCCTTTTCCTGCAAGCAAATGAACAAACAGGGTAATTCAGTAAAAGTTCTTATCATTAAAAATGGTGCTAATTTTGCCCCAACCAATCAGATGTTAGCTTTCAAATGTTAAATAATATCTGATTGGTTGGGGCAAAATTAGCACCATTTTAAACGATAAGAACTTTTATTGAATCTCCCTGTGTCTTTACATTGTGCTATGTTGAGTTTTTCTAACTGTCTAGCTTCTATCTCCCCTGACGTCCTCATCAGAGACACTTTATCACAAGTTGGAAAGGCTAAATTAGAAATTGTTGCATAATTCACCACACTGCCCTTTTTTTTTTCTTTTCAATAGGATGTGTAGTGCGATTGGATACACGGGGATATCACCACATTTCTTGCACTGAATAGATTGTTAAAAGTAAATTTTTATTTTTGTTTTTTTTTTAGAAGGTGATCAGCAAAACTTGATTTACATCCAATGTATAGTTCTTTCCCCCCCTTCAATTATATTATTTTTAACTGTGAAAATCATTGACATATGGAAAAAATATATGGATATTGCCTCAGTTAAGTTATTGATATATTATTGTTTTGTTAAAATGGTGAACCAGATCTTCACATTTTTTGATTCGTCAAGAAAAAGGGGGCAGACATTTTGAGTGGCCATCTTTAAAATTTTAACCAGAAAAAAAAAAAGTCGCCAAATAAAACATTCCCCTTTAATTGGTTACACAATCAAATGATAGATTTTAGTTCATTGTTCCATTAGTACATATGGATTATATTTTTTCTCTTTTTTGTTTTCTTGCCTGTAACAGATATTTCAAGACTTGTCGTAAGATTTTAGAAAGAGAACTAAACATTCCACTTAACTGTACTTCTTCACCACTTGGCTGAACATCCTAAATCCCAAGTCCCTAGAGAGAGGTGGTGTGCTGTAAGATAAACAGCTCTAGACTGGCATAAAACAATACAAACTCTACACAATAGACTTTTAGTTGTTCTTTTTTTTTTCCAGTGCAACAAAATATTTCTGTGATTTAATGAATTGGCAGGTCTACATCTGCATGTTGTATTCTCTACGCAATATTCTCTTCTATTTCTAGAGACAACGTGTGACCTGTGAAAATAGTCACTCTCTAAGTACAGTATGAGAGTTTAGAAGACCTTCCATGGAATATGGTTCACATTAATGCAGTCTGTTTAACTACTGTTCGATGATTCTGTAAAACAATAACATATGGAAATTTTATCATCGAGATGCCAGGGAAAAAAATTAAAACATGTTGCCTGAAAATTAAAATAATTTTATAGTAGATTTAGTCACAAAATAACAATAAAATGTAATAACATTTTTTTAAAACAATATAATGTTTTTACTTAAAGGGCATGTCCACCCCCAAACCTAAAATTTAACCCACTACTGGCCCCACTGTGAAGTTTTAAAAAATCCTGCTCCTTATGGTTCTCCTGCAATGCTTGTCCAAAGTCCAGGAAACTGAGGGGTAGGAGCTGTCTTCATGTGGGAAAGGTTTCTGCCTCTTCTGTAGCCTCCAGGTGGTAGTGTGACATGCGCAGGGGAGCCCTCCCCCCCCTCCCTCCCACCATCTGGATCGTTCCCTGCCTGCCCGAAATCATAGTGTAAAATCCTTTTAATATAAGCTAGCCCCCCCCCCCCCCCACCCCCACCCCCCCCTTATTTATTTAAAAAAAAAGAAGCCAAATCATACTTAGAGCCCTTTGTTCCTGTGGCGCTCTCCATTGCCAATCACAGACAGTCCGGCCCCTGTTTGCAACTTCCTGCAGACGGAGCCACGAGGAGAGCGCCATGGAAGTGAAG
Source organism: Hymenochirus boettgeri (assembly GCA_019447015.1). NCBI lineage: Eukaryota > Metazoa > Chordata > Amphibia > Anura > Pipidae > Hymenochirus > Hymenochirus boettgeri. Next base: position 180,704,095 of record CM033476.1, read on the forward strand.
GGCTATAAGTATGATTTGGCTTAATTTTTTTTAAAGAACTAACACGGCAGGGGGGATTCCTTATATTAAAAGTTACGTTTTAAGGTGGACATGCCCTTTAAATGTTACTGGTAATGTGTATTGCTTTTGGCACTAGAATGTTGACCATTTGCCATTGGGAGGCTTTTGCTTTTAGAATAATTTAAGTCTTTTTTCAAACTAAATTAAAACTGTTGGGCTAAGATAACGCAGCAATCCAGCACTTCCAATGTTTCTTACCTGTTCCTGATCCACCAGTAAATTGAGGGGATGAAGCGAAAACCCCTTTCAGCATTGGTCAAGGATTCAGAATTGTTAAGGATGGGGTTAAGTATGATCCAGAGGAAGGCAAAAAAACCCAGTTAAAAAAAAAAAAAAGGGGGGGGGGGGAATTCCTTCCTGAGTCCAAACGGCAATTGGAAAGTATCCCTGAATCAACCAGAACTACAGTATATATATTAATACCAGTAATTCTCAATATTATATAGTATCCCTGTACCAACCAGATCTACAGTATATGTGTTAATACCAGTAATTCTCAATATTATATAGTATCCCTGTACCAACCAGAACTACAGTATATGTGTTAATACCAGTATTTCTCAATATTATATAGTATCCCTGTACCAACCAGATCTACAGTATATGTATTAATACCAGTAATTCTCAATATTATATTGTATCCCTGTATCTGCCAGAACTACAGTATATATATTAATACCAGTAATTCTCAATATTATATAGTATCCCTGTACCAACCAGATCTACAGCATATGTATTAATACCAGTATTTCTCAATATTATATGGTATCCCTGTACCAACCAGTACTACAGTATATGTATTAATACCTGTAATTCTCAATATTATATAGTATCCCTGTACCAACCAGAACTACAGTATATGTATAAATACCAATAATTCTCAATATATTTTAGTTTTAGAAAGTTATCCAGACCATTTTTTAAAGCTATTCAGTCAACTTGCCATTACCACATCTGCTGGAAGACCGTTCCACAGTTTTACCGTTCTCACTGTAAAGAAACCTTTCCTAACCTGAAGATGAAACTTCTTTTCGTCCAGCCTTAAAGGATGTCCACGTGTCCTCTGATATGACCTATTAGTGAGCAATGCACCAGAGAGTTCATTGTATGGCCCATTAATATATTTGTATAAGGTTATCATATCCCCAAACAAACGTCGCTTCTTTAATGTAAACAGCCCTAACTTGTCTAATCTGCCTGCATATTTAAGCCCCTCCATTCCCCTTATTAATTTAGTTGCCCTTCTCTGAACGGCTTCCATTTCGAAGATGTCCCTTTTGTATATGGGATTCCAAAATTGCATTGCATATTCCAAATGAGGCCTTACCAGTGCCTTGTAAAGAGGGAGAATAATATTTTTCTCTCTTGAATCTATTCCTCTCTTTATACAAGACAATCAGCAAGATTCAATAAAAGTTCTTATCATTAAAAATGGTGCTAACTTTGCCCCAACCAATCAGATGTTATCTTTCAAATGTTAAATAAGATCTGATTGGTTGGGGCAAAATTAGCACCGTTTTAAAGGATAAGAACTTTTATTGAATTACCCTGATAATCTTGCTAGCTCTAGCCGTTGCTACCTGGCATTGTTTGCTACAGCTAAGTCTGTTATCTACCAGAACCCCCGAATCTTTATAGTTATTTATGGTGTAGGTGGCACAGGGATTATTAAACCCCAAATGCATCACCTTACATTTATCAACATTGAATCTTATCTGCCATTCTGCTGCCCATTTTGATAATCTATCTAGGTCTGCTTGCAGCACTTGCACATCATTGGAAGTTTCCAAAGCTCTGCATAATTTAGTGTCATCAGCAAACACAGAGACCTTGCTCTCAATGCCCCCTTCTAAGTCATTTATAAACAGATTAAACAGAAGCGGCCCCAGTACAGAACCCTGAGGTACCGTACTCTGCTAAGAACTTTAGTCCACATAGATGTAGCTCCATTAACCACCACTCTCTGTTTGCGATCTAATAACCAGCTCTCTGTCCATGAACAAATGTTTTCTTCTAGGCCAACAGTCGTCAGTTTATACATTAGTCGCCTATGTGGCACAGCAGCAAAAGCTAAGTGCATAAAGTACTTAGAAAACATATAAGCTTTGCCATCCATTGTGTTTGGACAGTCTCAAGGCATTTTACACTTAAGCTAGTTAAACCCATAGACAAATATTGTTCATGGTGAACAATTTGCATGGTCAATGTTTCCACAATCTTTCTCTTTGACATAAGGTACCCAATGCAAATAGAGCGAGGAAGCAGGGCCACCCTCCAAATGGAATGATCTCTTTGGGTGTTTTGGGAATGATTTCCATGTACTGTACACTGGATAAATCTTGTTATCGTGATATTGATGATGGTCTTTAAATAACTGGATTTTGGGAAAGTTCACGGAAAAAAAAATACATTTATTGATTTCATTCCATGTGTCCTGCTGTGGTCAGTAGTGAGTTGCCATTTCAGGTCCTGCAACTGTTATTTTCCCCAAAATGCTAATTTCTCTTGTGTGATCTGAACATGCTCAGATTTTTACTGAGCTACTGATTGCCCAGTGGGCAAGGGAGCAGGGCAGTAATTTACATTGTTAGATGCTTCATGCAGGAAGTCAACACTGAATAATTAATTGTCTTATGAACAGGGAGCTTGGGACTAATGTTAAAGGGGTTGAAACAGTTTGGCTGCAGTATTAATATACAATAACCAATCAGAAGTGCTGTAGACTAGTAAAAGCTAAGGCTGTGTATACACCATGCAATTTTTGGGTCCATCTGTTTTGGTCGATCGGGACAAAAACATTGCATGGGTTTTCGTTTGCCCACAACTGACGTCAAATTGTTACTTTATCCGAATCAGATGGATGGGCAATTGGACGCATCCAAAATCCACGGCTGATCATGCCGTCCTGTATGGACCGCACGCTTGGTCAGGGTGAGCTGTCGGCTGTGGCCACTTTTGTCCCGAGGATGGCCGGGGGGATAGTTCTCAAGTTGTGTAACCACCTTAACATTACAGTAGTTGCTGCAGATTTAGTGCACAAGCAAACCTTTTGTACCCATTATTACACAAGTTTTAATATATGCGTAAAGTGTTTTTTGTGACATATTTGGTGCTGTACAACCTATACCACTGGAACGTTCCTCTGCGCACAGAATCTCATATTGCAGTCATGTTCCATTTTTGTTCAGTTGAGATTCATTGATTACTTGTGAGAGATAATAAGATTCTAGGTTATACAGCTTTTTTCCTTCTCCAGAGAATTTCTAACAAAGTAGGAAGATACAGATAAAGCCGCCCGTATATCCTTTTGTCGGATCACTGCTTGATACTATAAAGTGCGTTTGGATACGAAGAACACATTTTTTAATCCTTTACTTTTCAATATTCTTAGAAGCTGTTTATGTCAAAGCTACATTTTCCGATCGGATTTTAAGGGCGAATTGCACCCACTATGAATTGCATTCGAATCAGAAAGTTTTGTTTCAGCCAATCAAAAGGTTTTTGGAAGATTATTGCCGAAAAATACTTTAGCCGTGGATTCCGATCTTCTTTCAGGATTTTCCATCTTGTCTAGAAGCTGCTTTCATGGTTTGGTATTTGGTTTTCTTCCAGACTTGTGATCTAAAGGATGCGTATACTAAAAATATAAAGTTCATTCAAGAGTTCCCAATTTTAAACCATAACTACACAGATGGCAAGAGATGTATGACATTTAAAGGGCAAGTCCAGTCAAAAATAAAGTTTAGCTATTTAGTTTATCCCCCCCCCCAAAGCCTAGCTTTTGTATTTCTAATATGTTCCAAAGATGCCCCTGAAGTCTCTTACCTGACCCAGTCCCTCGTCTCCCTTCTGCGCTGACAGCTGCTCTACTTTCTGGTTGTGGCTGTCAGGCGATTGGGTGTGACATCACGTTGCGCCTTTACTGACTGCTGCAACCAGGAAGTGGAGCGGCTGTCAGCCACAGAGCACAGGACGAGCAACAAGAGACATACCCTTTAATACTAAAGAGAGGATTATTATTATTATGGATTTATATAGCGCCCAACATCTTCTGTGGCTCTTTACAATTCCATAGTCATACATTACATACAGGGTAATACATGTTATACAAAGTCATACATATTACATACACAGGTAATACATAATATAAGTAAACAGCGTGATGAGTTTCTTACAGCAATACCGTGATACAATAGGAGAGAGGACCCTGCCCAAAGAGCTTACAGTCTAGAGGATATGGTAGGCTGTAAATAGATTGGCAGTGGAGTGTGAAAGGCGGGTTGAATCATATTGGGTAGTAAGAGGGGTAATGTCTAGACCAGTCTATATGCTTGTAGGTTTTAAGGTTATGTTTGAAGGTATTAAGGGACTGTGAGTGACGGACAGACGGAGGAAGGGAGTTCCAGAGAAGAGGGGCAGCACAAGCTAAGTCCTGAATATGGGCATGGGAAGAGGTAACCAGGGTGGATGAGAGGAGGGTATAATTTGCAGTGCGGAGGTTGCGCCTGGGACGATATCGGTGGATCAGCTCTGAGATATATGAAGGAGCTGTGTTTTATAGGACAGGGTAAGCAGCTTGAATTGGATCTTTTGCATGATGGGCAACCAGTGGAGGGTAATGTAAATGTTTGTTGCCCATCGATTGCCTATTATCCAGAGCACCCTTGATAGACATGACTCCAGGTGCCAAAAATATTAGGTAATGAAGAAAAGAACAAGCTCCGCACTCCACATACGGTCACCAGATGAAAGAAACCACGCTGCAATATTACATCAGGATAATAGTTTATTGATCCACGCCTGACGTGTTTCGGACCTGATCATCCTTAATCATAGGCATTAGGTGTCGGGTCCGGGGTATCATACACCCGGACCATTTATTTGTCCAAGTAAGGACTGCACTTATTGTAATATAAGTCTAAAAAGGGGGGGTGGGGGGTGGAGCCCATGATTATGTTACTTTGTAAATAATTATAGTGCCAAAAATATTAGCTAACCTGCAAAAAGTTTTCTTATTGGTTGTACTTCATTTGTAACCAATAAACAATGGCCAACATCATCGAGAAACTCCTTTAATTGGAATTGTCAACTTAAGGTGTGTGGCCTCTTTCTTGACTTTATCTCTGCTCTGGGTTAAAAGCATGGTTTGGCTTTGCTGGAAGAGCCCTTTAAATAAAGGGCACTACATTGTCTTTGTCCCATGTTTATTTCGAATCGGTTAATATTTGTTGGTCTCAAGCTGCTCCAATTTAATTTCTGCTGGATCTCTGTTTGGTTTTCTGGCTTTTCATTTATTTCTTTTTTTGTCCTTAACGACAATCCCACTCTTGAAAACCAAGTCATCTTTTCATAAATTGTGCATGTGGCAGTTTATGAGTTCTTCCAGGTTTTCCAAATGGAGAGCTCTGTTACACTCTTGGAGAAACTTCACCTCGTTCTTTGACTTTAAGAAGGTTACTACATATACGTCGCTGTTAAGTATTTTAAATGCGTTGGTCTTGTAATCTAATGAGTAAATTAACCCTTTAGTGACTTCAATGCAGACAGAAACCAGATGCTGTATCCCACAATCATATTAAAAGGTTCAATCAGGGTTATTCAATAAAAGTTCTTATTGTTTAAAATGGTGCTAATTTTGCCCCAACCAATCAGATGTTAGCTTTCAAATGTTACATAATATCTGATTGTTTGGGTGCAAAATTAGCACCATAAGAGATAAGAACTTTTATTGAATGTCCCTGTGAATTCGCCATGACACAGGGAGAAAATAGAAGCATCCTCCCACTGCTTGCTGTAATACTAATGGCAAACAACCAAAGTTCTGTTGTACAATATTGATTGTCTCTCTCTGCCTTCCTTGTAAACCAATCGGTTCCTTCGCGTGTTTCTTAAGCTTATTGATCCTCATTTCTGATCCCAAAACCTTCCTGTCAGTCTCTTTTTCTATAATCAAATTTGAGATTTGGCTTATAACTTATACCTACACTGCTACACAATAACTAAAATACATACATGCACACACACATTTCTGCTGAAAGGTTGAGTGCCACAATGTGGTTGATTGGTACCCCCGATTGAGGGGTTATCTTTTGTTTGTACCATTAGCTATCGGATATTAAAGGGTAAGTTCACTGAAAAAAATGGACCCAATGAAGAACAAGAGGTAAAGGAGCTAATTCTGACCTCCCATTCACCAATTAATCAAACGGAAGCTCTCGGGAAAAGTGTTGAACTTTCCTGCGACCACTGTCCTCTGCTTTCTCTGATAGTTCCTTACTGCACCCCTATATATAAATCGCATACAATCAAATAGGGGAACATGGATACAGTCAGGAAGTAGAAATAGAGGAGGAGAATGATCGAGGGCAAGTTTAAAGGGCAATTATGACCACTACACCTCCCCCCACCAGTGATAATAGCCAGGGGGAGGACCTAAGATGTCCCTCACCCCTGGGTCTTACCTTGTTACTAAATTCCAGCTCCGGACCCGTTCCCTCCACTTCCCGGTTTTGAACCAATGAGAAGGCACGCTCTGAAAGGAACATGTCTTCCCATTGGCCAGCCTTGCAGGGGAGCACTGAAAGTGGTGCAAATACTTCAGCGCTCAATTTCAACATTTAGATAAGACCCAGGGGTGATAGGTTGTTGTGTCAAATAAATGTGCTTAGATTGTAAGCTCTTCGGTGCAGGGCTTTATGTGAATATATCCATGTAATTGTAAAGTGCTATGGAAGACATTAGCGCTATATAAATCCAGTTAGTAACTGTCCGTTATGAATTTGACAGTTTACATCACAGCCAATGACTGAATGTTAATCCCCCAGCTGCCTCTTCTGAGCATGCCCAGGCTCAGTACCAGGTCATTAAATTGTTCAGTTTTCCTGAAGCATAGCAGGTATACAGTAATGAATTCAGAGGACAAATTATATATATCAACATATTTTAAAGAGGCCGTTCTTTCTAAAAGATGTTCTTATGGGGGTGGAGTTGTCCTTTAAAAGTTTAATACTCTTGATCCACCCCATTAGGTTTCTCTATTAAATCATGTAGGACCAAGTTTGTTAGTTGGACACCTAGACAATAATTTACAATTCTACACAAATGCTCTGTGCAGCGCCTACATTTCCAGGTGTACCAAACAATGCAAGGAAAAAATGCAGGGAGGCACATGAAGATAAGTACTTGCAAACAAATGCGTTTATTACTGCATTATTTATTTATTTATAAGTCCTTTCATTCATTAATCGTTTATTATATAGTCCATACAATATTTTAAAGGTGATGATCCTTTCCACACACCTGATGAAGGAATCATTCCCCCAAAATTGTACTTAAATGCTTATTTCATTAGATTAGATCGCACTGTTATTTCAACTCCCTGATTACTATAATAAACAAGAATACGAGAATAAACTAAATATCCTTGATTGACCATGTAGACAAAATCATTGATTAGCGGAATCTTTCTCCGGTTATCCTCCGATACACATTTATCAACATTAAAGGGCAAGTCCCCCCTTAAAACAAAAAACTGCCCAGTAACTGCCAGTTATCTGCCTACAATATAGACTGCTATTTTACCAGTTTATTACATGTATTTGTAACCAGATATTTAATAATAAATTCTATCCCTTTCTGGCAAAAGTATCTGTCTCCTCCCTCTGCTCAATGAGCTTTTTATAAGCTTGAGCATGTGCAGAGGAAACAGTAGTCGATCATTGGTTGCAATGTCAGAATGTTGAAAATATTTATAGTTAAATATCTGGTTAGTAATTCAGGTAATAGAGTGCAAAATATATCCGTTGGAGTTGGGGGCAGGTAACTGACAATTGACTTTAAGTTGGCCCCAGAATGCTTTTTCTGTTCACTCTTCTTTGTAGTGACATGACTCCCTGAGCTAAAGGATAGATTGAATCTTCACAATTAGATTTTTTTAATGAGTATAATCTAAGAAGGACTAATGTGTTTTGGATCATTACTTCACCTTTTTTGTGTGTGTGTGTGTTTTTAATAATTCAGAACCTGACAGGTTCTAATTGGGGACCCTCGGGAGCTTGGTAATTGCATATGATATCTGTTTTATTTTTGTAGTGTTCTTAATGACCTTTTCAATTAATGAAGAAGAGATTTCGAATGCTTAGGGCAGATCTTACAGAAGAATTCAAAGGCTCCCTCATTATTCAGTCATTTAACATCCTTAGTTGACGATAGTGATATTAATGAGCATTATATGCTACACCTAGATTAACCAGTCTAATGCAATAGGCAAATCGCCTCTTAATTAAAGGCCTGCCCCATAGCCTAAGAAGATTTGGTCAACCCAAAAGGAATCCCCAGCAGAGAGTGTTATAGGGAATCAGAAGGATAGACTTCCATTGATCCTCTTAATTATACATGAAGGGATTTATGTATTTATAGGATATGTTTTGCAATAATGGTCCGAATCCTTTTTCTTTAAAGTGCATGTACACTGGGAAATTTGATTTTTTAAATTGCCCATTAGTGGAAAGTATAAATCTTCCCAACTATCACTGCAGCATTTTTTCTGTTGATTTGTCCCCTATTTCTTTAGCTATCCATTAAGTGCCTTAGTATCATAAACTCTGTTATGTTTAGTTTTGTTGTAGCTAGAATGGTGACATTTGGTATGTGAATTGCATGGTGGTAAGTTCCTTCTACCAATGCTGCCTCAAAGGGATTACTGAGCATGCTTGCCCTCACAGAGAGTCAGATAGTCTGGCAGGGGGACTGAGCTTGAGCAAAACGAGTACTGGATTGAAGTTATGCAGCAACATAAACACATCAGTGCTACTTACATGTATTCATTTATAGATTGAAATGAGGCAAGGTAATTTCAGTTACAATGATTTTATAAAATAAATCACTTTATTTCCCCTTTACCTTGAAAGGATAAAATGATTTCATATGTATGCAATTTCTCTTTGGTATCATTTCTTTCCTCTGCAAATCGATGTCCGTTCTTTGCATTATAAATATGAGAAGTTCTGTTTGGAAAAATATAAGAGGTTTTCGGAAGAGAAGATCAGTCACCTTGTGTATCCTTTCTGTGTGCACACAGATTATCATATCACTAGGAAATCTCCAGACACCACTTTGGATAAGATTATTCAAAAACAATTTATACGGTTTGTGCTACAGGGAAATATCTCCGTTGGAATTTAATGATAGATTCCCCTGTAACAAATTTATCAAAAGTACATTCTAGAATGAGGTCTTATTTGTAATGGGAAAAACAGTTTATTTTTCAATGGTAAATGGGATGCCCCGCTAGTATTCAGTTAAAAGGACAACTAAAGGCATTTGAAGCCCTTTCGCCAAACTATTACTCTTTCAAGCCTCTTCATGGTACATTACTTATCTTTAAAGGAATGTCAGACACCATGTTTTAACTGACTACATTAAGTTTTAAAGGGCAAGTTTACCTCTTAAAGGAAACATTGTGTATAGTAAAAAAATAAATCTGCAATAGTTAGAAAGCAGAGAGATGTAAGTCTAACCTGTAATGTTACTTGATGCTCTGTTACCTCTCTTTCTGCTTTTTGGTTCTTCCCGTTAGCAGCTCTCAATCATGGGTGTATCGGATGACATCATAGCCAATGGCTGAATGCTATTCCCTTAGCTGCCTACTCTTAACATCTGCAAGCTGGTAAACAAAACTTGGAGAGGAATAAGACAATTCTGAGAGGTGGAGGGAAGGGGCAAACATAATTTTGCTGTATAACCGATTCGTTTTTCAGCTTTGTAACTTTTGTGGTTTTGGGGTTGATTTACTGATTTTTTGACATGCCCTTGAATATTTATCTTTCAGGCTCAATTGACATACACTTAAATCTGATTAAACATGTCACATGGTTTCATTAAACATCCCTAGACATTTTGTTATTTTTTGTCGTGTAGAGACCTAACTTGTCTAATCTGCCTGAATATTTAACCCCTCCATTCCGCTTATTAATTTAGTTGCCCTTCTCTGAACTTCTTCCATTTCCAAGATGTCCCTTTTGTATATGGGATTCCAAAACTGCATTGCATATTCCAAATGAGGCCTTACCAGTGCCTTGTAAAGAGGGAGAATAATATTTTTCTCTCTTGAATCTATTCCTCTCTTTATACAAGACAATATCTTGCTAGCTCTAGCCGTGGCAGGCATTGTTTGCTACAGCTAAAGGTTCGTACACATGTGCGATCGCTGGTCCCGACCCGCGACACACAATGTGTACGAACGTTCGTTTCGGCCGATAATCGGCCCGTGTGTGGGCCCTTTATCGCCCGAAACGGCCGTTCGGTCGGGGATCGTTGCCCGACCGACCGGGCAGATCTCCGAATGACCGTCCATTTCGCCCCCTATAAATGGCCCACACGGGCCGATTATTGGCTGAAACGAACGTTCGTACACATCGTGTGTTGCAGGTCGGGACCCGCGATTGCACATGTGTAAGAACCTTTAAGTCTGTTATCTACCAGACCAATTTAACCAAGGTATATGATACAAAGGCAATTATACTTAAGTTTAATCAGCAGTTTCTGGTTTCTAAGTGATGAAAAAATGTGTTTTAAACACAGAGCCGATATTGGGTATTTCTGTCTAAAAGCCACATTAACAAATGTCTCAAGGTTTAACACAGCTTTAACAGAAATAATGGAGATTGGGGCAGTGCCCCAAAACAGGGTTGTGCAATTGCCACAACCAATGTACTAAGCCCAAAGCATCTCTTTATAACAGAATCTTTAAGTATTAACTAATTTCTAAGTAAAAAGTATTTTGTTTTGGTTGTGCTCCAATAAAAGATAAAAAAAAAGAAGATAAAAGGAATTAAGATCAGTTGTTGTAAATGTTCTTATCTACATTAATATCTAATAAAACATATAAAAGTACCAACTTACACTCTTCGAGTGTATTTTTCAAAAAAACTTTATTAATTACCATTCAGGGTATATGAGTAAAAAGCGATAAAATCAAGTTCTCCTTCATTAATTCATTAAGGTGTACTGTGCCTTTAATTAATAATCTTAACATTTTCAGAATCGATTTAATTTTAGACAATACACAACTGTACTTGGATTTAACAGTGGTGGGATACCCCCACAAGTACTCTCAGATCATGCACCTTGTTGGGTTATGTTTAACTGGGAAAAAAAGACAACAAAATACACATTGGAAGCTGAATCCATATTGGTTAAATCTATTTCCGAGTGATAATGATCTTAACATATAATGGAAGGATTTTTTTCAGTTTAACAAAGAGACCTCAACTCCCATAATGACATGGGAAACCATCAAACTACAAGCACATGCCACATTCTCTCAAACTATAAATAAAGTTAAACAAACTTACCGGTAAGCAGAGGCAGAACAAAAGGCCGTGGCTGGCTTATTAATTCCAATTAAACCCATCACCAGATAACTCTCATGCTCTAAACCTTCAAACCAGTCACCAACCAAACTCTCTTAGCCAAAGCAAACAAAAAATGCAATTCCAGTCCTTTAGAATGTGGACGGCTGCTAGCATTCCTAGCACACTTCGAATATAAACCAAATGTGAATATTTATTTAACTGCAGAGCTACTTCCCACCTCCCAAGACCCACAACAAGTGGCAGAATTTTTCACCTTATATTTCTCCAAATTATACACCTCCCCCTGCATTATAATCACAAATTAATCAACCCCTTCTTACAGAAATTCCCATTTCCCAGCCTTTCTCCCCAGGAAGAACTATGTCTGGAGGCCCCCTTTACAGGCGCTGAGATAAGAGAAACCATCTTGCTAATGTTAAACAATAAATCACCTGGGACAGATGGACTAACTTTATATAATACAATGTTCACAAATGGTACCCCCCCCAACTCTATGTCGGAGGCCCTCATCACCCTTAAACAAAAGCCAAGCAAAGACTTGACACCCAGAATCCTACTGCCCGATCTCCTTGTTAGGTTGACTTAAAGATCCTTACTAATATTATCACTAAGATTCAATAAGATAATACAATCTCTAATACACCCTGACCATTCAGAATTTATTCCAACCAAAAATACAACTCTCAACACAATACGCCTTTTTCTAAATTTACAAGCCCAACATGGATCAATAGGTAGCCATTGCGTAGTCAGCCTTGATGTAGCTAAGGCCTTTGACTTCAAGTGGACCAAGAGTCGTTTCTAATTACAAATTTTGCCCAAAATGATTACATATATTATATTCCAACCCCAAAGAAATGGTGGTAACCAATGGCTGTATGTCAGAGCCCTTCCCCCTTTACAGAGAGACAAGAAAAGGATTTCCAATATCTGCACTTCTATATGCCCTTGTTATTAAACCCCTTGCAATAAAACTAAGAGACGACCCAAACATAATTGGCCAAAAACTTGGCTTCCGAAATGAGGTTATCGGACTGTATGCAGATGGCATGCTGTTATATCTATCTGACCAAGAGAGTTCCCCAAACAGAACCCTCATGACTGAAAGAATATGGGCAATATTCACGACTAGTAATAAATTGGGATAAGTCCCAAACCCTTCCTATAGACAGCTTTCCACCTAACCAAAATGGAACTAAAAACCCTCGTTCCAGGTTGAGCATAATTAAAGGGCCAGCTCAGTGGAAATGATCAATATTTGTTAAATTGTTAGTTTGTGTAATGCCTTCTTAGTTATTCTACATATTCTCTCCCATTTTGAAAAATCAGTTGATTTCATACCCTTTGCTGTTCCCTGCTGTTGACATTAGTGAGCTGACATTTCAGGTTCTAACGGTCCTTCTTCTTCCCAGGATGCACCACATCCTTGGAATGTTCCTAATAGTTATTTCTACCGATTGGCTGTTGGATGGGTCAAAGATGCTCAGATCTTTACTGAGCAACTGAATCAACCCAGGCGCTGGGTCAAGGGCAAGACCATAACGGTCTGTTATAGGGGTCCTGCAAACAGGAAGTCAGTATTTCGGTTGCAGTTATTTATACACAGACAAAATGCTGAATTGGCAGATTAAGATCATTGGGATGAAAAAATACTGTTCTTTTTTCTGAAAAGCACATGTATTTGCACTGAACTTCCCCTTTAAAAACCTAGGCTTACAGATCTCCATCTGACTATGTGAAATTAAGTATAGAACGTATCAAAGCTACTAAAATTCAGATTTGGAGCAAGCTACTACTGGGAGTCACTGGCAGAGCAAATTTATTAAAAATGATATTTCTCTCAAAAACCTTGTATGCTCTGTGGCACTCCCCAATATATATTCCACTAAAATACTTAAAAGGGAATGTTCAGTGGAAAATATCAATGTTTTAAAAAGTATTAGTTTATATTATATATACCTAGTTATTCTACATATTCTCTCCCATTTTGAAAAATCAGTTGAATTTCTACCCCTTGCTATTCCCTGCTGTTGACATTAGTGAGCTGACATTTCAGGTTCTAACGGTCCTTCTTCTTCCCAGGGTGCACCACTTCCTTGGAATGTTCCTAACAGTAATTTCTACTGATTGGCTGTTGGTGATAGGTCAAACATGCTCGGATCTCTGAATCAACCCTGGGACTGAGTCAAGGGCAAGACCATAACGGTCTCTATTAGGGGTCCTGCAAACAGGAAGTTAGTATTTGGAAGTATTTATTTATACACAGACAAAATGCTGAATGGGCAGGTTAAGGTCATTGGGATGGAAAAATACTGCTCTTTTTTCTTAAAAGCATATGTATTTTCACTGAACTTCCCCTTTAAAATCTTTGAATCAATCTTAAAATCTTTATCTCTGGGGCACAAGCAGACATAAAATAAATTATACAGTGTTGAGACGCCCAATAGACTTTGGAGGACTGGCGGTCCCAGATTAAAATGTATAATACATAGCTTCCCAACTCTCCCAAATATACCATTGGTACTCCACTGACCCCATTAGAATGTTGGAAATGCTGAATATTCCAGATGCAGCCCAATACCCAGACCATATACTGAAGGGTTGGGGAGGTACAATCCACCTCCCAAAGGCAAACCCACTTGCTCAGTGGGACATAGATCTTAAAAAGCTGAATATTCCAGTTCTCCACAAACAAACCTCACTCTTGGATTATAAAAATCTCTCGGAATTCCTTACAAAACCACAATGGGTTCAATGGCTCAATTATGGATTTACCAACTATCTCATATTACATAAAACAATAATATAAAAACATTTGGCCAACTATCTACAGGGCTATGCATGTCACCCTCGCCCCCAGAAGGCACTACAAGTGAAAAAGAGATCCTGGGGGATCAACATAGGTCCAATTGATAAAGAGGAATGGGATGAAACATTAGACTCTAATAGATTAATCTCTTCCAAAGCATCAGATAGGCTTACCCAAATATATATTGTAAACAGGGCCTACCTAACTCCACAACAGGGACCGCAAACGTCAACGTACACCAGGTACATTTTACCATATGCTGTGGACATTGTGGACAAGGATATTGGCAACAGATAGTAACATTCCTACATGATGCATTGGGATCCCCAAGAGGCCTAGACCCAAAAAGCATAATAACAGATCTTCCCATTGAAAAATTCTTTAATATATTCTTAAATGAGTATGGTGTTCTACAACACACACAGACATACCATGACCTGGATGAATGAGAACCTTCACAAGCATTCTTAAATGAGGTGTTTTTTATTGCAAAAAACATAGCAAAAACCTGGATGCAAGCCCTACCACCTACTTTACAAATCTGGAAGTCAGCAATTAATTCTGTGTTGCCCTACAAAAAATAAATGTACAATCTTAGAAAATGTCCACTTAAATATGAGAAAGTATGGGGTTGCTGGGAAACCAACCCAGAAACCTGTAATGCTTAATTTGTAGATGGACCCCCCATGAAATATCAAAACCCATTGGTGCCGTAGCTAGACCTAGACAGCATCCGCAGCAATTAGAAAATGAACCATAATGAGAGACGAACCCAGTTTTGGGTGGAAACATACAATTTATTATTGTTTTTACCAGATGTTATACTGTAGTTTAATTAACACACGTTTATATGGTTAGTGTTGTGTGATTATTGAGATAAATGTGTAATGATGTTATGATGCAATAACTGACTACATGTATAAACATGTATAAGAACCAGAAGTACGTTATTTGCATTGCACCATGTAACCTGCAGGAGTTTGTAGCAAGCAGTCTACTACATCTTGCATATTGGCACCTGTCTACATGCCATACTGGAGTGGTGTCCAGAGTCACTACTTTGTGTGGCCAGTAACAAACACACACAGAAGCTTCCTAAATTAATTTGGCAGAATGTCACCAAACACCACTACAGTACTTTACACAGATGACGGTGTAAACCAAACCCATAGATCAGGTTTGTAGATTCATGTTTACTAGAGCTTCACTGTGTAGATGTAGCCTGACTCCCATGCCTCAGTGTTGGTCAATAAGTTTGTTTACACAAACAGGAATAACATCAGACATTGCTGGCGTTGCATATGGATGGGTTCTGTTGTCTATGTAGCATACAAAGGAAAATTATACTGCTCACTATCAGACATAAAAGTGTCATAAGGGATGGTTAATGTTTCAATGCTTTTGTTCCCTTTACAAACTTACAAATAGCCTTTTCCATCTCTATTTAAATTACCGTATATACTTGAGTATAAGTTGATCCGAGTATAAGCCAAGCTGCTTATTTTTACTTTAAAAACAAGTAAAACTGATTCACTCAAGTATAAACCGAGGGTTCACTTTCTCCCATAGACAGACGATTCCCCATGTTACAGGCGATTGCTTCAGACGATTCCCCATGTTACATAGATATGAAGCACTACATTTAACCTCAGCATAAAGTCATTTCCCCTCAATTTATAGCCCATATACTGCTTATTAAAATTGTGTATCACAAGATATCCCAATTTAAAACCACAAAGGAAAAGTTTAAGTATAAACTTTGAATTTGGCTCGAAAGACTGCATTTTGGAATGGAATGTGTGTGACTGTGCTGCAGATTGGAAAACTCAACAAACTTGCTATGACAACGAAAGGATGTTCAAATATCACAATTCATTCTGATAAAATGCATGCATTTTATAATTGTGTGTATGGTTGCCATGGAAACAAAAGTCGGGGTGGTTGTTGGAGTGCATCAGTATGTGTGTGTTCCTGCCTCTGTGTGGGGTTAGAGTTTACGTTTTTGCATTTCAGACCATAAAACTAACTTTATGGAAAACTCAATAAACTTGAATATGACAATAAAAGAGGGTGTTCAAATTAAAAGGGTAGGTTTAATTTTTGCTTAGTTGTGTGTACCAGTGTCTGTATGGTGTTAGGTATGTTTTTGCTTTTCAGACCATAAACTAACTTTATTGATGATTTAGGTATGGTTGCCATGGAAATGGAAGTTAGGTTGGGTTCTGAGCGTGTGTCAGTAGGTATGTGTCTGTGTGGTTTAGTGGATATGTTTTTGCATTTCAGACCACACAACTTATTTTGATGATTGATCAAAATGGATTTTCTGACTATAGTTACCGTTAAAAGTATGGCTGCCGTGGAAATGGAAAGGTAGGTCAGTGCGTGTACCTGTGTCAGGTTGGGGGTGATTTTTTTGATGATTAATCAAGATTTTTACCCTTTAAGTATGGCTGCCACAGGAATGAAAGGGTTAGTCAGTAGGTATGTATACCAGTGTCTGTGTCGAGTTTGGGGGTATGTGTGAGGTTTGTTTTTACGAAAATAAATCACATGACCCTAAAACCTCAAAAAGACCCACATTAAGGATTGCACCCATTATAGTCCATTGGGGAAAATAGCCAGAAATTTTCCAATAACACAGTAACACATCCACGGATTCCTTAAATAGGTAATAGTACTCTTCTGTGTCCTGCATGACTGTACCAAGTTTCGTGTCTTAAGCTCAGAAACTGTGGGAGGAAATACAGTCCAAAAAGCAGAATAACAAAAGAACAGGAATTTGGCTCTTGAAGCCAATTTATTAAAACCTTTCATTACAGAAAGCCCCCCAGTTACTTCCACTTTTAGTTTTTCACACCTAATCTCCTTTGTGCATGGGGGACAGCCTGTGCCACTATAAAGGGGAAAGGTGCATGGAGAAAAAATGCACTGCATTCTACAACACACACCCAACTCACCAGCACCCAAACTTACTAGCACTCAAACCCACCTCACCTCATCAATACCCAAACCTACCTCATAGGCACTAGCACTCAAAACCTCACAGGCACCAACGATCACCTTGCCAGCACCCAAACCCATCTCACCAATGCCCACCCCAGCAGGACCCAAAACCACCTCACAGGCACCAATGCCCACCTCACCAGTACCCAAACCCACCTCATACGCACCAACACCCACCTCGCTAGCACACCAATCCACCCCACAGGCACCAACACTGAAATCTATATCACACCACCTTTTTCCATACACCCAGAGCCCAACACCTACTTCATACACAACTTCTCTCTGTTATCTTTTCTCTCCACACTCTTAACATGCCGCCTTCTATATTGCCGCTATGCAATCAAACAATCATGCAAAAATTGCAATTTTTTGCTTTTTATGCAGTTCCATAGACTTGCATAACAATGCTAGAAAGTTGCAAATTAATATAGTGGATTGCAACACACACAATGGGGCCTATTTTCCACAATTTACATTTTTTACAATTTTCCACATTATAAATGAAATAATATTGCGAATTGCAAATCACAAGCAGAAATGGCAAACATGGCAAAATCACAGCAGGGGTCATAGGCCTATATTAAAGAATATTGAAAATTATTTTTTTATTTTATTTCAACCTTTTACCATTTAAATCTTATAGTTTGGGGTCCCTCTTAGGGGTTTGGAGCCCTCAATTTCCCAGTTTTGCACCATGCACCAAAGTCATTGGTCAATGACTGACTTCTGATTCCTGGGGTGGACTCGCCATTTAATATATGAAGGTTTTGTTGGTCTTGGTATTCTTCTTGATGCCAATTGAATACAGAAATTATTCAGCCTAAGACAATCAATTAAAGGGCATGTCCAGCCTTAAAATAACTTTTTATATTTATGTTCATTTACCCCCCAAACCCTATTTATCGACACTCCTCCTCTGCGGCTGACAGCCGCTTCTCTTCCTGGTTGCAGCTGTCAGTAAAGGCAAGACGTGATGTCACACCCAATTGCCTGACAGCCACGACCAGGAAGAAGAGTAGCTGTCAGTGCAGAAGTACTCTGCTCCTGTGTTTGCTTGAAACAATCTCGCAACAGGAATGGGGGGTGGGGTGAGGGGGTGGCACCTAGGCGACGAGGGACTGGGTCAGGAAAGTCCCTTCAGGGGCATATTTGGAAATTATTGATAATGCAAAAGTGGGGTTTGCAGAGGTAGAGAACATTTATAGCTAAAGTTATTTTTTGACTGGACATGCCCTTTAAGAAATTGGAAATGTAAGTTTCACTAATGAGGCTGAAACCATAGTTTTTCAGATATTTCCTCCACCTACCTGTTCTTATGCTCCTTTTCATTAGGTAGCAAGAGCCCTAAGAGAGCGATGTGTCTTTAAGCCTCACTTTGACAAAGAGACAAACTGTAGGGAGATTAGAAATTGTGGCAGAAGTATGGGGAATCCCATCTCATACATTTCATCAAATACTGTAGTAAATTATTTATTGGGGATTTAAAGGTTTGAGGCTTCAAATAATGAAAGGGTACATATCCAAAGATCCTAACCAGAACACTAATGCTGGGCATACACTAAAAACTGAACTGTCTTCTTTTTTTTACCAAGTACAGACCACCAACTTGCCTTATTGTTTTGGCAAATTAAATGGACCAGGATGGGGAACATGGAATGAATAGGTTAAACTGCCAGATGGTTTGACTGCATTTAAAACGCATAATAGATTTAACTATCCAACGTTAACAAAAAAAGTTTTTAAAAAAATTGCCTATGTGTACCCAACTTTATGCTGGTAATCAGACATAAGTATATGACCAGCATAAAGTTAGGTACACAAAGACTGAAATCTATAGAAGATTGGTGAAGCAAGGTAGGTGCAATTGTGAATCATCTAATAAACTCTAACTTCTGCATTTTCCAGGTATGGAAGGGCATGTCCACCTGTGAAAAAAACTTTTGTTGTGGTAGGGCTAGTTCCCCCAGCCCCAACCGCTATAATGTGCCTTGATAGTTACTTACCTTCCCTCTATCCTTCGCCGCACAATCCCGGCCCTCTGCTTGCATAGAACTGCAAGCAGGGGGCAGGACCGGCAGCCGCGTCAGTGATTGGCTGAGAGGCAGCCAATCACGGACGTGACTGCCGGCAGTTCACAACGGTGGAGGATAGAGGGAAGATAAGTAACTATCGGGGGAGTTTCTGCATATAACATTATAGCGGTTCGGGCTGGGGGAACTAGCCCTACCACATACTAACAGGGTTTAACACTAGAGGGAGGGAGACCAAATCGGGTGGGAGAGGGAGGGAGAGGGAGAGGCCTGCAGTGCGCATGCCAAACTTCTCCCGGAGGGGAGACAGGAGGACTCTGCTATCCAACTGGTGGCCACTTTTTCAGACTTTGGGGGGGATTACTGAAGAACCATTTGGAGCTGGAATGTAAGGTAAGGATTTTATTACAAAACATGGTGGGGCCAGTAGTGGGGGGAATTATAGTTTTGGGGGTGGACATGCCCTTTAAATGCTCCTGCGACGTTCCCACTGGGAAAAAGACACAAAAATGTCTAAAGGTATTATTGGTATAGGTCAGATATCCAATTATATTACAACTGAAGGTACCCATACACTAGTGGTGGCGAACCTATGGCACATAGAGTCCTCTCTGTGGGTGTAGTGGCTGTCTGTAGCAGGGAGAGGTCACAAGCTATAACATTCAGCTCTGCTGCTTTGGATCTCAAACTCCAGTCTAATAATGTAGGGGTTAATGGTCACTATTTTAGAGGTTAATATGTAATCTATAATCGATTCTACTGTATTGGTCTGTGTCTATTTGAGTTTTTTTTTCTAAAGTAAAAACCCTTTATTCAGGTTAAATGATCATGTTGGCACTATGCAATTAAAAGTGGGGTTTTGGGTTGCAGTTTGGGCACTCTGCCTCTATAAGGTTCGCCTTCACTGCCATACACAGGGCCGTCTCTAGACTTTCTGACACCTAAAAAAAATTCAAAATGCTGCCCCCCCCCTCGCCATGCCGCCGAAAAAGGTGTGTTTTTGGGTAATACTTTGTTCGGAAGTGGGGTGTGGCTTGTTCAGAAGTGGGAGGGGCTTTATACACATGACTGGTAAATAATGCCCACAATGACTGGTAAATGATGACCACAGTGACTGGTATTAGATGCCCACAGTGACTGGTAAATGATGCCCAACATTGATTTTTGATCTGCAGGGCTGGCAAATCATGGAAAATCATGTGTCCCAGGCACATGGAAAAATGATGTGCCCCAGGCACATGATGCAAGGGGAGAAACAAAATCTGCCTTTAAAACTGCTGCCTCCCTACAGGGTGCTGCTCTGTAATGTGCTTCATCCTGCCTCATTAGAGAGGTGGCCCTGGCCATACACTATACCTTCAGGCATTTGTTCAATGTTTCCACCGATGTTCACGCAATGTCTGAAGAACTGGCTGACGTGTTCTTTTATGAAATTGCATAAAAGTCAATGGCAAAATGAATGGGAACACGGGACAGTCACAGGAACGTTGAAAGGTAAGAATCAATATCAAGAAAACGCAGTGTTTAGATGTTATGGACATTAGGACCGACCGTCTAACGTTTCTGCGACATTCGACACGATTCTGGACGAACCGCCTGACCCTTCTGTTTCTGCAAACGACATACAATTGCAAAATGTGGGAACATTGGAAGGTAAGAAAACCAGCGTCTTTCAAGATAGATAGATTAGATGTCCGTCTATAGAGGAACATCTATTATCTGAGTAGTGCAGACATCCCACCCTGCCACTATGTACTTGCGGGCAGGGGGGGAGAGGGGGCGTGGCGGTGCGGCATGACGTTATTTACATCACGTTGTGGGTGGGGTGAGGGGCGTGGTGGTGCGACGTAATTTACGTCACACCGTGGGTGGGGCGAGGTGGGAGGAGGCAGGGTTGTGGACGTGACATGGGCAGTTCAGGGGCATGGTGTGTGAAAAGGGTGTGTGACGGGGAGGAGATTCAGGACGTCACGGGAGATTGGGGTGGTCTCGCGGGAGACCACCCCAATTCGAGGGAGACTCCCGGAAGATCCGGGAGGGGTGGGATATCTGGTAGTGTGTGGCCACCTTTAGACAGATTAAACGTTTAGTCTATGCGCCAACGTCTAATGTAATGTCTGCCAAGTGAATGGCCAGCATCAGGGCCTTCGGACATCCTAAAAATAGGGGGAAATGTGGTGGGACATGTGAAGGTATAGTATATGGGTTTCTTTAGGCTGAGGCCACACTACCCTTCACTGGAACACGCACATTTCAGGTGTGATGTTGTGTTGTGATTCCCAAATGTTGCCCTATGGGAGTGCATACGAGCAAAAAAAGCTCCCAAAAGCGGATTGCAGCATAAAGACCAATTGACCAACACTAGTGTGTGCTTTGTAAAGCGGATGGCATTAAAGCGTGCTAGTGTGGCCCAGCCCTTAGATGGTATGGTCTGGTTTCCAGTTAGTGGTTATTAGTATTGGCAGATCGGAAGCGGTTCTATAAAGGACCAATTTCCACCCTCCACAGTTGCTCCAGTTTAACCTGGATCTCCAATTCTCAGTCTCTCGATAATTCCGATGCTACGGGGGTGAATTGGGAATATCCAAGTCAGAGTTAAAGGGTGAAAGTCCCTGTCTATTCACTATCATCTAGACCGTGACCCAGCACCTTCCGATCCGCAGCGCGCAGCCTGGAGCGGTTCTGCGACTGAACGTTGCGCTCATCCCGCAGTACAAGGAGGGAGGGGAGACCCTGTGAGGGCAGCGGGCGGATCCGCGATGAATGGGGAGGGGGAGGAGGAGGCCCATGGGAAGTCCCAGGCAGATTGTCAGCCAGGGACAGTCCAATGCTGACACATTATTACAAGTCGGGCAGAAGAGGGGGCAGGGAAGTGAGAGAAAAACAAATTGGAGGGGAAAGGGGTGATGACACCAACATGGGACTAGGATACAGGAAAACAAGGACGAGTCAAGATTGTATTTCCTGGTGTACTAGGGACAGGCACTTTAATAACTGCAGCCGGATGGTAACTGTCACTGTTCTTTAATGGGTAAATGGGTAGGAACCATGTACTGTGTGGCAGCTTACAGGTGACATCACAGGAAATGCACGTGACTGCTGGTGGTACTTCTATGGAGGGGGCAGATGTAACCATTGGGGGCATAATGTGCCAGGTTTAAATGTTCTCCTATACCAGGGATGTCATACTTGATGCCCTTCAGGTGCTTTGGAAACTAAAACTTCCAGCAATATGCAGTTAAGGAGTGCTGGGAGGACCAAACTTGGTAAAGCGCAAGAAAAGTGCAATCCCAATGCAGCGCATTTCATGCGAAAATTTCCAATAAACTTATAGCAGAATGCATGTGATCTGCACAAAATATGGTGATCGCATGTGCTCTAAAACAGAATGGCCACCCACATTGAAATGCACTGGCATGCAATTCTCATGCACTAATAGATTGTAAAGATGATTGCAAGCATATCAGAAACGTACCAGTGTGGCCTAGCCCTTATTGTTCACACAGAATTCATCTCAAGTAGTAGTTATAGGGGAAGATTTACCCAGAGCTGCTATCGCTCCAGGTAAATCTCACTTCCTCGATTCAATATCGCTTTTGCTCCCATGGATAAATCCTAAAAGGGATCTACCCACAGCGTGATTTAAAATCTTGCGTTGAAAGTAACGCACTCGTAATATTAAATTGCAAGTGTCAGATGCTCGGGTGTCTTTTGTGTAACCCGACTATCTGGCGCTAATATGGAGTCAAAGTCACGCTAACCGATAATGAAACGGTTAGCGCAACCTTAAAGGGTATCTCCACTCATTTTTATAAGTTTTGGGAATCCAGTTCTATTGAAAAACGGGAGGTAAAGGAGCTGTGCCTTACCTTCCGTTCTTCAATGAACACACAGGAGCCATGAGGAAGGTAAGAAACTTACCCGCTCGCTCGCTCCCCCAGCGCGTGGTCTGACAGGTCCCGATGGACCTTGTCTTCTATGTGCATAGATTGCGCATGCGCATAGAAGACAAGCTCCGTTGGGACCTGTCAGACTACGCGCCGGGGGAGCAAGTGAGCGGGTAAGTTTCTTACCTTCTCTCCTGGCTCCTGTGTGTTCTATTGAAGAACGGAAGGTAAGGCACAGCTCCTTTACCTCCTGTTCTTCAATAGAACTGGATTCCCAAAACTTATAAAAACGAGTGGAGATACCCTTTAACTCCATATAATTGCCCAGCGGTTCTGGGTAAATGAGCCAGATAGTGTTTTTGTATGTACAGGCAATCTACTTTTAATATACATGGCAGTTCAAGCTGCATTTTGTCTTTTTTTTGTTCCATTGCATCCTTTAGAATGAATGCAACACAAACATAATAACACTAATAGCCAAAAAAGTGGGGGAAAAGTGAACTATTCCTTTTTTGCAATAATTGAAGAACAGGAGGTACCTTTCGTTCTTCAATTAATGTAATGCGAAGAGACAGAAATACCTCTTGGGCGATCCACTGCTGGTTCCTCTGACAGGTGCCGACTCTTTCTGGCTTCACTTTAACTACAGCGTGCATGCACGCTAATGCATACTAATTGCGTTTTTAAAGATGTTTTTATTTGCTATTATTTGTAGGTAGAGGAAATGCAGTAAACAATTTAAGCACAAGAAAAAAAGGTGCAAATAAAAAAACCTTTTGTCACTTTTGTCTGGTCCATAAAAATTCACACCAAAATCCTTCTAAATTGGTTGTGCAATGTTGCAGCCAATTGAGATTCTATGATCAAAATTTAAGCTACCTTCACACTATGAGACTGCACGCAACACACTGTATCACAGTTCATATGTGTGAACGGTAATGTTCACTCCTATGAACAACGCATTTTGGTGCAATGTACGTCCCCTAGTGTGAACTAGCCCTTAGCTGGAAGTACTGATCAAACTGCACCTCAGTGCAGCATTTCAAGCTGAAATTCCAGTCAAGATAATGGCACTCTCAATCTTGTTCAAATAGCCCTTATAACCTGGAGGTGTGTTTGGGATCATTGTCCTGATAAAAACAATGGTCTTACTAAGTGCAAACCATGCGGAATGAAGTGTTGCTACAGAATGGTGTGTAAGCCATTCTAGTTATGCATGACAAATATGTCAACAAGTGTCACCAGCAAAACACACCCACATCATCACACCTCCTCTTTTATACTTTGTGGTGGGAACAACAAATTAGAATCCATACGCACAGCTTTTCTACATCTTAATAGGCATGCCAGGTGGAACCAAAACATGTCAAATGTAGACTCATCAGACCTAACTTGTTGTTATTCCTTAATGTTGGCTTCTATAACCTGATTCATGCAGTCTCCTCTGAAAAGTTTATGTTAACTTGTTAATCCTAAATGTTGTGCATTATCTAAGGCTCGTAAATCTGGAGGTAGAGTAGAGGTATATCTCTTGGTTTTCCTTTCCTGTGGTAGTCCTTTATAACGGGCAATTGTAGCATAACGTATGATGGTTTTGGAAATTGCACTTGAGGATACAGAAGTTCAGTCTGGATTGACTGAACTTCATGTCTTACTGTAATGAAAGACTCTTGTTTCTCTTTGTTTAGTTGAGTTTTTTTTTGTCATAATATGTAGTAGAACAGTAGCGAGGTGATGACTGAGTGGCCACTATTAAAAAAAACGCTACATGTGTTGGTTCGCAGTCGCTAATCATCTAAATCCACTCAGAAACTGCTACCAAAGCACGTTAGACATGGCAACACATTTAGGTGAGCATCCAAATTTAGTTTTGCTTTCAGTTTCCTGGCAGCTTTTGAGCATTCTCCGCTAAGGAAACATTGCATGCAACATTTTTTGTCAGTCAACATCTGGATCCGTCAGCAAA
This sequence comes from Hymenochirus boettgeri, assembly GCA_019447015.1. Taxonomy (NCBI): domain Eukaryota; kingdom Metazoa; phylum Chordata; class Amphibia; order Anura; family Pipidae; genus Hymenochirus; species Hymenochirus boettgeri. Next base: position 180,729,228 of record CM033476.1, read on the forward strand.
ACGCTCTTTGGAACATATCTTTAAAGTAGCCTATGAAGGCAACAAATATCTCTTGACAAGACACACCTGTTAATTACCGTATATACTCAAGTACAAGTCGACCTGAGTATAAGCCGAGGTAAGCTCCGGATCTGCCGCCTGACATCACTACTCGGCGCCGGGAGGCGGGAAGTGAGACAAGCACCAAGTAGTGATCCAGCTATGCGGAGTGAGCGGCAGCCGGATTGTACACTGAGGTAAGTGACCAGAGTATAAGCCGAGGTTCAGTTTTTAGGCTATTTTTAAAGCCTGAAAACCTTGGTTTACACTCGAATATATACAGTAAAATCTATTATAGGTGAAAACCTACTGAATCTGATAGAGAGAATGCCAGAAGTGTGCAAAGCTTTCAACAAAGAAAAAGGTTGCTATTTTCAAGAATATAAAATCTAAAACATTTTAATAAATAGGCCGATAGAATAAGAGCTTCCAAAGTTTGCCTATGCTTTTAATGTGCAGCAACCATTTAGATCAGTGGTTGCAAACCTATGGCATGCCTCCAGAGCCCTTTCTGTGGGCACTCATGCATAGCAGAGTTCACCAGAGTTTGTTACCAGAAAAGCAGAGAGACATGGCCTATCTGATAACAAGAGAGGTCAAGACAATTATAGATTCACCTAATATTTATTAGGTGCAATCCTGGGGTTGATAGAACCCAACCTCAAAAATAGATTAGATAACATCTGATTGATTGCTGCACACGTGTGATCTCAGGGCTGACTATTGGTAAGTCTATGGCCATTCGGTCAGGAGTCGATGATCCGCTGGGTCGGATCATTGACGTCAGACTGAACATCCATAGACAAACCGATAGGCAAAACTGACGTTCATCTTCCAGCATGGGAATAGCATAACTTAAGGTTCTGTAACAGCATAAGCAAAGTCATCATCCAAAATGTCTAGGCATTATACTGAGTACTTTCTAAACCCCCCCTCCAACTTGCTTCCTGGGCTTTTACGGTAATGTTGTACTTCTAAGAATTTTTGGAAACACTTTACAAAAGTGTTTTTGGAACCCAACGCTGGGAAGTACTTAAAGGGCATCTTCACCCTTACCACTTAATTTAGAAGTAACTTAAGGCCCCCCAAAGGCACAATTTGCACTATTATTATTATTGATATATATAGCGCCAACATCTTCCATGACGCTTTACAGTTAGAGTCATACATTACATACAGGGTAATACATATTATAAAACGCTTACATATTACAAACAGAGGTAATACATAATATAAGCATGCAGTGATGAGTTACTTACAGCAATACCGTGATACAATAGGAGGACCCTGCCCAAAGAGCTTACAGTCTAGAGGATATGGGAGTGAGAGGTGACGGGAATCGGTGGGCTGTAAATAGTTTGGCAGTGGAGTGTAAAGGCGGGTTGGATTACTATAGTTACCTTTACCAAAAACACTTTTATCATTATTTACCCAGCACAATCCCCCACCTTGGCTCTGCTCTCTACTCAGCTTTTTATGCAGCCCTAAGGTTTATTAGTCAGTCTTGGCCATAATCAGGGCCGGATTTACACCTCAGGAGCCTGTAGGCCCAAAGAGCCTGGTGCCCTTATCCACTCCCCCAAACACAGACCACGCCCCTAAACCACACCCATTTTCTCTTTTTGGGGAAAGAATATAGACTATAAAGGTGCTAGATTGGTGGGAGGAGATTGACAGCCGCCCCTGTGCCTAATGGTAAATCCAGCCCTGGCCATAATGCTCATGTCACGGCCAATAACTATAGCTGCAGAAGAGAGGCCTCCTCTACTGCTGTGTGGCACATATTTAACATGTACAGCAACAGCGGAATTGTCTTCCAGCCGGTGAGGGATCTGGCAGGGTAAGTCATTATATAAGCATTTTTGGTATAGTGCAAATTGTGTCTTTGGGGGGCAATAAGCTGCTTCTTAGATGGTTGGTGGACATGCAATTTAATGGCTACATCCTTCACTTAGCCAAAATATATCATTGGTGTCACCACCAGGTCACTAAAATGGCCCACTACTAAGCTGTGTGTGTGTGAGTGCATGTTTAATGCTGTAGGGTGTGGGAGGACTGTGTAGGATTTTGCAGGGGAATGGGTGTGTGTAACAAATTTGTTGAAATCTGCAGCATTGGCCAGTGGTGAATTAAAGAATTGCTAAAGTGCCAAAGATTTAAGCTCATCCTTATAGTTAGGACAAATCCCCATATCTGTCAGCTAACAGCACCTCATTTTTTAAGAGGTCTGTTATATAAGGGACAGACACAGCAGGCAGCACAAATGACCAATCAGGGTGTTAATTTATAATTAGGTTATACTAGTAGCTCACTAAGGCTGGGAACACACTAGAAGATATTTTCGGCTGACCGACCGATTCACAGCACTTTCGGTCATCCGAAAATATCTGCTAGTGTGGGGCGGCCGGCCGCGACCGACCTCGTTCTTTCGTCTGGATTGGACGAACGATCGGACATGTCAGTAAATTCCGATCGATAGGGCGGTTCCCTATGTGACTGCACGATCGATCGTTCGCACTTTCAGCCGCGGTTGAATTTGCCACGGCCAACGGACATTTGTCCCGGCCAAGCGCACTCACATCTGAATACAGTAGCACAGTGGTGGCGAACCTATGGCACGTGTGCCAGAGGTGGCACTCGGAGCCCTCTCTGTGCATTCATGGAGTTCACCAGTTTGTTACCAGAAAGACAGAGAGAAAGTGTAGTGGCTGTCTGTAGCAGGGAGAGGTCACAAGCTATAACATTCAGCTCTGCTGTTCTGGATCTCAAACTCCTGTCTAATAATGTAGGGGTTAAAGGGCATGTCCACCCCCAAAACTACAATTTAACCCACTACTGGCCCCACTGTGTAGTGTAATAAAATCCTTACCTTACATCCCAGCTCCAAATAGTTCTCCAGTAATCCCCCCCCCAAAGTCCCAAAAACTGCCCACCAGGAGCACTGCAGAGTCCATATATCTGCCTCCTGTCTCTACTCCGGGAGAATTTTGTCATGCTCAGTACAGACCTCCTCCCCCCCCCTCCACCCGTTTCTCTCTCACTCTCCCTAGCACAAAACCCCTTTTCTGTAGTGTAGGGCTCCCAACCCCAAACGCCATAGTAGTTTCACACAAAACACCCCCGATCTGTACTACCATTACCTCTTTACCCTGTCGATCTGCACAGCCGGAAGTAGCGTCCGTGATTGGCTGTCTCTCAGCCAATCACGGACGCGGCTGCTGGTCCGGCCCCCTACTTGCAGTTTCATGCAAGCAGAGAGCCGTGACACATCGCTGGGGGAAAGAGGTGATGTAAGTAGTGATCAGGGGTGTTTTGTGTGAAACTACTATGGTGTTTGGGGTTGGGAGCCCTACACTACAGAAAAGGGGTTTTGTGCTAGGGGGGAGCCCTACACTACAGAAGCAAGTTGTAAAATGGGGTGGACATGCCTATTTTAGAGGTTAATAGGTAATCTATAATCAATTCTACTGTATTGGTCTGTGTCTATTTGAGTTGTTTTTTTCTAAAGTAAAAACTCCTTATTCAGGTTAAATGATCATGTTGGCACTATGCAATAAAAAGTGGGGTTTTGGGTTGCAGTTTGGGCACTCTGCCTCTATAAGCTTCACTGAAGTAGCATTTTTGTTTAAAACTTTAAATTCTTCAGTTTTGAGCTGAATCTGTGAATTTTCTAGCTCCATCTCTCCCACCTTACTTAAGCTGACAAGTACTACTGGGTGACCTGCCTGGGACTTCTCTCTTATTTAGACCAAGCAGTCAGAAAATTGCTTGTTACTCACTAAGAAGACGAGAAATGACGAAAACCTTCAGAAAGACTGATGAATAGTTCCACCATGCTGACTTTACGGGTGAGAGTAACAGTTTATCTGCTAGTTGGAATAGGAAATACTGACCCCATCTTTAAAGTGCATCTATAATGGGAAAAAAAATATTTAAAATTGACCATTAAAGGACAACTATACTGTAAAAATGTACTTTAAAAAAAAATCAAATGTACCTGGGGCAGGGAGGTAGGATCGATTATTCCTACTTCCCAATATTGGTTACAGCACATACAGTTTTCATATGCCAGGTTAGTGCCCTAGGCCTTCCTGTATTAAAGAAAGTGCTGAAGCACCCAGGAAGCTTGGCAAAGGCATTTTTCCTTATACTGCTGCTCCTCATAGAAATAATATTGGGAAGTAGAAAGAACCAATGCTACTTCAGAAGACAAAACAAAATTGAGGGTCGCACTCCAAGTAAAATATATTTATTGGTAACCACGTATCAGTTAACAACGGGGATTTTTTTGGGGGGGGGGAAGAAGGAAGGAAGGGGGGGGGGGGGATGGGGGTAGGGGGGGGGGGGGTGGGGGGGGGGGGGAGGGTACCAGGTACTTTTAATCGTTTCTGAAAAAACTTTATAATTCTTCCCAACACCCCTGTTTTATTACCATTTATTTGTTGATCTGCCCCATTTCTTTAGATATCCAATCTAAACCTCTCATTTCAGCTGTCAATCAAGTGCCATATTATGTGGGAAATTCCCTCTCCAAGTGCTGCCTCACAGAGATCACTGAGCATGCTTGCCCTCATAAAAAGTCTGGTCAGATGGAAGTAGGAGTGGTTAAAAGAGGGAGGGGGATACTGCTTCTAAGCAAAATGTGCTGGATTGCACATACCTCAGGGTAAGTGCTATTAACACATATGTATTTATAGATTATGAGGAAAAGTCATTATTCCAGTAGAGTTTCCCTTTATTATTTACATGGGGAGCAGTCCAGCCCATTAACCCCTGTAGGTGCAGCTTGTCCATGTGGTGCTCACCCTGTATATAACACTGGGTGGAGGTCATTATGTAACAATATGTACACACTGGGTAACTGTGAGGGGCTGCTGGAGGGCCGCACACTGGACATCCTCATATGACCCGGGAGCCATTTTAGTGTCTTGTCCATGAACTTCCCATTAGATTTCTATGGCCCGGTCAGTGCGGCTCCAGGTTAGCGGACACTTTCCCCCCGATGTAACAGGAAGACCGGTCTGTACTCCCCGTGTTGTAAGTAGGTGTGAATGTAGGTTACGGTGCAGTGTATTGTGGGGGTTATTGTAGTTTGTAAGCAGCAGTGTCGCTAGTTCCGCGCTCAGGCGGAGTAGTTTCGCTATGTAGTTGCGGATATGTACTGTGTGTGTCACACAGAGATGCCCTGTCCTTCTCCTCCCTCCCTGTGTCTCCCTGGGATGGATATGTATGTGTGTGCGCTACTCTCCCCCGGCCTGGCATGTCGGGATTTGTAGTTCCCTGTCTGCCTCGCACCCATTGGCGACAGTGGTGGGCGGCGCGGTGCCCGGACTACACTTCCCGTCACGCCCCGCGCGGCCTGGCTCGCTGCTCTCGCTCGCTGGCTGCCAGTGTCTCCGCCGAACCTTCTTCTTCTTGTCCGGGCGCACGGATACCAAGCGGGCACTCAGTCTTCCTACTGAGTCCGACCGGTGTGTCTCTACACCTCTCCGCCTGTGGACTTCAACCGTGAAACAGGTGCGTCCCTTTCCTCAACCTCTCCTTGCCCCTCTCCCCCACCTCTTCCTCTCCCCCTGGGTGTCCCCGACGCTCCGGACATTTAAACCCCCCCCCTCCCTCCTTCCCCAACGGGCTGCACATCAAATGGCCTCCCAGTCCATGCGGGACACGGAGCCTTAGTGCTAGATTGGGAAAGGGGACAGAAAGACGATCGCCATCTCGTCCCATTACCTTCCGTAACCCCGATGACCAAAGCCAACACGTTCCGGGTGCAACCCCAGTCCGGGCTCGGGGCGTTTGTTGCTTTGGTAACGGAGAAGAGGTGTTAGTTCGTCGAAGGGTCCCGCACCAAGTCCCTGTTTACCTGTGTGGATCGGGGTTCGCTGCGCAAATGATCCGGGGCTGTGGGGCTGTCCTAGCAGGTATTCAGCCCTTCAATGGGATGTGCGCTTTTCTAATAGTTAGTCGATCCCTAAGTTTCGCTGCGGGCAGTGGGGAGCGCTATGTGCGCCTCTCGTCTCCTGCCCCGGGTTGTTGTGGGTGGGACACGACCTCCTGTGCGATTGTCGCGATAGCGCAGACTGGATTCAGCACCAGTGTATAGGGGCAGGTAGGGTCGTCATCAGGGGGCCCATGTGAGATGTGAAGATTACCAGTTCAACTCTCCTACTTGTCAGGCTGTAACAGGTACACCTAGATTCATTTCTGTAAATACCTGTGTGCATGTCAACACACTACATGTATGACTTTGTTTATCTATCGTGTCTGTCATACATTTTGACATGTCTCTTACATTACAGGCACTATCTCTGTAGTATCTAGCAGACATGCATTTCTCTTCGTTACTAGTTCTATTATTTAGAAGTTGAAGGTTTCTGTAAGCCGGATGAGCCCATTCACCTATGCAGGGGCTGAAGATGATATAATAAGGCCATCATGGATGCAGTGGAAGGGTAAGTATAGTATATGGTTCCCAGTTTTATTCCTGTTGGAAGAATAGAATTGGGAACAAACTGAAAAATAAGCAACAGCTCCAAGGGTTTTCCAGTCTGTCACTATGAAGCAGTTTGTGATACACAACTTCCAGTTTCTGCAGATAATAGCAGGGGGCTAGACTAGGTGTTAAACTTTCTAATACAAACCTTTTTTTTTTAAATTGCCATAGATGGGTACTTGTGGATAGTTTTATGCCATGGACAATTCCACCTCTGAAATAAAAAATTATATATAGGCAAAAGCGCAAAATATTAAAAGCTGTTACTGTCCTGTTACCCCTCATCTGCTTCCTGGTTCTTCAGTTAGCAACTGTCAGTTGTGGGTATGACAGTTGACATCAGAGCCAAAGACTGAATGCTATTCCCTTAGCTGCATCCTCTGAGCATGTGCCAGTTCATATTGAGATTAAAAAGCTTGTAGTATGAGTGTAGGCAGAAACCTTCGAGAGGCAGAAGGAAGAGAAAGAAGAAAAAATTTCCATATACTACAGCAGTGTTTAGGGCCTTCATTTACCTATATACAATTTTTAATTTGAAGGGGGGGAATTGCCCTTTAAGTGTTTTGGCCAATTTGGTCCATTTGGATGGAATTTTAGCTTTAGGTTACATACAGATCAGTTTGCATCTTCGTTAAAAAAATGGGGTTTTGTATGAAAGTATGGTGTTTATGAAAAATATGCAGAGTCCTTGTTGATTCCATTTGGTCTACGACTCAACACAGAGACTAGAGTTGGGGGGGGGGATAGACCATTTTAGCCAATTAGCTGGCAAAATCACCTGTCAATAAGGGGCATATCTGTATCCTTCTGTTATGTTTCCCCTTGTAAGTACAATGAGCAGTACATTTGTGCAATATTAACAGCACATTGGCACATTATAAAAGTATTCTTATTTTCAGAAGGGAATAACACATAGGGGCTGGTGCAATAAAAGGTGCAAAAGTTTGTCTCATGCAATCAGTGTGCAGAAACCCAGCAGATGTTTAGCAATCAGATGTAAGCTCAGGCAAATTTGTGCACTATTTATTGCATCAGGCCCACAATAGCATTTGTTTAGGGCTTTCAGTTGGGATTTAAATTTAATTCCAAATTATTGCTGTCTTTGCTTTATAATGGTGCAAAGCAGTATTCTTTGATACGTGTATTATTCGGTCCAAATATAAAGTGAGAGAGTTTTGCCAATGGTTAGGTGCTAGGTCCCACTATGTTATTGGAATGCATGCAATACGCACAAAAAGCATGTATTCCAATAACGGATTGGAGCGCAACGCACATAATGGGAACACTCCAATAGCATTACATTGGGACCTAGCCCTTAGTGTTTAGATTGCTGTTATGTACAGAATATTTGAGTGTGTTTTACAATGTGAGAATATGGACATGCATCAAGAGCAGAAATGTCTTCCCAAAGCAAGCAACATATTGTTTTAAAGGTAACAATTCCTTTCCCACCACTCCCTACCAATGAAAGGACCCAGGATGAGGTCCTAAACTGTTAGTTCCTCACTTCTGGGTTTAGCCTGTATAATATGTACAAACCTTTAATACCTACCTTTGTGTGGCCGCTTTGCATCTTCCTATTGGCCTAACCAATGGTTAGGCCAAGGGACTGAAAATTAAAGTGGAGCGAGTTGGGTGCACAAAAAGAAGTGTTAAGTGTAGTTTTTTTTATGGAACTGAGATGCACAAAACAAGATATTTATTCAATTGCAGGGTACATTTTTTAATTAAATATGTAATTGATAAAGTATTTACTTTAAGAGGGTTAACATGCTAGGAAGAATTTGGCCCACAGATGTTTTCTTTACTCTCAGCTACCCAAAGTATACATATGTGGGCTTATGTTATTCAAGGTACCAACATTTTCATAGGCTATTTATTGGCCAAAACCAGACAATACTTTTTTACCCGTCTTTTTTACAGTTAGAAAACATTTGATAACCTCTGAATGATTGGTACAGATTAAACACAAGCAACATTTTGCACCTCTTATTAAAGTGTATCACCCCTAAATGTATACTTTCTTTTCTTCAGTTTAATTGAAGAATGGGAGGTAAAGGAGCTATGCCATACTATTAAATGGCCAGGAAACAGAACTTATTTGTGTTCACGCTTCTCTGCTGTTCCTCTGACAGGTCTCAATGTACGTGCATGCACATATAGTGCAGAGGAGCACCTGGATGTGTCAGAAGAACAGCAGAGGAGCGTGATACTGTAAGTTCTCTCTGTTTGCTCCTTTCTCCTGGCTGTTTAGTAAAGAATGGGAAGTAAGATGTAGCTCCTTTACCTCCCATTCTTCAATTTAACTGAAAATGGTAAGTATAAATTGTAAGTAGAGATACCCTTTAAAGGGCATGTCCATCCCCAAAACTAAAATTTAACCCACTACTGGCCCTTTTGTATAGTGTTAAAACAATCTTTGCCATGGTCCTCTGCTCCAAATGGTTCTCCTGCAGTGTCCTGTTCAAGTCCCAGGAGTGAAGAGTAGGAGCTATCTGTGTGTCATCAGGTCCCTGCTTTTTCCTTGTCTTTGTTTAGGTTTCTGGCATGCACAGGGAAGGCTCCTCCCACCCTTTGGATCCCTCCATGGTTGCCTTATCCCCTAGCTATAAAGGGCTTTTTTTAGTGTAGGGCAACCCAGCACACACCCAACTGCTGTGATAACTTTTTAAAATAAGCTCCAGAAACAGACTTACCCGACTGCATTCCCTCGTCACTCTGCATAACCAGCTTCCACATCTGTGATTGGCTGCCGGTCCAGCCCGTTTGCTGCCGATCCGGCCCCTGTTTGCAGCAAACAGAGCCAGGAGCAGAAAGCAGAAGGACGAAAGCAGGCAAGTCTTTTTATGGGGCTTATTTTAGAAAAATAACATAGCGGTTGGTGGTGGGCTAGGGTACCCTACACTACAGAAATTTTCATCTGGGGGGTGAAGATACCCTTTAAGGAAGGTTCCACTTGAGGGCATCAAACTTTAAAGGGTAACTGTGGTCTTGAATTCTTACAAACTAGTAAGAATTATATAAAAAGCCTTCCATTGTACCTTCAAAATAAAACCTAAATCACATCTCTAGATAAAATTGGTGAGAAGTTATTGCTGGAAAGGTTCAGCAATATTACTTCCTGCTTGAACACTTCCTGTTTTCAGCCATGTGACCAGCATCTGCCTGCATTAATAGACTCCTCTTCTCAACTGTCATTTTTCCCCCCGGGTACTTCCTGATTACCCTAGCATTAAGTCTTTACTGAGCATGCTTTTCCCCCGGGCGGATGGGTGGGACAGAGGTCAGGTGATGTCACTCAACCTTCTGGAAGCAGGAAGTTTGAACATTCACCCCAATATAATGTCTCACGGGTTCCAGCCAAAGATGTGATTGTCGTCTCTTTTTAAAGAAAATACTGCAGGCTTTCATTTAACCCTAACTTGTTTTTGAGGCCACAGTTGCCCTTTAACAGATAAGCAATCCATTTTATGTAAAATTTGACACCTGTTCTGAGAAAAGCTTATAGGTAGGAGTCCTTGTTCCTATTTTGTTCACACAATTTTACTATACTGTAAAAATGTACTTTTAAAAAAATGCTAAGTAGCTATGGCAGGTAGAATCAATTATTCCTACCTCCCAATATTGTTTCTTGAAGGAGCTACAGCAGATACAGTACATCTGCTAGGTTAGTGTCCTGGTCTTTCCTGTATTAAAGGAAGCCTGGCAGAAGCAGAATTCTTTGTGCTGACGCTCCTCATAGAAATATATTGGGAGGTTGAAAAAACAATCCTACCTCCCTGCCCCAGGTACTTTTCCTTTCAACATTTTTTCCCCCTTTAAAAGAAAAAAGAGTTGCTTTTTAAAATTTTGCACTTGTAATAACACGCTGTTTACAAAAGAATACTTACCAACATGGTTTTATGGTTTTCTTCGTGATGAGAGAGACCAGGATTCTGTTTTGGAAATGGACGTGATTATCTGTTTTTTTTTCTCAGCGAATCCGGTATGTAAAGAAAATTACATTTATATAGATAAATAGGTGCATGAAACCTATAGTCGCTTATATAACATTCCATTTCCTTTCTTTTGTTGGGTGACTCTACAAGTGCCCATACACTGAATACTCATCTTCTGACATTCCCGAATATTTCTTCAGATGTTCATGGGACATCTAATAAATGGTCTAACCTAACCCATTTTTTTTGATTAACTCTAAATCAAAAAATGAATGGCCCTGAGGGGAATGTCGCAGAAACGTTGGAAAGGAAACACAAAAGGAAAGTTCTGATCCAATTTCCCCACCTTGTAATCTTCCAAAGAAACTACAGCCGTGGATGGGATATTCAGAGAATTTTCTGACAGGTCTGATCCCATTTAGCCTTTTCGCAGGGCAGTCTGTTGAACAAGAAGGCAATACATGGGTCAGTTTTTCTAATGTCTCAATTTAACCAATCAAATTGATTGAAAAATATGAACTGTGTATATAATTTATGACCCTTAAGCTGCTTAGAAAATGTATTTTACTGCATCTCGTATCTGACAAGTGTTTTAACTGAAAGACTGGAAAACCAGGTTATCTTGTCAATATGATGTTATAGTTGCAATTGTTATTTTAGTTAGTTAGTTTTAATGGCTGACTTTACTGTACTTTTGCTGTTGTCTGTTTGTGAATTGCTACAGCTGCTAAACAGCATTCCATGAAATTTTTTTTGAAGGCTTCTACCACCATGTATGTTGGGCAGAGAAAAATAACCTCAAAGTCTCAGGTGTTGTTGCAGTGGCATTGTGGGGATTGTAGTTTCGCAGCACTGTGAACACCTTTGTTACCAGGTATGTGAGCTAAGCCAGGGATGTCTAACCTGCAGCCCTCCAGATGTTTGTAAACTACAAATCCCAGCATTCCCTGGCTGCCCTCTCTGGGGCATCGTTGCTTTCTCTCAGTTGTGGAATGCTGGATGTTTCAAACTGGCGGGCTGCAGGTTGGCCTTTCCCGAGTTAAGCATTGCATGGAACAAATAAATCAACTACTTGCACGCTGTATGTAATGCAAAAAGCTGAAAGTTGTCCTGAAGCCTAGTTGGGAAATAAACCATAACATAACCCATGGATGTAGTAAATAACAGCATACAGTAACACTTCTACCGCTAGAGGAACAAGTTTGTCCTGTTTATAGATTTTTTGCCAATAAAAAGGTTTAGTGAGGATTGACATTTGTCAGTGTCCTTTCATGTGCTAAAATAAAAATAATGTTGATCAGTAGCTCACAGCTAGTATAGTTTTCAATAACCGCTAGCAGACAGCAGTTATCTAGTTAAAAGTGTTTTTCAGCTTATTGAATGTGTTCCACGTTTAATTTTATACAAAACTTTAGGATTGAGCAAAAGTTTTAGAACGTGATTTTCATTGCATGTATTTTTTTGTTCTGGTTAAGCTACCCTGGGATTTTATCAGAAGAATGCCCTTTTAACTTTAAGGAGCATATATTTTAATTCATGCTACCGATATATTGGTCTACAGGTAATAGAGTTTTGTTTACAAAGGCTTACTTCAAAAATGTGAGCACATTTTTGTAACAGAACTTTTATCTGCTTATTCCTGTATATATGTTAGGAAATCCCACTTAGGACAATTATTTAAAAAAAAAAATATATATAAGTCTGCTTTTGGTTTTGAGCAGTAGGTAGTATCTGAGTAGTATTGAAAATAAAAAAAGCAGGGGGCAGAGCAGCTGTGTCTAGATAGCTAGAAATATGGTTTGACAGCTATTCTGTCCTTAAAGCGCCTAAGACCGCCAAAATGTGGGCAAATAAACAAAAAAAAATGGTTACAATTTGTTTTGCTAATTTGGTTAAATCATTGCATTAGAATGACAATACTCTGTATTGGTGCATCAGATATATTAATCTGATAAATATGACCATTTACATATACAAGCAAATTTTAAAGGATGCCTGTCATATGTTAGGGTGTTTTTTAGGAGTAGACTTATATAATGTAAATTTCTAATTTGTTGTGAAAGGCCTGTTTGGTCTTTTTGTAAAATAACAGACTCAAACTAAAGCTGGCCATACACATGCGATCGCTTAGCATGTGTGCTGGCAGATCACATTGGTATCTGTCAGCACACATGCTGTGGGAACAGCACACAAGGACCCAACCAATCCCTATATGCGGTATGGGGATAGCACCGCCGTGCGGCCATACATGATCGGAGTGCCGACTACGGTTGTTTGTCATCAACAAACGGTCAGAAAAAGCCCCTACACACGAACGATAATATTATCGTTCGTATGTATGGCCACCTTAAATCCCCTTGCAGTGATTATAATATATTATTAACAATTAATAATAAATAGATAAACTACAGGCAGCGACAAGTCATTTCTAGTTTTCCTATCTGAAAAGATAAGTGAAGGTGACAGAAATATGAAGGTTCTTTGGGCTCTAAAAGATCACAGTGCAACTTATATAATGAATGAAAGCTGCATACATACACTACAATTGCACTTAACAGGGTTAACACAAGTATTTTTGGATGCCACAGACTTGGGTTCTAGTCTGCATTTCTTTAGTAAATTTCAGGATCAGCTGAAGCAGCTTCACTGAGAAAAAAAGTCAGTTTATGCATTCTTTATGAATAATTTAGTAAATAATAAATTTAGTCTGAAGTTTAGGCATATTCAAGTTTTTTTTGTCTTTCTAATGTTTTTCTGATTTCACAAACCTTTTTATTCTATGAAATAACTGTTTAGTGTATCATTTAACCAAATCTACTTTTTTAAATTAATTTAAAATATGTGAAAGCATAGTTTTGCAGAAAACTTTGTAGGACAGTTTAATAGCCTTAAAATCTGATCTGACATTCATTTGAAATGTTTTGATGCAATTTGAATTTAATTAAGTCAGTCTAACTTCTAACTCCATAAATTGGAAACCCTTGGTGAAATGTAATGGCCTGTCAGACAAATTGCATGTACCAGTAAATTCTGTGTTTTATTAAACCTACATAAAGGTGAATTGGGATTTGATTGTTGGTTCAACTTTTAAGTCTGTCAGAAGTTGCCATTAAAATATTGCATACCCTTTTATGAAAAGCAGCATAAGGAAATCTTATTAATCAAGATTATATTACACTAAATTATCTGTGAGCAAGTATATATTTATATACAAGTATATCCCAGTTTCTGGGATAAATTAGGCCATAGAATCTGGTACAACTAAACAAATGTTGACTTCATACATGCACTTTTTGAGTATTTTCTTCATAGAGGCTTTTATCAGATATTCTATGAATAAATTACGTTTTATTGTATGAGCTTTAATCAATTTCCTCAACAGCAAGTTAGTATTTCAGACCTTTCTTGAAGTGTCTTGTATTTTTAATATATAGATATATAAAGTCTAAACGTTTTTATATAATTATTATGAATTTATATAGCGCCAACAACTTCTGTGGCGCTTGTTGTGCTCATTTATTCACAGTGCACACTGAAACCTTTTTCTGGAAAATTTACTGCATATTTTTTATGTGTTTGATGTGTGTACAAATTCTAGACAATTAGTGATTGCCCTGTATTCTGTTTGCTACTAGGTTTACCTATAAGAAGCAAAAGACACAGCCAAAGGAGCTGTGGTCACCTCCTGCAGCTTCAGGGGCGTGAGCACCTGCCATGCTATCGGCCGCCCCGCTTTACAGCGGTGTGCACAACTGGGCCAGTGTGGACTGCGTGCGCATGTGCGGTATTAAGGAGGACAGGTAATCATACTTGGAATTTAAATATGAATATGTATATGAATATTTGTATTTATTTATCGGTACAGTATTTGTAATACTTTTTGTTTATTAGAAGATAGAAGTGGTGTTGCATCTTTAATAATTTAGATTTCTTGTGCATCCTTTTATCTTCTTTTTACTGAATAAAATTCCCAAATCTATTGAATAGTCACATTGTAATGATTTTATTTATTTTTTGGACAGGAGAACAGCACTGTCTGATGAGGAGTCAAAAACTAGCATCTCCCAGCACCTGGGGTCTAAAGAGCATTGTGTAAACAGTTTCTTATCCAAGGTAAACATGAAGTACTCTCTTAATTTGTTTTCAGAATGAGAGACATTTTTCCAGGCAGTTTGTGTCCTTCATGTATAGTATAGTATTTGATATTGAATAAAGACATCCATCCATCCTGTTCAACTTACTTAGCAACACCAACCTTTCCTGCCTAACTCTTGATCCAGAGGAAGGCAAAAAAACCCATCAGAATTATGAAGGGGAAACAAATTCCTTACTGACTCCAAGTGGTAATCAAAAATATTCCTGGATCAACTCCAAATTTATGAACCAATACCAGTAACTTGAAGCATTGCTTCTTTTTATAAACTCATCTAGCTTTTTTTTTTTTTTAAACTATCCAATGAACCTGCCATCACCACGTCCACTGGAAGGCAGGTCTATAGTTTTAGCGTTCTCACAGTGAAAAAAACCCTTTCAGACTTGAAGACACAACATCTTTTAAGGTGCCCACACATCTATAAGATTTTACTTACCCGACCGAGCGATCACGCAATGTTCATCGATGCGGCCGGAACCGCTTCTCCTGATCTTACATTCGGCCGACATGCGATCGCAAAATCCCATTCATTTTGCGATCGCATGTCGGTCGAATGTAAGATCGGGAGAAGCGGTTCCGGCAGGATCGAAGGAACATCGGGTGAGCGCTCGGTCGGATAAGTAAAATCTTATAGATGTATGGGCACCTTAAGTCTTTCTTCCAGTCTTAAGGGATGTCCGCGTTTCCTCTGACATTGGTGATCAATGCCTTAGACAGTTTATCGTATGGCCCATTAATATATTTATACACAGTAATTATATCCCCACGCAAGCGCCTTTTCTTGTGTACATAATTGTAACTTTTCCAAACTGTCTTCATATTCAAGCTCCCCCAGTTGCCCTTCTCTGAACCCTTTCCATTTCCAAGATGTACACAGGATTGTTTACAGCTGAAAAGGAATGGAGATGTTAAAAACTTTGTGATTAGGTACATAGACTGCCCTCTTGCATAAACCAGTTTATCTATAATAACACAATATTGCCATGTCTTGATTGAATTTAGGTTTTATAATTTTGTTTGGTGGAACAATATTTGTGATTAGGTACACATTTTACCCTCTTGTGTAAACCAGTTTTATCTATAATGCTACAACATTGCCATGTCTTGGTGTTTTCATTCTAGCCAGGTGAGGTGAGGATTGGAGAAGCCAATCAGCTAGTTGTGCTGCCTCCTAATCCCCCAGTGTGACTTGCTAAGAATCCTTTCTAGGGGGGAATTATGCCATCTAGGTCTAATTGATCAGGATTATTTTTTGTCCGTAGCGATTTAATACAATGTGGAATACTGCTGGGGTTTTAAACTTTTTTTTTTTGCTTTCTTTTTGTTTCAGGTGGAGTTCACGTCAGCAGTCAAACAAAGTGATGCTCTGATGCTGCAGGAAGATGGTGCGGTGGTGGAAACAGGTCAGAGACTAGAGGAAAAGCCTCCAGATCCTATATCGTTACCTGGAGAAAAGGCTATTCCGATAGATCAGGAAAATAATTTACCATCAGACAACAAGCAAATCGGCAATATGTTGGATATCTCCATTCAAGCTGCTTCAACTCTAGACAGCAAAAGAACAGAGTCTGCTAGAGCTCCTGCCTCAGAAAAAGTACCAGGTGTATCTTTGTTGCCTGTAGATGCAGATCATTCTGGAAAACAAAAAACTGTTCTGGCTGCTGGTTTACAAGCAGTAAGCCAGCAAATGGAGGCTTCACACACTATTGTCTCTTCAAGTTTTGGCACTATCTCACCTTTTACTATGAGCAGAATATGTTTCTCTACTACTCAGGTCCCCAGTGTGCAGAAACTTCCTTTATCCTTTCCACATGGAGCAGTGCTAGCCCCAAGCCAACCTTTGGTTTACATCCCTCCTCCAAACTGCGGCCAACCTCTTGGTGTAGCTACTTTACCAACTACATTTGGGGTGACTTCAGCATTATCTCTTCCCATGCTGCAATCTTGTTTGCAGGACAGATGCTTACCCAGCATTATAGGACCTACAGAACTGCATACCCATGCTTTTGCATCTTCTTTAGGAAGACCATTAACCACTGATCCAAAAGTGGCTTTACCAGAATTAAATAAGTCAGCCAGCACAACATCTTCCAATTCTACCACTGATTGCAAAAGCATTACAACAGCTGTAGATGGTTCCTCCATCTGCAATGATGCTGCAACCTTAACTGTATCAACATTACAGACTTCTCATTCTTCCCACGCAATGGTAAATATAAATCCTGTGAATCTGGCCTCTTACAACAGAACACCATCTGCCCTTGAACAGCAAAATGATAGTGCATCCTTATCCATTTCACCCTTGAAATCCCCTCCTCAACTTGAGAGAGAGATGATTACTCCACAGGACTCTTCTGAAATGCCTTTAGACCTCTCATCTAAGTCACATCGTCATAAACACACCCCTTCAAACCAACGTAAAACACCACCTATGCCAGTGTTAACTCCTGTCCACACCAGTGGCAAAGCATCCTTGTCAACTGTGTTGTCCAGGTCAGATTGTAGTTCTCAACGTCCCACTCCAAACAGCTTCACCAGCAACAGTGTTAACCAGAGTCTTCATGCAGCTCCTCCTTTAATTATGTTCCCTGATTTTTTAAGAAATGGGGATCCAGGATCTTCACAGTTATTAGGAACTGCAGGGTCCTGGATCAAAAACTCTGCTGCTCTTATTAGCACTATACCTGGTACTTATGTAGGGGTGGCAAACCCAGTACCTGCCTCTGTGCTGCTGAATAAAGACTCTAACTTGAGCCTCAGCACAGACTCACAACATTTGGCCAAACAGGAGCCTATCTCAATTATTGACCAGGGAGAGCCAAAGAACTCAGGACCATGTGTCAAGAAAGGCAACCAGACCAGTGCTGATGGACAACAGTCCACTGCAAATAGATACCTTCATGGACGTGTGACCTCTTTATGCCCATCTAAGGACTGGACATTGGGACATGGGGGTATTCACCCAAAGTGTCCCTTAAATGGAAAGCCCAGCAATGCTCAGGTTATGCCAGTTAATTGGTCTCCATATCATCAAACTTCACTGCTTTCAATTGGTATATCAACCACAGAAACACTTTCAAATCAAGGTGCATCTCACAAACTTCCCATTTCAGAATACACATTTTTACCTAGTATTCTTCCAGCTGACATCAATATAGCTCCTCCAAAATCCATCAATGAACTTAATTCTGAAACAAAACAAAAAAATACTGGGACTGCAGCCCCTGAGCATAAATTGAAAGCAAAGGGAATAACAAATGAGTCTTTGACAAAGGCACGTAAATCTCATGTCAATAAAACTCTTATTGCACCAAAACCTGCAGGAAACGCTGTTCTGCACCTTCAATCACCTGCAGCTAATAAAATTGACACCATAAACAATGTACATGGGACAAATAGTAGCAATTCTTTAAAAAAGATCCCTGATAAACAGAACTGCAAAGAAGAGAAAATTCACCCTAAGCTGACTTACAATCGTAAACCTTTTGGAGAATCAAAGCCTAAAAACAAGGTGTTAGCCACTTATATGACGCATGACCCTCCAGTTAAACAACAAAAAGACAATGTTGGTCTATCATTACTAGGTCAAGGCTGCAGTAATGTTAGCTCAGGAGTAATAGTATCACATGATCAGCCATTACCCAAAAAAAAGAACCGCAAAAAAGGTCATACTGTAGAAACAGCCCATTGTGTCCAAGAAGTGGACTTAAGTAAAGTTAAAATTGAAAATGTGGAAGATGATGAAAAGTTTGGTTTTATTTCCACTTCTGATAATTTTCCTTGGCCATCTGTGGACATACCAGCCTTTGCCAAAGTCAAGACTCGCATTAAAAAAGAGCCTGGTTTGCGGTGCCGTTCCAAGCATTTAGAAGAAATGACACCCTCAAAGCCGATACAACACAAATCAAAGTGCAGAGCAAAACAAAAACTTGGGGATGTTACCAAAACAGGTCAAGATCCTCCAAAAAAGGTGAGAGCAAGAGTGATCTTTATTATATAATAATATTAAAGATTTTTGTCTGCTATGTTAAATGATTATTGCCTGCAGGATAAATGATTGCATTTTATTTTTGTTTATTTCAAATCATTTTTAATGGTTAAAATTTACAGGAAATACATAACTGGTATCATCAGAAACATTCTTATAAAATATATTGAAATATTTTTTTAAAAGGCTATTTGGTATTTGTATAATATAAAAGACATTTTTGAGAATGACTGTACCTTTTTACTTTCGTAAAGTTATGGCCAGTGGTATTTTTGCTCAGGTGCTTCCTTTCTTCTTTTGTGTCACTGCCTAAAACACCTCCATGAACCAGGGATAGAAGAGCAGCGTCACCACAAGGGTTGTCAGAGAGCTTTATTCACTACCATTCACAAATATTGTGCATGTTGAAAGTTGATTGGGCTGACCAATGCTGAGAGAGATAGCGTTTCGAATGGCTATATCTTGCTTAAGAGAATTACAGAACAATCCACAGATCTCCTGTAATTTTTTTAAATTACAGGTTTAAGTCTCCATTAAAAAGAGAAAAAGACCTTAACAGACATTCATGCACAAGGGAGCATGTAGTTAAGCTTCTTAAAGGGGAAGTTCAGTGCAAATACATATGCTTTTCAGAAAAAAGAGCAGTATTTTCCCATCCTAATGACCTTAAAGGGGAAGTTCAGTGCAAATACATGTACTTTTCAGAAAAAAGAGCAGTATTTTTTTTGTTCCAAAGACCTTAATCTGCCAATTCAGCATTTTGTCTGTGTATAAATAAATGCAACCAAAATACTGACTTCCTGTTTGCAGGACCCCTAATAGAGACTGTTATGGTTTTGCCCTTGACCCCTTGATTTAGTTGCTCAGTAGAGATCTGAGCATGTTTGACCCATCCAACAGCCAATCGGTGAAAATAACTGTTAGGAACATTCCAAGGATGTGGTGCATCTTGGGAAGAAGGGCCGTTAGAACCTGAAATGTCAGCTCACTAATGTCAACGGCAGGGAACAGCAAAGGGTATGAAATCAACTGATTTTTCAAAATGGGAGAGAATATGTAGAATAACTAAGAAGGCATTACACAAACTAACAATTTAACAAATATTGATAATTTCCACTGAACTGTCCCTTTAACCACGGATAGCATTTTGCTTAACCTGCTATATGGAGATTTACAGATTTTTTTTATATATATATATTTAAAGGGTAACTGTGGCCTCCATACAAGTGTTCTACAATTGCTCTTTTATACATTTCAAGCCTAGGATGAAGTCTCTATCTTCTGTGGTTAAGTCAGGACTGGACATATCATCCAAATATTTAGGAGCCAGCTCCAAAAAGTTAGTAGCCAGTAAATTACAACTATCCCAATATCCTATGAATGACAAGGGACCCGCCCCCACCCTAGCTCTACTCACTGCCCGTTCTTTTCAACTCAAGCCCCAGCCATTAATTTGACGGCCAGCGATTGGAAATTGTAGGGGTAAGTACAGGATTTACAAGCTGAACCCAGGGGTGAGGACCTAGCAGTTTAGGTCCTCACCCTGGGTTCTTTTTAAGGGAGGGGTGTTGCCACAAACACAACAGCTGACTAGCTGACCTTTAAACTCTTTTTGTGACTTTAACAAAAAAAAAAAAATCCAAATTCTCACACCATGTGTTTAGACCGTCTTAACGGGCCCAAACTGCAACTAATTCTCACTAAAGCCTACAATTCCAATCATGCTTGGTAAACTTAAAACTTATTTTGCCTTGATGGAAATGAGATGTGTTGTAAATAACAATCAATTTGTGGGTAAGAGTGGATGGATGTTTTCAATAATCAACTACATATTACTATTTTTTATGAATATATGATCCTTGATTGCCATCAAGGGCTGAGCTTTAGTTCACTTGTGCTATCTCTATGCATACTGGGAATTGTATGCTTTATTAAGAATCTGTGTTGACTTGAAGTGGTTATACAATCCTGTTGCCTACTAAAAAAATTTAGGATCAAAAACTCTGCTGCTCTCATTAGCACTATACCTGGTACTTATGTAGGGGTGGCAAACCCAGTACCTGCCTCTGTGCTGCTGAATAAAGACTCTAACTTGAGCCTCAGCACGGACTTTATTGGAGAAACTGCAACAAACTTTTAGTTGCCTTGTGTTGAACAGCTGTGAAAGCGCTGATTATTTGTACATCATAGCCTTTAAAGAGTATAAAGTGAGCAGCAGTAGCATATTCCCCCATTTATTTCACAATTTAATTAATTTCATTTTAAGCTGGGTACACGCAGTACAGATTTTTGAAAGAATGTCTGTCATTTTTCAAAGATCTGCATACACACAGTCCCGAGCATTCTCCCTATAGGAGAACACTCGGGACTGTGTGTTTCCCTCAACTCCCTCTATAGGAAGTTACCGCGGCTGAGGGAAATTTACTGACCTTTCTGAACGAGCACTCAGCCGACCCGAATGTTCGGTGGCCACGAGCTTGTTTGAAAAGTGCCCACACACAGTGCCAATAAAGCCCGATCCCGTCGGATCCAATGGTTTCGGGGCTTTATCGGTACTGTGTGTATCTAACTTTAGAAAACAATACTGAGAGCAAGATAAAGGGTGCACATTTAACTAAAATGAGGGGAAGTGGCACAAATGCACAAGCTAATCAAACAGAACCAAGGAGTAGAGTGTGTTACACAAAAAAAGTCAGAATTAACTAAAAGGACAAAATACAATTATAAGTAAATACAATTAAACAAACAAACAAAATCAAATAACCAAACTATACAAACAAATAAGATAACTAAAACGCTTAAGGTTCCCGACCCGCGACGCACGATGTGTACGAACGTTCATTTCGGATGATAATCGGCCCGTGTGTAGGGCCTTTATCGTCCTAAATGGACACAAGGGCCGATTATCGCCTGAAAACGAACGTCCGTACACATCGTGCGCCGCGGGTCGGGACCCGCGATCGCACGTGTGTACGAACCTTTAGTTTACAAAACTTACATAAATAATGTACTTTTACATGTACTTTCCCTATCTCACATACTCATGCACACACATACTCTCTTTCAATGACATTATAAACTATATACACACACATTAATATATCATACTCACAGTGTGACATGTACAATTTCACACATACTTTACCTCTAACACACACACTTTATAAATACTCACCCACATAAGCATACTCTCCCAAATATGCACATACCTGTTCATTTATACTTTCTCTTAAATCTGCATAGAATATCCCCCACCCACCCAAACAAAATACATAAGAAACACTGATAATGTCAATACTACACAGATAGACACTGCTGCCTGTTGAGTGGAATATCTTACCATTGTTCCCTGTGCCTCCAGAACTCATGTTTATAAAGTTACTATTAAGTGTATATGCTCACATGGGAGAGATGGAACTCCCACACCCATGCCATGTCTGCCGGAGTACAGTTTCCCCCTTACGTTATGTCCACAAAATACACACAGCTTGTTTTTAATGTAGCCATGCTGGTAAGCCTCACACTTCACCCCCATTTGTGCGTTCTTTCTAATGTGTACGAGACTTTAAAATTGGTTATCTTCTCCACTGGTTTTCCAATACTGCTCTATTTTCCTAGCTATAATAGTCCATCCTAAGATGCCTTTTTGTATTTTGAAAACAAAGTATCACTAGAAACATTTACTGTGAAGATCACAGACATGTATGCAGGCATCCCCTGTGATTTCTCTTTCGTTACCAAATCAGTTTAATTTCTTACTGCTGCATAATATACCATTGGTAGGGGATATTGCCCTATATAATATGTACAGATTTTTGTTGACCATTTTTATAAGAAGGGGAAAAGAACATAATTTTTCTTGTGGCACAAAGGGTAGATTTTATTTTTTTTTTTACAATAAAATATTGTTTCATTCACTTAAAGGGTAAATGTGGTCCCCATGCAAGTGTCCTCTGTTTAAAATGGCTCCCTTTCAAACAAGATGATGTGTCTACTCTGGTTCTTAAGTTATAGGCTTTTTAAGTTAGAATGAACAAGGAAGTATGTGACAGTCAAAAAAAACCCACTGTATCTTTTCTAAAGCTTTTTGAAGACCGTTACAGCAGTAGGATACAACTGGGCATGCTCAGTGCCTATGGTAGGAGGCAGAGCAATGGTGCTGTTGATGTCACCGCTCACAGTGTTGTGCTAGCTGAAAATGCCACTCTTTTATGTTTTCATACATTGCCGTTAGAAGCATGACCCTAGAGGTAGGAATGTGCTTTTTTTAATAAAGGTTACTTGTATGGAGACCACAGTTACCCTTAAACCTTTCTATAAAATGTTTGTATTTGTAATTCTAATTTGTAACTATTTGAAAATTTGCTTTGTCATGTTCCTTCAACCTTCCTCAAATCTGAATACTTTGCAACTAATGTCACACGTGTGTAACATTGTTTACATAGCATTTTCCAACTGAGAATGTTAAAAGGTACAGTAAGGAATGTCTGGCATGACAATTGTTGACTCAACTACAGGATAGTGTTTGGCCAGCTTAAGGCCATTTTTTTTATTGTGCACCAACTTCCTGTCTTTGGTATCAAATCATTATTAATAATAATAGCAATGACAATCTAATAAAGCATATTTTTTTGACATGACTCTATATACACTTTAATCAATGTGTAACAAATCCGCAAAAGATTGTGCCCGCTGACGGAATCATTACTAATTTTTCAGCTTTTGTTCCTGTAAACTGGTAGGTAGTCTATTCAAATTTGTCTATACGATCAAGTTTAAAAAATATTTTAAAAGGCATGTCCACCCCCAGAACTAAAAAATATGCTCAACTTCACCAGCCCCTGCAATGCAGAAGAATGCCAGCAACAAATTGCAATTATCAAAACTGCTTTTACTATCAAGCAAATGAAATTACACAAATGTCCTCTTGTTTTTTTTGTGTTATTCCCACTGGCATGTCAGATGGGAATCTCCCAAAATAAATGACATACAAAACTATAATCCAATTTGTTTCCTGTAAAAATATCTGTTGTATTCAATTAGATCAACTGGACTTGAAATGTAGTTCTTGAAGACGTTTCGCTAGTCATCCGACTGGCTTTCTCAATTCAGAATGACTTGTACAAGAATCCGTGGCAATTATGTACCCTGGAAAATCCCAATTAGCATATCACAGCCAGTGTTTAAGGGTGTGATTAGATAGTGGCTAGAGGTGTTATAGGAACGCCCAGAGTAAGGTGTAAAAACAGCATTGTACATGGCAGACAGTTGGTGTCGAACCCCCCCACCTCTATTTAGGCTTGGTTTCTTTATTTTCACATAATGGCCTCCTTAACACCTCTCTTGAACCAGTCACGTTCCTTCGCCGTTGTTAACATTACAATCTTCAAAGGTATGTCC
The DNA here is from genome assembly GCA_019447015.1 of Hymenochirus boettgeri. NCBI lineage: Eukaryota > Metazoa > Chordata > Amphibia > Anura > Pipidae > Hymenochirus > Hymenochirus boettgeri. The sequence continues at coordinate 180,753,239 of CM033476.1, forward strand.
TTTATCCTTAAGATGCAGATACACGCTGAGTCCGCCCTGAGAATTGGCTCTTCTGTGCTGGGCCATACTTTGATGCAGTTGCTGTTTGGTCTCCCCCACATACAAATCAGAGCATTCTCCACTGCACTGCACCGCATATATGATGTCGCTTTCTTGTGTTTTGGTATTGGGTCTTTTGGATGTACCAATTGCTGCCTCAGCGTGTTGCTCGTTTAAAGCAAGACAGGATACGATGTTTTTTGAAAATTCTTCTTAATTTCTCGGAGACCCCTGCTACATATGGGATGACCATGTTCTTCCTCCTGTCTTGCTTTTCCCCTTCACTGTTGGTATTTGTGTTCTTTTCTTTCCTTCTACTTCTTTTGACAAAGGCCCAGTCTGGATATCCACAAGTTTTAAGGGCTCCTCTGAGATGTTTCAACTGTCTGCCATGTACAATGCTGTTTTAACACCTTACTCTGGGCGTTCCTATAACACCTCTTAGCCACTATCTAATCACACCCTTAACACCTGGCTGTGATATGCTAATTGGGATTTTCCAGGGTACATAATTGCCACGGATTCTTGTATGCTAATTGGGATTTTCCAGGGTACATAATTGCCACGGATTCTTGTAGAAGTCATTCTGAATTGAGAAAGCCAGTCGGATGACTAGCGAAACGTCTTCAAGAACTACATTTCAAGTCCAGTTGATCTAATTGAATACAACAGATATACCATGACCTGGATGAATGAGAACCTTCACAAGCATATTCCTGTAAAAATGGTAGGGAAATTCCGGTATTTGTTGTATTTTGTTTCCACAATCAAAGGCAACTGTGAGGGCCAAAATGAAAATGATGGCATATGTCAGGTGAGAATCTTAAAAAAATAACTCCCATTCAAAACTATCATCCAATTAATTTCCTGTATAAATGGTAGGCAAATTCAGGTATTTGTTGGGTTTTGTTTTTACGGTCAAGTACAACTTTGAAGGTTAAAGCTCCTTGTGTTCCTAAACCCTTGTTACTTCCTGTAGCTGGAATCTATTTTACAATTCCCTGATTTCTTCTGCAGTGTGGACGGAAATCTGCAACTACCTATGAAGCTGTTGACAAAAAAGTTTTCAAGAAACCAGTATCTGATAAGGAAAAAGTGGGAGTTCGGCCCAAGAGGCGGAGGAGAAAACACATAAAGAGTGAGCCCCTGGACCCAGAGTATGATGGAGGTAATTGGCAGCCAACGTATGAACTTTGTGACTTACAGTCTGTAGGGAAAACCTTGTCTAAAGCCTGTTTCACAGTTAAGTTTTCTTGCTACATTTTTTAAGGTAACCTCTTTCCCAGGCTTTAAAAGGACATGCCCCCCATATATGAAAAATTATATATAGGCAAATCACCCCTCAATCCCCAAAATTACAATAGTTAGAAAGCTAACAGATGTATGCTATCTGTGATCTCTTCCCACCTTCTATTTGCCTCCTCCAATCAGCTCTTTTACAACATGGTCAGAAGCTAGGGGAATATCATTCAGACAATGGCTGTGATGTCAACTGTCATATCCGTGACAGGTAGCAGAAAGAGTAACAGAACATAGATTACAGATTAGTCCTACATCTCCCAGCTTTCTAATGACTGTAGTTTCGGGGTGATTTACATGTATACAATTTTTATTTGTGGAGCGGACTTGCCCTTTAAGATGTGAAATGGTGGAAATGGCAAAACCTTGCTAGTCTTAAATATTCACAAATGAATATCCATATTACAATAAAGTATAACTACAGCTTTGTGCATTTATTCCAGTACCCCATATTAAATATACTTGAAATTGGATTTCCTATGTCTACAAGAAAATAATGTTCTTTGTTACATGGTAACAGCAAAATTTTAGGAGAAATCTGGCTCCTGATTGCAATAATATTTTATTTTAATCTCGTGTTAGTGTTAATACAAAAATAGTGGATATAAATACAGACAGTAAGTTGCACCACAGTGCTTCTAGATGTAGTTAACTTAAAGAATCTATACAGTGACTCCCTTTCTCTGACATTCTCCAAGAAACACCCCTTTTTCAGTGTCACAGGTTCAAGCCTAATTACAAAGGAATTCTGTTTGACTGCTGTTTTCTGACAGCAGGATATTACATAACAAGCCCAAATCAGTGACTGACAGTTAGCAGAGCTTCCTGTGTCCTCATTTAAGTTTCCTAGCATAGACTGCATAAGATCTTTTCCTCTTTCATTCCACTACATAAAGAATATATGTTGTTTATTTTATTTGTTATACACATCATATTTCTTGTTCTTGTGAGCAATATCTCTTAAAGGGCATGTCCACCCTTCTAATAAACTTTTTATATAATGTACTGCACCTTCCCCCAGCCCCAGCCGCATTAATATTATTCACAGAAAGTGCCCCGATCTTTACTTACCATGCTTCTATCCTTCACCGCACTGCTTGTACGGAAATGCAAGCAGGGGACGGGACCGGCAGCCACGTCCATGATTGGCTGAGAGGCAGCTAATCACGGACGCGGCTGCCGGGATTGGTGAAGGAGAGAGGCATGGTAAGTAAAGATCAGGGCACTTTCTGTGAATAATAGTAATGCGGTTGGGGCTGGGGGAGGGAGCACTACATTATATAAAAAGGGTTTTATGGTAGGGGGAGGGAGACAAAATCGGGAGGGAGGGGGAGAATGGCTGCAGTGAGCATGCCAAACTTCTCCTGGAGGAGAGACAGGAGGCAGAGTCCTATATGGACTCTGCTATCCTCCTGCTGACCAGTTTTTGGGATTTGGGGGGGGGGGGGGATTACGGGAGAACCATTTGGAGCTGGGATATGAGGTAAGGATTTTTACACACTACATAGTGGGGCCAGTAGTGGGTTAATTTATAGTTTGGGGGGTCATGAATTGTAATTTGATCATTCATGAATTTTTAGTTGGTTTATGTAATTTCAAAATCTAAATAAAGCTAGCCATACACAAAACGATTAATGGCCGATGAGGAGGCATACTTTGCATACCCCTCCCCCATCAAGCAGGACTCTAGTAAAAAAAAATAAATAAAAATAAATACTATATTGTACAGTGACCGTTTTTTTATTTTGGATTTTAATATTGGATTTAACTAATGTAGTGAAGGTAGCACAGCATGAATTATATTTAAATTGTTTTTTTAAAAAAGTAGCGACAAAAACTTTACTTAAATATTTTCGAAGTCAAAGACACAAAGTTGGCTTTTTCCAGGCACACAGTTTAAGAAATGATATATATTTTTTACCACTACATTAGGGTGGTGTTTTTCCAGTGATAAATAAGAGCAATTTTTTTCTGTATATTTTTTAGGTTTATGTCTTCTTTCTTTTTACAGTAGTTCTTTTAGTTAGTAACTGAAATATCCTTATTGGAATTAAAGCAGTATGAATGTTCTCGTAAAAACAGAAAAACATTCAAATTTTGTTTTCATTGGAATTATATTAAACATAAGATAAAGATTTGCTGACCAATTTAAGGAAACCTTATTCCCTCCCATATTCTATAGTATTAGAGTTTTTACCATAAGCATTTGCACAGGGTAACCATTTTAACAGAATTTAATTTTAGTACATCATATTTATCATATTTTTGACAAATGTTTGAAAAGTAGTAGTTTGGTTAATAGCACAAGCCTTTTCAACCCAATTCTTGATTTTCTATATGTTTCCTTATGTGCCGGCTGCTATCTCTGTACAACAGCGCTGTTTTTTTTCTTTTTCTCGCTAGCCCTAACAGAGAGGAAATCTAAGAACAGTTTCCGAGACTTCATTCCCGTGGTTTTAAAAAGCAGGACTCGCAGCCAGAAAGGTAAAACTCGCGCTGGAGTCTAAAACAAAACCATATCATTTTTAGTTTAGGAGGCTTTATAGTTCTGGTTCTTTGCAAAAGTTTGTGCTTTTATTGTACATTCATTCTGCTATATAAGAGATTTTTTGGGGGCGTGTTGCTAGACTAACGGTGACCATAGATGCAACAATGCAATTGTACAATCTGCATATTAGGCGTTGAAAAAAAATTTTCAACTTGCCCAATAGGAAAATTTAGCAGCTGATCGTCCAGTCACCATCCAACAATCATACCATATTGTGATATCGTACGACCGCAATCTTTGCAATAAACAAAACGTTGATAAAAACACGAAAAAGGAAAGACTAACGGTTTATTTAATAAAAGTTCTTACTGTTAAAAATGGTGCTAATTTTGCCCCAACCAATCAGATGTTAGCTTTCAAATGTTAAATAACATCTGATTGGTTGAGGTAAAATTACCACCATTTTTAATGATAAGAACTTTTTTGAATCTGCCTGTAGATTTCTTATATTAAGGTGGCTATATACTGACCCAACTTTACTTTGATTTGATGTTCAATCCAACATCCAATCTATTGGAATGTTTGGTGTAATGGCGTTTTTTCCTGCCGAAATTCTCAACCCTTCCTAGCTGGAACATTGTTTGCACTAAACAATATACCGTATATACTCGAGTATAAGTCGAGGTTTTTAGGCTTTAAAAAAAGATTAAAAATCCAGCCTTGACTTATACTAACTTGTCACTTGACTTGCACCATACTGCACTAATCCAAAGGTCTTCTCTGCACATGCACCTTTGCTCTGGGGGAGGGTGGGGACAGTAGTCCCATACAGTAAGCCCAGTTCTTGCCACTGAAGATGGTCCGAAACTACAACTCCCAGCAAATAAAGCATTCTGGGAGTTGTAGTTTTTCAAACATCTGGAGTGCCAAGGAATGGGGGTTACTGTATGAGATTAAAGGGAAACTAATGGCTTAAAACAATACAGAACCAGGAGCATTTTATCTATTGTTAAAAAGATGCCTTCTGATTCTGTATTGTTTTGTATTGCTTAAATGGACAGCAGAATTCCCATACAGTAGTCCCATACAGTAGTAGCCATACTGGATTTGGCTATTAATTTATGGGACTACTGTATGGGAATTCTGCTGTCCATTTAAAGGGCAACTAAAACCTCAAAACAATACAGAATCAGAAGGCAGTAGTGGTCATATTTTCTACCCTCGACTTACACTCAAGTCAATCTCGTTTTACTAATTTTCTAGGTAAAAATAGGTACCTCGACTTATACTCGGATCGACATATATTCAGGTATATAGGTAGCTGTAATTTTGGTTGGAAAATAGTTGGGCCAGGTGGTTTTCTGGATATCGCTGGACTGTCAGAAGTAAATAACCCAGTACCGTATATACTCAAGTATAAACCGACCCGAGTATAAACCGAGGTACCCAGTTTCAGCTAAAAATCCTAATAAAAGTTGTTGACTCGAGTATAAACAGAGGGTAGAAACTTGGCATTCAAGAGACCACAGGGAGAAGAGACCACAGGTACAAACTGGGTGGGAGGGTGAGGGGGGCATTCAAGATGTTTGGAAACTACAACTCCCAGCTAATAAAGCATGCTGGGAGTTGTAGTTCCCAACTCTTGAATGCCAGTGAGGTGGCATTCAAGATGTTTGGAAACTAACAACTCCCAGCATGCTTTATTAGCTGGGAGTTGTAGTTTCCAAACATCTTGAATGCCACCCTCACTTGGCATTCAAGATGTTTGGAAACTACAACTCCAGCTATAAACATGCTGGGAGTTGTAGTTCCCAAACATCTTGAATGCCCCCCTCACCCTCCCACCCAGTTTGTACCTGTGGTCTCTTCTCCCTGTGGTCTCTTCTCCCTGTGGGCTCTCCTCCATCCAAGGGCTTCCTGGCAGTACGGTGCGGTATCCTGAGCATTCCGGCAGCCGCGCGATCTTTCTGTGTACTTGCGTGCCGGCTGACGTCCCTGCCCGGCGCGCCAGGCTTGGCGCCGGGCAGTGACGTCAGGCCGGCGCGCCAGTACACAGAAAGATCGTGCGGCTGCCGGAATGCTCAGGTAAGCTACTGACTCGAGTATAAACCGAGTCCGAGTTTTCAGGCTGATTTTTCAGTATATACGTATAGACCAGCTTAGTGGATTGGATTGTTGAAGACAAATGCACAAAATATATCAAGTGAGCATGATGTCATTGGCAGGGTTATTTTTTTTTTCTAATTTAATCCTAGGATACAGTGGTTCTTTAGACATTGTGGCAAACTTTATAGAAACCTTTTCAGCAGAGGAGAAAAATGAGAATGATGTGCCTTGCAAGAGACAGAAACTAAGGACTTCTAAAGCTTGCTTATCTAGCAGATTAATAGTTCCCAAGGAAGAACCTCAATTAGAACCTATCACACCTGTTCTCCGTGGGCCTTGGATTGCATCTAGCAAAGTGTTGGACAAAGGTAAACCATGGACCTTGCTTGAAGATAATGAAGGTGCTGACGAAGATGGTCTACTTCGACGGAGAAAAAGGAGACGCCAGAAAAACATGAAGTATCAGAATGGAGAGTATCTAACAGAAAAGGAAGAGATAGAGGTGTCTAACTGCTACTGGAGGAGAAAAACAAAAACAGGTGAGACATGCATAGTAACATAGTAATTGAGGTTAAATTAAGACATATGTCCAGTTTAAATCATTCTGGTATTTAATAAATGTGCAGGTATTAATGTTACATCCGTATTAACAATTGCAATTTACAACACTCATTTGTTTCTGTAGGCTTAAACCTATTAAGGACGCATGCACACAGTCTAATAAAATCTTTAAAGGGCAATTATCTTCTCCCAAGTTACCCCTCCTCAGATAATAGTACTCGCGGTGAGGACCTAAACCACGGTGTCCTCACTCCTAGGTCTTACTTTAATCCTGAGAATAAGAATGAGGCCTGAAAAGTTGGCTTTGTGAGCCACTTACATGGCTGATAATTGCGCAGTTTGTGACTTTCCATTGGTTAAAATAAAGAGGCAGATCTGGAGCCGGCTTTCAGAAGCTGGCTTCGGAGAGATTGTTCTGCTTTATGAGGTAAGAACCAGGCGTGAGGAGCAAGCGGGTAAGGTCCTCACCCTGGGCACTATCACTGGGAGAAGTGGTAGGCGGCCGTGGGGCGATTATTTGACCCGCTTTGAGAAAATTGCTTTACAAATGTTATTGTATTGTATAACATAGGTAAAGTACAGTTAAGTTATTAAAAAAATGTTACCTGTTACTTCACAGTTTGTTTCCTGAGTTATGAATGTCCATAAATGCAGAGGGACCAGGGGAGATTGCTTTACTCAGCCCTTTCTGCAACTTCTATTTCTCCAGTTACTGGCAGACAAGGAAAGCAGGCACAAACACAGGACTGTTGGACTAGTATTGTATAGTATTTGAGGTTGTATAAACACCTACGTCCATCAAGTCCAACCCACTAAGTGATACTCACATTTCCTGCCTAACTGTTGATCCAGAGGAAGGCAAAAAAAAAACCCACCAGAATTATGAAAAAAATAATTCCTTCCTGGTAATCAAAAATATCCCTGGATCAACTCTACTTTATGTATCAATACCAGTAACCTGCAACATCCCTTGTTTTCAGAAACACATCCAGCTTTCTTTTGAAACTATCCAACGAACCTGCCATAACAACATCCATTGGAAGACAGTTCCATAGTTTTACTGTTCTCACAGTGAAAAACCCTTTCCGAATTTGAAGACTTAACTTCTTTTCTTCAAGTCTTAAGGGATGTCCGTGTGTCCTCTGACATGATCTTTTGGTGAACAATGCCCCAAATTTATTGTATGGCCTGTTAATGTATTTATGCACAGTAATCCTATCCCCACGCAAGTGTCTTTTCTCTATTGTACTTAATTGTAACTTATCCAATCTGTCTTCATATTCTTACTTCCCCATTCCCTTTATTTTAGTTGCCCTTCTCTGAACCCTCTCCATTTCCAAGATGTCCTTTTTGTACACACCTTTTGTACAACCTAGGCAGCATTATAGACCGGGCTGAGTGAGTCACTGTAATGTTAAGTATGTGTATTGCCAGCATACTTTTCTATTAGAATCTCTTAGTAACTACTTGGTAATATGCACATAAAGATGGTTGTTCTTGATCCCTGACTAATCAAAAGTGTCATATCAGAAATGCCAGTTGTACATTTGCGGAACATGGTGCTTAACAATAATGTATATTGCAAATCCTTGGGCAGAGTTTGCAAGAATGGTGAAATCTTGCCCATGCTTATAACCTAGAGCAATGAATTAGATACTTTCTAACTGCAGACAACTAATGAAAAGCTATCCTTGCTGTGGAATAATAGCACTATATTAGCAATGTATTACATAAGCCCTAATATATCGATACTTTGGATCATTCAGTGGAAACAGTTTTACTAGCTAATGAATGATTTATGTGTTTAAATCATTACTGTCTAGATGATAATGGGGTCTATTTAATAAAATGTGCACAATGCTTTTATTAGAAGGACAGGAAAATATGTACACTTCTTATTAAATAAGCCCAGCTCTACTATGTAACAGATAAAAAAGCAGATATAATGAATATTTGTAAAACAAAGCTGAAAGCCAAAAACTGAGCTCTTCAGAGCTTATGTGGTCATTAATGTATTCATGTTAATATGTATATTTCCTTCAAGTGGCCAGTGTTAAAAATGTTTGTAAACAATTTCAAATTAGATACACGGACAAGGAAACTCTCATCTGACAGACCAGCTGGAAATGTTTCAAAAAAGCTCTTCAGAGAAAAACAGAAACAAAGTGATTGGAACTTCTTTCACAAGGGAAACCCTGAAGAATCTCCAATACCTCATACTCCAGAGAAACCATCTGGAAAACGCAAATGCAAAACCAAGCATCTTGGGGGCAGTGTAGATGAGGAGACGAAGGTACTTACGTAAATATATTTTGTCAGAGAATACTAAAATAGATAATTGGTAACTGCTGTATTGTAATGTGACTTAATGATCCACTATTACTTTAGGTAAAGTGTTGTTTGTAGTGTTAGTTATGGGTTTAATTGATTTTTACAGGTTTCATTACTAGTGGAGAGAGATGAAGTGGCGTTGTCTTTCCAAAATAAAATGTACAATGATCTACATGTGCACTGCACATTGCTGATTATTGCATACTGTAAAGTAATCTTAAAATCAGACCATGAGTTTTTTTCCTTGTAATGACAAAAATTGTATAGGTTACAGGAGAGTCAGCTATTATTTCACAAACTTCAGCTCACAGAATTCTGTTTGCTTTTCACTTTAAAACTGAGGAGGTATAAGATGACTTGCAGTGTTTTCCCAGATTTAGGGAGAACATGTATTTTGATGGAAAAAATATTTGACAATTCTAAAGCATTAAAACAAGATCTCTTTCCCTGCATGCTGACACTGTCCTTATGTAGTACATACCATCTTCTTTGAAGGTATGAAATATGGTTATTTCAGTGCAGATAAATGTCACAGTAAAACTTGCATGGTAAGAAACCACACAAAAACACATTTTATCTTTACATTTATGCTAAATGCACATTAGACAACCAGGGGGAGAGCTGCAATCTCTCTGGTAAGTCTGATTTCCAATATTGAATACTGGATTTGCTCCTGAAAAGTATTTAAAGGGTAACTGTGGTCCAAAAATGACTTTTAAGTAAATTAACAGGGATAGCTTTCCTGAGGATTTTTGCAATTTACTTTCATTATTTATATTAATACATAGTTTTGAAGATCTTTACATTTATATGTGTGATATGGTAGGAGCATCACCAGATCCTCTGCACTTCTGCTTCCTGGTCTGAAACCATGTGACAGTTCCTCTTCCATGTGTCTCCTCCTCCTCGTTGGCCCCTTTGCAGGCCCAACCTGGTCCCTTTCCTTGCAGCTCCCTTGGCCCTTTCCCTTGCAGTCCCCCATGGCTCCTCCCACTCGTGGGTCCTGTGGCCCCACCCATTTGTGGGCCCCATGGCCCCTCCCTTTACAGGCCCATCCTTGCCCCTTACCTTGCAGCCTCTTTGGGCCTTTTCCTTGTACCCTTCTGTGGCCCCTCCCACTCACTGGCTCTGTGGCCCCACTCACTCGTGGGTCCTGTGACCCCTCCCCTTGCAGACCCATCCTGGCCCCTTTCCTTGCAGACCCCTTGGACCTTTCCCTTGCAGCCTCCTGTGGCCCCTACCACTCGCAGGCCCCGTTGCCCCTCCCCCACGTGCACCTCAGACCAATATCCCACCTACAGAAAGCTGTGTAAAAACAGCCATTTCAGCAGAGAAAGAATCATCAGTTTTAAACTTTGATTCTTTCTCTGCTAAAAAGGCTGTTTGTACACATTCTTCTGTAGGGGGGTATTGAGGGGCAAGTGAGGAAGGGGCAATGGGGCCTGCGAGTGGGCGGGGGGCCACAGGACCATGAGTGGGTAGGGCCATAGAGCCTGGGAGTGGGAGGGGCCACAGAGCCCACAAGTGAGAGGTCTCAAAAAAAGCATTGCCATGGGCTGTGCTTTTCTCCCCACCCCCCTCCTACCCTTCAGGCATGCACTGAGCATGTGCCAACCGCAGATTAGAGGAGGAAGTAGTATTTCTGACCACAGATTCAGACCTCCAACCCCCTAACTTTCTGATCAGTGATTTCTTCATATCTTAAGCTGTGCAGCACATAGAGAGGTGGCTCATTTTAAAGGTAGGAACCTGGCCTTTCATTTAAAATAAATTTGTTTGGAGACCACCGTTCCCCTTTAACTCCAGCATGACTTAAACGCCAGCTATTAGTGCAAATACTGGTACTGAATAACTTGCTATGACTGCATAGGGGTTTTTAGGTGATACCTGCTGCAAGTAAGGGGTTAAATTTGCACTAATTTGCATCCATGCTCCCTTGCAATGTGTGCGCTTGCACACACAATACAAAGGACTGTGGATTTGTTGAAGAGAGTCCATGATAAGCCAGCACTGGATCCATGGGGAGTTTTTTCTTCTCTCCTGCAAGTTTTACTTGAACGGGAGGTAAGACATACCGTATATACTCGAGTATAAACCGAGTTTTTCAGGCTGTAAAATCAGCCTGAAAACTTGGTGACTCGCGGTTGATATCTCGAGTCACTACTGTAGAAGTGCAAGATTCATCCGATTTACCTGGAAATCTAGGAGACGTGTAGAACAAGTAGGGAATTTTATATGCTACAGGGACACGTCTGCTCTCCTTTACTTTAACTCATCTTTATCCAATCTGCCAGGCAGCCGCGCCTCAGGTCCTGTACTGGCGCACCGGCCGATGTCACTGCCCGGCGCCAATTAGTACATCAGCCGGCGCGCCAGTACAGGACCTGAGCGCGCGGCTGCCTGGCAGATTGGATAAAGATGAGTTAAAGTAAAGGAGAGCAGACGTGTTCCTGTGCATACGGTACACATTCAGAAAAGCAGCCGTCAGACAGACAAAAACCCTGCAGAAATTGCAAGAATTAAATGTTAGGATTTTGAACAAATGGTTTTGTGATGATTGTAGTGAAATTGCACAATCTCTGTTTATTCCTGTGTGTATAGATCTCTGTGTTGCTTTTAGAATAGGCAGAACAGGCATTTGTCCTGAAACCAATAACTCCTGGAATGATAATGGTAAAATTTCCTATTTGTTCTACACGTCTCTTAGATTTCCAGATAAATCAGATGACTCTTGCACTTCTACACTGAGACGTAGAATCCAGCAACAAACTGAACTGGGTGTGAGGGTGAGGGGGGCATTCAAGATGTTTGGAAACTACAACTCCAGCATGCTTTATTAGCTGGGAGTTGTAGTTCCAAACTCTTGAATGCCAAGTTTCTACCCTTGGTTTATTCTCGAGTCAACAACTTTTATTATATTTTTTAGGTGAAATTGGGTATCCCGGTTTATACTCGGGTCGGTTTATACTCGAGTATATACGGTAGCTCATTTACCTCCCGTTGTTCAGTTAAACTGAAGGTTTAACATTAAGGTTAAAACGTTAAAATTGGTGGACATACCCCTTAATTTCAAACAAATTTAATGTTTATCTGATATCTGGATGCATGAGATCAGGATATGACAAAATCCTGCTCTGTATTGCCTTTCTTAGCATTTCCTGACTAGAGCTATACCTGTATAGAAGATAAAATATTCACTATACAAGTCTTGCAGTCAAAGCACTGTACTAGTGTAGATGGAGCATACAGGTAAATAGTGTATAGTGGATTAAATCAAATCTAAAAAATATATAGTATTTTGCTTAAGGGGTTAGTGCTATACGTAGACTTGATTTAAAGGAATCCAGAGTACTTTAAAATGATTATTACCCCCCAAAACCTCCCTTTTGCGAGGCTCCTAAACTTCAAAGATCCCCCAGAACTTGCTTACCTGACCCGGACCCTCGCCACATCTACTCCGCGGCTGATGCTGACAGCCGCTCCACTTCCTGGTTGCAGCTGACAGTTAGGGCGCAAAATGACGTCATGCCCAATCGCCTGACAGCCGATACCAGGAAGAGAAGCGCCTGTCAGCGCAGAAGTCCCCTGCTCCTGTTTTTGCTTGCAACAAGCTCAAAACAGGAGCAGGAGGCATAGAATAGACAGCGAGGGAGCGGGTCAGGTAAGAAAGCTCTGGGGCATCTTTTAATCTTTAGGAACCTTGCGAAAGTGAGATTTTGGGGGATAATAATCATTTTAAAAGTTACTTATTTTTAGGCTGGACTTGTCCTTTAATCTACTATACACTTATATACCCATATGCTCCATCTAGTACAGGGCTAATGGGTTTCCACACTTTAGAGTGTTTTTAACTTGTTTTATGCACTGATGTTCTTTCACTATGCAAAGGTGTACACATATGTGTATGAATGGCACGGCATGATTATCGTCCGAAATGGCCGTTCATATACATTGTGCATAGTGGGTTGGCACCTGCGATCACAATTGTGTACGAACCTTATGATTCTCTCTTGTCCCCTGTGGTGTTAAAGGGATGTGTAAATAAACTACCCTTTTGAGATGCAAATGGGGGCCCTGGTTCTCTCTTTCTTGGTTTAATGATATTTGATTTGTGTACCAGGAGCACCTGCCCTTATAGGGAGGGCATTGCCTTTTGTAAAGTGGACAAGTACTAATACTATTTTTTTTGTCTGTAGTGCACCGACATCTGTTTATGTGCAACCACTGAACTATGACAGAACTTCGTCTCCCAAAATTATTTAATTCTTTTTATTTTTTAGGGAAAGATTCAGCGCAATAGCCAGTCTCAAAAGGGCACCCCAGTAAAATCTTCTAGGAAGAGCGCAGATCTGGGCACACCTTGCCGATCACGCTGTACCAGCACAATTGGCTCTTCGGATACACCTAGTGCTCAGCATATCCCTCCTGAGGCTCGTAGACTGATTGTAAACAAAAATGCAGGAGAAACTCTTCTACAGAGAGCAGCCCGTCTTGGATATAAAGTAATAATTAACATTTACCATTTAAATATGTGCAATCTATTTAATCTATCTATTTTCAATAATGTGATGCAGCAGCTGTCTGTAAGAAGATATGGGAGGGGGTTCCAACCTCAAGGTACGCAAAAATACATGTATAAATATCCAATCACAGCAGAAGCAGCACTCCAATATATGATTCTTTAGGCTCTTTTATGATGAAGGTACATCATAAAGGAAAATAAGACTTAACTGAGAGAGGCCTGGGGGATCAAAACTTTCTAGGCCCTTTCGCCCAAAGGAATTAATATGAATTTGAATAATTATTGTGGATTTATATAGCGCCAGCATCTTCCATAATGCTTTACAATTGAATGTATTTGTTCACATCATCCAAAGAGCTTAAAACCTAAGCACATTTATTTGACACATACAACTTGAAATAATTAAAATAGTTTAAATGTGCAGATATGCGATTTTTCAGCTTGATAAAGAGTTTGAATGTTATATTGAAGTTCTGCTTCTTATATGATTTTATGTATGTATGTGGCCAAAGCATGCCTGGTAAAATAAGTATTGCTGTTAGCTATAGGTTCATTTCTTGAGGAAAGATTGCTTTTTTTGCTCTGGTCCTCTCCACCTCCCTCTTCAAGGAGTGGCCCCATCATGAACAACAAAGCAGCAATGGAAATTTTAGGTAATTAAAGCTCCATAACTAAAAAGAATGCAGGGGTGAGGACCTAGCAGTTTATATTCTCATCATGGGTACAATTGATGAAATAAAGAGTGGGGTAAGATAAATAATTGACCTAAAATTACATCATGAAAGTTGTAATAGAAGCTTTTCCTCCCTCCTCTTCAATTCCTTATATTGTATCCACAGTTTTTTGGATCCTGATATTGATGAAATTCAGCATGTGCTCTAGGCCTCAGGCTTGAGGCCTAGCAGTTTAAAATACATAACAAAAACAGGAGCTCATTTACAGGAGTGGTGCAGTAAAAGGGACTACTGTCTCTCTCCAATGTTGACTTCCACTGGGGGATCTGGTTAGCCATGAGCAGGGACTCATGGTGTACATCCCCATCACTTATAATTGAAAAAACCTTGCACATAATAGAAGCTTAAGGCCGAAATGCGGGCAGGACAGTTGCCGGCACATCCCCTAGTTAAAAATTTATAAACTTTTTGTGTTATAGTCTTAAAGGGGAACTGTGGTCTCCAAACATGTTAGGTTTAAATGAAAGGCCAGTTTCCTAATTTTAAAACGAGCCATCAACCACCTCTCTACGTGCTCCACAGCCCAAGATATACAGAAATGACTGACCAGAAAGTAAAGTGGTGGGAGGCTGACTTGTGACATTCCTGAGGCTTCTCCTGCACAGTGCCACCGTCGAGCACAGCCTCAGACTCCCTCATTGTGTTCTCACTCTGAAAAGGCTGATTCCACAGAGTTTTCTGTAGGGGTGTCTGAGTAACCCAGGGCCACATGGGGGTGTAAGATAATGGGCCACGGGGGGCCTGCAACTGGAGGGACCATGGGGTCCATGAGTGGGAGAGGCCAGGGGGACTGCAAAGGGGAGGAGGAGACACAGGAAGTGCAGGGGACCTGGTGATGCTGCTGCCATATCACACACAAAAATGTAAATCTTCAAAACTATGCAAAATAAACAATGGAAATAAATTGCAAAAATTCTTAGGGGAGTAATTCCTATCAATTTACCTTAAGTTATTTTTGGACCATAGTTCCCCTTTAAATGCAAAAACATACCCCAACACAGGCATGGGCAAACACATACTGATTCACCACTACACCTACTCCACCCTTCCATATCCATGGCAATCATGCACACAAGAAATATTGAAAATGTACACACTATTTTCCATTGTCTTAAAAGGGAACTGTGGTCTTCAAACAAGTTGATTTTAAATGAAAGGCCAGGTTCCTACCTTTTAAAATGAACCATCAACCACCTCTCCCCATGATATATAGAAACCACTGATCAGAAAGTTAGGGAGTGGAAGATTCTGAATCTTCAGACACAAACCCTAGATCCTCCTTCTAATCTGTGGTTGGTACGTACTCAGTGCAGGAGAAAGCAGAAGAAACCAGAAAGAGAGCGAGTTAAAGTGACTGAAGGAGGAGTGGGAGGGGCCACAGGGGTTTTGAAGGGGACTGCCATGGGGGCCCACAAGAAGGAAGAGACACACAGAAGAGAGACTGTCACATGGTTTCAGAGCAGGAAGTGCAGGGGATCTGGTGATGCTGCTAATATATGACACTTAAAAATGTAAATATCTTTAAATCTATGTAAAAAAAATAATGATAAAAAAAATAATTTTTGGACCACAGTTACACTTTAAGCAATGTTGTTAAGTTTTAAACAACACATGCATGGTGCATTCTGTTCCAAAATGCAACCTATTAAGTTAATACTTACATTTTTGCTTTCTAGTTCTAATTGACCTTTTGTTTTGGGAGAAAAGGCTTGACATTTTTTCTAGAGTGTTTTGCGTCTGTTTAAATATTTACCTTAATTCACTCAGAACCTCACTGCTCCTTTAAATGGGTTAAAGTCACACTAATATAATAATGATCGTTTAGCGTCACTTTAACCCTTAGCTTGCAGTGACACACAGTCACCGCAAGCCATTCAGCAGTGGCTGTGTGGCAGGGCTTGCATAGGTCTTTAACGCCAACTATTTGCTGGTGCCAATTACTTATGTAGGGGGGAAATTCACCCAGAGAGAAATATTTACTAGCCATCCACTAGTAAATACTTTACGAGGAGGTTCATTCATCTATAGCACCTACGGCTCTTGGTTAATCTCCCCAATTGTGTTTTCCACATAAAAATTAATAACCAAATTACTGTAGAAACTTATATGGGGTGTTGCTGTTCTTAATGCCAGTGACATTTAAAAAGATTCTCTCGCCAAAGATTTTTTAGAAACCCTGTATGTAATGATCATTTTCATTATAATACCAGTTTGTATATAGTGATGCTCTTGGAAAGGGCTATTGATTTTGTTTGTTTTGCATTATGTAACCTTTGTATTTAACACTCTTATTTACTTAATTCTATTATTCAGTCCACTCTATACAGATACAAAAGTATATACCTAGTCTTTGAGAAATGCAATATTATTGATTTTACCATAAGTCTTAAATGCCAAAACAAAATCTATAAAACTTAGGGAGATTCACCCATAGCCGCAGCTGCACTGGGTAGTTTTCCCTAACAGAGGTTTGCCAGTGGCTGTGCAGCTCTGGATAAATCAGTGTTACGTTAATACATAATGCCAGCTATACCATGTAACTCCATTCGCGCAGCTGCTGGTGAATGGCTTGTGATGGCTGCATGAGTGTCTCTTAAAGGAAAACTATAGTTAAAAAAATTTACTTTTTAAAAATAAAACGGGTACCTGGGGCAGGTAGGTCGGATTCATTATTCCTACCTCCCAATGTTTTGTTGAGGAGCCTTTAGTGCCTTTGGCCTTCCTGTAATAAAGATAGTGCTGATGCATTCAGGAAGCCTGTCAAAAGCAGTTTTCATTGTGTTGGCACTCCTCATATGAATGTAATTGGGAGGTAAAAAGTACCAATCCTAGGTACTTTTAATTTTATCGGTTTTTGAAAAATCTTTATACGTAGGACCAACAGTGAGATGTCTTTTATTAAATATATTTAAAAGTCTGTGGCCTGACTTACTCTGATTTTGTTGTATCAATGCAAATGAATATTAAAAAAAAGGTTTTGAAATTCAGTTTAAATTCATATTTATATTATCGGCGTATTGTTTGTTAAGAAACACAATTAATTTGCCTATGCTATTGCAGCATCTTAGTAACTGTCTCTGCTTCCATAGGATGTTGTGCTGTATTGCCTACAGCGAGATTCTGAAGATATAAATCACAGAGATAATGCCGGTTATACAGCGCTCCATGAGGCTTGCGCACGGGGCTGGACTGACATCTTGAAAATCCTTTTGGATAATGGAGCTAATGTCAACTGTAGTGCACAAGATGGTACCAGGTAATTCTGTATGTTACCTATGGGATAAATCTCTAATATGAGGTTAAAGAATAATCAGAATCGGAAACCATAGTGAGAACAATCAACTTTAAAATGCTGTTCAGTCCCACTCCCAGGAAGACTGTATTTTTTTTTACTGCCTCCCTGGGTGGATGTTGAGCTGTGGAATTGGGCAGTGACAGCTCACCACTGCACACAGAGCATGACTAGCTTCTGTATTTGTAATGTTAGGTCACACATGTGCATTTAGACCTCTTGTGTTTGTGTCCAACCAGTGAGGTAGGAAAGTTGGCTAATCTTCATCTTTGAGACCAGAAGCAATTGTGCTTAGTGGCTACTACTTTCCAGTATCGGTTGCTTGTTAGTCTACTTATTTAAGGAAGATTTCATAATATGTATTTTTATTCTCTCATATAGAGCTAAACATATTGTGGAATTCTATATAGTAATAGTATTATATAATGTCCCATATATTACAGAGGGTGCACATGTCCAAAATGTACATGGTGTTTGATGATGAGGAACTATAACAGTATACCAAATTAGTAATACAAATGCAAGTTTAAATGACTAGCTCCAGGGAATTTATGTGCCCTTACAGTAGTTAACATTTCTCATGATATTTCTATAGTAGGCAAAACTTGCCAGTCCAGGTATAACAGATGGGTAAACTTAACTGAAACAACCACGTGCTGTAATAAAAGTGCTTAAACAAAGTATTAGTTTAGGGGATGTGACACTAATATAACCAGGATTTGATAGGTTTTCTTTATTCATTTTCTCATTTCTTTTTAACTTCAGGTTTTCTTTATTCATTTTCTCCTTTCTTTTTAACGTCTTGCCTTTTGTTTCTTTTTTTATTGTACAAAACCCTGAAACTTTATAGATTATGTAGAGATGATATATCCACTGTATCCACACATAGCCAAACATACACACACATAATTCCCAATATGCAACAATGGCCACACTTTCAATAATAAATACTAGTTGGTCAGTGGGGCTTATGTGTGTGTATGTTTGGCTATATGTGGAAACAGTGGAAATAACATCTTTATACCCCCTACTATAAACTTTACAATAAAAAAAACCTTTATAAAGATGCTGCATGTCTTACGAGCCTTCTTTCCCCTGGCATGCATCTGCTTGCTAACATGCCTTTTCCATGCACGGAAGCAAGTAAAAGGGTCTGGACTGTTAGCGTCGCAATAAGAATGGATGGTCATCGATCAGCCATTAACACTGCCTTTAGAGGCAAACACACCAATAAGCCTGTGGCAATTCACATACACAACCCCAGAAGGGGAGGCGATAGGGCAAAACTGCTTTGCTAAAGAGAGGCATTTTGAATCAAACGCTTAAAGACACTCACACCATGTTCCTTCAAATGTTTTTTGTGAGATAGCCTGTTTAATTCAGTCCGTGTTTACTCTCCCACACCTCTACAGATTGCGGTTATTTATCGACCACCTGGCCCGACCACTATTTTCTTTGACCACTTCTCTGCTTGGTTGTCCCACTTTCTATCCTCTGACATCCCCTCAATTATCTTAAGGGATTTCAATATCCTCATCGATAACAACACCTCTGCCGCCACTTAACTTCTCTCTCTTACCTCCTACCTTGGCCTTACTCAATGGTCCTCTGCCCAGACCCATTGTAATGGACACACACTGGATCTGGTCTTCATCCGCCTCTGCTCTGTGTCTAACTTCTCCAAATCTCCCTTTCCTCTATCCGATCATCATCTTCTCAAATTTAAACTTGTGTCATCTGTCCCGACCGTAACCTCAAACAAACGTACAGATGCAGAGACCTGCGTAATCTCAACCCCCATTCGCTTTCTGCCCCCCTTCAACAACTGCCCTCCTTCTCTGACCCTGACCTTGCAGCCGTGCACTACCATACAACTGTTTCCAATGCCCTCGACTCTGTTGCTCCCTTATCCACCCGTCGCCTTAGTCGCAAGAACCCACAACCATGGCTTACGGATGAGATAAAAAAAGTTGAAAAGGCAATCCCATATAGCCACACGACGCTGGCGCAAGAGTAACAAGAGTAACAAAAATAGAGACCAGAAGTGCTTTATCCTTAGCCAAACAAAACTACTTCTCTTCACTCATATCCACACAGTCCCATAACCCGAGACAGCTCTTTAAAGTATACAAGTCCCTGCTCTGTTCGCCTCCTCCTCCGCCTACGCCCTGTTTATCGGCTGATGAAATAGCCTCACATTTCACAGAAAAAAATCAAAAATATCCGATATGGTTTTACTATGTACCCTACCTCCTCCATACAGCTTCCAACTCCTACCACCGCACCAGCTAACCTCCCTTCATTGGTTAATCCCTTTAATTGCACCCTAACGAGCTTCACCATTATTACAGAACAGGGACTCTTATCTCTTCTATCCAGGACAAGTCTCACCACCTGCCCCCTTGACCCCATTCCCTCTCATCTTATTCCCCCTCTCCTCTTCCTTCATACCAGCCCTAAACTCTCTCTTTAACTTGTCCCTATCCACTGGGATTTTCCCCCCCTCATTTAAACATGCCGTGGTCTCCCCTATACTTAAAAAACCCTCCCTCGACCCGGCCGCTCTTTCCAGCTACCGGCTCTCTCCCTTCTCCCATTTGCTTTTAAACTACTGGAAAGACATGTGTATGCAGATCTGGTCAGTCACCTGTCTGCTAACTCTTTGACCACCTCCAGTCAGTCTTCCGCCCTAACCAATCCAGGGGAAACTGCCCTCACTAAAGTGACCAATGATCTACTTAGTGCTAAATCTAAAGGTCACTACTCATTGCTCATTCTTCTTGATCTGTCCTCTGCTATTGATACTGTCGATCACCCTCTACTTCTTCAGATCCTGGCCTCCTTGGGTATCCAGGACACTGCACTTTCTTGGCTATCCTGATATCTCTCTGGTAGGACCTTTAGTGTTTTCCACTCTGAAATCAACTCCACCCTTCGCCCCCTCCCTGTGGGGGCCCCGCAAGGCTCAGTACTCGGTCCTCTTCTTTTCTCCATCTACACCTATGGCCTTGGACAACTCATTAGTTCATTTGGATTCCAGTATCACCTGTATGCGGATGATACCCAAATTTACATCTCTGCCCCTGATCTCCCTACTCTGACATCCCAGGTCCCCGACTGCCTTAATGCCATCTCTGCCTTTGTGTCCTCCCTCCCCTCAAACTCAACATGGACAAGACTAAACTTGCCCTTTCCCACCCTCACAATCTGTTCCCCTCCCTAGTCTTACTATTAATATTAACAAGAACGACACACCTATATCACCATCTCCTCATGTCCGCTGCCTGGGAATAACGCTAGATTCCGATCTTTCTCTCAAACCCCATGTCAATTCGCTTGCCAACTCCTGTCGACTCAACTCAAAAACATCTCCCGCATCTGACCCTTCCTCTCGAACGAAGCCTCAAAAATCCTAGTCCATGCCCTAGTCATATCCTGGCTTGACTACTGCAACACCCTCCTGTGTGGTCTACCAAACAACCGCATGGCCTCCGCTTCAAAACATCCTCAACTCTGCTGTCGGCTCTCTGTCTGTCAGTCACTCCACTGGCTGCCCATCACGCCAAGGATCCGGTTCAAGCTGCTTACCCTATCTATAAAGCACTATCCAACACAGCCCTTCATATATGTCAGAGCTGATCACCGATATCGTCCCAGACCCTACCTCCGCTCCGCGAACAATCTCCTCTCATCCACCCTTGTCACCTCTTCCCATGCCCGTATTCAGGACTTTGCTTGTGCTGCCCCTCTCTTGGAACTCCCTTCCTCCGTCTGTCCGTCATTCACCATCCCTTAATACCTTCAAACGTAACCTTAAAACCCACCTCTTCAGGCGAGCATATAACTGGCCTAAACATTACCCTTTACTACCCAATATGATCCAACCCGCCTTTCACAATCCACTGCCAAGTATTTACAGCCTACCGACTCCTGCAGCCTTATGTCTCACCCCATATCCTCTGGACTGTAAGCTCTTTGGGCAGGGTCCTCTCTCCTATTGTATCATGGTATTGCTGTAAGAAACTCATCACTCTGTTTACTCATATTTTGTATTACCTGTGTATGTAATATGTATGACTTTGTATAACATGTATTACCCTGTATGTAATGTATGACTGTTGTACAGCGCCACGGAAGATGTTGATGCTATATAAATTCATAATAATAATAATATATATTCCTATAGTTCCTATATTAGTCGATTCTGAACTATCCATTTTAATTTAATCAAGTGTAACTTTATTACATTTATTGTATTTATATATACACTAAAGGGTTATTTATTCCCTAGTATTGTTATACCATTACTGCTGTCTCAGATGTACATTATGAATAGGATCTCATGATATGCTTAGGCATTTTTAATCTCATATGTAGTACCGTACTTTAATAAACACTGCACTTTAGAAATATTGCACATTACCTTGATGTGGCAATAAACACAGATTGACAAGACCCAGTGTGCCCTGTTATATGTTTGATGGAACTATGAATATGGATTAAATGGTAGCACCTGGCACTTAGACACAGCAATTCCTTGCAGAAATATATTGTAAATATAAACTTATTTAGTTAGAGACCGTGTCAAAGAAGATTTATTCGGGTGTAAGAAGATTCAGCCGGTGGTAAATGGAAAGTTTAGTGTGGTTCGTTGATTTGTGACCTAGGGTCGTTTTAGTTGGTTTTTATAGTATAGAAAAATATTGAAGTGCCGTATTAGTCCAATATATATTGTGGTTAAAGTAAATGGGGTGCAACAGTGGTATATATTCTTATTAACCTTTTTAGCTATTTAGCTGAGAGGTTTTTATAAGAATAGATTCCACTGTTGCTCCCCATTCAAAGTCTCTAGCCTTATGTATTAAATATGCACAAATAATGTAATTGAAAAGCATTATTATTAACTCTGTGCTTGTTCCCAGTGCATTTATTGGGATGATACAGCCCTTCACAGTCCCACCACAATAGCTCTAATCCTTTCCCGTGACTGTCTGTCACCTCCTCAGCCAGTGACACAATATCTCCCGTACTCCTGCTGAGACCCGGGGTGTTACAACAGTCGGTTAGACCATTGGAGGTCCACTGTCAATCCTGCTACAGCAGTGAAGAACATAGGACTGGTTATAATTTGTTACAAAACACCATTAGAATCAATAATGACGGCTTATTACAATTTCCTGTATAATTTCTTAAAGGGGTAATACACATCCTTATGTGTAAAATAAGGATTTTAGAAGTCAGAGAAGATTTTATTTGTTTTGTTTGTGTTTTGTTGTTTGATTTGCTGTGTGGTTAACATCGCCCTCTGGTGTTTGCTTCTTGTACTTGTGAACAGCAGTTGTTTTGCTGTGTTTTATATGATAATGATGTGTTTGATTTTATAATTTTATTTGCTATGTTTGTTGAGGGATATTTATGTGTGTTATTTTGCTAGTGATTACATGATATGAGACAAAGCAGATTAATGATTCTATTGTGAATAGGAATGGACTCGACCCCAAGTTCGAGTTGGATTTTATGAGCTCTTACAAACTTACCGTATATACTCGAGTATAAGCCGACTCGAGTATAAGCCGAGGCACCCATTTTTGCCTCAAAAAATAGAAAAGATGATTGACCCGAGTATAAGCCGAGGGTATACAGTAACCCTAATACCTTTCCACTGTAGATGTTTGGAAACTACAACTCCCAGCATGCTTGGTTGCTGGGAGTTGTAGTTTCCAACCACCTATAGTAGAAAGGTATTGGGGGTTACTGTATGGCATACTGTCCCCCACCCTAATACCTTTCCACTGTAGATGTTTGGAAACTACAACTCCCAGCATGCTTGGTTGCTGGGAGTTGTAGTTTCCAACCACCTATCTAAAAGATAATGTGGGTGTCTGCATGGCATACTGTCCCTCCAGCCCTCCCCCAGTACCCCAGCCCTCCCCCCAGTCCCCCCCCAGCTCACTTACCTGTACCTGGTCTTCAGTCTTCCTCTCTCTGCAATCCAGAGGCAGCCGCGAGTCCGGCCGGCAGTTCCCATTACTGCTTCGCGGCTGCGCGATGACGTCATCCCGCCAGCGTGCGGGATGACGTCATCGGCAACCGCGAGGAACTACTGGGAACTGCCGGCCGGACTCGCGGCTGCCTCTGGATTCAAGGTAAGTTTCTTCTGACCGATTAAGCCGAGTCAAGGTTTTTAGGTTAATTTTTAAACCTAAAAACCTCGGCTTATACTCGAGTATATACGGTAGACTTTTTTGTACTATCGAACTATAAACGTTTGGACTTTTTGAACTTGCAGCTCTTTTTTGATAATTATTGAACATTTTTAAATTGATAACCTCACACTTTAGCGCTCCATAACCCTAGAATGCGGTGTTAGTTAACCCTCAAATTCGGCAATAACCCTCAACTTTACTGCTCCATAACCCTCAAATGCAGCCTTCGGTAACCCTCAAATTTGTTGGTAACCCTCGAAATTCAATGTGGAAGCTCAGAAATAGCCCAATTGTGAGAGAAGTTAGTATTTAAACAAGTTTTGGTGATTGTTTACATGTTCCCTAGAGCCATGTACAGCAAGTTACCATTGCTATTTTAACCGTATTCTATCAGAACTTTTCAAACTATTTGTCCCCATTAACTTTAATGCATCCGTATTTGAACTGAAAGTTTGAAAACTAACCAAACTTTAGGAAGTCGGCCATCTCTAATTGTGAATTATATATATATATTTATATCACAATAATAATAAGATAATATTATTAAATATAAAGGATCAATTTTAAAGAAAGATAAAGGCATTTGTTAGTGCAAAGCTCTGTTAATATATCAGATTTTCGTAATTTGTGCATTTACACCTAACAAAGTATTTTAATAAGTAAAGTGGCACAAGTGCCTTTATTAAAATCACATTAACTGCTACTTTTTTTGCACAGATAGCAGGTAACTGCAATGTGACTTGTTTGAGTAAGTGTTTGTCTACAAATTCTGTCAACTATCGCTCCTTTTTGACCTTGTGGCCATTACTTGGTTATTTGGACCATAACATGTGGCATTCAGTGTAAGCCCAGTCAAAAAATCCAATTCTTTTAGCACTTGCTTGTAAATATTTACTTTTCCCCAGCCTTTTTATTTTTTTTTGATAAGCTACCTTGAATGTGACTATTCCCCCACTTTGAATGTTATTTTTAGCAGAATTTCCTGTTGTCAGTTGACAATCCTTGTGAACGAGTAGCCAGGAGACTGTCACACAATTAAATAGCAACATTTAGTATATTGTAAATTTAAAATAGCTGCGTGTACATAAGGACCACTACCATATTACCTTCTGTTGCTGAAATTACTGTAACACCACAACAACCAATATTTGTTAGTGTGACCATATCCAAAAATTACATTTGCTTTGATATTATGCATTTCTATGAAAGAATGTTAAATACAAAACTATTTCTTTCTCTACAATCTGCAGTTACATTTTTTTATAAAAAGACCGTGCTTCTAACAATGACCTTTTTTGCTGACAGACCCATTCATGATGCAGTGGTGAATGATAACTTGGAAACTGTGTGGCTTCTATTGTCCTATGGTGCTGACCCAACACTAGCTACATACTCTGGGCAAACACCTATAAAACTTGCCAGCAGTGAAGCCATGAAAACATTTTTAAGTGGTGAGTCCAGTTTTATTGCTTTGCCTGTATTAGTTGGGCATATAATAAAATGTACTAAATGTGAATATGATGGCAAGAAACATAAAAAAGAAAATCACAACTGCATCCTGCTACTATTGTGCAAAGTAGAGTTCATGCTAAAGCAAATTGTTTCTGATTTTTATATCCCGCACTCTCGTTAAAATGATACATCTCTTTGATGATATTTCTTATAAAGGTTACTTAAATAAAGGGTAATGAAACCCATGTCATGCCTGTGTGTTTTAGTTTAAAGGACATGTAAACTGTGCCAAATCATTTCCAACTAATCACACAGTAATAAGTATTAATTACCACCAATCTTAAATCTGTTTTTTTTTTTTACTTCTCTGTCCATCCTATCCCTTGTTTTGTTTTTTTTTTTAGCTCTGGGAGTTTGAGAGTTCTTTACTGACTAGCTGTGCCCTGCCCCTTTAAAAAGTAAATCACCCATTCCCAGACCCTCCCCCTGGCACACTACATGTAGAAACTATCCATTCTATAAATGTAAAGCTTATTTCTCTGTCACTGCATGGCTAATTGATTCAGCATTAAGATCAGGAAATGGAATAAGCATTATCTGTTGCTCTGTGCTGTTTCTGTGCAGATAACACCCAATCCTGCAGTTATCTACAAGAGTCCCAATGTAGCACTGTACCTAAAAAAACAATTACAGTCCCCCCACACACACACCTTAAAACTCCTACAGCTAAAAGAAAATCTTACTTGATTTAAGCAGTGAGAACAGATGCCAGTGCTGCTTACCATAGCAAAGCAGTTTTTCTTGGACACAGAGAGAGGAGAAATGCATACTAAATAGGAGTGAGCTGAACAGGACATGAGGAGATCTAGTGACAGGGAGTACTGAGAGCAAAAGGGGATTAAATTATTTTTGGATTGGTATTAAGGTAATGAGCTAGGTATAAATAACTTAACAGCTAAAGTACAATACGTACCGGTGCAGCATATGGTAAATATAAATATATCAAAACGAAGGGTGGATCTAGAGATACCAAAGTACCATTTGACACCATATCCCAAATATGATATGGGCACTCAGGCTGCAGTGGCGTAACTACTGCCCCCGCTGGGGGGCCCGGACGGTAGTAGGGCCCGCCACAAGCCCATAATCCAGCCTCTTTATGCAGCCGATCGTGTGTAAGAAGACCAGACAGGGTCAAAGCCTCCCTCTCCAGGCGGATCGCCGAGCAGGGGACTGCAAAGTTGGCAGATAGTGTAGGCGAATGAAACAGACATACCAATTACATGTGCACCAAACAAACCGACGTACGTTTCGGGGCCATCTTTCCCCTTCGCTCCACTATCTGCCAACTTTGCAGTCCCCTGCTCGGCGATCCGCCTCGAGCGGGAGGCATTGACCCTGTCTGGTTTAGGGTTAAGAACAGTTTTGTGCCTAGGGGCATTACTGTAGCCAACCCCTAGACATGGTTCATTGCCGGACTTAGCCTCTGCTGAAGGAGGCTTTCTTGTGGAGAGTTACGGGAGTTCGTCATCTGGGAGCAGTCCGGTGTGCATCGGCTGGTAGTTGTCTGGCCAGTGGGAGAGCTGCGTTTAGGAACATCAATTTCCTGGATATTTGAATGGCAGTGGAACATTACCCATCTACAGCACAGAGGGTGAAGTCCTCTCTCTAACGGCCACTGTGGGTGAGATTGTTCCCTTTTACTTTTTATTCAGCAGCACTGTTCTTATATATACACTTGGAAACCTTGTTCTATACCTTATATTTGCTGCTATTGGTGACTTTCAGATGGTATATACCTTTTGGGACAGATTTATATTTTCAGACTACCATTACCGGCTCTTTATATGTGTGTTGCATTTGCATTTTTATATTGTATAATGTACTTTGGGGGGCTTAAGTTCCTGGCAGAACAAAAAATATAGAAAAGGATAAAGGAAAATATTTTTTTTCACTTTAGTGTCCCTTTAAAATCCTAATCTATCATCTAACATGTCTAATTATTAGTTATAGGATAGGTGTTCATATAATGTGTGTCATTTGCATAAATACATTATATAAAGTGTAGTAGCAAGTTAAATTAGCAGCAACAAAGTTGTAGAAGTACTTACTGAGCTGCTACCCCTATTTTAAATAGAATATCCAATTTATTTAGTGGGAGCGTGTTGGCTCTCATGCTAATACTCTTGATTGGCAACAAGCCCAGGACATGAATAGCCATTCTGCAAAGGAATGGAGGCAAATATTTAAAAAAATTAGGGGTAGAATATATAAACTTTTATATAAACCAATTTTTTTTTTTTTTTTTTTACTTTTCATGAGTATTAACCCTAGGATTAATACCATAGAAAACTTTATGGTCTTTAAGTTTCATAATTAAACCCAATGATATCCTTTCTTAAAACACTTAGCAATGTAGACTGCCTAGCAGTCTATGCTAGGCAGTGAAGTTATGTCAGATATGAGCTCAGGTTTGCAGATAACAAATACCGGCTGTGGCACAGACACATTTGGGCCACTTTTTGCTGCAGTGTGAACCTAGCCTTTGATACAATGTTCCCCACCCATTCAGCATTTTTTCTAAAAAAGTGCATTGTCTATCTGTTCTGCTTTGTCTCTTTAGGGCTCTAGGATCACAGAGAAAATTCCTTTTCCCAATTCTGTGTCATGCAAACAAGAAAATACCTTGTTTCTGGGTCCTGTTAGAAATACATTTTCTCTGGGATCTAATATGGCACAGGCCCATTCATTCAGCCAAACCAGGCAATCTAACGTTTTTTCTTATGTAGCTGCATGAATAATGGGACTTGCAAATCAACCATTTTCTGCTTGCATATTTTCTTCTTAACTGTTTTGGTAAGGAGAGTTCACAGTCGAGGGATCCACAAAAGCTGAGAAGAGCTGGGTAATTTTATATCAATGAAATACACTATAGATTTATCACCCATAATTTTTATTTCCATTTCTATAGTGACCGAGTACCTTATTATGCCTTATTTGAGTTACAGATTATCTTGGTGATCTCCAAGGGCGTTCTGAGGGAGACCCACATGCATCATGGGACTTTTACAGCAGCTCTGTTTTGGGTAAGTGCAGGCTAATTCTTGGCTCACACAAAAGACTAGTTTTAATTTTACTTGTGTTTTTTTTAGTGTTACTGCTGGGAAAATGTTACATGCCCTGCTTTGTGCAATGTGGGAGACCTGTAGCCTTGTAAAAAAAGAGCAAGTCTTCAAAAATATTCAACTATTATAATAAAATATTTTGTATATTATTTCATATATTGTAACGTTGCTCAGTTTGTATTCCCAATGCTGGTTTTGTGTTGAAATCTTTATTAGTCTGATGGTGCACATAGTCCTATAGATGCAAATGGATCTAGTCAAACCTACTCCGCAATACCCACATTTCCCTCTCTAACAGTTAATCCAGGGGAAGGAAAGTGGAAAAAATTGGCAATCGGAAATATCCCTGGATAAAGTCCACCGTTATGTATCAATACTAGTAACCGTGTTGCCCACTGAGTAATGGCGCACGTACTTAAATTAGGTCAACAAGAAATACGGATAGGCAGGGGTGGATAAAATATGTTTTTAAAAACAGTGCTACAATATATTGAAACCTGTTTTACCAATTAGACCACCTCCAGTGATTAATGCACAGAGAGCTGGTATCGCTCTCTATTGCCTCCTCTAGGCAATGCACTAAGCAGATAGCAGCTGTCGGTGCATAGTGAATGGAGTTTACCCATTCCAAATCTTTAACGCCAGCGATCTGCTGGCTTTAAAGATTCGGCCTTGAAGAGCCGTAATGTCTCGTTACATACCTTGTGGCAGTTAAGCGACACAGTTTTGTGTACTGCCGTAAGATATGTCTTAAAGTCACATTAGTACATGAGTTAACATGACTAAGACGGTAAAAGCTGTTTATGGCTCTTCGTACATAGCCCTTTTAATGTTTATGAGCTACTACAATATAAATTAAATATAAATAAAGCTATGAATGCACTGAATGTGGTCTTAAACATGACTAATACATTATTTTTAAGAACTGTTGCTTATGATACTCAGGTTTTGTATCAACTGGCAAGTCATTAAGGGATTTTCTGTCCAGAAGACATAATGTTGCTAAGCATCTTTTCATGTTCTTATGTTTCTTTTTGTATACCTTTCTATAATGCATTGGCTAGGTTTAATGTCCTTCTGTCTACTGTATCTATTTTTATCATCACACGTAATGTCAGAGCAGCAAATCAAAGTGAATAGTTTACAAATTTAACTCCTAAAAAAGGCTAAGAGTTTTTAGGAAACCTTCTTAAATTTCTAAATCTTTAGCTGATCTAACCACACTAATACTGTCCGTATTGGAAACACATATTGTACTCTTGCAGGCGGAAAGGATGATGTTTTCAACAATACTCTTTTGGATCCTGCTGAGATTTCTGATGAGGAGGAGCTGGAAGGGAGCAAAGATCTAGAGGACAACTTTTTGTTTGAGTTTTCTGAAATGCCACTCCTGTCTTGCTACAATCTACATGTGTCTCTCACTAGTGGGTAAGTAACCGATTCTGACTGGCCTGGACAATGCAATTTTTAAATATGCTTTTGGAGAAAAAAAATACATTGATGCCCTCTTGTGTACAAAAGCAGAATTACATGTTGTTAACTAAACCAGGCTGAAAAGAAATGTTTGGTTATTTTCATTACTTGTTAGTTAATATTTTTTTTCTGATTATTAAGAGATTCTTTTTCAGGCAGAGAAATTTGTAGAAGAAACAATTTTGTATACACCCCATAGTCTAAAAATATTACCCCAACGCCAATGATTTGTAGGATACCACACCAGTATCTATAATACCTCATAGATAATCAGCCTACCTCTAAGGATAATCGTAATAAAACTAGAAAAACAGCTAGAGGAAAAAACGGCTAGTATAAAACTTAATATTTATTTGATCTTATTAAAAATATGTATCAAAATTAATGTCGAAAGTGATAACTTTGCAGAATAAATACAATCATGCCATAAGTGTGCAGATAATCATGTACAATAAGCATGTAAGTATATCATGCCTTTTACCCCACCTAAACATATAAATAAGTGTATAAAGGGACTCCCATCCACCCCATAATACCTCACCTATCCTCCCATCCACCCCTGCTCCCTCACCTATGGTCTCCCCTACCCTTCTCGGAAGCTTTGGCACTGTCCAATTGACTTTTATCCTGGTACTCTGCTCAAAGTCCTGACTGCCGTGCATGGACAACATTGACTTTTGTGACTGATAAGTATTATGGGGTGGATGGGAGTCCCTTTATACACTTGTTTATATGTTTAGGTGGGGTAAAAGGCATGATATACTTACATGCTTATTGTACATGATTATCTGCACTAATGGCATGATTGTATTTATTCTGCAAAGTTATCACTTTTGACACTAATTTTGATACATATTTTTAATAAGATCAAATAAATATTAAGTTTTATACTAGCCATTTTTTCCTCTAGCTGTTTTTCTAGATGTATAGTTTATTTATAAAGCAACACTTGGGAATGCAGCGCTGTACAGTAACAATACAATAAAGTCATACAAGGGGAACAAATACATAGATAGTTCAGTACATAAATATATAAGGTAAATAGAATTTACTTGTATGTAACTCCCAGAGGGACTGAATTAAGTAACAATTAAGGATTGGGGGAGTAGGGTGTAAACCTGAGACCCTTAACCCTTTCAGTGCCAGAAGAATTTCAATTTTTTTTGCGTTATCTGCTAGAAGAATTTTCAGGATTTTGCCCTTAATCGCTTTAGACTAATTTTACAGTAGGAAACCTTTCAGTAAATCAGGAATATTATACATTGTTTTTTTCAGCACAAAGTGTACTTTAACATGGTAACAGAATTTTGTAACTTTTCCAGAAATTTTACTGGAATTATGGGTAAAATATGTAAAAAAATGAAAAATTTGAAAATTTTCATGGATTTTCCCCATTTTTACTTATAGTTATCTTAAGGTTCGCACAAAAATCTTACTATTTCTAAAAGCTCAGATACTCCCGAATACAACGATACCAGATATATGTAGGTACCCCACTTTTCCTGTACAGGAGACCCCCCCCAAACTAAAACTGCACCTTCAAGAATATTACACCAAATTGAAATGTATAACCACTACTGACAGTTAACATAGAATATCTACTAAATTAACTAAAATATCCCCACAAGTGAGATATTTTTAGAAACTACACACCCGCAGGATTTTACGAGTGAGGTAAGTTTCGATCAAAATGCAGATACCTGGACGCAGCTCTTCGTCCAATTGTAAGTGATTTTATCACATTTTCCTTTTTTTCCTCAACTGTAAAATCAGAGACAAAATCAAATGCGAATTTCAGCTAAAAACTGTGGAGGAAAGTTCAAACGCATCTCAAATATGAAAGCCTAACCCCTCCCGAATAAAACGGTATGCCACATTCATGGGTGTACCCAGAGACATGGCTACCATCTAACCCAGAGCGTGACCAATGCCAAATGTCAGTAGCAGCAAAAAAAATTTAGCCAGTTTTGTATTTGAACAGTCTGCAGTTTTTCCAACTCAGAAATACCCCCACAAACTATATGGGGGGGTAAATCTACACACCTTCAGCTATGTAACGCTGTAGTTCGTTCATTCATACCATCAATGGTGTGAGCGCAGTTCTGCGTAGAAGTTTGCACTTTTACCAGATTTTCCAAAAAAATGAACATCAAACAACATTCAAAAAGGTAGAAATCATGCCAAAACCCCATGGAATGTAAAAAAAAGTTAACAAATATCAATCTCCCAAATGTCCTGAATCAAACGGTATGCCATATGTGAAGTTACACACGCGGACGTGGAAGCGAAAAGCCACAAAGTGAGACAATGCACGATGGCTCAGAAACGGCAAAAATATTTAGCCAACTCAGTCTGCAGTTTTTTCCACAAAACACCCCCGTAACTTAGAAATAACCCCCACAAACTATATATTCCTGAAATTTACACACCTTCAGCTATGTAACACTGTAGTTTGTTAATTCTACCATCAATGTTGTGGGCGCAGTTCTTCGTAGAAGTTCGCATTTGTCTGAAAAAATGAACAAAAAACAACTTCAAAAGGGAGAAATCATGCCAAAACCTCATGGAATGTAAAAAAAAGTTACTAAATATCAATCTCCCAAATGTCCTGAATCAACGGTATGCCATATGTGTGGTTACACACGCGGACGTGGAAGCGAAAAGCCACGAAGTGAGACAATGCACAATGGCTCAAAAACAGCAAAAATATTTAGCCAACTCTGAATTTACACAGTCTGCAGTTTTTTCCACAAAACACCCCCATAACTTAGAAATAAACCCCCACCATATATTTCTCGAATCCACACACCTTTATCTACGTAATTCTGTTGTTTGTTCATTCGTACCATCAATGGTGTGGGTGTGCAGTTCTTCGTAGAAGTTCGCAGTTTTTAGCAGATTTTCTAAAAAAATTAAAAAAAAAAACACTCTCAAAGGTAAAATCATGCCAAAATCCCAAGTAATGTAAAAAAAAAAAAAGTTAACAAATATCAATCTCTAAATGCCTGAATCACAACGGTTATGCCCCTATGTATGGTTACACACGCAAACGTGGAATCAACTAGCCACAAAGTGAGCCAATGAACAATGGCCAATTACAGCAACTTTTCAGATTTGTCAGACTAAACACCCCTCTATATTAGAAAATACCCCCCAAAAAAACATTCTGGAATCTACACACCTTCAGCTACACAATGGTGTGATTCCTTTATGCATACCACCAATGGTGTGGGCGCAGTTCAATGTAAAAATTTCACTTTTTTACCAGATTTTCAGGAAAAATTTATAAAAATACAATTCAAAGTTAAAATCATGGCAAATTTCCATGTCATGTAAAAATAACTTAAATTATCAATCTTCCAAATGCCCTGAATCAAACGGTATGCCATATGCGTGGTGCAGACAGGGACGTGGCCACAACTAGCTCAAATGGGACCCATATACAAGGGTAATTACAAGAAAAAAATCAAAAGTGCTCTGTAATTTCAAACAGCCCCCAAAACTTGGAAATGCCCCCACAAATAAAACCCCCAACTAAATATCAATCTCCCAATGTTCTGGATCAAACGGTATGCCCTATGTGTGGATGTCACAGAGACATGGCCACCAACTAGCTCAAATGGGACGCATGCACAAATGCAATTACAAGAAAAAATCAAGTGCTCTGTAATTGAACAGCCTACCCTTTTTCTAAGGAAACAGTCCCGAAATATGGAAATTCCCCCCGCATACTATATATTTTGGAATCTACACACTTCAGCTAAGTTACGATGCCAAGCTTTCAACATACATGAAGAATTCCAGACCCAGTTATCAAAGAACTCTGTGTTTTAGGAGGTTGTGAAAAATAAAATAAGATGATTCAAGGGTTGAAATCCTACCTAAACCCTTTTGACAAGCAAAAAATGTCAATCTCCCAAATATGCTGCATCAAACGGTATGCCATATGTGTGGGTGCACACAGAGACATGGCCACCACTAGCTCAAATGGGACGCATGCACAAGTCCAATTACAAGGAAAAATCAAAGTGTTCTGTAATTTGAACAGCCTAATCAACTTGGAAATACCCCCCACAAAACTTATATTTTGGAAGCTACACACCTTCAGTACGTGATGGTATCATGTTCGTATACATATGAAGAATTCCAGACGCTGTTATTCATAGAACTCCGTGTTTAGGAGATTTTGTGAAAAAATAAAATAGAGGACTCAATGGTTGAAATCCTACCTAAACCCACTGGCAAGTAAAAAAACCCACTAAATGGCAATCTCCCACATGTCCTGAATCAAACGGTATGCCATATGGGTGGGTGCAAACAGTGACGGGGCCATCAACTAGCTCAAGTGGGATCCATGCGCAATTGCAATTACAAGAAAAAATAAAAAAAAACCACCCCCCACCCCTATCCCCACTCCCACTTTTAGGGTATTTTAGTGAAAACCAGTTAGTACGGAGAGTCACACAAGTTTTTGCACACTTTACTGATCCTAAAATTCAATCTGGTCTTTTTTTGGTACCTCTGCAAAATGTCCTACTAAAATAGGCTTAGTTTCCCTTGAAATCAAAAAATGATCCGCGTTTACTTGGGTTTACTTGTCACTGGGGACATTGGGAAGCTTGGAGAGAGACAAAGTTTTTTTGCTAATTTATAGTTTTAGGGTAAAAAAAAAAATGGTGTGTGTATCACTTTAAGATTTTTTTGTGTGCATTTCCCCTTTTTTTTTTTGGGATCATTCCCAAAGATGATCATCAAATCATCTTAGGGAATGATAACGAACGTGGAATACGGGCATAAATGCCCGTTTTCCAATTCGAAATCTGATCAGAAAAATCACTTTTCCAGGAAGTGATTTTTCATTCATTGGCAATGATCAATAATTTGGTGATCAGAAGTGATCACCAAATTTTGATCTCTGTCCCCATTTTTTTTCTAAGTCTTCACTAAGTAGCAAAGACTTAGAAAAAATCCTATTTGTGAATGGAACTTTGAGTTCCATTCACAAAATGTATAGTAAAGCTGTCAGCATGAGGGTACTAGGTACTGCAGCGTGATCTGAATGGAGATCACAGTGCGGTACCTCAACTAGACCACCAGGGGCAGCATCCTACCACTCTTAGGGAAGACCCCGGTGAAGGAGGAAGTTCAGTGATGTCACCGGGGTCTCCCTTATCGCTGAATTTCCTTCCTGCTCTGCTCTGCCCTTCTCTGCTGCCGGTAAGAACTTCAAAGGGTGCTATCTTCCGATCCCCCCATCGGATTTTCATGAAACCGGTGGGGGATCGAGGGGGCTAGGGGGGCACCTGAATACTGCCCCCCGATTGCCCATACCACTTAAGGAATTTTTTTTTAAAAGGGGAAGCCACAGAACATGAATACACGTTCTGTGGCAGTTTAAACCTTTTCAATGGAGAACGTGTATTCACGTTCTGTGGCACTGAAAGGGTTAAGCAGCCTTTTGTGTATGTGCACTGTCTGCCCACTCTTCCTCCTGATTTTAATCACATGTTCCTTTAAATGTACTGGTCTGAAACAGGATAAAAACTTAGAGTGGACCATGAACTGCTGTAAGTAGTACTAAAGTAGCCTAGGACTAATCATGTGTTTGAAACATAACAGGCATATCAAACAAACAAATAGTGAGAAGACCGAGCAACCCAGAATTTAAGGGCCCGAAAGCGTGGTTTCCTTACATGATTTCTGGGTTGCTCAGTCCCCTCACTGTTTGTTTGATATGCTGGTTGGTTTGGTCTAGCGAAGGACCTGGGGCTTTCTTCCTATATCGGTGAGTTGTATTTAATGCATTTTAAAATGTTTGCATCGGACTGCATTTTCAACACTTATTTATCCCTACAGTGACCAGGGGTTGTCCACCTGGCCCTCCATATAATATGAAGTGAGCACTATTATATGCCTTTCATTTCATTTCTATTTACTTAGAATTCGTTATTATAGACTGATGGGAATGTGATAGCTAACTTTATTCTCTTTCATATGATTGTGTGAAACATAACAGTCAATGACTGGAGTTAGACTGAGAAATATGGCACATGAGCCCCATGGAAAAGTTAATTCACATCAGGCCCTGTCCCGAAGAGCTTACAATCTAAGTACATTTATTTGACACATACAACCTATCAGTATGTCTTAAAGATTGTTGGGGAAACTGGAGTGCCCGGAGGAAACCCATGCAAGCACAGGTAGAACATGCAGATGTGTCCAAGGGTGGAATCGAACTCAGGACTCAGTTCTGCAAGGTATCAGTATTAAAGGCTATGTCCACCCTAAAATTTAATATTTAATATGTTGTTCCCCCTGGTCCCCCAGCCCCAACCGCGTAATTTTTAATTTTAATTTCAGAAAGCCCCCCCCAAACTCTACTTACCTCCCCTTTCCTTCGCTGCGCTCCCGGCCCTCTGCTTGCGAGGAAATGCAAGCGGAGGGGCGGGACCGGCAGCCGCGTCTGTGATTGGCTGAGCGGCAGCCAATCACGGACGCGGCTGCCGGCAGCTCACTTCCACGTAGGAAAGCGGAGAGGTAAGTAAAACATTGGGGAGCTTTCTAAAAATAAAAAGATGCGGTTGGGGCTGGGGGACATGGGGAAGGGATAGCAGAAGGGGATTAACGCTAGGGGGAGGGATAGCAGAACGAGAGGGAGGGGGGGGGGGAAGGGCTGCAGCACGCATGGCAGGAATCTCCGGGAGGCCGGTAGCAGGCAGTGTCCTATAGGACTGCTAGCCTCTGGTGGTCAGTTTTTGGAACTTTGGGGGGGGGGACTACAGGAGAACCAGATGGAGTTGGGATGTGAGGTAAGGATTAAAATACACTACATGGTGGGGCCAGTAGTTGGGGGGATTATAGTTTTGGGGGTGGGCATGCCCTTTAAACACTGAGCCACCGTGCTGCCCTCCCAAATTTTAACTGGCACACATCTTAATAAATATAGAACATTATGAGCCTGAAAAACAATAGTGTTCTAAAAAATGTTCAATCAACTGCTATTAGGACATCTTTGAAAAATCGTGATGTGCCAGAAAGTTTTTGCCTTCCTTATAGAGACATTTATAATTGTTCAATTGCTAATGAAGTACCTAACTAACTGGAAGAGTTATGCATACAGGACAAGCTCTCTTTTTTAGTTATGCTATATGTATACACTCCTTGTCAATAACACACGTTGCCTTGATATGAATGAATCCGTACTAGATTCATTTACAAATAAAAGAATGCAAAAAGGTTTACCTGGGGACTTTGAACCAGAGGGGAATCCTATTCACTGTTAAGCCAGTAACATTCACTTGGTAGTAGATCTGTCATATTTGTTTTTTATTTAGCACTGTTATAAATGATAGAGAAAACCCACCACAAAAAATATTGAAAAGCATTTTTGGTCTTTTATAAGACCAAAATATTTATTATTGGAAGGATTTTTTTTCAAATAATTGAAAATCTTATTTATTTCCCAAGACAGGGAACTGGTTGCTGTTCTCAGATGTTCTGAAACGCCTCAAACTTCCTCCGCATATTCCAGGCAAGGTTCCCGCCACTTTGAAATTGCTAGAATGCAAAAGAAGGAATTCACAAAGCAAGTGGTACAAGCCAACTTCTAACAGCCATGGAAGGCTCAGATCGTGGGCCTCAGGACATGGGGGACATTGTAGAGCTGGTGAAATAGAGCCAGAGCTGCTTCAACTTTTGGGCTCATCAGTAGAATTTCAGTGTGTTAACAGCTGACAAGTAAGTGGCCCTTGTTCATAGGACCTTGCAGCTGCAACCGAGGCAATAACCTGACCAAGAGAAGGCGGCCTTAGCTATGCCAGCACTGGTGAATGGATTTCATGGTTTTATCATTTCTTGCCATCCTGTGTTTATATGGATAATTTCTATTAGTTTGCTCAGTGGCAACCCCAATTAGTTTGTAATTATTGTGACTTCCAACAAAGATATGTGATTCTTTTGTTGCACTTCCTAGTGGCCACTTGGTGTCCTCTCAGTGAGTTTCTGAGCAGGCCGCTAAGGTCAAAATGTATAGGTGAATTAAATGTTAATTTTTTGTGTTTAAGGGAAGGAATCACAACTCGTCCTGTTTTCTTCATCCATCTAGTTTTCCTGTACTTACTAATTATCATATTCACTATGTTGTGTGAAAGTCTTTGTGACCTCTTTCCTGTCAGTCTTTGTGATCCATATTTTTATTTTACGTAAACCTTTTTCAGTAAGTCTTCACATGTCATGAATTTGGCCAACTTTGGTCATGTGTATTAAAAAATGCACATGAAGCACCAGTTCAATTATGAGACAACATTGTTCATCCAGTCGATCCACAAAGCCCTCAGAACAGGAAGACAATCATGGTTCTTTGACAGAAGAACCTTTAGATAAAAGCTTACTGCAACCTAGAAGGCCAATGAACTGAATTTTGTATGGTCTCTTTGCTCATTCAAAGACATGAGTGATAGTTGCTCACTGTAATCTATCAAGCGGGCGGTGAAGCCAGGCCAAAGGAACATGGATTTTATCCTAGAAGAATCTGCTCTACAAATAAAATTCTGAGCATTTAAGTGTGCCCTTCTACTGATAACATTCAAATGAGAACATGGGGTGGTTGTTTACTTGGATTTTCAAGAACAATTTTAACAGCCTGAACTAGCAACACACTGCAGACTCTTGCATATGACTAGATGCATTGATTAAGCAGATTTGAGATGGTCAGGCCTTGCAGTCATCACTTGAAATGCTTCTGCCCGGCTTTTTTCAGTGGACTCTTCAAATTCATAAGTAGCATGGCTAGAGACTGGGGAGAAGGAAAATGTGTGAATGTGCTCAGGGCTCTTCTTCCCACCTAATCCAATGCTTCTTACTTTTTATAGTAAATGCTAATTTTAAAGCAGTTTGGAGTGATAAGAAAGTGTGTGACTGTCCGCTTCCACTAAGGAAAGGAAATCGCAATGCCCTTTTTAAAGGGCCAGCCGTGTCATTCCCACGTTATATACACGGCACTTTAACTTCTTTTGAACTGAGAGTTTTCTTTCTTTTTATTGTAAATGGTACAGTTTTATTGTACGGGTGCTAAAAAATGACAACAAAAATATTAATTTCATGGTCTGGACAATCATTATTTAGATAAACGGAAATAATTTTGTGGTAAGGATAAAAATATTCTTGAAGGCAATCAGCAAACCAGATTTATGAGCTTTGGTACTAGAAAGCTGGTGTAGGTTATCTATTTATTTGAAAAACAAACTTAAACGACATGTTCCCTTAAAACAAAAACAAAATGGTGACTTGTCGTTATCAACATCCAACCTTTACCTGCATTTGTAACCACATATACAGTAGAAACACAAGCTATTTTCCATTCTAGAAAAGTTATCTGCCTCCTCCCTCTTTTTATTAGCTATTTATAAGCTTGAGCATGTGCAAAGAAGGAAGCTGGGGAATTGGCAGTCAACCATTGGATGTGATGTCAGCAGTCACAGCATTGATTGACTGCATGGAGAGAGAAGTCAGCTTACTCTGCCAGAATGGGGTCAATAATTATACTTAATTCTAGTTAATAATACATCTAATAATTTGCTGAATATATCAGTTGTGGTTGGGGGTAGGTAACTGACATGCCCTTTACGTTTTAGCATTTATTGTCAAGCAAAACAATTATACTAACGTGTCTGAGAAGTGTTAAAGGAATTGTACAAAAAAAATATATTGTGCCTCAATTCAATCTTTAAATGAACACATGTAAGCAGCATTTACTCTGATGTGTTTGTGTTGCTGCATGACTTCCATCCACTACCGGTACTTGTTTTGCTCAAGCTCCACCCCCAGCCCCCTCCCTATCTAGCTCTCTGTGAGGGCAAGCATGCTCCGTAATCCCTATGAGGGAATTTTCCCAGTTTACGTACCAACTGTCACAATTGATAGTTGGGAAGAATTATAGTTTCCAGTAATGGGTAATTTAAATTTAAAAAAAATCCCAGTGTACATATCTTTTAAGCTCAATATTTATTGTTGGTAAGTCTAAAAAATTATTTTTTGACCACTAAATTTATTTTGTTTTACTGTCTGCTAACATTTTTACGTTTGTGCACATAAATAAGGGGCCTTGTGTAGAACAACCAATAACAATGTTTAAAGGGAATGTCCACCCCTTAGAAAAAAATTTAATATGTTGGGCAGGACCCCCCCCCCCAGAGTCCATTTTGTTAAAATTTCTTAAATATGCCCCCATCAAGAGAAATCATACTTACAAGTTCACGACCCACTGCCACTACCTTCCTCACCACTGCTGCTGCTCCATTCTTTTTCCATTACCGAGCAACAGCATTTGGGGTTCGTCTGGGAATAGCAGTCTGCCATTGGCCGTGACATCACTGTCATGGCCGAGACTGACTGCCTTACCCAGAAGAGCCAGAGAGCCCCGTCAGTGGATCAAGGAGCTTGTAAGTAGAATATCTCCTGCTGGGAGCAGATTTATTAACTTTTACCAAAACGGAATATAGGTTTTGGGGGGGTTCTGCCTAACATATTAAATTGTTTTCTATGGGGTCGACATACTCTTTGAGCATTAAGATGCCTAAACAACTGTGATGGCAGGGACTGATACCTATTGTTTTAATATTTTATTGTATTAGGGATACATCAGAAATTGAAAGCTTCATTGTTCTAGTGGTGGACAATTATTTTGCATATATTCAAAGCCATACTTCTGCTTCAACAATACTTGTTCAGTGCCACAATGTGTTCTAATCCTTTACGGTTTTAAAAGCTAATGCAGCTGTAAAATGGGAGTCTTGTGCAGAAATTATAATTCAATGGCAGTGATATCACTAAACTGGCCGTGACACCCGGAAAAGTGGCCAAGGACCAGCAGATTTCAAATATCTTCTTTTAGCAATGCCAGAGAACAAAGTAAGTATTTGGACATGCCCTTTAATGCTTAATGGCTTTGCTAGGTCACTGCAGTGAAGATATTTATTTGAACCTGGTTAATTTATTTGAATCTGGTTAATGCATTATTGTTTGTAACTGAAATACCCCACATGAAGACAATTATAAACAGTAGATAGATCACACCATGTGTCCTTTTTAGTAACACAAGAAACACAATATATAGTTGTGTACTAAATGATAACAAAAGAAAAGAATTTGTGCTGCCTTTAAGAGTAAATATGTATGTATGAAACCTAAAAGACTAAAAAGTTCCCTGAGGCGCACAGTTTTAAATTGAATATCAAAACATCACCTTTACATGAAATGCATATAAATTAAAAACACAGAGTACATTGTGTAGGAGACTATATAATATCTGGTTATTACTTGACTGTCCTCATCTATATGTCTATTTCAAGTTTAACGATTTATATGTGATGGTAAGTTAATAAAGATGTTTTGATATTTAGTTTAAAACTGCACCTTTTTTTGTCTTGAAAACAACACATAGGAAAGTGTCAGGACAATCTAAGCCCTAGCAGTGTAAGCCTGGTCTGTTAGCCAGTTGTGTAACACTGTT
Organism: Hymenochirus boettgeri; assembly: GCA_019447015.1. Lineage (NCBI taxonomy): Eukaryota > Metazoa > Chordata > Amphibia > Anura > Pipidae > Hymenochirus > Hymenochirus boettgeri. The sequence goes on from CM033476.1 coordinate 180,794,376, forward strand.
TATAAAATATAAACTATCATGATTAAGTAGAATTGTGTTTGAACAATGTGCCATAGAGAAGGGGAAATTAAAGGAAAAAAAACAGCTAAAAGGGAATTCGAGGGGAGAATGGAACAAAAAAGGAGATAAAATGCTAAAAAGACAATTAGGGTGAGCAAAAAATAAAGGCATGGTAAAAAAAAGAGTAAGGGGCATACTATATAAAAAGAGTAAAATAAAAGAGGTAGATTAAAGGGCATGTTCACCCATAAACCTAAATTTTAAATTCAGGTGCAGGACCCCACAAATCTCACTTCTGTTTTACTTCTTCTAAGATGCAGCTAAAGGAATTTACAAGACCTGGGCCTTCACCACTCTGCTGCATATCTGCTGTCAAAGAGGCGACAGCGACGCGACCAGAAAATGTATCACTGCTGCCTTTCCTGCTCATAATGAGCTTGCAGCAGTGGGTGGTACCCAGGCGGTGAGGGACTGGATCTTGTAAGTTCCTTTAGCTTCCTGCAACTGTATGTAAAATTTTGATTTTTGGGTGGACATTTCCTTTAATGGAAAAGAAAGAAACGAGAGAGCGAAACAAAGGCAGAAGAGCTAAAAGAAAAGTGCATACTCAGAATGCTAGCTATAGACCAGTTTTGACTTTATTGATCCATCATTGAAAAAAGTGCCTGAAAGCTCCATAACTTGATCCCTTGGTGATGTCTGTTTAATGGTGCTTCACTATGCCACCCAAAGCTGTCATTCAACGGCAGATATGACCAAAAATGTATTACCTTTGCAGTGAACTGAAAATTGTACTAGTGTTGTTCTCCACACTTATGCCTTCATACACACACCCCAGCATGTACATATGCACACAAACATTTGCACACATATGTAACAGCAAACACACATATACACAACAATATGCACACACCTTAAACTAATATAGTGACATGAACATAAACTGCAGCAACATGCACATACACAATTAAATATTGTGTATCCTCTGACAGGTCCCGTAGGACTAGTACTAAGACAGCTCCTTTACCTCTAGTTCTTCAATAAAACTGAATACCAATTTTTTTTTTTTACCAGTGGAGATACCCTTTAAAGGAATAGTTCACTGCAATAGTGAACTATTCCTTCTCTACATTGATTGAAGCCCAGGAGGTTAAGGAGCTATGCCTTACCTCCCGTTCTTCAATCAACGTTTGGATAGCCAGGAACGAAGCTCAGGAAATCTTACCTTTCACACGATCCAGCAGGGCCGCTCTGACAGTTCACGACTGCTTCCTGCTTCTGTTACGCTATAACGCGCATGCCCGATAATGCGCGCTATAGCAGAACAGAAGCCGGAAGCATTCGGGAACTGTCAGAGCGACCCCGCTGGATTGCGCAGAAGGTAAGATTTCCTGAGCTTCGTTCATGGCTATCCAAACATTGATTGAAGAACGGGAGGTAAGGCATAGCTCCTTAACCTCCTGGGCTTCAATCAATGTAGAGAAGGAATAGTTCACTATTGCAGTGAACTATTCCTTTAAACATATGCCTGGGGACCCATTTTTTTCTTTACCCTGCTATATTCTTAGGTACCGGTTACCACAGATGATGCTTAGTTTCTCTAAGACCATGAAACTGTTAAGTAACAATTGGCCTTAATGCTAACATTAGCAGTTTATTACCAGTTTATTTTTTTGCTGTGATTTAATTACCGATTAAGCAGGATGATGAATTTTAAGGAAGCCTTTTTGTTGTTTGGCTGAGCACTCTCAGAAACTAGAACCCCTTTAGAAGATAAAACAAATGTTATTTTATATATAATTAGACATTAAGCCTGTTACAATAACCGGCACTAGAAGCCCAGAGTGCCCCCTTAGTGTCCCACGGCCATAGCCCTCCATGTCCCAAGGCCAGAGTCCCCCCTTAGTGTTCCAAGGCCAAAGTCCCCCCCTCTGTTCCAATTCCAGAGGCCCCACTGTCCCAAATCCAGGGGCCCTCCTCTGTCCCAAGCAAATTTACCTGCAGTCTGTTAAATTCCTGTTCTCCCTCTGTGTGTTTCCTGTGTTTCTCCCTCTAGTGGTGAGTCAATAGGAACTGCAGAAACTCTCCCTCTAGTGGTGAGTCAATAGGAAATGCAGAGACTCTCCTAGTGGTGAGTCAATAGGAACTGCAGAGCCTCTCCCTCTAGTGGTGAGTCTATAGGAACTGCAGTGACACACACTTAGGGTTTTATTATATAGGATTAATTTGGCTTAAAGAGCCAAATTACTGTTCTTGCTATTTCTTCTTTTTCTTCTTCCGCTTTTTTGGACTGTATCTCCTCTAACAGTTTTTGAGCTAAAGACATGAAATTCGGTACAGACGTGCGAGTCATTCCTTAGCTATTACCTAGCTAAGGAATCCGAGGAAGCGTTACGGCGTTATCAGCGAATTATGGGACTTTTTTTCCCATAGACTATAATGGTAACAATCCTCAAATGTGAATATTTCTTAACATGGTCTTAAACACAAACGCGGATACCCCCAACCCCCCACACAGACACAGGTACACCCACTTACTGACCAACCTTTCCCATTCCCATGGAAGCCATACTTAAAGGACAACTAAAGCCACAGAACAACACTGAACCAGAAGGCAGAACACCTTGATATAAAGCCAGTAATCTGTGTCTTACCTCTTATTTTGATGTGGGCGCTGGGAAATTTACCTAAATAATATATGGTTTGTGCTTAACATCACAGCATTCTAAATATCACACAGTCTGGTCAACGACCATTATGTTGTGCCCATGCTCAGTCCTTAGCTATGGCAGAAACTTGTTACAGTTGGTCACACCCATTAATAATCTCTAGCCAATCCTTTTACAGGACAGATAAAGCAAGGAAGCATGTGACTGAGGTCAGGGGGTGTGGTCTGACACTGCACATACACACAGATACTTAATTCAGTTCTTAACAGGCTTACATTTCATGGCCGCCATATTTAAAGGGTAACTAGTGTAAAAAAAAATTTGATCAATAATCAAAAAAGTTATTTTTTTAAATTCCAAAATGACGCAGGTACACACACCAACTGAGCTACCCATTCATTCATGTGGCAACCATATTTAAAGGGTAAGTATATTAAAAAAAAACACATTTTGACCAATCATCAAAAAAGTATTTTATCCCCCAACCTGACACGAGTACACACACCAACTGACCTACCTTTAATTCATGTGACAGCCATATTTAAAGAGTAAGTAAAAAACAAGTGTCCTCATAATTGTCATTATTGAGTTTAAAAGTTCAAAGTTTATACTTGAACTTTCCCTTTCTAGTTATAACTTGAATTTGTCTTTCCAATGCCTATTGCAAGCAGTACAACAGGGTGCTGATCTTGCGGTGATTTACAAGTAACAATCGCTTCCTAGTCCATATTAGTTTCACCATGTGAACATGTACTGTTTTATATTTTGTCAATCAGGAAGAGGGTGGAATGTATTCAACATGTATCCAAAATCATAATATTGGGCTGCTTACTGTGACAAACCTGTCAAAAGCTTAAAGGGACACTATACTGAAAAAAAATGACTTTTCCTCATCTTAATCTATTATTGAATACATGTATGTAGCACTTACTCTGATTTGTGTGTGTTGCTGCATACCTTCAATCCAGCACATATTTTGTTTAGGAGCAGTATCCCACCTCCCTCTTCTAACCTCTGCCACTTCCATCCGACCTGACTTTTTCCCACAAACCAACTGTCAAGCCTGCACACTGTATACAGCATTCCAACTGTCAAAACTCCGTCACCATTCCAGCTACAGTAAAACTACTCACAGAAGAATAGTTTTTGAGAGCAAGGAATTTGATTGACAACTGAAAAAATACATTTTAGATTAGATATCTAAAGAAATAGGGGGCAGATCAACAAAAACATTATACAGTGGTGGTTGGGAAGAATTATAGTTTCCAGTTCTGGTCAATTTAAAATAACCTAATTTTCAGTATAGATGCCCTTTAAGTTAGAAAGTACTTGTATCAACACCCTTCACAGCATGGAAGATTCCACTCAGGGGCCTTTTCTTTACCTCCATGAGCTCAGGTTCTGTTTGTTACCCAAGTCTGAAGCTGACATTTTCCCTTGCCTGCCAGTACTTTTGCCTTGATTACATTTTCAGCACCTGTGTGATTTCCACTCCCACCTCTTAACCCCTATAATGTATGAATATATTAAGTCATCAATATTTAAATTGGTAGTGCAGCTGATTAACCCTTTCCTAGTAGCAGTATTGTAGTGTGATGTATATAGGTCTGGGTATCTAGTGTGTCAAGAGCTGAAATAATGTATGTGTCACCTACGGATTTCACTCCACCAAATCCGATAGATAAACAATAAATTGCAGGTGAAACATACAAAGACACAGGTCTGTAGCTGTGAATATTGCAAATTTATTGCAAAACATGCGTGCTACATGTTTCAGACCCATTCAAGCACTTGAGGAAGGACAAGTGGGTCAGAAATATGTAGCACGCATATTTTGCAATAAACCTGCGCTATTCACTGTTACAGTGTTGCATGTTTCACCTACAATGTATTATTTAAGTGTTGGAGGGCCATATTTAAAAACTTGCGAGACCGAGGGTTTTCGTTACTGTATGACTGTGGCAGTAGTATACCATGCTGTAAACTACCGTAATGATGTTCTATGGGCGGTCATAGATATATGTTCGCTAGCATACATTTACAAGATTTCCGATAGCGATCATGAATACACGATCACCATACTGATTGCTAAAGAAGGCAATACCACACCTTTATAAATATGGCCTGTAGTGTGAAGGTCTCTAACTCTCCCTGTAGCTTCTTAAAGGGGAATGTTGCAGGGTAGAAAGAGTGTGTTTTTATAGAAACCACATGGTGCAGAACTGTAGGGGGGGGATAGTGAAGTGAACCTGATCTTAGCACAGCTCTGTGCACTGCATCTCTCATTAGTGTACATTCTTAGGGCTAGGTCACACTAGCGTGTTTTTCGCGCGTTTGCGCATGCATTTCGCGCTCGCGATTTTCACTCAAATGGAAATTGCGGGAACGCAAAAAATCCCGCGATTTACGATGAGCGTGCGATTGCGCGTCCCTTCGCGTTTTGGTAACACATATGCATTCACCATTTTTGGTGCGTTAACGCATGCATTTCCATAACGCAAAATGGTGAAAACGCATGCGCAAACGCAAAATGCACAAGAATCGGGCACACAATAGCGTGCGATAACGCTCGCGATTTTGTGCGCGATTCCCGTGCATTGCAGTGTGGCCTCACCCTTAAAGGGGAATGTTGGTACGGTAGTGGGAGTGTGTTTTTATAGAAACTGCGTGGTGCAGAACTGTAGGGGGAGGATAGTGAAGTGAACCAGATCTTAGCACAGCTCTGTGCAATGCATTTCTCATCAGTGTACCTTTTTTCAGGGGAATGTTGGAGGGTAGGAAGAGTGTGTTTTTAATTCAGCTGTCTGTATAAAAACAGCAACCTGTAGTACAGAGCTAAGCTAAGAAATGCATCACACAGAGAAATGCATTGCACAGAGCTGTGCTAAGATCAGGATCATTATATTATCCTCCAACCGCAGCACTGCACCATGTTCTATAAGTGTACGTATTAAAGGGGAATGTTGGAGGGTATGCCACTTGCAGCTCTGCACCATGTTGTTTCTATAAATGTACATATTAATAGGAATTATTGGAGGGAATGCCAATTAAAGGGGCACTGTTAGAGGGATGCAAACATGTTATATATAATTAATGCAGTAGGTGGGCTACCTGTGGGAAGTTTTGCATAAACAAAAACCCTCTTCCAACTAGCGTTCCCACCTTTGCCTTTAAGACCCAAACACATATACAGGCCTATGTAATTAAAAGTTCTTATCGTTAAAAATGGTGCAAATTTTGCCCTAACCAATTTTAAGAACTTTTATTACATAGGCATGATAATATCTACACAACAAAAGGTTGTTAGTATTTTCTTTAGAAGCATGATGGAGGCTGATACAGTTTGTATTTAACGCAATGGTACTTACACTGCAACATGTAGATTTAATACGTGTTTGGGCCTTAAAGGCAATGGTGGCATTTAAAGTGCATTGCACAGAGCTGTGCTAAGACCATGTTCAAGTCAATATGCTGCACCTGCAACTCTGAGCTGTTTTGTTTTTAAAAGTGTACCTTGTAAAGTGGTCAGCTCAATTCTACTGGGGTTGCCACCTTTCGCTTTAAGACTCAAACTATTAGGGCTACTCCCACTGGTTTGGATTGCGGTTTGCGATCCGATTGTGTTAATGGTAGTGCAGGCATGTAATAGCCTATGGGACCAGCCCATAGGCTATGAAGACCAGTCTGCTTCCTTCCTGTCCTCAGTAAGGACTCAGGCATGTTCAGTGGAGCCCTCCCTTCCTCCCACCCTCCAGATGCCTTCAGGCTGCTTGATGCTCTACCAGAAAAATATATTTCCATAGTGTACCCCAGCCCACCCTCAACCACCAAGTTAGTTTTGTAAAACAAGTCACAGAAATATACTTATGCTCCTTCATTCCCTTGGCTGTCTGAATAGTTGTGATTTGCTGACTCTCAGCCAATCACAGATATGGCTGCTGGTCAGGTCCCGGCAAGCAGAGAACAGCCGAGGGGACTAAGGAGTAAAACAGAAAATTTTACTACTTACCGTAATTTTCTTTTCCTGGTCCGTAGCATGGGTTTACGCCCCCTGGGTGTGGCTGACAGATTTATCTAGCCTATAAGAATCCTTCTGCTCCTCCCCTCTGTTGTCTTATGGTCGACTGTCCGAGTGACTTCTGAAACATAGAAAGAAGGGTGGGAAATAGACCACTGCCGTGCTACGGACCAGGAAAAGAAAATTACGGTAAGTAGTAAAATTTTCTGTTTTCCCAGGTCCTACACGGCAGTGGTTAACATGGGATGTAATAAGCTGCTTAAGTAAGGGAGGGAAAATTATATGATGCATAAACACTCTTTATTTGGTTGCTGCTCTTAATATATTTTTGCCAAATTCGGCTTGAGAAAAAACGTCTAAACTATAATGCTCGACAAATGTGGACATAGAAGTCCAGGTTGCTGCTCTACAGATTTCTTCTGGAGAGGTCTTTGCTGAAAAGGCCCATGAGGCTGCGACGGACCTTGTGGAATGCGTTGTAATGTTCCCCGGAAGTAAAGTTGCCTTACTCTCATATGCCTGTCTAATGCATGACTTTAACCAGGCTGCCAGGGTAGGTTTGGATGGTTTATCTCCCTTCTTGTTGCCTGAATGGATGACGAACAAGGAGTCTGTATTTCTGAATGAAGATGTTTGGTTGATATATGTTTTGAGAATTCTCCCTACATCTAGAGACATGGGAATCGAATCTTCATCCTGGGAAACTGATGTAGGCAGTATAATGTCCTGATTTAGATGGAAAGGGGTAACCACCTTTGGTAAAAATGTTGGATCTGGTCGTAAAATTACTCGATCATTGAGAAATATTGTGAAAGGCTCTGAAGCCCTGAGTGATTGAAGTTCTGCTACCCTTCTGGCTGATGTTACTGCCACCAAAAATAAAGATTTGATGGTCAGATTAGCTACAGAACATGACTCCAACGGTTCGAACGGAGATCCTTGAAGATATTGTAAGACTAATGTCAAATCCCAAGGAGGAACTTTACTCCTTACTTGTGGCTTCAGGTGTTTTACCCCCTGGAAAAACCTGACTATAAGTGGATCATAGGCCCATCTGAAATTTGTTAATGCTGAAATAGCAGAGACTTGAGTCTTGAGTGTTGCTAGACTTAGTTCTTTGTTCAAGCCTTCCTGTAGAAATTCTGTGATCATTTCTGATGATGGTTTCAACGCATTAATGAGTTTGGTTTTGCACCATGAACAAAATATTTCCCAGATTTTATAGTAGCGTTTAGAAGTGGATACCTTTCTAGCTGCCATAAGAGTAGAAATAGTATTATCTGATAAACCTCTAGCTCTCATGGTTGAGGTCTCAAGTACCAGGCCATCAGTTTCAGGTTCTCTGGTTCTGGATGAGTTATAGGACCCTGTGTTAGCATCTTGTTGATAACCGGTAGTCTGAATGGAGGGTATTTCGACATACTCAGTTCCCAGCTGAACCATGGTCTTCTTGGCCACCATGGTAGGATGACAATCACCTTGGCTTTCTCGTCCTGAATTTTCCTGAGGATTTTGGGAATGATCGGGAAGGGGGGAAAGATGTATAGCAGTTGTTGAGGCCATTCCATGGAGAGAGCATCCATCCCTGAGGCTTTGGCTTACCAATGCCTGGATATATAATTCTTGACCTGGTGATTCTTGTAAGTTGCCATTAGATCCAATTGTGGAGTACCCCACCTCTGACAAATGGACAGGAAGATTTCCGGATTGAGATGCCATTCCTCTGGGAGAATCGTTTGTCTGCTGAGGAAGTCTGCTCTGGAGTTGCCCTTCCCTGGGATATGAACTGATGTCAGATCCATCAGGTAAGTTTCTGCAAATATGAAAATTTTCTTTGCTGTATTCCAAAGTGGGGAGCTCCAAGTTCCCCCTCTGTTGTTGACGTATGTGGTGTTGTCGGAGCGGATACGAACAGCTTTCCCTTGTATTAGATCCTGGAAAGAAAGGAGAGCATAAAGGACTGCTGAAAGTTCTCTCAAATTCTGAGGTGCTGACTGTAATTTCTTGTGCCACCTCCCCTGAGAAAACTGGAGACCCAATGTTGCCCCCCATCCTACCGGACTTGCATCTGTCGTGATCACTACCCATTCTGGGGTGGCTAGAGATATGGGTTTGAAGTTTGTTGGTATTGTCCACCAAGCTAGGGCTGCTTGGACTTGTTGAGGTATACATATTAGCTGGTTTGGACCGCTCTGTGGCCTGTACTGTTTGTTGAAGCAAATCTGTAGGTCCCTTATGTGGGGCATAGCCCATTTGACAGTAAGGAGTGTTGATGTAAGTTTCCCCAATGTATGCTGACATATCCAGGCGGTTGAGATCGGAAGGTGAGTAAAGTTTTGCATTTGAGATATTATTTCCATTCTTTTTGAATGGGGTAGTGATATTGAAAGATTTGATGAGTTCAGGATGGCTCCCAGAAACTGTACTGTTTGAGTTGGAATCAGTATCGATTTTTTGGTATTTATCACCCACCCATGAGACTGGAGACAGTGAAGGGTCATCTGAATGTGATTTTGGAGAGTTGAATGGCTGAAATTGGATTTTATGAGAATGTCGTCGAGATACATGAATATCTGAATACCTTGAAGTCTGAGGTGAGCAATCAATGGAACTAATATTTTCGTGAAAACTCTGGGAGCTGTTGCTAGACCAAAGGGTAATGCTTTGTATTGGAAGTGGCCCTCCAAAGTGTGAAACCGTAGGAATTTCCTGTGCAGTGGGTGGATAGGTATATGAAGATAAGCATCTTGGATGTCTATTTTTGACATCCAGTCATTTTGTTGTATCTGTAAGGTTACTGACTTTAGGCTCTCCATTTTGAAATGTCTGACATTCAGGTGCTTGTTGACATACTTGAGATTGAGGATAGCCCTCATTTCCCCTGATTTCTTTCTTCTGAGAAAGATGTGGGAGTATACACCCTCTTTGAGCTGTGAAGATGGAACTCGCTCTATTATATCTTTCGCCAGTAAAGAGGAAAGAACTGATTGAAGTGCTTGCCTTGCTTGTTTTACCTGTGGAGTTTTTGATTTGAAGAATCTGTTTAATGGTTGGTTGGACATAAACTCTATTCTGTAACCTTCCTGAAGTGATTTCAGAACCCAAGAATCTGATATTGTTTGAGCCCAAATAGATGAGTCTTCCTCCTATTTTCAAAGATTGGGCTCCCCAACCTCTCTCAAGTTAAGCTGGGAAGTAGATGGCATGGGATTTCTGAATGGTCTGGCTACTGGTAGACTGTTTTTGGCAGAATTGGCTTCAATGAGTTCCTTAAGTCTTGACCCGAAAAGGAGTCCCCCTTCAAATGGTATTGTAGCAAGATTCTGTTTAGATTGGATATCTGCTTTCCATTGTCTCAGCCAGATAGCTCTTCTGGCTGTGACTGAAGAGCTCATGGTTTTGGCTGAAAGTGTTATAGAATCCATGGATGCCTCTGAAATAAACTCATTAGTATATTTAATGTCTGCTAGTTGAAGCATAAGTTCTACTTTAGATTTACCTTCTTTAATGGCTTCTTCCAATTCATTTAACCAGATTTTATTGGCTCTAGCTAAACTAGTAATAGCTACAGATGGTCTAAGAGACGTGCCAGATAACGAGAATACCCTTTTGAGGGTAATATCCTCCTTCCTGTCCATGGGATCCTTCAAAACTGTAGAATCCTCAGTGGCCAGCATGGCTCTCTTTACCATTTTAGTTATTGCTGCGTCGACTTTTGGAGGTTCCTCCCAAAGAGAACTTTCTATAGCTGATATGGGATAAGTCTTTAGGAAGGATTGACTGTAGGAAAATCTCTTATCAGGGTTCTGCCATTCAGCTTTAATTGTATCTAGTATTTGTTCATGTATGTGGAACGTTGTGGCATCCGAATTTTTATTTGAAAACATGAGATCCGAATTAGCGGCTGGAATAGGTTCAGCTATTCTTAATGATTTCCTCATTTTCTTTATGAGATGATCAAGGACTTCTTGTGTTTATGTAGTGTCACATGGAGATGAATCTCTGATTTCTGACTCAGAGTCTGCCATTTCTCCTGGCTCCAAGGCAGAATCTGTTCGGTCCAACAGCAATGGATGAGTAGAAATTGATGCGTTGGATATCATACTTTTTACTTCTGTCATCATGGAGTGGGAGAAAGAAGTAAGTGAAGAATCTATTAGATTTTTTACTGAGGCAAGGAGTTCAGAATCCGGAGTGGTCCTTTGTTTTACACAATCAGCACATAATTTCTTCCCCTTAAGTGTAGGTTGATCACACAGGGCACCTTCAAGGTTTCTATGCTTATGGTAGTGGTGGTCTTCCTCTTCATAATTGGGTGATGATCTGAAAATAAATCACAGATATAAGTTGTAGATATTTGCTTTTTTTTTTTAAAGATGATGCTGCCCTTTGAACTTGAATCTCACCCCCTGGATCTAGAGCTTCTCCTTCTATGAGACATGACAGGCAAGCTGGAAAAGAGATAGTAAGTTTTAGTACCATGAATCTTAAACAGCACTTGTAGACTGCTAATACTCACAGAGTAAGGCAGAATAACAGCTTGCAGCGCTAGCCTCCGACTGCTGCACACAGGAGTTGCGAGGCCTGATCCACAGCAACATCTGAAAAGCATTGCTGTGGGTTTAAATCAATTTTCGCGCCATTTCTCCGGGTCGCGCGAGTGTGACGTCATCAGAGCGCGACTCGCGCTGTATAACGTTAAACCGGCGGTGCGCCAATCCGCCTATCACTCGACCTAGGTGGAGTGTGCTGGAGCCTGGGAAGAGCTGCCCAAGTCCCAAAAAGATCCGTGAAGGGGGTGAGAGCTGCTGATACTGCAGGCACGAGGACAGGAGAACGTAAGACAACAGAGGGGAGGAGCAGAAGGATTCTTATAGGCTAGATAAATCTGTCAGCCACACCCAGGGGGCGTAAACCCATGTTAACCACTGCCGTGTAGGACCTGGGAAAAGTATATTTCTTTGGCTTGATTTACAAAAAGAACATGGCAGTTAGGGGTGGGCTGGTACACTACACTACAGAAAAATAATGATTTTGAGGTGGACATAAAACAATGCCATTTATTAATGTGCCCTTTTTTCCATGGTCTTGGAATTTTGTGGGGTTCTAAAAAGTCTACTAAAACTCACACAGTTCCTGTCTTAGGGCTAGGCCACACTGGCATGATTATCACACGCTTCCGATTGTGTTTGCGATCTGTTAGCGTGTGAGAATCGTAATGGATCGCTATTGCTTTTTAAAGTGGATGGTCACACTTTATGTGCTTCTCTGTGTTACTGTTGTAGTGTGACTGCAGCCTTAAAGTGTATTGAGACTTACAAGGGGCGATGTCTTCAATCTAAAAAAGAGGATTGTGCAATAGCTGCAACCAGTGTAATGCCTCTTTAATGCAAAATGTTTAACAGCAGTTTGCGGATTGGTCAACTCATTAGCAATGTACAGAGAAATGCTACTGGCTTAGTACAATGCCTTATGGGGCAAATGGGAGTGATATTGTGTCTTATTGGTTTTTTTTGCTCTTGACACAGATGCAGCTATGTCTTACCTTCTGTTCTTTAACCAATTGACCAGGAGCTAGGAACGAACCCATCACTGGCTCCATTGAAAAGTCCCAACCACTTCCGGGTTTAGTTAAACTATAGCGCGCATGCACTACAATGCACGCTAAAGTTAAACTAAACACGGAAGGAGTCGGGAATTTTCAATGGAGCCAGCAGTGGATTGTGTGCAAGGTAAAAATACTCACCTTCGTTCCTGGCTTCTGGTTGATTGATTGAGGAACAGAAGGTAAGGCATAGCTGCCTTTACCTCCTGGTCTTCAATCAATGCATTAAAGAAATAGTTCACTTTTTTAGTGAACTATTCCTTTAAACTATATTTATATAGCATGCTTAATAAACAGTTATCAGCAACTGCCACAAGATGTCCTCAGTAGAGAAAGAATTATTAGCTTGTCAGTTACATAGAACAAGCGTTTTGGTAGTGGAAATATTTTCACAAGTACAACTTACATTTTTGTTACTTTCAAAATAATGCTAACATTTCAACACAGTCAATGTAGTGTAGCTTTACACTGATTTGAATACAATATACACTGTAAAGTGCACAAAATATGGGCAATTACAACTTTTAATTCAACATTAAGAACACAGGTGTGCCTTGAGAAAATTTTGCATTACCACGTGTGCCACGGTCTGAAAAAGTTTGATAACCACTGACATTGCACCCTTGTTTACTGGCAGACATTTTTACAAATGTTTTTTTCTTTTTGTTCCCTTACCCTGACCTTTCCTAGCAACTAATAGCTGATCTTGATATAGGAAGCTGTAGTTCTGCACCATCTGGAGAGCTGTAGGTTGCAGATAATGCCACTAGATTATAAACCATAGGTGCCCAAAATGTGCATTTGGCCTTGTGGCCCAGTGGAGTAGGCAGAACTGGGGATAGGTCAGGAGGTAGTGGGCAAATTTGGTTGCAGTCTCATAAGCAATTTAAACTAAAGTTACATTATAAAACATACCATATTGACTTGTTTTTGCAAAATCTGCTTAGCAGATTTGTACCATGGTATGTTGTAATGAGAGGTCACAATACATACAAATAGTATTGATATGCTTATTGCTGTGCTCTGCTCATCTTATTAAAAAAGTACATTTAAAGGGCATGTCCACTCTTTTAAACATTTTTTAGATGCTGTAGGGCACCTTCTCCCAGCCCCAACTGCATCATTAGATTTTCCAGAAAGTGCCCCGATAGTTGCTTACCTCTTACCTCTTTCCCCCGCCGCACAATCCTGGCCCTCTGCTTGCACTGAACCGCAAGCAGGGGGCGGGACCGGCAGCCGCGTCCCTGATTTGCTGAGAGGCAGCCAATCACGGACGCGGCTGCCGGGGGAAAGAGGTAAGGTAAGTCTCTGGAAAATTTAATAATGCGGTTGGGGCTGGAGGAAGGTAACCTACTAATGGGCAAAGGGTTTTAATGGTAGGGGGAGGGCTTGCAAAATGGGAGGGAGAGGGTGGGAGAGGGAGGGGTGGAGGCCTGCAGTGCGCAGGACAAAATTCTCCTGGAGGTGAGACAGGAGGCAGAGTCCTATATGGACTTTGCTATCCTCCTGGTGGCCAGTTTTTCAGACTTTGGGGGGGGGGGGATCCAGGAGAACCATTTGGAGCTGGGATGTAAGGTAAGGATTATATACCGAAAAATAGGTTATTTTAAAATTACCATAACTGGAATCTATAATTCTTCCCAACCACCACTGTATCATTTTTTTTTTGTTGATCTACCCCCTATGTCTTTAGATATCCAATCTAAAACGTATTAGATTTCAGCTGTCAATCAACTGCCTTGCTCTCAAAAACTATTCTTCTGTGAGTAGTTTTACTGTAGCTGGAATGGTGACAGAGTTTTGACAGTTGGAATGCTGTGTGCAGGCTTGACAGTTGGTTTTGGGGGAAAAAGTCAGGTCGGGTGGAAGTAGGAGTGGAAGAGGGAGGGGGGATACTGCTCCTAAACAAAATGTGTGCTGGATTGAAGGCATGCAGCAACATACACAAATCAGATTAAGTGCTACTTACATGTATTCAATTATAGATTATTGTGTCCCTATAAGCCAGGGTAATTAAAGGTAATGTCTAGCCATAAAATAAGTTTATGTTTAGGTTCAGCTACCCCCCCAAACACCATTTTTGCATTACTGATATTTTCTTAAGAGGCCCCTGTTAAAGAGTCTTAGCAGACACAGTCCCTCACCACTCTTCTGCACTACTCACTTCCAATAACCTCAAAAGACAATAAATCTTGATAGGGCACAAGTGTGTGTATAAACAGAATAATATAACACAATCCATTTACTGGGGAGGTGCTAGAATGGGATAAGAAAATAACTAGTAGGCTCAAAAAGAAACAAAGTATCCCATTAAAGTTTCTTCATGGTCAAATACTGTATAAAATCATCATCTAATCATTTATTACACGAGGGACTAATAAATTGACCTAACACATTGTGATTAAAAACAATTTCTGACAGACAGATAAGTCTGCTTTCTATGACTTTACTGGATGTCCTTAGGTTTTGAAACAAAGACTTTATAGAGGTGCCGCTTATTTTCTTGTTTTTCTGATTACCTTGATACCTATGTTATGAACTTTACTGCCACAAGCATTCTTTTTGTATTTATGTATTTTTAATTGTTTTTCTTCATAATGTGTTAGGTCTTATAGTCTTCTTGTAATAAAGGATTTTTTATACAATATTTGAGTGTGCAGAAACTTTAATGGATTACTTTGCTTATCTTTGAGCCTACATCCAATAACCTGACAGCTGCTGCCAGAAAGTGGCTCACTGCTGCTGCTTGTGCTCGAAAATGAGCGTGCAACCGCAGCAAGAGGAGGCGTCCAGGCAACAAAGGATTTTTTTTATTAATGCAAAAAAAAACCCTAAATATAAAATTTTAGTTTATGTCTGGACATGCCCTTTAATGTATTGTCTACACTATATATGAGGTTCCCAGTACAAAATATTCTCTGCACCTGGGTACAGAAAATGAAGTCTTTCCTTTAAAATGTGCCCTTGACATCTGTGGCTGCAGCCAGTGAGAATTTATATTGTGAATGTTTAAATTTACTGCTTCCAGTTGGTTGAGTGACATCTACCTGCAGTAGAAAAGCATGCTCAGTTAAGACTTAAAGGGCATCTATAGCAAAAAAAAATAAAATTTTAAACTGATCATAAATGGAAACTATAATTCTTCCCAACCACCACTGTACCATTTTTTGTTGATCTGCCCCCTATTTTGTTAGATATCCATTTTGAAACATTAATATCATAATGGTAAAACAAGTACTGGATTGAAGGTTCAGTTCCGGAAGTTCGGGTCCAGTTTTAAATAGCTGATTGTGCGTATGTTTCATTCATATGCGCAATCAACTTATTAAAACCTGCACGTCGCTGCACAGATCTTGCAATATGTGGAGGGAGGAGGGAGTCAGGGGCACAGCCCCCAAACTCGCGGAGGGGCGCGAGCCCCTTCTGGTACGCCCCTGAACATTACAGAACCGAAAATATACTGATTTTCCAAAATGAAAGATAAAATGTAGAATAAGTATGAGTAATATAAACAAAAAAATTTAAATAATGATATTTTCTATTGAACTGTCCCTTTTATGTATTTCATTAATGCAATCACAGATGTTTGCTACTGCCAGGTGTCTTTATATAAAGTGCATCAGGATAACCTGGCGTACAGTATATGTTTGCTGGCTTTCCCTTTGGCTTACATAAAATTGTCTCACCACAATAAAATCATAAATTGATCAAAAAATAGTCAAAGACTGGATGTTTTAGTTAAATATGTGCTCACGGGATGTTTGTAGTCTTATCAGAACACACTGGCTTCAGCCGTGATAACTCACTCATGTTTGTGCAACTAATAGAGTCAGGAGAAACAATACAGAGATCTAGCAGGGCGATGCACAGTTTGGCGCTATTGGTTTTCCCGTGCAATCGCTCCGGCGATGCTACATTCGCATAGCGTCTTTCCGTGCATCCCGAAATGGAGTTTCACCATTGCGGGGCTTTAACGTAAGCCACCAGCCGTGAAGGTAAGGCACTATGCGCATATAGCATTGCTTGCGGCGCCTGCGGTGTTAACTTCCGTGTTAACCACGCAGGCGCCTCAATGATGGAGTTTAGGTCACGCTAACAGATATAACATTGGTTAGCATTTCTTTTAACCAATGCACCTCTTGGTGCATCTGGCTGTAAGTGTGGTGTTTTGAAGCTCATTGTCCTTGTTTATTTACAATTTTGTGAATTACACTTTTAGGAAAGAGATTTATGGTTCTCTGTACATGGGGGTTCTAAAGTCATCCCTGCATAAACTAAAATGGATTCACAGAGAGCCATAAATATCCTTATAATTAAAAGTACCGTGATACCTTTTTAAGGACTAACAGTTTATTATAATTGAAATTTTTTGAGGGTTCTACCCTCTTCATCAGTTCAGAACATACTGATTAAAACAAAGGCTGGGTATGTTTTTTCATCATGACTGACTATTCGGCACTAGCAAGCAGTTAGCCAGGATGAATCACTGTGGGTTGTGGCAAAAGTCGTTATTTTTAAGGATTGACATGCCCTTTAAGACATTGATTTTAGTCAAACAATAAAATCATTTTGGCTTCACTGAAAGGGATTGATGGAAAATAAATATTGTCCAGTAACCAAAAAGTAATTAATAGAGTTAATAATGTACCCCCATTTTAATATACAACGATATTAAAAGTCCCATTACCTGCATAAATGTATTTTATATATACTAGAGCTTCTTATCCACCCCTATGTTAAGCCCTGACATCCAGTCATGCATCTCTGACTGTCTCCTTGTCGTCTCCTCCTGGATGGAGGATTCTTGTGACCAGAATTTGGGGAAGGCTGACAGTCTCTAGAGCAATTAAGTTGGTGAAGGGGATTTTACTATCCCCTTACAATGAATTGTTTACAAAATCCTTCTCTTAACATTTACATCCCATCTTATGTTTATTTTATGGAGTTCACATATGTCCCAGTCCCTATACTCATGTCGTCATATAAAGAAACATATTCCTACATACAAATGGTCACAGAATTCTTTGACTTCTAGTATCTATATATTTTCCAACGGTTGTACATTACTCACTACATTATTTACATTCTAGTTAGAGTTAAAGCCATGTAAGGGATAATAGTTTTCCTATCAGTTAAACTAACCATACATGGGCAAATGTTCTTCCGATCGGACCAACTGCAACGATCAGAAATCTGTTTGAACCGCTAGAAACCCCACCTTGTGCCACCTATGTTTCTGCAGATTTCCCCTTCGATATTGAGGACCTGATCTGTGTTTTTCCCATAAACTGATCGATTGCCTATTGATTGTCTATCAGTTGATTGAAAAAATGGCATACACGATATTGATATTTTGAGCAATTCAATAAAATTTACAGAATCACTCAAAATATCGATTCCATGTGTCGGCTTTAGTGATTTCTTTAAAATTAGAATATTTAATCTGATTCGGTTTTGTTCATGTCTTTACATCAAATTTTCATTTAGTTAACCTTACTCATCACTGACACTGACATTTACAGCATCTGTTGAAGAAAAACAAGTCTTTTTGTGTTTTATTCTGTGTTTAAAAAAATGGATGAGGCTTAGGGTACGTAATGAGTTTAATTATCTATAATATGCAACCACTGTTCTGCCTCTGCAAGTCACAACACAAGCCTGGATTATGTATATCAAACAAGTGGTAGCCTCTGAGCAGCTGAATGTTAGACAATCAAATGTAGCCAGGCATGTAATACCTTGTCTCACATGACAATGCTTATTTGAGATTCCTTAGAACACAGAGGATTTCAATATGTTCTCAAAACTAATCTTTAAATTTAACAGAAAATTTCCAAATCTCTGCAACTGTGCTTTATTGCTTCATAAGGTAGAAAAACTTTAAACTATATATGTAAAAGAAATATATAACTTTAAATTATTGATCCATAATCAGCTATAAAAAGGGGGGCCCTAACAAAGAAGTCAAATAAGCATGGATAACTAGTCATGGCTATTGAAATTTAGTGAAGTACATGTGCATAAAATCGGTACAATAAACATGTCTGTGACTGTCACAGTGCCATGGCCAGTTTTGAAGTTCACTGAGTATTTGTCTTCTCACTGAACTATGCACAGGGATAAGTAAATAGAATGCTAACTACTGACACAGCTTTCCCTTTAACTAGTGTATAACATGAGACCCTTATCCAAATATTCTGGCTCTAGAAAAACGTCATGTGAATTCTGGATTGTCCCCTTCCTGGAGTACAACTTGCTCTAATACAACCACAACTAAAGTACCTTAAGGTGGCTATACACCATGCAAACGTTAAAACTTCATGGCAGATTCAACTGGAATTAGTATAGTATAGTATAGTATAGTATAGTATTTGAGGTTGAATAAAGACATACGTCCATCCAGTCCAACCAATCTAGCAATATCCTAATTTCCTGCCTAACTGTTGATCCAGAGGAAGGCAAAAAAAACCCACCAAATTTATGAAGGGGGAAAAAATTCCTTCCTGACTCCAAGTAGCAATCGGAAATTTCCCTGGATCAACTCTACTTTATGTATCAATACCAGTAACTTGCAACATTCCTTGTTTGCAGAAACTCATACAACTTTTTTTTGAAACTGACCAATGAACCTGCCATAACAACGTCCACTGGAAGACAGTTCCACAGCTTTACTGTTCTCACAGTGAAAAACCCTTTCTGAACTTGAAGCCTAAACCTTTTTCCTTCAAGCCTTAAGGGATGTCCTTGTGTCCTCTGACATGTTCTATTGGTGAACAATGCCCCAGATAGTTTATTGCATGGCCCGTTAATGTATTTATACACAGTAATCATATCCCCACGCCCTTCTCTGAACCCTTTCCATTTCAACAATGTCCTTTTTGTACACAGGATTCCAAAATTGCACTGCATATTCCTAATGAGGCCTTACCAATGCTTTGTAAAGAGGGAGAATAACATTTTCCTCCCTTGAATCCATACCTCTCTTTATACAAGACAATACCCTGCTGGATCTGGTTGTTGCCGCCTGGCACTGCTTGCTACCTTTAAGTTTGTTATCCACCAAAACTCCAAGATCCCTTTCCAATAGGGATTCACTAACCACAGAACCATTTATAGTATAAGTAGCACAAGGATATTTAAGTCCAAAATGCATCACCTTACATTTATCAACATTGAATCTCATCTGCCACTTAGCAGCCCAATGTGACAATCTATCTAGATCCCCCTGCAACGATTGCACATCCTCTGAAGTGTTTAATGGTCAACAAAGTTTTGTGTCGTCATAATTCATTATGAATTTTGTTTATAGCAAATACCCTGCTACAAACTGCCTGTTATACTCTATATTATTGTATGGGCCATAGCAATAAGTAAAGGGAGATAATAAGGGCTAATGGAAACCAATGCCCATGACAGTTTTTGTCAGTATGTCATTTTCTCTCACTTCTTACCATGTACATCAGCGTTTCTCAACCAGGGGTCCCTGAGAGGTTGCATGGGGCTACTCAAGAGAAACTGTACAGATTCACCATTGTGATGAATACAGATATATTTTTCTATATAATTATCAATGTTCTATATTTGTATAATTTTGTATTGTGGTGTATTGATATCTGAGAGATAAAACAAAGTAATAATATGTGTATGTAAGGGTTCTCTGAGGTGTGTCATTAGGATAAAAAGTTTGAGAAACACTGGTGAATTTAATTACATTTTTTTAAATTATAGATATATTTATAGATCTATTGTTTTATTTTTTTAGCTATAGATCTATCATTTATAGTTGTATAAATTATGTATTTTGATGATTTGATTTGTTTAGGAGGAAAGGTAAGGGACCTATGGTACTACTGTATGTTTCTTCATTGTCTAGGAGGAAATGTAAGGGACCTATGGTACTACTGTATGTTTTTCATTTGTCTAGGAGGAAAGGTAAGGGACCTATGGTACTACTGTATGTTTCTATATTGTTTAGGAGGAAAGGTAAGGGACCTATGGTACTACTGTATGTTTCTATATTGTTTAGGAGGAAAGGTAAGGGACCTATGGTACTACTGTATGTTTCTTCATTGTCTAGGAGGAAAGGTAAGGGACCTATGGTACTACTGTATGTTTCTATATTGTTTAGGATGAAAGGTAAGGGACCTATGGTACTACTGTATGTTTCTATATTGTTTAGGAGGAAAGGTAAGGGACCTATGGTACTACTGTATGTTTCTATATTGTCTAGGAGGAAAGTAAGGGACCTATGGTACTACTGTATGTTTCTTCATTGTCTAGGAGGAATGGGACCTATGGTACTACTGTATGTTTCTATATTGTCTAGGAGGAAAGGTAAGGGACCTATGGTACTACTGTAATGTTTTTATATTGTCTGGAGGAAAGGTAGGGACCTATGGTACTACTGTATGTTTCTTCATTGTCTAGGAGGAAAGGTAAGGGACCTATGGTACTACTGTATGTTTTTATATTGTCTAGGAGGAAAGGTATGGGACCTATGGTACTACTGTATGTTTTTATATTGTCTAGGAGGAAAGGTATGTGGGACCGCTATAATTGGTAACTAACTAGTACTTGTAATGGTTTTTTAGTTTTTAATATTGTCTAGAAGGAGGGAAAGGTAAGGGACACTATGGTACGAAAACTGTATTCCTACTGAGACTGTAAATGTTTTTGTTTTCTCTTCTCTTTCTCCTTCTTCATTGTCTAGTAGGAAAGGAAAGGTAAAGGAAACCCCTATGGTACTAACCTGTATGCTTCTATATTGTTTAGGAGGAAAGGTAAGGGACCTATGGTACTACTGTATGTTTTTATATTGTCTAGGAGGAAAGGTAAGGGACTTATGGTACTACTTTATGTTTCTTCATTGTCTAGGAGGAAAGGTAAGGGACCTATGGTATTACTGTATGTTTTTATATTGTTTAGGAGGAAAGGTAAGGGACCTATGGTACTACTGTATGTTTCTATATTGTCTAGGAGGAAAGGTAAGGGACCTATGGTACTACTGTATGTTTCTTCATTGTCTAGGAGGAAATGTAAGGGACCTATGGTACTACTGTATGTTTTTATATTGTCTAGGAGGAAAGGTAAGGGAACTATGGTACTACTGTATGTTTCTTCATTGTCTAGGAGGAAAGGCAAGGGACCTATGGTACTACTCAAACAAACAACAGATGTAACCAGCACACGCCTTCTGGGAGATAACACGGGTGCACGCTCGTATATTCACCTTATATACTTCTGTATCAAAGTAGTCCAGAGCAGCACTTACTTTTAAAACAAAATCTTTTATTCACAATTCTTTAAAAGCATTTTCTGCCATAACACATGGCTTTCTTTCTTACAGATAGCAAAGATAGTGCAACGTTTCGAACCACACTGGTTCTTTGTCAAGCCAACAAACATTTGTCATCTGTTTCCTATTTATCCATTTAGGGCAAGTGCCCTCTACAGGTCAAAATTTAACATTGTATAATATTACATCCACATCCATAACAAAAGATATATTTAGCTAAAAGCAATTAAAACATATTTAAACCAAAGCTCTTACATTATATTCTTTATTTAAGCCTCTGGGATAGAGACTATCTAGCTTTCTTATCCACCTAGCTTCAATATTGGATGACAAAAATGTATATAAGGAATTAAATGGTAATCCGATAGATAAAATCAAGGCTGAAATAAAGGATATCTTGTTGAAAGCATTAGAGAAACAAATAATAGATGGTCCATTGTTTAACTATTTAAAAATAGAACACCCCATCACACCAGTAATATATGCCCTTCCAAAAATTCATAAGAACCTTGAGGAACCCCCAGGACGTCCTATTGTCGCTGGAGTGGAGTCGGTTTTTACACCTATCGCCAAGTTTCTAGATAAATTACTCAGACCATATGTATTACATCATAAATCATTTATAATGGATACTAATGACTTTTTGGAAAAGATTAAAGGGGAAGTAGTCCAAGGTGAGGAGGTGTATGTGTTCTCTATGGATATAGAGAGCCTGTACACAAATATACCCCATGAAGGAGGTCTGAGGGCAGTAGAGGAATGTATTCTGGAGGATGAAACTCTGTATGGTGCCCAATGTGGCTTTATCCTTCAGTTAATGAAGATAATATTAAAAAGGATTTATTTCCTATTCCAGGACACATATTTTGAACAACTGAATGGGACAGCAATGGGGTCAAATGTGGCCCCTACATATGTGAATATTTATGTTAATAATTTTGAGCATAAACATGTATACATTAATAATGCCTTTAATAAATTCTGTACCAAGTGGTATCGTTATATAGATGATGTATTTGGAGTGTGGGTAGGTCCATATGATGCCCTTATGGGGTTTCATAGAGATCTAAACAATGCAGGAGCATTAAGATTCACAATTGAGGTGGATAAAAAAACAATTTCATTTTTGGACACTAGGGTATTGTTGGAGTCAGGGAGATTGACTACAGACTTATTCCAAAAGCCAACGGATAAAAATACCCTGTTGGAATTCTCCTCATCACATCCCAACCATGTAAAATGTGCAATACCTAAATCCCAGTTTCAGAGGGTAAAAAGAATAGTAACAGATGAAACAAAATTGGAAAAAAGGTTGGATGAGATGGAGGAGAAATTCAAAAGAATGGGGTATCCGAGTAACCTACTGAAAAAAAGTAGGATAGAAGTATGTAGTAATAAGGAAAAGATGGAAAAAACTAAAACAGAGAGAGTACTATTTGTGACCAGGTTCAGTAAATTATCACAAAGAATTGCAAATGTAGTCAAAAAACATTGGAGTATATTAAGAGCTAATCTCCCAGAAGTAGAATCATTCAAAGAGCCGCCGTTGATCTCGTTTAAGAGGTCGAAGTCAATAAGAGACCAATTGGTTAGAGCAGACTTGGGCTCTAAAAAATGTGAAACACAAATGACATTGACAAATAAAAAAAGAGAAGGGACTTTTCCCTGTCTAACCTGTGCCCACTGTAATAGTCGTATTAAAGGTGATGTAGTATACCACCCACAAAAAGGTACCAAATTTAAAATAAAAGGGTACAATACATGCTTGTCATCATATGTGATATATGCAATTAAATGCCCTTGTGGCAAATTATATATTGGTCAGACATCCCGGCAATTGAAAATACGTCTGAGTGAATGGTGGTACTACTACATACAGTAGTACCATAATACCTATGGTACTACTGTATGTTTCTTCATTGTCTAGGAGGAAAGGTAAGGGACCAATGGTACTACTGTATGTTTTTATATTGTCTAGGAGGAAAGGTAAGGGACCTATGGTACTACTGTATGTTTCTATATTGTCTAGGAGGAAAGGTAAGGGACCTATGGCACTACTTTATGTTTCTGTATGGTTTAGGAGGAAAGGTAAGGAACCTTATTTTTCTTACCATACATATTCAACATGGATTATTACTAAACATTGTTTGGGCTGGCACACCTATGTTATGGAACAGCATTCTGTACTGGACACTGTGCTTAACCACTCTAATGGCTGCAGTTATCCCAAGCAAGTAATCTTAGAGATTCATATTGATAGAGCAGAGTCAAATAAAGGTTTGCTCAAAGGTTGAAGTAACACAGATGTAGGGAGGGAGAAACAATACTACTCTCCCTACAGTGAGAACCGCTGTCAGGATAAAGTAGAGACAGCAATTAGCACAGCATGGTAGTTCTCTTGGTTCAAAATAAGCTTCTACCAGTGACAACTATTCATAGCAGCGGTGAAAATGTTTTCCTCTCTGTTTTTATTAGCTAAAGGTTATGGGCTGGTTGTACGCACACACGGCAATAAAGCCATGCAGTTTGTTTTTGGATACATTTTTTCTATACTGGTGACTTAGCTGCTTGTGTTCCGTTGGCCCTATATTTGCTGAGATTTCTATATTCCAAGACAGTTTTCTTTTTATCCTTAAGGAACCATTGAAACAGTTTGCATGTCTTAGGGAATCCCTTCACAGAAAGTGATTACTACAAATATCTAATCATTCATATCGTAGTTATCAGTTCATCAATATAAACAATTCATAGAAACACAACAGCTAGATCAATAAATGAATATAGCTATAAATATATCTGTATTTAAAAAAAATAATAATGCATTTAAATGTATCACAAGGGTTGGTATTTTCAATTCCTATCACAGTATTTTGAGGAACCCCACAAACCTCTCAGGAAATCCTATTGCTCCCTGAACACCTGAAACCATTGTCACCTTAGTTGTTATATTTAATCTTAAGAGTGTTAACCTATTACACTTTAACTTGCAAACACATATTTTAGTAAAAGACAAGCAGCATGACTTCACATTCAAGGAGTTAAACAAGCTTTTTATATTGCATATAATGTGAAAATTACATTTACGTTACAACTCCTATAGCTCACAAATACACCATCCATCTCCTCTGCTGTTTTGGTGTTCAGCAGTATATTAATCTATAAAGGGAAATTACACAAGGGAAACCACCCATTAAAAACAAAACCTCTTGGTCCTAGAAGCTAGGTTAACATTGGATCATTTCCCCCTTTCCCAGTATGAGTCCTGGTAAGATTTGGTAACATTTCATTTGACTGTTTCTGAATAACTGAAATAGAAAACACTTTAGGGCTGCAAAACATAACAACGTTAGTGACTTTAATGCCAACTACTTGCAGTATCTGTGACTTTAGAAAATGGAAAAAGATTTGGGGGTTCTGGTAGATAACAGACTTAGCTGTAGCAAACAATGCCAGGTAACAATGGCTAGAGCTAGCAAGATATTGTCTTGTATAAAAAGGGGAATAGATTAAAGAGAGAAAAATATTATTCTCCCTCTTTGCAAGGCACTGGTAAGGCCTCATTTGGAATATGTGGTGCAGTTTTGGAATCCCATATACATCTTGGAAATTGAGGCAGTTCAGAGAAGGGCAACTAAATTTATAAGGGGAATGGAGGGGCTTGAATATGCAGGCAGATTAAATTAGTTAGGGCTGTTTACATTGGAGAATCGACGTTTACGTGGGGACATGATAACCTTATACAAATATATTAATGGGCCATACAATGAACTCTCTGGTGCATTGTTTACTAATAGGTCATATCAGAGGACACGTGGACATCCTTTAAGGTTGGAAGAAAAGAAGTTTCATCTTCAGGTTAGGAAAGGTTTCTTTACAGTGAGAATGGTGAAACTGTGGAACTGTCTTCCAGCAGGTGTGATAAAGGCGAGTTCATTGAATAGCTTTAAAAAAGGCCTGGATAAGTTTCTAAAACTAAAAAATATTGAGAATTACTGGTATTAATGCATATAGATCTGGTTGATCCAGGGATACTTTCCGATTGCCGTTTGGAGTCAGGAAGGAATAGGTGAATAGGTTGGACTTGATGGACGTATGTCTTTATTCACCCTAATTACTATGTTACTATGTTTAGAAACTGCTACAATGCCCATCTCAAAGTCATGCGAAAACTTAATGTATTGGTGGAGGGCCTTTCATTGTCAGTAGCCCAATAAGTGCACTACCCTCCTGCTGTTTTCTGTATATTTTCCTTTCCTCTGCAGATTTTTTTATAACTGTAATAATAATAATAATGAAGTGCACCTAAATGACAATGTCTTGCAAGCAGAAGGCCGGGCCGGGCGTCGGAGAAGAGAGGGAAGGTAAGTAAACATCGCCGCACTTTCTTAAATTTATTTTATAGCGGTTGGGGCAGGGGGAAGGCATGCTATGATATGAGGGACATTTTTTATAAGGGTGGACATGCCCTTTACTGTGGGTCTTTGTAGAAATCACTTAACAGGAAAGTGATAAATGAGCATTTTCAATCATACAAAATACCGTAGGTAGGTTAGGATGGCAGAAAGTTGTCTCCCACTTTATCTTTTCTCAATGATATATTTTAATAACAATTAAGAAAGCATGCCATACATGGGGACTTTATTTTGACCAATTCTAAGAATTCAACCTTTTGACAATATAAAGTGGTTGAAAGCAAAGTTCGGGCCAGGCATATCATTTTCCATCTACCCCATTTTCTAGACCAGTCGACAGCAGATTTCAAACTTTTCCCAGTTCAAAAAGGTATACAGTAGGTAATTATTCTATTTTGTATAACATATGTCTCTAGAAATACCAGAAAAACATCTTTTTAGGGTAGAAAACAAATGCTGTATTATTAATTTCCTAGCATAAAAGCACACTAGCAACAGAACTATTGTGTTGTATGTACTATTGTATCTATTGTATGAGTACACACTATTATTGCTACTGTAGGATAATAAAACGGTGACTAATGCCTTTAAAGTAAAGCATGTTAATTGGAAATGTTTGCCTCCCATTGATATATACGTTTTGCAAATCTACCAGTAAAAGGAAACTGAGCAACTTCTTCCATTTCTAGCTACTCTTAATCTTAAAGTTTGGAACAAATGTACATGTTTGGAAATAAGGGGATTATTTTGGCAAGTACAGTATATAGAAAAATACCTAAATGCAAATATAAATATATTCTTGTCTTACCAGGGTTTAATAATAAATACGGTAACACTCTTGCAAAAAATAGTATAAAAAAAGACATTATTGCGTTGGCTCAACAACCAGGCCTGTAAAACCTGGTCTAAATGAACACAAAAGTGATATTTGCAAAAATATGGAAACGTCATTAGCCACACACTTTATTGAGAAAAGACACAATATATCTATATTATATCTATATATATATTAAGATGGATCATTTTAGAACATGTTAAAATAAAAGGCCAAGGTAATTTGGCAAAAACATTGTCCCAATGCTAATGTTATTGGATCTGGACTCTAAAATCCTTGAAACCTCATGGACTTAATGACGAGTACATTATGAATTGTTATCTGTAAAATATTAGTAATAGAAATACTGCTTTATAGGTGCACAGCCTCAGGGGTTTGTTGGTTTGATGTCTCTTTTTAGGGTAAATATCCCTTTAAATATCCATTTAACATTCCCTTTAAATTTTTATTTAGGTTGTGATTACCTTAGGAAATGTATCATTTATGTATTTATTCATAACTTGTTGTGATTACTGCATTATGTATTATATTTTATATTTTACACTTTTTTACATATATATGTGATAATTCTATGGAGGTGGTATTTTAGGTGATTTTACATTGATTTTTAGATATAATATGCACTTATGAGGGTTGAGCGATGTATATTATATTTATATTGTGTTTTGCACTATTATGGCACTTTACTTTCCTGCATGGAAATGGTTAAATAAGTGAGTGAGTTTAGACTCCTCCCACTGTTGTAAAATAGCTGCTGCTTCACTTGTTTATTGTTATTCGTGAGGAAGGGTGGATACGTGTTCCCCCCCCTCCCCCGATTGCTTTGTTTCTGAATAAACTATAGGGGTTCTCCCATTTTATCACCTGTTCAACTTTCTTCCAGACTGACAGACTACAGATCAATAACTGTTTGGTAGCCTGCTTGTTGGAAGCAGCCAACACTGGGCCGCATAATTTACCAATTTTTGTCCAATTTGGACGAAAGTTTGACTGAGACAAAATTACCAATATATTGACCAGATTGACTGGTCGCCATCATTTTTAGGGCCTTATTTAGCAGACAGCTCTACTTTAAGCAGTCTAAAATTACCTGGCCATTCGTTAATCCCCATGCTGTAATATCCAAGAAGTCAAAATCCCAACATAAAAAAGTCGGATTATGGATGAGACAACTCTTATTCCCCTGAGATAGAAGAAAAACGTGTGCTTGGGTTGTCCATTTCTAGGCCTTACCACATAGGGTGTGACTTCCAATAGCCACAACTCTGATCAGATAAAGATATTATATCAGGGAAATGGATTGGATTTTTTAGCCCTGGCTTTAGAAATCACTTACTGTTGAGTATATTGTTCAAGAGAATATTATAGTTATTTTATGTCCTCCCAGTCTTTTCTGTAGTATTCATTATTTAATTTTAAAGGAATTTCTGCATTTGTCTTTTTTTTCCGTTTGGTATTTCTTTTTCTGATACAGAATAGAAAAATAGTTCTTATCACAAAAAATATAGCAGATAAAATTATTATGCTAAGTATAATTGTAATGGTTAGAGACCAAGAAAGTTGGGTCATTTTCTGGTATTGTGTGCATGGGCTTAACAGAATCACTTGATTGTCAATTGTGATGGATTCCTTGTCTTTAATCACTGATTCTAAATAGCTTCTATTGCTAATACTGTGATTGAGGAGAATGTTAATTCTAACAATAGTAGAAAGGGCTTCGGGATATCCTTGGTCACTTGCCTTCACTAAGAATTGGTAAAGGCCGCAATGGTGTCCACTGGTGCTTTCCTTAAGTGTAATGTTTCCTGTTAGGTCATCAACAGAAAAAAGATTTTCAAGTTGACCCATCTCACCAAATCCACTATATCGAATGACTCCATTCATACCAGCATCATAATCAACTGCATGGACTTTAGCTACTGCAGAACCCTTTGAAGTATCTGGAGGAACTAAGACGTATGAAAAGTTTGAGTCTGGCAGCAGTATTAATGGAGCATTATCATTGACATCCAAAACAACAACGTTGACTTTCACTGTCGAAAACATAGGTGGATTCCCTTTGTCTCTTGCTTCAATCCATAACTCGTGTTTCAAATCACTTTCATAGTCTAAGAAGTTTTCAGAGGTTATAATAAAATTCTGATCAATTGAAAAGGCAGCAGTGGAATTTAATAAATGAACAGAAATGTCACCATTTAACCCAAAGTCAGCATCTGTTACATTTATGATTCCTACTTTTCCATGCCGAGGAAGACCTTCAGAAACAAAGAAAGTTATGTTGTCAGCAGGGAATAATGGTGCATTGTCATTTTGATCTAAAATATTTACAATGACTGTGCAAGTTCCATTCCTTGCAGGTAATCCAAGATCAGTAGCTACAACTAGTAGAATATAAGATGCTGCTTTTTCCCGATCTAAAGAAACAGATGCTGTAAGAATTCCAAGAGAAACATCTATTGAAAATTCCATAGGTGATCCATAGCCAAAGCTGTAAGTAACATTGCTATTAATTCCACTGTCCCTATCCAATACAGAAAGCTGTAGTAAAAAAGCTCCTGGACTGTTATTTTCTTCTATAAAAACTTCCAACACCTTTTGAGGGAATTGTGGTGAATTATCATTTGCATCGTCAATGTTAACACTAAGCGATGCTTGATAAATTGTAGAATTGTTAAATATATTGTTCCCAAACACTTGGATGATGTAATTTTGTTCTAACTCAAAGTCTATAGTTCCATTTACTAATAACAAATAGGTGTCTGGAGAACTTTCAGAAACCTTAAGAGAGAAAGGAAGTGTCCCATTTATGTAGATAGGTCTGAGAATACTTTCATCTGGGTCTTTTATTTCTATAATTGCAATAATGGTACCTAAAGGAACATCTTCCCTGAGAGAAACACCATCCTTCTCTTGAGAAGCTAACAATCGAATCTCAAGATGCGGTTCTGTCCTTTTAAATTCTTGTATTTCAACTGTGACAACAGCAAGTGCTGGGGCACATCCAGGACCAATGGCTAAAACAGTAAGTCTATGCAGACGAGGGATATCTTCCTGTAAAGAAGCAGACAGCATCAGGATTCCTGTCATGCTTTCCAATTGAAAGAGATTTTTGGAAGCTGTTGGGACTCTGTAGCTATAAACATACTGAATAATTCCGTTCTCACCAGTGTCTTCATCTGTAGCTATTAGTTGGGTAACTGTACTGTTAACAGAACAGTTTCTGGTAAGATTTACATAAATGTTATTTGTAAGGAAGACAGGACAATTATCATTCACATCCATAATCTGCACTCTAATCAAAGCAGTGCATGATAATGGTGGATGCCCACTGTCTGAAGCAATTAAATCCATATGGTACTCACTTTGTGATTCACGGTCCAGTGGCTTTTGTACAATTAATGAAAGTAATTCAGAGTATTTCCCTAAGGTAAAAATGCCATCTATACTGTACAAATGGTAAGTTAGAAGACTATTTTGTTCAGCATCTGGGTCATTAGCAATATGGTCAATTGGAAACACGCTTCCTATGGCTGCATCCTCTGGAATGGTAAGTAAAATAGTCTGGTCTGTGAAATAGGGAGCGTGGTCATTAATATCCAAAATGTAAATTTTGATCTTTGCAATTTCTGAATGTTCTTCAGAAGAAATAAATGCATCAATTTCAACAAAACACTTGTTTAAAGCATTGAATGGACATAAGGATTCTCGGTCAAGTCTGTTTGCTGTGGTGTACAAATCTCCTGTCTGCTTGTCCAAGTAGAAAAAAGTTGATTTGTGGAGAAGGTTGTACTGCAATGGGGATGATCCCGAGATATTATTGTTTAAAGATCCAATGTAGGTGCCTTCCTCTTGCTCCTCTGGTATAAAAAATGTAACTTCAGATGAAGACTGCACTAGTCGCAGAGTTATACTATGAAGGGTTATAGAAAGAATATACAGAGCAGATGGGTATTTCTGAAAAAAATAGTATAGGACTGTTAGTGTGCATGGATATACAAGTACAGACATTCATCTTTTTTACTCAGCATTCATATAATTTCATAAACTGAATACCTGCAGTATTGTATGCATCTACTAATGTACACATACACACCTACACAAGAAAATACAGCTTAAGGCTAAGGTGTGAAGTGTTTGCACGGAAAGTGTTTTCCCATGGGGTAAGAACAGGAGAAAAAATCATCCACAACTGAGCAACTTTGGTTTCATATTAACCACAGTGTCAATCTGTCAATCACTACTGAAGAAACACTTTCATTTACAGTATACTGGTAAAGCACGATTGGCATGTAAATCGTTACGTACAAGAATCCTTACCCATTAGGTATGCCCGTAGCCTAATAAAGGTGTTTACCAAGGATAGCTGGATAAATAGTAATTTGCTACACACATCATTTCATGTCTTATTAACTGATGCTGCCATAATGACCTGGCTTCAACTTCGTGCTGAAAGCTCCTATAATCATGGGTATATAGGTATATGGAGTGCTGGAGGGGACATAGACCAGTGTTTGCACTGGAACCTATTGTTCTAGACAAGACATGAACCACCTTTAGCTATAACCTAGACCATATAATTTGGGAAGAAGGTTGATAACTTCATAGAGTCAAAGCTCAGAAACATATAATCACAGAAAAAAGACAATATATAGATAATTGTTAGCGAAGTTACAAACTGGAGGCCAGAAGTAGAATTTTAAGCAATGCTTTCTCTTAAGAAAGATGTACAGTAATTCCACATTTCATACAGTTGATCTGTCACAGTAATATGAGAGATCCAATCTACCAAATTCAGTGTGATATGACTTTTATTTTGAATTATTTTTCAAAATTTAAAGTTTCTGCAGATTTGTTCTCTTTTAGTGAACTTGCTATTTAATGGCATACAAAAACTGGCTGATATAAAATACAGTATTAGCTAATTCCGGCCATGAAATGGCATTTTGCAGGAATTTAAATGTTGTTGTAGACACAAGAAAGAAAAAATAAAAAAACTCCTGTATACAGGATATGCAAAGTGCACTGATCACCCGCATAGAACTATTTCTATCTCCCTCACTCCCCTTCTTAATAGTCCTATCAAGAAAACCAAACAGTAACAAAAACAAGTTATTACATCTCTAGCAGTTATATATGAGACAAGATCCTGCCTACGGTAGATGGATCAGTATCTGGTTTTATGTATTTCCCATGCTGCAGCAATATCATAGTTTCAATATCATAGTTTCAAAGAGTAACCTTTGTGTGACCATGGCAGGACATCATTATTTGATCATTTTAAAGTGGGGAATTTGGCTTATTCTTCTGTATACAAAGCTGCACATCTACTAATTAAGCAATCATCACTACAATTATTTTTAGAAAACATTAATACCTGTAAAAGTTCCATCCTTGTACAGATACACAGTGTACTTCTCTGGAAGCAACGCAGTGAAGGTTGGATGAGTTGTATTTGGATTGTAAGGAAATCACCTCTGCTTGTCTGTGTACCTGGGCGGGGTGTAATTAGACCTCGTCTATTGTAGATATTTCCAACCTTTGTAGCCTGAGGTTAACAGCCCAGAGATTGTAAGACTAAACTAAAGATTTTGATTTACCTTGTTTACTTATGTGTCTCTCATCAACCCAAGTATGAAGCAGGAAATCTAAAAGGGAAGCCCAAAGTATAAGCTTTCTGCCACCCACCAGGGAATTCGTGTAAAGATTACTGCAAAGCGAACCCATTGTGTAGCAGACTAATTATATATTGTAGGGCAAAATGTTCTCTACCTGCAAAGATGAAATTTCATCTGCTTTTGTTTAAAATAAGGATATTACAATTTTAAAAATGGCCTCTGTATTCATTATCACACACACACATAAATATTTCTAAATAATTGTTTAGTTGCATTTTAGCTGCAAAACTAAAAAAACATATCTAGGGCTGTTTACATTAGAGAAGCGACGTTGGCGTGGGGATGTGATCACTTTATATAAATATATTATTCGGCCATATAATAAACGCTCTGGTGCATTGTTCACTAATAGGGGAGGACTGGGACCTTTTGCCCTGGGGGGCAAATACAACTAACTGGCCCTTTCACGGTAAATCGCAAAATGTTTCACCATGCCCACTACAATCACACACACTTTGATTAAGTCCATTTTTAAGGCTACTATTTTCATTTTACATGGTTGCCTGCAACATTTCAAGTGTATGATATGGTTAAGATAACTCACAGACTAAAGCTTTGTACACAACGTTTTTATGTCTGGCGAATCAACACCGACCAAATGTATACACACATGCGATTATCGTCTTGCAATTTTCCGTCCATGCCTTGGGCTCGGGGGATGTTCTTCGGCAGAAAAACTGTACATGTGTACAAGACTTAATAAACAGGAGGGCTAACTTAACACTTGCTATTGATCTGGAGAGCTGATGAAACTTGTTAATGATCTGAAGGGCTGACAATACTGGGTAATGTCTGGAGGGCTAATAACACTGGCTAATGATCTGGAGGCCTGATAACACTGGCTAAAGATCTGGATGACTTACAACACTGGGTAATGATCTAGAGAGCTGACACTGGGTAAGTATCTGGAGGGCTGACGTAACACTGGCAAATAAACTGGGTGGCTGACTAACATTGGCTAATGATCTGGAGGGCTGATAACAATGGATAATTATCTGGAGGGCTTACAACACTGGCTAAGGATCTGGAGGGCTGACATAACACTGGCTAATGAACTGTAGGTCTGACTAAAACTGGCTAATGATGTGGAGGGCTGACTAACACTGGATAATGAACTGAAGGGCTGACTAATAATTAATGTGATTATATACCTGAGACCCCCTCCATATATTGTTCTGCTCTCAGCTTCCTTCAGAAGCTGAGAGCAGTTGAGCCAACACTGAGTGTGCAGACCCTCCCCCCGGGATTGGTCCAGACGTACCACCTGGTCAACCACATGACCGCTGTCCTGTTACTCCTCCGGAACGCCATCAGTGAGATCTCTGGTCTGACAAACGCAGTAAAGACTCTACCCAGAGGAGGTGTGATGGTCCCGTCCTGGTTCTTGCCCTGGGAATCAAGAGGAGTACCCATGCTGGAAAAGGTAGTTTTCGCTGACCAGTGCTGTGTTAAGTCCGATCCTGGGAGTGTGGGTCTATGTCCTCTTGGTTTGTGGTATCCGTAGGGCCACTGACAGGTAGATTATTTTCCTTTACAGTGGACTCTTTACTATTGGCTGGTTTCCACTACTACAGACTCTGTGCTATTGAGTTATTCAGTTGTGGGACTCTCTCATGTGTACTATTTACCTTTTGTGATACTATTGATTCATGCTGCTTTATATTTATATTTAGGCTTGATTATGTTTTTATAGATATTTGTGTGTTCTTTCATTAATTACTTTTTTGTACAACATTCCTATAGCGATATATTATTAAATATTGGTGCTTATCCTGCTATCACTGTTATTATGGCATTTGCCCCTCAGCCTACTGGGCCAGTCCTCCCCTGCTAATAGGTCATATCAGAGGACATCCTTTAAGATTAGAAGAAAATACGTTTCATCTTCAGGTTAGAAAAGGTTTCTTTACAGTGAGAACAGTGAAACTGTCTTCCAGCAGATGTGGTAATGGCAAGTTCATTGAATAGCTTTAAAAGTGGGCTAGATACGTTTCTAAAACTAAAAAACACAGGGTTATTCAATAAAAGTTCTTATTGTTAAAAATGGTGCTAATTTTGCCCCAACCAATCAGATGTTAGCTTTCAAATGTTAAATAGGATCTGATTAGTTGGGAATGTAAGCACCATTTTTATTGAATCTCCCTGATTGAGAATTACTGGTATTAATACATTTACTGCAGTTCTGGTTGATTCAGGGATACTTTCCGATTGCTATTTGGAGTCAGGAAGGAATAGTTCAGTCAAAAAGTGAACTATTGCTTTAATGTATTGATTGAAGACTGGAAGGTTAAGGAGCTATGCCTCACCTCCCGTTCTTCAATCAATTCCCCAGGAGCAACGGACGAAGAATGAAGAAACTTTCCTTACTCTCGATCCACTGCTGCAGCAGTGGAAATTCCCGACCACTTCCTGCTCATTGGGCATACACACTATAGTTACTCTGAACAAGGAAGCATTCGGCATGTGTCACTGCTGCTGTGGTGGATCGCGAGTAAGGTTAGTTTCTTCGTTCCTCCCGGTCTTCAATCAATACATTAAAGGAATAGTTCACTTTTTGAGTTAACTATTCCTTTAAAATCAAAGATGCTATTTGGGCATTTTAGATGCCCTTTAAAGCACAAGTTTAGGATTATTCCCAGGGACACTATAGCGTGCAGACAAATACAATGTAAACAGTTTGGGGTTTGGCTTCAACTACAAACAAATAGATATAGAAAACTCCTTTTAAACATCATCATATGGGAACAGCCACTACACATAAGGTGAATTAATGTAGTAGTAGCAGTGTGGCTTTGTCTTTTCCTGTTTACTTTTGTGTGAATATGTTATTTTCTTCTGCACAATACTGTGGGATGTGCTTAGAGAGGCAGGTTTTACCTGTCATTGGACATTCTTGCTCTGCTTTCTGTATTTCCACTCGGGCATTAAGTTTCCCTTTAATGCTTTGAATGCATTACACAATCATGGCATTTTAGTGCAATACTAAAAGACTGATGCTATTTCACTGGCTGGCTTTAGTAAATGGGTCCTGATGTCACAAAGTGCGATGGATTTTAATGATGACTGTCTCTGTCCGAGAGAGGAGTGTGCACTGGACTTCAGAAATGCAATTGAACGGAATTCCAAATTAAGGCAAGACTTGGGCACACAATCTCAGCTACAACATTTTTCATTCTATTGAAGTAATCTTTTAAGCAGGTTTAAGAATATGATTTTATAGATTAAAAGGGGCCATTATACAGAAACACAATACAGTATAGCTATCTATGCGAGCCATATGCTCCATAATTGTAGCCGGCCAATTAATATGTATATAAACAGTGGCTTATTCCTGTATAAAAATTTCAGTGATGATCCAGATAAGGTGATTTTTCCCCCCACTTCTTTTTAAGTATGCTGATACATCTATTTTTTTAGTATAAGTTATTTCAGAGATGGTTCTGTTTGCCTTTACTTAATGATTATGTAATATTTGTCTTTATTGGAAAGAAAGGTTGCTTTGGTATCATCCAGATCAAAGATTCCGATCAAGATCACATGAAAATGGGTTGTGCTTAACAGACAAATGTCTCTTTGAACTAAAAAAATGATGTAAACACAAATCTAAAAGCTGCTCGCTATTTTATAAAAAGACAAGTCTAAACAATGTTGCCTTCTTTTCAAATTCTGAAATAGTTAAAGGGAAACTCAAGACTCAACATAGATACAAGTAAAATGTGCAGAAAATACAATTAGAATTAGAACTAGACTGTAAATATATTGTAATGTTCTTTTTCCCTTTTCCCCAAATAACAGAAACATGTAACATAAACCCAGTAGCATAAAACAGACTATAGAATCAACACAGTTTTTCTGTTCATTTTAATAATCCTCCGCATTATGTGATTTTATATAAACAGGTCAGTGTGTGCTGGACATGACATTTTAGATATACAGGTCAGTATGTGCTGGACATGACTTTTTATATATACAGGTCAGTATGTGCTGGACATGACTTTTTATATATACAGGTCAGTATGTGCTGGACATGGCATTTTATATATACAGGTCAGTGTGTGCTGCTGGACATGGCATTTTATATATACAGGTCAGTGTGTGCTGCTGGACATGGCATTTTATATATACAGATCAGTGTGTGCTGCTGGACATGGCATTTTATATATACAGGTCAGTGTGTGCTGCTGGACATGACATTTTATATATACAGGTAAGTGTGTGCTGCTGGACATAGCATTTTATATACACAGGTCAGTGTATGCAGGACATGCCATTTTATATATACAGGTCAGTATGTGCTGGACATGGCATTTTATATATACAGGTCAGTATGTGCTGGACATGGCATTTTATATATACAGGTCAGTGTGTGCTGCTGGTCAGGTAAAAAAAGGAGCAATCAATTGCACAGTCAATGCAAGCAAAGATGGATCATAGCTCACCACTTGTGCTGAACTTTGTGAGATAATTATCTGTCAATTTAAAAACAATGTTTCTCAGTGCAAAATAGCAAATAATTTAGGTCTGTCACCATCTGCAGTTAATAACATAAAAAGACATAGGGTGTCAGGAGAAACCTCTGTGTATAAATAGCAGAATCCACTTCTGAATGTGAGTGACCTTTGAGCCCATAAGCATTTCTGCATTAGAAACCATCTTGATACTGTAATGGACATAGCCACATGGGCTCAGGAGTACTTTGAGAAATCATTGACCCATAACACATTCTCTGAGAATGACTGACAGACAATGGAAACGTGTTCTGTTGTTAGATGAGTCCACATTTCAGCTTGTTTATTGGAAAATGGATATTGGATACTACATGCCAAACATGAAAAAGACCATCCAGACCGTTATCAATGAAAGGTGCAAAAAACACCATCTGTAACTGTGGGACACATTAATGCAAACGGCATGGGGAATTTCTGTATAAGTGAAGGCACCATTGAGGCGGAGGTTACATTGAAATTTTAGATAGACATCAACTCCTGTCAAGACAACCTCTTTTCCCTGGAACAGGGGGTAAAGTCACGCTAACCGATTCAATACCGCTAAACTATAATCCCTTGCTTTATGGAGATGCACAGGTATCGCTAAAGACCCAGCACAGCTACTGTAAGCCATTTAATACCAGCTTTCTGCCTCTTTCTGTAAGACTATTTAACACCAGATATTAGGGAATAAAACCAATTCGGGGTCTTGCCAGAGTCGCAAAGCTGGTATTGAATCTCTGGAACAAATATATATCCAGATCGAATGTGGCTCTGGGTAAATCTTCCTGTATGTATATTTAAGCAGAATGATGCCAGGTCTTATTCTGAAGATAGAGTCCCTGTGCTTGACTGGCCTGCTAGCAGTGCAGATTTGCCTCCAATTGAAAATGTTTGGCACATCATGAAGAGAATCAGACAATGGTGACCATGGAGTGTTGAGCTGCTCTAGTCCTGCATACAGTACAACTCAGCAAGTCAAAAATTCCACCCCAAAAACTACAACAATTTGTTAGACTTGCCTCTGCCCAAACTTTCTGGGAGTGCGCTGCAGACTTCAGTTCCTAACTTTATCATATTTAACAAATAGAATTTAGGTGAAAACACTGAAAAATCTTTTTTTGTCCTCTTTTCTGTTAAAAAAAAAGAAGACAGACTCTGTGGAGCAGTACAAACTGCAGGTAAGAGAGATTTTTTCATCATCACTTCACTACAGAGAAGAAGTTGCAGGGGGGGTCAACTTCCTAAAACACGACTGACCCACACATTAAGCAGCTGAAGTTGGGAGGGAGGGAACAAATACTGTACCAGCATCTTACTCTAAAAAGACATGAGCCAAGTGGCAGACTGAAGGAAAACCCTCATATTTTGATGGAGTAGGATAAATGGGGTAGCAGCCTGACAGCAGTAAAAGGAAAAGAAATCAAAACTAGACCCAAGAAAAAATAGATTAGAAAAAGGACAAACATTAAACCTCTGTATGTGAACACACACCTACACAGCAACACACATGCAACAACCCTTACATCTGGGGTAGTTGGTAAAATTATTTGTAATTTTTTACAGGCCCTACAGGGTCTGTACATAATTGTGGATCCAGTGCACAACTATGAGAAATGCAAAAGTTTGCTAATGGTAATTGAAGTAAAATAGGTTAAAAGTTAAGACCTTCCAGACTGGGGTTACCTTGACGTGGTTGGAAGGCTTTTCATTCATGTGATCACAGTAATGTATACTAAAACCCCTTTGTTTATAATGTATACCAGTGTGCAGATAATATGATATTGTATGGGGCCTAGGAATGTGCATTGATTATCTTTTCTATGTTTATATAAATGTTTGACCAGATCAGTAGCACTTCCGCTAAATGTAGCTGTAAATTAGCCTAATTGGAGTGCTTCCACAATCCTTCTATTGTATGTATTTATTGGGAAGCCTGGTCAGGCTTCCAAGTGGTAATAGTACCCCAACACGTCCCTTTTATGGGAGGCCCTATGCCTTTAATATAAAGCACTGGATGGATGGCCTCTTTCCTCATTTAAAAAAGCCAAAGGGCTGGGGGGAAGTGAGAAAGCCTGCTATATAGATCCAGTGCGCAACTATGAGAAATGCAAATGTTTGCTGATGGTAATTGAAGTAAAAAAGGTTAGAAGTTAGGACCTTCCAGACTGGGGTTACCTTGAAGTGGTTGGAAGGCTTTTCATTCATGTGATCACAGTAATGTATACTAAAACTCCTTTGTTTATAATGTATGCCAGTGTGCAGATAATATGATATTGTATGGGGCCTAGGAATGTGCACTGATTATCTTTTCTAAGTTTGTATAAATATTTGACCAGATCAGTAGGGCCTGGGGGACCTATCCAAAATTTTGCTGGGAGCCCACAGAGTTATAGTTACACACTACCCTATATTATCCCCACAATAGGTACAAGAGATTTCTGCATATTCTCTGGGGGCAGTCCCAGTGTTGTAAACCACTTTCATTTGTCCAGTGGGTGGCAGGGATTGGGCTACTACACTTCATAATGTGGTAGTAGAGAAATGTACTGTGTTAGCCATTGATGAAAGTAGAGACATCTTGGATATAAAATAATACCTTTTATTGGTTAATGTAGTGATTGAAAATGCAAGCTTTCGAAGCTAAGTGTTTCGAAAGCTTGCATTTCCATTATAGTTAGCCAATAAATGGTATTATTTTTTTTCAAGATGTCTCTACTTCATAAAGTGAACATGATTTTAGCACAGCTTGGTGCAAAGCATTCCTCAGTATTGTGCCTGTATGAAGGTGAGCAAATCAATTTGTCTCCACAATTTTGTTAATACCCCAATCCAGCAATTTACACATTGACATACTGGACTGATACCTGACTGAAATTCTATGTGTGTGTGAGAATGTATTATTTACAAATGATGGGAAAAAGCAACAAGAAAAATGAAATCTTTCATATGGTGACATGGTGAATGAACAAAAGGGTGAACAGTAAATGTCCTTTAATGTCTTGAAAATGTTGGAAGAAAAATAGATGTTACAAAAAAACTTTCCATCATTCATAGATTTCACCCTGTAAAAAATGGCTAATGATATGGAGTAAAATACAGTCAGATTTGACTATGTTTTAAGATTATTTCACATGAAATATTTATGATGGTAAATAATCTTTGTTTTCAATGTTCAACTAGGTAAGAACCTAGTTTTTCCTTAGGCATTTGGGACCCACAAGTCAATATCTTAAGAATGGCTGCTGTACACTTTTCGACTGATGCAATAAAAGGTGCAAAGATTTATCCTTTCTATTATTCTTCAGCAACCAATTACATCTAACTGCAGTAGCCCAGTAAAAACCTGACACCTGATTGGTTACTGCAAATTAATAGCACAGGAGAAGGTTTGCCCCTCTTATTGCATCAGCCAATTTGCACAGAACTCACAGGCATTACTGTTTGAGGCTCAAGCAGGAGAGTGCACGGAACTCACAGGCATTACTGTTTGAGGCTCAAGCTGGAGAGTGCACGGAACTTACAGGCATTACTGTTTGAGGCTCAAGCAGGAGAGTGCACGGAACTCACAGGCATTACTGTTTGAGGCTCAAGCAGGAGAGTGCACGGAACTCACAGGCATTACTGTTTGAGAGTCAAGCAGGAGAAAGCAGA
Organism: Hymenochirus boettgeri; assembly: GCA_019447015.1. Classification (NCBI taxonomy): domain Eukaryota; kingdom Metazoa; phylum Chordata; class Amphibia; order Anura; family Pipidae; genus Hymenochirus; species Hymenochirus boettgeri. Next base: position 180,835,026 of record CM033476.1, read on the forward strand.
GGAAATCTCAGAGGGGTGGAGCTTAACATTCAGCAAACCAGTAACAAGATGTCAGCAACTCTCAAGGCACAAAGCTAGGCTCTGGAGGGGCATAGGGAAAAAACCCATTATTTTAAAGCTGCAGCTTCCAACTGAACATAACTTGATTTTAAATGATCTGCTTCAAAAGCCTTACAGCAAAAATCACGTATGTGTTTATTTTCTTATGTATTGGAAAACACAATCCACAGCACTATACAATTTGCACACTTTTAACCCAAAGAACTTACATTTTAAGAGGCTAATGCAATAAGAGGTGCAAAAGTTTGCCCATGCAATCTATTTGCAGAAACCTATCAAATATTTGCTTACTACAGAGTTTCTGTAGTACAGTAACATTTAATTGGCTGTTGCACTAGTAAACTTTTGCACTTTTTATTGCTAAGTACCCTTAAACACAAACAATATGTTTTTACTATAATATGAGGAACTGGATTTGCCACAGAGCCAGAATGGAAGCAGGTCCGATCTTATCGGCCTGATACATGGGCTGCAACGGGCCCGGCCATCATTGTTGTGGGCTAACCCCTTCTCCTCCCCCCAGCAAAGGACTTACCTGGCTCGGTTCCATTGGGTCAAACCCACTACGAAATAAAAAGCGGCACCCAGGGAACTCTGCCTTTTCTGCTGGAGCCGAATCAGAGAACGGGTCTCCCACCACTGAATTCTTGTTTACACTTTAAAGCTTATGCAGGTGGATGAAGCTCATCCTCCAACTGAGAGTCCAGTAACAAGGTATGAACTAGTACTGTCTTTTTGTTCTATACTAGTACTGTTTAAAAAAAAAAAAATTAAAGGGTTATCAAGGTCCTAGGACCAGTCGCAGCTTGGAGGTATAACAAGAGGGCAGCGTGCTCTTGAGAGATGCAGCATTATTATTTCTCATTCCTTTAAAAAGGTCAAGGCTATGATCTGGTTTAAATAAGATGGTTGGAAATATATGTTAAAGGGGCTAAGGATTATGCCCAAGTTAATTTGATGAATTCAAAACTGTAAATTATTAATAAAACAAGCTGCGGCCTTTCCCTCCAACTCTGTGTGTAGAAAGTTATTGTGTGTGTTAATCACTCGTATCAGCCCCATGTAACCATGTGGCCTTATTGTTGGCAAAAAAAAACCCCAGGGGGAGATGCAATACATTTCCCTACCGCAACTGACCTGCACTTGTTCCTGCGATGCAGTAACCACTTTGCTACCATTATTACATCATGTGAATGCGAGCAGTAATTTGCGGTCTTTTGCACTAGCGCGTTTTTTGTGCCTTTGCGCTCGTGATTTTCGCTAATGTGGAAATTGCGGGAACGTAAACATTCCTGCGATTTCCTATGCGCATGCGATTGAGCGTCCATTTGCGTTTTGCGTTCCGAGCAAGAGCATGCGCTTTCTCTTTGTAAATAGCGAAAAAGCATGTGTAAACGTGAAACAACACGCACGAATGCACAGAAATCGCGCAGGCAATTGCGTGTGATAACGCTCGTGATCGTGATTTGGTGCATTGTGGTGTCCTTAGCCTAAAGCCACAATGGAAAAGGCTTTAATTTTGTTGCGCAATAATCATTTCTAAATTTATTGCATCGCTTGCACTGTATTATTTTTAAAAGTCTTTGGAAATGGAGCAGGCAATGCAAAATGAGTGCAAAACCCTCACTAAGGGCACGGCCACACTGCAACGCAAACACACACGGAATCGCATGCGATTTCATTGCGTTTGCGCATGCGGTTTTTTCATTAGATATCGAAAACCGATTGCGATTAAAAATGCGGAACGCAAATCGCATCGTACCCGAAAATGCTTGTTTTCTGTGCATTGCTGCGTTTGCAATGTTCGGGAAAAACGCATGCGCAAACGCAAGAAAAACGTGATAGTGTGGCCTAGCCCTAACACGATATTACATTGGTTAGCATGGGTTTTGCACTTTTTTGGGGGGTTTTCCACCTCACTGCAACTGTAAATAAAAAAGAGGGATTCCTAAACAATATTTTCCATATACCCCCCGAAAAGGTTATCAATCCATAACACAAGAAAGCAAACCTTGTATATAGTGTTTCCATAAAACAAAATTTACATTTTAAATAATTGTGTTTTACGTGGATGTGTTGAAGTATTTGTACTGCCATAAAACTTACATTCCATCATTTTTATTTGCAGGCCCTACTTCACTAACCTTGCCATAAAATACCATTCTGTCTTCAGAACAACAAATACAATTATATTTAATGAATTAACATCTTTGGAATTCTGAATTTTAGAATATTTGGTGAGTAATAAAACATTTGACCACTAGATATCACTATTGTACAAGGAAACTCTTAATTGTTCAATACAGTAAAGTGGCTGGTTGTTTTATTATGCATTGATGATATTAGGAGGATAAAATAATGAGATTCACTGACGGGTGGGTGTAATGGCTGATAGCAGAAAATCTTTTGTAAGGGCCCCTCAGGTGTTGTAAGAACTACCAAAAAAAAAAGCAATAAACATTATCTGATACATTTTTATTGCATTTATTTAAAACAAAATATAGTTTTGAACTAAATTTATGAACGTGCCATACATATAATTGTTAATGGGCATATATAGGAACTAGAAATCAATACTGTAAGATAGCTATGTGCAAGACAGTACTATAGACGGCCACTAATCAGCTTTTCTAGTCTTAAAGCCATGTTAACCCATTTGTGGCGATGTACCAAGGGCTAATTCAGTTTTAATACATGAATAACCTTGGCAGGGTGCAAAAAGAGGATCATGCATCTGCTGTAAGCTGTGCACCAAGCTGATAGAGTCTTTTTAAAGGGTAACTCCAGCCTCAAAATATCTTTACTTATTTAGAAGTTACCCCAATAAACCCACTTTTGTTTTATACTTACCTTTATTTGACACTCCCACGCTGAGTTATTAGAACTTACAGAACCATGATCCCTTACTGGTATACTCTTCTCTTCCTGGTAATGACTGTTAGTCAAATGTATTTCTTGTAACAAACCATATAATACAGATTAGCTGTGCAAATAATAAAAAGATAAATCTTATCTGACTCAGAGATGCCTAAAGTGCTGACGTGAAGAAAGTGCAGTAGATTAAAGAAGGATTAAAAGTCCATGTTCCATGATAGTCCTGTAGAGGGAGTAAGTGCCTCTCTGAAGTTACAGTTATATTGTGTTCTAATTCTTTAGACAGAGAATTAAAAATTAGAACACAATATAACTGTAACTTCAGAGAGGCACTTACTCCCTCTACAGGACTATCATGGAACATGGACTTTTAATCTTTGATCTACTGCACTTTCTTCACTTCAGCACTTTAGGCATCTCTGAGTCAGATAAGATTTATCTTTTTATTATTTGCACAGCTAATCTGTATTATATGGTTTGTTATAAGAAATACATTTATTTACATGTTTTTATTCACATATGTCACACTGGTCGTACCGACCATACGTCTCTCACACCAATGAATTTTTTATTATCTGTTTTAGTATGTCAGAATTTTTAGCTGTTTACTAATATGAGGGTTTTACACACCATGTTTTAGATGGTTCTTTAACTCATTAAGCACTTTAGCCACTCCCATGGGAGTGGACTCACTCAGTAGCTAGGGTATTTTACCACCACTGTTTGTTGTAATTGCATCACCTGAGGAAGGGGGCACGTTCCCCACGAAAAGTTGTATTTGATGTGTGGTTTTTAATAAAACACTTGAATTCATCCAGATGTGCGACTCCATAATCCAGAACCGGCTGATACTTACCTTCCTTGGAAGTGGGAAGATTTCAGGAGGCCAGCACCCACCTAAGTTTGTGTGCATAAGTAACTCTTGTTTCAGTGGTCTGACTGCCATTATGAACGTGCCATTACGAACAAAGTGGTTATGAACACACTTCGCTCCTGAGTGCGCTTGTAACCAGCTCACAACAGGAGCAGAGGTGATGGGACTTCCATGGAAAATCGTGGTTCTGTAAGTTCTAATAACTCATCATAAGAGCATCGGATGAAGGTAAGAATAAAACGAAAGTGGGGTTTTGGGAGGTAATCCTACTAAATATGTTAAGTTATTTTGAGGTTACCCTTTTAAGTTATCACAAAACAGTCACGGTCACACTCCAGCACACTGCTGTTGGCTCAATGCCAGACAATTCCATAGGTGCAGTCCCCCTACCCTCCACTCCTAGGGCCAGACACTTTTGATCTGCCATGCTGCAAGGACAGAGTGTTGAGCTGCCATGCTGTGTGGCAATAGTGGTAGCCTTTTTCCAGACAGTGCACAAATGGGTGTAAGGATTTGAGCATGGAGAATGGGGTGAATATATCAATAGTCAATACGAATGAAATACATTTTAAGCAACACTGATACAGAATATAATATGGGGTCTAATATGGGATCCACTCTGTTTGTCTTCTCTATCTAGGAATGGAGTTTTGCAGTGGAAAAAAAATGTTTTTTTCTTCCTGTCACTCTCTGGCCACTTCCAAGTCCGTGCCCCATACTGGAGAACCCCCTTTCCCCCCCTGATGGTGGCCCTGTTTCCCAGATCAATTAATTACACATTTATTATTTTGTCTCTAAAAGCAAAAATGTTACAAACAGAATTAAACCCTGTGCTAAATGTAGGCTCAAGAGCCAACTGAGCGTTCTGGACGAGAATCGCCCATGTATGGGTGATCGGACGGGACTTGTTTGTTGTTCTGCCAGCAGGGGTATAACTACCAGAAGAGCAGGGGGAGCAACTGCAGGGAGGCCCTGAAGCCAAGGGGACCCCATCTTCTTATTTTTCCTATGACAGATATAGCCTCCTCCCAGAAAACCACTGTGGATGAAGCATGGACTGAGGCCCTATCATAGTTTTGCTGGGTGGCCCAGTGATTCCTAGTTACGCCACTGTTTCCGCCAGGGCAATTATCGGGCAGAATAATAACCTATTTAATATATGTTAGGGTGACTTTAACCACTGCAACCCTATTCAATATTCTAATAATATACCCCTGCTATTGATCCCAATAGGACAAAACTGTAAATAATGTCCTTATAATTGGTGTGCTACTACGTAGTAGCGTGCCAATTATAATTAGGAAGTACCGCAGGCAACACTAGAAATACCCCTGACAGTTAGAGACTTACAATTCTGCAGGTTCTGGACGCCAGCAGTGCATACCCTCTTCCCAGACGGTTTTGGCAGCCAACAGTGTGTACCCTCTCCCTGGCCAGTTCCAGACGCTAGCAGTGCGTATCCTCTCCCAGGCTGGAAGATCACAAGTAGGTAGTAGGTATTAGCCACGTGAGGAATGGTCTCGCAAGTCTGTGACCGGCGGAGCAAAATGCAGTACAGGGAGAACGAACCCTGCGGAGAGGGTGAGTGATATTTTTTTTCTGTGTGTAGTGGGGAGGGAGGGTTTTTTTGGCAGGAGGGTTTGGGGGAAGTGATATTTCAAAAGGCAGAGGGGTGTTAAGAGCAGCAAATGGGACATCACTCTCCAGATTTAAAGCTAAAGCCTTAGAAAGGAGAGGAGGGGTAAATTATAACACATAATGTACCCCTACTTTAAATTATACGGATATCAGATTTCACCTCGGAGTTCTGTGCCCTTTATAAAAGAACTCGCTCTGCAGCTTTATATGGTCATGGAACTCCTCTGTAACTTCTAATATCCTTATAATTTACAGTAGGGGTACATTATCTACTATATAATGCAGCATTTTGATGATAATCTAAAACCAGTCCGAAGGTCCAGTATTTTATCAGCACTCTGGTGCATGCTTGTACTGCGATCATTGTCATTTTCGGATATTGGAATGCATGCGAACGCACCAAAAAATGTGATTGCATGTCATCCTGTTAATGGAGCAACGGGCACCAGTGCACCTAGTGAGGCCACCCCAATTGGCCAACACTGGCATGCACCGAATCACAATTCGCTTTATATACGCACACCATACATATGGATCCAAATACGAATCCGCTTGAGATCCCCCACAATTGATTATTGTTCGGAATCTTGAACGGATTGTGTGTTAAAACGCGTCAGTACTTGCACAATTTCTCTAAACAGCGATGAAATGCTTAAATGTTATTTCTGCTATATAAAATTGCAGTTTCAAATATAGATGGTGTTTTTTGAAAATGAATGATTCATTAATAGGTGTCACTGACAGAAGTAAATCTACAGTTACCTGCATTAATTCAGATGCACTAAATGCATTTAAAAATATATAACAAATCACACACGCTTCAATCACGATTCATTAGTTGAGGTTTCAAGCCTACGGAAATGTAGTTATATCATCTAACATTTTGTTGATAAAAAAAATTTAAGAGGCAGTTATACTAATTGCTTCAATTTCATAAGCAGTAGCTGCATTACTGAACACTCCTCTCATTATAAAAGAGCTTTTTTCCCCCTACTTCATAATGGATCATTTTTCCAATGGGTGACTTTAAACTAGCTCATTTTATCTCAAAAATGGTAAAATGACACATTTTCACAGTCACTGCTTAATTACTACATTTAACAGACCTGTTGATACAGCCAGCAGGAATTCTAATTAGATGTGATTTTGTCTTGGTCTCCCTGTTGTATGCACCTCTGTACTCAGCATGCAATTTCCACCACTCTAACTTGCTCATTCAAGAGTGGATACAGCTGCTGGGCCTTTGGAAATGATCCAGAGTAAAAAAGCTAAAGTCTTTAACTCTTACATTCTGGAAAATGTACATCAAATGCAAAGCTTACTTTTTCCCGATACTGTAACAACAGCAGGACCATCCATTCTGATTGTGGTAAGAACCATTGTCAGTATGGCTGCAAAATGTGTTTCAATTTGTCTTCAAATTAATTATTGGGTTATAGACACCTTTCCCACTCAACTTTTATCCATAGCCATCCATAGGACTTGGAAACCACAGGGAAGACAATTAGATAATGTTTCAGAGCTATTTGATTGTACTACCAGTTCCTATATGAAAGTTAATAAACTGTCAACTCTCGCAAACTGATTGACTTTTTGATATTGAAATTTCCTCTAAATTGTCTGACTCTCTCCTTGGTTTATGTATGAGCTCAGTATATTGGATGCTATAGGGAAGAGAAGCTTATCTTCATCAACCAAAGAATAATGCAATTGGTCATATACGTGTCATTTCGTTTTAACAGGGTCTGCAGTTAATAAAAACACACATCAAAAAGATATAACGAACTTTCCCCTAATTAGAGCACCAAAACAGTGCAAACATGAATGAGTCTCTTTGAACAATATATATCATAATGCAGATGATTGTCATAAAAATAGAATGTGGACTCACTTAGACAGATAAATGGTCTGGGTGCAAACGCCCCAGACCCTTCGCTCCAAACACATACAGATATCTCAATAGATGGAACTCGCCCGTATTCCTGGGTGGTCCAGGTGCAGCACACCCATGACCCCTCAACTCAGCCCGATACACCAAAGATAAACCGAAAAACAAATGGGTTTAGCGCACACTGGGAAATCACAATCAGAACCTTCCTCTCAGCTGAGTGGGAAAGGTGTCTATAACGCTTATTCTCACCTCCCTGTGAATAATATTACGCTCGGGGGACCTGGAACATACCTTACCGCCGCTCCACTCGCAAGCCGCTTCCTCACTGAACAGCTGTTCTCTCCCAATTGCCTAAGATAGGGCGCGCGGTCGGGACAGAGCGGCTGTCAGTGAAGGAACGGCTGCGAGTGGATCGGCTGTAAGGTAAGTTCCAGGTCCCCCGAGCGTAATATTATTCACAGGGAGGTGAGAATAAGCATTCTCACCTCCCTGTGAATAATACAAACGAATGGCAAATAGTTATTTTTTTGGCTTTAGGGGAGTTTAGTGTCCCTTTAATATACGCACTAGAGATGGCCGAAACTACATAGTTTCATTCTGTTTGCGGATTCCCGGATCTCGGGAAAATCCTGAAGATCCGAAAACGGATTGAATTTTCGAAGATTTTTGAATGTACTGATCTATTTGATAATTTTCAAAAATACCTTTGAAAGTTTGAAAATCCGCGAAAATACGATCGGAGATCACTTTCGAGTTTCCGATTGTATTTTCAAAGATTTTTGAATGTTCTAGGCTATTTTCGATAATTTTTGAAAATAGCCTTGAACGTTTCATTTTCCAAAATATGAGCGGAAACTCGAATGTGGTGTGCAATTGTATTTTCAAGGATTTTCGAACGTTTGAAGATATTTTTGAAAATTATTGAAAATAGCTCCTAAAATTTGTTCCAAAGTTCTGAAATCCAGAGTATATGGAGGATTCAGACGGATCTTTCGGATTTCGTAACTGAGGGGTTCCGTGTCAGATCCGTGTTCGTGTCCGACCCAGATCCCATCTCTAATAAGCACTGGATGGATGGCCTCTTCTATAACTATAAAAAGCCAGTGGGCAGTGGGGAAGCCTGCTATATTAATCCAGTGTGCAAATATGAGAAATGCAAAGTTTGCTAATCGCAATTAATGTAAAAAAGGTTAAAAGTTAGGACTTTCAAGACTGGGGCTACCTTGACATGGTTGGAAGGCTTTTCATTCATGTGATCACAGTAATGTATAATAAAACCCCTTTGTTTATAAAGTATAAAGTATGCCAGTGCGCAGATAATATTATATTGTATGGGGCCTAGGAATGTGCATTGATTATATTTTCTATGTTTGTATAAATGTTTCACCAGATCAGTAGCACTTCTGCAAAATGTAATTGTAATTTAGCCTTAATTGGAGTGCTTTCACAGTCCCTTTATTAGCGGATTACACACAGAGAGGCTCCTACTCTTCATTTGCAAATATTTGCAAATTCTATCGGCCACGACCGACTATTCCTTCATCCGAATCAGACTAACGCACAATCAAGCATGTCCGAAAACCACGGCTAATCATGTTTGGTCACGGTCACCGGTCGGTAGTGCCGAATGGTCGGTCGGTCAGGATGAAGGATCTGACAGTGTGTACCCAGATTTAGGAGCTGAGGAGAAAGGTAAGGATTTTTTTAAAACAACACATTGGGTGTGTTTTGGGGGTTGGCATTATCTCTGCATCCCTACATTTTCTTCGTAAGAGGAAGAATTTTTGTGCTTAAGCTCCTATACCAAATACTTTATCTTTACCACATCATCACAGTGACTTGTGCTTCCTCCCTTTTGTATTTCTATATTTATACTCTTTGATGGAATTATTACTAGTATTGTCTGTAGATATTCTGCATATTTTGCTAGTCTCGAGTATCTGAATGTGCTTTTTGTAGAAACAGTTATTTTAGGAGATATTCTCTATATTTCTCTACTAAGCTCTAGTGTCTAATCTGATGCCCCTTGATTCCCTCCTTGTCGCTGCAGCACAGTAAAGTGAATGTCGTAGAAAGTAAACCAGTTGGGGGAGAGTTGCAGTAGGCACTGACATCAGAAAGAAAAAGAAAGATCCAGATACAAAGGGTTGAATCGTTTTCAATAAAAAGTAGATGATAATCTTGTTTTCACACAAATACTCGATCGATGCAGTAAGATTCCAAGTTTTCAGATTTTACTGTTTTTCTTATGTGTAACAGACAACAAGAACATACACATATGATATATATATAAGGGATAATATGCTACCTACAGTGTAATATAAGGATATTACGCCACCGAGGAGTTCCATGAACATATAGCTTTTATACAGGGCATGGAACTCCGAGGTGAAGTAAATCCATATATTACACCGTAGGTAGCGTATTATTACTTATAATACATAAGGCCAGTCAAAAAAATAACCCTGCCCACTACCAGTCTCTCCCCCTCCCTGTATTAGTAATTTATTTAGGAATCCCTGTTTAGTGTATAAATAGTTAAAGGGAATGTCCACCCCCAAAACTATAATCCCCCCCAGTAATGGCCCCACCATGTAGTGTAGTGTAATCCATACCTCACATCCCAGCTCCATAGGGTTCTCCTGTAGACCCCCCCTAAAGTCCCAAAAACTGTCCACCAGGAGGCTAGCAGGACTCTGCCTGCTACCTTGCCTCCGGTAGATATTTGCCATGCGTACTGCAGCCCTTCTCTCCCCTCCCTCTCCCTCCCTCTCCCTCCCGTTCTACTATCCCTCCCCCTAGCATAAAACCCCCTTAATATGATGTTCCCCCATGTCTGGCAGCCCCAACCGCATATATTTTATTTTCCAAAAGCTCTCTAAACTCTTACTTACCTCTCCTCTTTCCTCCGCTGCACTGAATGGCCGGCAGCCGCGTCCGTGATTGGCTGCCGCTCAGCCAATCACAGACGCAACTGCCGGTCCCGCCCCTCTGCTTGCATTCTCGCAAGCAGAGGGCCGGCAGTGCGGCGGAGGAACAAGGGGAGGTAAGTAAGAGTTTGGGGGGCTTTTGGAAAATAAAATATATGCGGTTGGGGCTGCCAGACATGGGGGAACATCATATTAAAAACAATTTTTAAGGGTGGACATGCCCTTTAATTACGGTTCCTATTGAAAAGAGAAAGATAGACCAAACATCATCTGTCAACAATAAACAGGGATTCCTATATAAATTACTAATACAGGGAGGGGGAGACAGGGGGAGAGGCAGTGGAATACAGGAAGTCACTCAGTGACATCACTGAGTGACTGTAATCTAGATTCTTGCCACTGCACCTCCCCATTGAAATGCCAGAGCCTTTTGTATTATATATATATATATATATGTATCTATTGTGTCATATCCCATAGTTTAAGTTGATGCACAAAGCTCTTGGTTTTGATTGAGAGATTAGTAAAATTCTTACATGCAGCATTTGTATTCCTTTTACTGTCTATGCGGAGTACACCAAGCAACTACGTAAATCACATCATTTCTTATAAGAGATCAACATTGGTAGCCAAGTGCCATATTAAGCCAACCAGGGGCCTTAACTGACATCATAAAATAGGGTTACTGGTTACTGAATTGTTTTTTTATGATGATGTAAAATACCAATGCTAAGTGCATTCTTCAGACACAAATATCAACAGTCTGTGTGATCTATATTTATGGGGAGGAGAAACGTACACAAAAAATACAATATCGCCATCATGTGGTCAGAATGTATATGAGAACAAAAACAATAAAAAAGAAACAATTAGACCAATTTACTGAGAGGTGCAGTCTCTGTTGCTCTCTACTAACCGATTTATTTATCTTGTATTTTACAGCAGCAGATAGATGGCATTTAACACTTACCTAATGGTGGGATTCACCCAGAGCTAGGCAGCAACTGGTAAATCACTTCTGGGAGATTTGCCCAGAGTAAGTGCGGCTCTGGGTGAATTTCCCTGAATGTGTAAGTTATAACCATAAAGAAGTAAGATTATATCACTGTATTATACAGTACCAATCAAGTATAAAAATGGGTTAATATGTAGATACGGATGTTTCTCTTTGGAACAGAATTTGTTATTATTGCACATTTGATATTATTGCACATTTGATATTATTGCACATATGATATTATTACACATTTGTTATAATTGCGCATTTGATATTCCTCATTTGATATTATTTCTCATTTGCTATTATTCCTTATTTGATATTATTGTACATTTGATATTATTCCTCATTTGATATTACTGTACATTTGATATTATTGCACATTTGATATTATTCCTTATTTGATATTATTGCACATTTGATATTATTCCTTATTTGATATTATTGTACATTTGATATTATTCCTCATTTGATATTACTGTACATTTGATATTAATGCGCATTTGATATTATTCCTCATTTGATATTATTGCACATTTGTTATAATTGTGCATTTGATACTATTCCTCATTTGATATTATTTCACATTTGACATTATTGCATATTTGATATTATTCCTCATTTGATATTATTGCACATTTGACATTATTGCACATTTGATATTATTCCTCATTTGATATTATTGCACATTTGTTATAATTGTGCATTTGATACTATTCCTCATTTGATATTATTGCACATTTGTTATTATTCCTCATTTGATATTATTGCACATTTGACATTATTGCACATTTGATATTATTCCTCATTTGATATTACTGTACATTTGATATTATTTCACATTTGATATTATTGCACATTTGATATTAGTCCTCATTTGATATTATTTCACATTTGATATTATTGCACATTTGATATTAGTCCTCATTTGATATTATTTCACATTTGATATTATTGCACATTTGATATTGTTCCTCATTTGATATTATTTCACATTTGATATGATTGCACATTTTAAGTTATTACATATTTGGGGCGGTATTTATATTGTTATGGTAAAATAACAATATCGCAGCCAATTAATGCTGAAATCACTATTTTACACAGCGGGGGTTATTTTATACAGCAGTCATGTCCCATGGCTATCGTTATTTTACACGGCGTTGTAATCTAGGGGTATTCTTCGTGCCTTTATTATTTGACATATTTAAAAGGACGTATTTAAAAGAAGCCAGCAATACATATGTCAAATAGGCACAAAAAGGCACAAAGTTCATCCTTATTTTACAACGTTGTTTCAAATAATTATTGCTGTGTAAAATAATGACCGCTGTGTAAAATAATGATTGCATCATTATTGCAGCTATATTGTTATTTTACATTTACAAAGTTTAAATACCGTCCTCAATATTAAGGCACATTTGATTAGTAAACATTTAAAATTATCATACATGTGATATTATTGCACATTTGATGTGATATTACAGTATTGCTGTGATTTTGAATCTGTTTTTTTGAAAGGACCGGTATAAATACCTACATAAAGTTATGAGGAAGGGCACTTCTGTTGTATTCAATTAGATCAACTGGACTTGAAGTTTAGTTCTTGAAGACGTTTTGCTAGTCCGACTGGCTTTCTCAATTCAGAATGACTTGTACAAGAATCTGTGGAAATTATGTACCCTGGAAAATCCCAATTAGCATATCACAGCCAAGTGTTAAGGGCATGATTGCATAGTGGCTAAGAGGTGTTATAGGAACGCCCAGGGTAAGGTGTCAAAACAGCATTGTACATGGCAGACAGTTGGGGTCGAACCCCCCCACCTCTATTTAGGCTTGGTTTCTTTATTTTCCCATAAATGGCCTCCTTAACACCTCTCTTAAACCTGTCACGTTCCTTTGACAATATGTTAACATTACAATCTTCAAAGGTATGTCCTTTATCCTTAAGATGCAGGTACACGGCTGAGTCCTGACCCAAGGAATTGGCTCTTCTGTGCTGGGCCATACGTTGATGCAGTTGCTGTTTGGTCTCCCCCACATACAAATGAGAGCATTCTTCACTGCACTGCACTGTATATATGATGTCGCTTTTCTTGTGTTTCGGTATTGGGTCTTTCGGATGTACCAAATGCTGCCTCAGTGTGTTGTTCAATTTAAAGCATCCCATATGTAGCAGGGGGCTCCAAGAAATTAAGGAGAATTTTCAATAAACACAGTATCCCTGTCTGCTTTAAAAAACACACCACGCCCCTAAACCACACCCATTTCCTCCTTTTTGGGGGCAAGACTATTATGGGATTGGATTGGGGGGAGGGGAAGGACAGTCGCCCCTCCAACCTCAGGCACCCTTAAGCATGTGCCTACTTTGCCTAATGGTATATCCGGCCCTGGAAGCAGCACCACTTTAATTTTTGATATTGGTGCATGTCTGTATGGTGTGGCAAACACCTTATATGTAGTTTCTTCAACCAGCCGCACTCAGTTGATATAGTATAGCATTTACTACATTGGGCCCCACAAGCAATATTTCGTGACTATAGACCCTTTCTCAAGCTCTAATGGACAGCCATGTTGTCACAGATTATATCACATCCGTTTATAGCCAAAATATATTCCATGTTCCTCCCATATTCCAGTCCAACACATTACAATGTGATAAATATGAAGGACAAATAATAGAATTGCAATATCAATACAAGCATACAGAAGACCAGGTGTCGGCTACCCAGACTTACTAAACATATAGGTAAGACATTATATTCCCTATTTAAACCAGCAGGTGTGAGGGATCCTAGTTGGTGGATCCACCACACCACCCTTCTTTTTAATTGAGTTTCCCTAGAGGTCCTACCTCTCCACCCCTTTGGTATATGTTCTAGCACCATAAACCTTAGTTGTTCAGGGCAATGCCCTATGTCACAAAAATGCTTTGGTGTTTTTACTTTATTTAAATGGAGGACCTATGTTAAACCATACTTGATTTAACTTTTTGTACAGTCTCTACCACATAGAGGAGACCGGAAGGACACACTATGACATATATCACAAAATCGGTTTTACATGTGACGGTACCCCTCAAGGGGATAATCTGATCCTTTTGGTTCAGAATTGGTCCATTCCAAAACTGAAGGAAGGGGTATTAAATACAAAAAAATACATTTGTCACACATGGTCATAATAAGGGTATGTATCCCTGTATGGACTGTGTTAACTGAAGTATGGTAATTAAGGGGAGCTCTTTTGTACACCTCCAGACAGGTCATACAAATTACCAGTATACTGATATAAAAGTCTAACTGAAATTGAAGACCTATCACTGGATGGAGTGCTGTAGATGTCTCGGGGTTAAAACCAAGTTACAGGTAACAGGGAAGGAAGCTATATTACTGTTTTAGATAAAAGGAAATTAATGTGTATTTTCAAATATTTTTTTAAATGTCATAATCTGCATGTGCAGTAGCATGAACGATATTTTTTCCCTTCTTAATTTCAACAGCTTGTAATAAATGTTAAACTCTTGAAAATGCAGTATACATGGATCACTAGAGCAATAAAATGTTAGTAGTTTATTGATCTCATGAGCGTATAATGCATTAAAAAGAGGAAATAAATCTCAACAAACTGGAGCGTAATCTGCCAAGCAGGTTTTTCTGAAAAGGACCTTGCAAACTGCATTGGCCTGGGAATGATCTATAGGATATATAATGGTAGACTGCAGGGTGTCATGAATATGAATATTTTATTCCAGTATAAAAACTGTAGATGGCAATTTCCACCTGCAGAGCAACATTTTCTTCATTCAATACTTTGTATTGTTTTATGGCAATGTATCTAATAAATAAAAAATAGAATATTTGGTGAAGAATGAAGGAATTTCATGCCCATCCAAAAGTTGGTCTGGGTTGCCTGGGTCCACCACGAAATATATGACCAGGACCCAACTAGGAAATATTAAGAAGCGCACTCAGCATTTCAGCAGTTTTGTTTGCGCTCAAGATGGCTATAAAGGGAAAAGGCAGGGGAAACAAGTTGTATAAAGGTTCTTATACAGTAAAATATCTGATAAAAACTTAGAATCACACTCAGTTGCATTCAATAAGAATCCACATATTAGTTAGCGTTTCAAAGCTTTATTTACTTGTTACTGTATTAATCGTTAATCCCAAATAAAAATATAAAAATTCTACTTTAAAATAATTAAGGTGCATTTTTTGTTGCACGTCTCCTTTGCAGCTTCCTCGAAATTGTATACCTGCTCATTCAGATGCTGCCTTTTTACATGAGAACTATAGCATAAAAGTTTAAAAAAAAACAAAAAAACAGTTCAAATAAAAAGTACCTGGGGCAGGGAGGTAGGATATTGTGTGGCGAGTGCCAGTATGAGTAAAAGAGCTTCTGCCAGGCTTCCTCCTGGCTTTATTATTTAATAGAGGAAAGTCCAGGTTAATAACCTGGCAGATGAAAAACATGTGTGCTGGCACTCCTCAACAAAATGACATTGGGAAGTAGGGTCCATTTTTTAGCGATACTGCACCTTTAAGGATCGGTTTGTCGTTTGCTAAAACAATCATTAATTTATGATAGTTAAAACAATTGTAAATATACAATAACGATGGTAAATCTATGACTGTGATTGTAGATTTATGATCCCCATACTATTCTACGTCAGAATGTTTGTAAATTAACAAACGTTCAGCATAAATGTATGATTGTGGCCATAAAATAACAACCGTTGTCGTAATTTAACGATAATGTGTTTATAAATGTGGCCCTAGGTATAATCAATCCTACCTCCCTGTCTCAGGAACTATTAATTTCTAAAAAGTTCATTCTTACAGTGTAGTTTTCCATTAAACTGTAGGGTATTGGCATCTTCATACAGGTGGAAATGGAAGTATAGAGCAGATAAACTGGAAGGTCACCTCTTAATGCTCTAGGAAATCTCCAGTCTCCTTTTCATTCTGTATACTGTATATACTCGAGTATAAGTCGATCTGAGTATAAGCTGAGGGACTTATTTTTACCTAAAAAACTAGTAAAACTAATTGACTTCAATATAAGCGGAGGGTAAAAATTGTAGGGAGAAAAAAGGGATTTGTATCACTTTAAGATTTTTTTGTATGTGCATTTCACTTTATCTTTTTTAGCATTCCCAAAGATAATCATCAGATCATCTTAGGGACGGACAGATCCAGATGGACTCTGTCTTCTATGTGCATGCGCAATGCGACGCGGCGGAGGATCGATCGATTGGGTAAGTTCCTAAGCTTCTCTCCTGGCTCCTGCAGGTTTTATTGAATTCCAGGAGGTAAGACACAGCTCCTATACCTCCCATTCTTCTATTAAACTGAATCCCAAAATGTTGACTATACCAGTGGAGATACCCTTTAAGAATGGCCTTTGCTATCATCAGGAGTCCTATATTTCTTGTCTGTATGTATTGTTCCTGGAATAGGGCAAAAATCCGGTCTGTTTGCAAGGAGTTGTCTAATCCTGTTATGTTTATCTATACTCATGGTTAAGAATTTGTAATTCTTGGAAGCATTTGTCCGTGTACATACACACACCTATGAGGATTCTAAACTGACTGGTTAATACAGGCCTATAAAAAAGTGATGCCACACACTATGATTTCTCAAGATGGGAAGGGGTATGTTTTATATACACTTCAATTATATTAAAGGGCAACTGTGGTCTCAAAACAAGTTAGGGTTGAATGAAAGCCTACAGTATTTCCTTTAAAATGAGCCAACAATCACATCTCTGTGAGAAATTACATTGGGGTGAATGTATAAACTTCCTGCTTCCAGTAGGTTGAGTGACACCACCTGACCTCTGCCTGCCTGTTCGCCCCGGGGGAGAAGCATGCTCAGTTAAGACTTAATGTTGGGGAAATCAGGAAGTACCTGGAGAAAAAAATTGACAGTTGAGAAGGAGAGCCTATTAATGCAGGCAGATGCTGGTCACATGACTACAAGCTGGTCACATGGCTGAAAACAGGAAGTGTTCAAGCAGGAAGTAATATTGCTGAACCTTTCCAGCAATAACTTCTCACAAATTGTATCTAGAGATGTGATTTAGGTTTTATTTTGAAGGTATGATGGAAGGATTTTTATATAATTCTTACTATTTTGGAAGAATTTAAGACCACAGTTTAATCTACCTAATAAAATATTCACATTTTATTCTATTCTGGCACATTAAAGGGCATCTATAGTGGGAAAATTAACGTTTTTTTTCTTTCTTTCCATGTGTTCTATAATTCTCCACAACCCCTAGAGTGTCTACACTTTTTTCAGATTCCTTCTCTGTCCTGAGATACACCAGTTAGAAGAATACGTGCTTTCATTCCTCTACTCCTACTTGGACTGTCAATCAAATCCCTGTGACGTGATCCCCCCTCCCTGCTCTGTAATAAACATAGAGATAAGAGCATTAGCAGGGGGAGAGAGGTAGCCTTGATGGTAGATATAAGGCTGCACTTGACCCCCCTTCTTAATAGCTTTCACTCATTGATGATGGGTCACAAAGTGAGAGATCGTAAACTGTACTGTTCTCCTTCTTCCGTGTCTCCAGGACAGCTTGCTTTTTATTGGCCACTGTGTGTGGGTGTGTTTTTCAGGATGTTGAACTTTTAACTCCTACTGCACATGATAAGCTTGTCGGTTAGCCAAAGTTGAGACATGGAGGAGGTAACAGAGGGGAGGGGGAAGGGGGGAGTGCTGCACACAGATCTGACACCATGGTTAAACAAAGTCACTGACATAGATAGGATTAAGGCAGCACAGAGTACATGAATTTAACTTTGCAAAGGGGCAATGTGTTTTTTTCACTATAGATGCCCTTTAAAGTATTATTTTGCTTACCAGACAGGTAGGTGTCATTGAGGGTGGGAGGTACAAATTATAAAAAAATTCAACGCACAATACTGTGGGTTTTTACCAGTTGCCCTGAACTGTACTGGACTGTAAATTCTGCAATATAATGGCCCCCAGCACACTGACTTGTTGCCTTCTAATGATCATTTTGACTTAAATGTAAATGCATAAAAAGTAAATGAAATTTAAGTAGAGATGGGAGAAACTATACCATATCTAAAAAAAAATGTTTTTCTTTTCTTAAAGGGTATGTCCACCATAATAAATTTGTTTTTATATAATATAGGGCCTTGCCCACCCCATCACTGTGTCAGAATGATAAAAAAAAGGTTTAGAATGTTATTTACAGCCCCTTGATCATCCGGCGCCCTGATCCGGCTCCCTACTTGCCAGAACTTGCAAGCATGGGCCGTACCAGCAACCGCATCTGTGATTGCCTGAGAGGCAGCCAATCACAGTTGTGGTTGCCATCAATGGCAAGCACCGTGGGAATGAAGGGCTGTAAGTAGCATTCTAAATCTTTTTTTGACATAATGACACGGCAGTTGGGGGCAGGCTGGGATGCCCTGCACTACAGAAAAACCTTTTTACGCTAGGTGGATGGATGGAAATGGATGGATCCAGATGGTGGGAGGGAGGGGAGGAAAGGGGGAAAGAAACCTTTTGGACAAAGAGACAGCTACTGTACTACTCTTAACTTTTCTGGACTTTGAACAAGCACTGCAGAGGAACCATAAGGATCAGTGATGTAAAGTAACGATTTTTTTACTCTATTCAGAGGGGCCAGTAAGTGGATTACATTTTAGTTTGGGGGGTGGACATGCTCTTTAAAAGAGGAACCTTAATGGGGGAGCTTTTCAAATTCTTCTGTCTTGTAATAATGAATAAGTGAATATTGCACATCCAGAAATAAGGTATTTTTCCCCCACTGGCTCAATACTTTGGTTCTACTCTCCCTTTTCCCAGTATGAGAAGCCACATAATAATGTATTGTTCTAGGATTAAGCAATGATTTTTAAATACATTCCTTAGTATTTTTATGAACTGAGCTCCAGACAAAATGTCAAGTAAATCAATTAACATTTCTATGAAGTATCTAACACACATTTAAGCAAGTGATTAAAGATGGATTTCATTAGATCAGCACATTATAGTCTTGGCTGGAAAACAGATTTGGGTTAAGCACTGACGAAGCTAAATTTGTTCTTTTCCCTGATGTATTTTATTAGCTGACATTATTAGAAGAAAGATAGTAATTCCATTTCCTTGTTTTTTAAATTTTAACATTCAAGGGCTGATTCATCATCTTCAGGGTCAAAGGAAACAGTTTTTTCTAATTTCCCAACACTGCTGGATAATCACCCATCAAACATGACTAAGATGTATGGCCTGTTATATTATATGACCTGTGTAATTACCACTAGAAAATAGATGGTCTTTTCTATTGCATTTCAAACATTTTGATCAACATGACAGACTCCCCAGGGTGAATACAGCCGTGGGCTATGTAGCATAGCTATAAACAGTTTTATTGGTTGCAAAATGGATTAGGGAACACAGGAAAAGTGTGTGGGGTGTTTATTTACTGAGCGGATCCTGGATTAATATAAATGACTATATTTGTGGTACATTTTTCTCTCGCATTGAAACATATGTAAATGTAAAAGGAAAATTCATTATAAACTGCAAATTGTAAGCACCGGACTCTCGGAGACCACTGGAGATGAATTCATTTTACAAGCCATTCTGTCCAAATCCTTCATTAAAATCTTGCTTGGAGGGAGCAATTAATGTTAGTATCATTTGATTTCAGTGTAGCATATTAGAATTGTGGGTGTCTTGCAATTTATTCATTTTAGAAATATAATTTCACCGCTTTGCTCTCTTATGTGATGTTCGATTAAAATCACATAAGAGAAGAAACTAAACTGATAAGATACAGTATTCAGAACTCCTACTACAACTCATAATATACACAGTCCCTCTAATTCCCCTTTATATACAGCTGTCTGAGCAAATCCGAAGTGTATTTCTGCTAATTACCTGTAGGAGATAAACATAAAACAGATTAAAAACACATACACAGGCATTGTACCTTTGTGCTTGAAAATGAAGCCTAGAATGGCCAATTATGCACCGGTATAATCAAATTATTTCTTATGAATGCTGTTTCCTTTCTGCTGCTCCTATGGTTGGTCAGATTGCTATTCTTTAATAATTCAGAGGATTCTAAGCTTTTTCTCTAATGGCCTTTATCCTGTATTTATCCAGCAACATGCAACCTGGTTGGTATTTTTGCACCAGTCTGTCACATTGCCAGGCAAAAAAATGGAAACAGATCACATCTACTGCAATTGCCTACTTTTTTGATTGACAGGGGTTAGTAAAGTCTGGTTACCGAGGTACGGTCTGTCAAATCAGAAATAAATTGTGGTAGAAGGTGTACTTAATATTTAGTTCCTTATAAATCCCTCACCCAAAGGCATAATAAAACCCAGAGCCACACTTCTGTTACAGTAACAATTTTTCCAAGAAATGTTTTGTGGGAAAGGGCACAAAGACTCAAACTGTAACAAAATGGCTATTGAATACACCTGAGTCATAATTATATAGATGATTTTGGGTTGAAAAAAGACAACAGTCCATCAATTTTAACCCCTCAACAAAAAAAACAAAAACAAACCCCAAATCCCAGCCCCCAAACACAACAAAAAAGCAGTCTCCTCCTTTTAAATGGTGCATGAGCCACAGTAGACCAAACTAGACAGGGATACAAACAAACACACATGCAAACACAAGATGCAGTCGCCAATTATAACCTTGGATATTCACCTGTCCAAGAAGGCATCCAAGCTTTAGAGCATATGTTCAGAGATTCAGCCTACACAACAATTTCAAGGCAGAGCATCCTACAACCTTACTACCATCGCAGTGAAGAAGCTTTTATGTTGCTTAAAGGGTAGCTCCACCCTGAAAACATTTTTAGACATACTGTAGTGTAGGGCACCCTTGCCCACCCCAAACCGAGAAGTTAGATTTGTAAAAAAAGCACTACATAGTCTAAAGTGTCCACTAGTCTTTTGTTCACCCCTAAGAGAGAAAAGATCCATGCTATTCGGCTGTAGTCCAGATTTTTCTGATGCTCATAGGCTGTTTTGGCAACACGTATAATGCAGTCCTTAGGAGTGTGACATCAGAAGCCAGGGACTGCCATCATAAAGGAGAGCATTGCAGTAATGAGAACCATACAAAAAACCTCTGTCAGATTTATAGTTTACTCCCAACTAAATTTGTTTTTCTGGTAAAAATTTGGTGAGTAATGTGCTGCTGTGCAGTAGGGATGGACTAGAACTCAAACTAAGACCTTTTAGAATTCTTCAAAGTACAAACTTTCGGGCTTTTCAAACTTACAGACATATTTTCGATCATTTTTGATTGAAAATCCCATTCGAGGATTATTGAATATTCGAATTGATAAACTCTCCACTTTAGCGCTCTATAACCCTAGAATGCGGTGCTCGTAACCCTCAAATATAGCGTTCGCTAACCCGAGGATTTGGCCATAACCCTCGAATGCGGCGTTCATTAACCTTTGAATTTGATGCTAACCCTTGAATTTGCTTAACCTCAAATTCATCGTTAACCCTCGAATGTGGCAATCAATTTCGGTAACCCTTGAAAATTTAACGTGGAAACCCGAAAATAGAAACAACAAAAGAAGAGAAAACTGCTGCACCATCCTCCGCTGGTGTATTCAATCTGCAACAAAATCAGGCTGATGTTTTTACTTAAAAATCATCCTTTATTCTTACAACCATTAAAAGCCAGGCTGGCCGCCAGGAAACAGGTGTATGGACAGGTCTAATGTGAGTCAGGTATCAACCCTTACTCATAGACACAATTTTGCTCACAAAGTAACACCCATTTTATCTAAGTATCAACCAATTAAAAAGGTAAAGACCTTAAATATATCTTTAACCCTCTGTTATCCAGACACAAATGGCTAGTGATTTCTATTACTTTTTGCTTCTTCCTTCATTAGCTACTATTATAGATTATCTTTGTGTTTCTGTTTCCAAAGAACACCAACATGTAGCATTATAAAAACATAATAATAAAGACATAATAACTTCTCATCTACAATATTATATATAAGGAACAAATAAGTGATAAAATATTAAATGATTGATCATGCAGTATGTTGGGTTCTATGTTTACCTGTATAGGAACTTAAATCAATAGTACTATGTCCCACCTTCGGTTAAGTCCTTTTGGGGACCTAGTATCCAACTCTAAGATCCAGAATACCTCCCCTTTACTGAGGTGCTCTAATTGATCACCCCCTCTAAGATTTCTTTTTCTTTTTATATGTTCGACACCATGAAACTGACAAAACGAGGGATCCCCCCCCGGTACACTCTCTTAAGTGTCGTCCAATGGGAGTTCTTATATCACACTTCAAAATGTTATTCAAGTGTTCTCTAATTCGTTCGTTCAAGGGTCACACAGTGCGACCTACATACTGTTTAGTACATTTTTTACATGTGAGTAGATACACTACTCCACGTGTACAACAGTTAATAAAATCTCGTATGTCATATGTTTTCTCTGTTACCTTTGATCTAAACATAGAACCCACCTTTATAGAATTGCATGTGTGTGGCCACATTTGAATGTCCCTGTGGCTGAAAGCCACGTTTTCTGTTTATTCTTTTTTCTATCTGGCCAACATAGACTGGGGGCTGCCAAATCCCCTATTGTTCTCCCATTCCTTGCTACAACTTTCATACCCCTACGTAGGACTTTTTCTGTATCACTATCTCTACGGAGGATGTGAAGGTTCCGAAATATAATACTTGTGATGTCCTCAAATTCCACGCTATATTGGGTAACAAAGAAGAGTGGGTTAGTATTGTTTTTGCCAGTAGCATTTCTTGTGCTCTGATCTTTCACTTTATGTAATAATTCTTGTCTATCCTTTTCCTTAACCATTCTAAATGCTCTGTCTATCCCTTCTTTTTTATATCCTCTTTGAAGAAATCTGTTTTTCAAATCACTAGCTGCATTTTCAAAATCTTTCTCCTCTGAGCAATTCCGCTTTATTCTTGTGAATTGCCGTACAGGAATTCCCTTTATGGTATGGCTGGGATGGCAACTTCCAGCTTGCAACAATGTATTACGGGCTATGGTTTTCCTATATACATTTGTTTCAATTTTCCCAGTAGTTAAATTTCCAAATAAGTCTAAAAACTGCACTGTATCCACATGTATATGTGCAGTGAATTGTAGACCTCTGTCATTCAAGTTAGCATATTTGACGAATTCTAGGGCCAGGGGTACCGCCGGCACCAGTGGCCTCAATGAGGCCGATGTTACCGGCTTCTTGATCCGATGTCTTCTTTCTTCTGCCATCTACTGCAATGACTTCTGAGCTCCGCAGAGGTTTGCACCTCTTTATATAGGTTTGCAGAAAACCCTAATCCATATCTGAATGGTCAATTTTTCAATGGTTTACATGGTTTACATTAACAAATCAGATTTTCACACAATAGATGGCAGAAGAAAGAAGCGGCTAGCAACATCGGCTATGCTGATGCCAGCCGTGCCAGTGGGTTCACTGTCGGCCGCAGTGAGCCTGCCTGACATTGGTGACTTCAGTGGTGCTGGTGTCGCTAGCCCGAAGACGTTGTGTTGGATCAAGACCCTGGCGGCCGCAGGGGTACTTCTCGGGGTTGGTGGCCTCAGCAGAGCTGGTGTCACCGGATGGAAGACAGAAGACACCGCCCAAGGGCTCTTTAAAGAGCGGCCGGGGGTCTCGGTTCGAGCTGCGGGACCCCCAACAAAGGCACTTATCAGTGCCGCAAGGGCCCTTACGGGAGGGGGGTCCCGGTTCGAGCTGCTGGACCCCTTAGGCCCCAAAGGGCTTTTCCAAGGGCCACAAAGGCACTTATAAGTGCTGGGGAGGGGATCCCGTTCGGTTCGAGTTTTACTGAACGTTTGGAAATCCTCAAACGTTCGAGGATTACCGAAAGTGGCACGCGGGCGGAAACCGGAAGTATCGCTACATCCGTTTTTTATGCTGTTCCCAGCTCACGGACGTGTTCCCCAGACCATCTCTCAGGTTCCAGGGGTCTGTAAGGTAAGTTTACACTGCAATATTTCGGAAAGTTCATTTACCCCCCATTGACTTTAATGAGTCCTTTTCTGACTTTTTTAGTTTGAAAACAGACCGGACTTTCAAAAGTTCTCTACAAGATGACTTCTAATATTTAATTTACAGTAGGGGGTACATTATCCATTATAATTCACCCATTTTCCCCTTCAAAGCATTAGCTTCAATCCCACCTTTTAAATATCTGTGCTCCTTCTTCAAAATCTGTGCCCCCCTTTGTGCTCTTAACACTCCCTTAACACCAACAACACCAGAGTGAGGTACAGTGACAGGATTCTTCTTATTTAAAGGGCATGTCCAAAGCTAAAATTTAATCCACTACTGGCCACACTTTGTAGTGTTCAAAAATCCTTACATTCCACCTGAGCTCCTTATGGTTCTCCTGCAGTATCTTTCCAAAGTACTCTTCAAAGATATCTGTTGTATTCAATTAGATCAACTGGACTTGAAGTTTAGTTCTTGAAGACGTTTCGCTAGTCATCCGACTGGCTTTCTTAATTCAGAATGACTTGTACAAGAATCTGTGGCAATTATGTACCCTGGAGAATCCCAATAGCATAATTAGATTCTCCAGGGTACATAATTGCCACAGTTTCTTGTACAAGTCATTCTGAATTGAGAAAGCCAGTCGGATGACTAGCGAAACGTCTTCAAGAACTAAACTTCAAGTCCAGTTGTTCTAATTGAATACAACAGATATACCATGACCTGGATAAATGAGAACCTTCACAAGCATACTCTTCAAAGAGTGAAGAGTAGGAGCTGACTGTGTGTCATCTTGTGCCTGCTGCTTCCTTGTCCTCAGTAAGGACTGAGGGGAACCTTTCCCTTTCGGATCCCTCTCCTTTGTTCTTTTCTGTAGTGTAGTGGGGATTTGATGCAGTGTAGACCACATACACATTGCTGATATTAGGTAAATCCCGTTGGGTCTGATAGAATTTACTATTTACTAAATATCGGCAATGTCTATGGTTACTGCTGTTTGCATTCCCGACCTATTGATTCATACAGAAAATTAACGTTGTCAGTTCAGTTAGCCCGAAGCAAGATTTTAACTCCAAAATGTACATTTGGTAGTTGCACTCTCACAGATGTTCAAAAAAAATATTCTCAAACTGAAGTGAAGCTCTTACAATTTTGTGGAGTTGTGGATACTTTCATTTCCACTTAATGTAGGATTTTTCACTTTAGTTACAGATAATAGACCCAGACCCAGGGGTGTAACTGCAGGGGCGAGATTGGAGGCTGGGCCCCTGGCAGGTCCGCGATCAGCTGTGTATAAACAGGTGATCGCAGAGGTTTAGGGAGAAAATTGTGGGCCCTCTTATCTACAGGCCCTGCACAGACCTCTACAATTGAACAATCCCAGATCCAAATCACCAACCAGCATTGAGCACTGGTGTCTCAACTCCAACCATATTTCACAGTTGTCTACAGATCGTAAAAGGATATTCCTGCTGATTATATATCCCAGCAACCTATATCAGACAGACCAATTAATAAATCTTGAGCAAGCAAAGTAGCAGAAGAAAATGTTGATTTCTTATCCAACAATGCAGTCCCAATAGAGCTCACACAGGAAATGCAGCAAGCAACTACAAAGGATCCTGTATTACAAACAGCTGCAAAGTTGATACAGAGTGGAAAATGGCACACAGAAGTCAAAGCAATTTAAGGGTCTTCAAAACAACTACTGCTATTTCTAAGTAACAATCTGTCTCAAACAAAAAGAGCATCATTCAAGGGGGGATTGTTATTCCTGTTTACAGACAAAAACGGGTGTTGTCCTTGGCACACGAGCATCACCAAGGTATTATGAAAATAAAAGACTATTACATGAAAAGGTTTGGTTTTTCATTTTTAAACCAACAAGCTGAGGGAACTACTGAAGATTTCTCTATTATCTAAAGCCCCATTGCACTGTGTGAATCTTGACTTATATGGACCCAGGACCACTCCTACCATGAAGCAATATGAAAATGTTGCTCATGGCGCACGCCTCTGCTAAAGTTAAAAAGGGTTGCGGCACTGTCAGAGATTTTTGCCCTTGTGCTGCAAAGAGCAGCACTTTATCTCGGAGCCTCAGGATTCAGATTGGAAGGAGCGGCAGTGAACCCTACGGCTGACAGCTGATTGGTGCAATTGGGCCAGTTAGGTGTCCCAGGCCATGTGTAAGCTTACCTGGGCAGTAGTGTGTGCAGCACCTGTCTGGATCCATCTTAGCATAGCAGCGAGATGGTGAGAGAGGTCAATTGTGCAGCTCCTGTTTGGATCCGATTTAGTATAGCAGCAAGAGGGGGAAAGAGTTCATTTGTGCATCAGCTGTCCAGATCGAGAGAGGTAGGTCTTTGTACAACACCCACAATCCATTTTCAGTGATAAGATGGGAGGGATAGTTTTAAAGAACAATCACAATTATTCGCTCCCCGCCCACCCTTAGTTAATACTATCCAAGGTGAGAACCTAAAACGCAGGGTCCTGTCCCCTGTGAGTTAGTTTTTTAACAACGAAGCTAATTACAGTGAAATGTGTAGCAGCAGTGACGTGTACACAGTGACGCAGTACTTTCGGAACCTGCAGGCATTTGGAAGTGTCTGGTCTTGCTTGCCCCTCTGCAAGAGGTGGAAGCCTCAGAGGATCGAATTCTGACCTCCCTGTGTGTAGAGCCTGCACCACCCTCTGTTGGATCCCAAGAGCGTGCCTCACCGCATCCCAATAGCACGTCTCACCGCGGACTAAGAGCCTCTATATGTCCGGGAGACCTAAGTGACTGTGCCGTCTACTGCCCCACTACGACCAGATAGCGGTGTAGTATTGTTACACTTTTATTCTTGACTCTAGCTGTTCCATTTTTTAGGTGTGTGCACACCATTTGGACCTACCTTATTATGTGGATGCTCTATTGGTTGGGCTGCTATTTCGGACTCCCAGCTGCTTGTCCTTAATTGCTTTTATTGTTTCGGTACACTATATTGATACTCAGTCTGTGTTTTATTATAGACCTCCTTTGTAGCTCTTTTTGAGCTTTTTACATATTGTATCTTTTTTATGAGCTGGCCAGCTTGTTATTATATTGTATCAAGACGTTCTTATGTTATGTGATATCTATATAAATATATTTTTCTATATTCTCTTTTGAGAATACCATCAGTGGGGTACTGCTGTATTTATATTGTTAGGGAGTGATTTCCTCTTTTGAGTTTTTTGCTCCATACCTGAGTAGGAGACTCAGGAGTACCCGAGCTTTTTGTCCTTAGCTATATATTACCTACTTAAAATACAATCATCCCTATTACTTTTGTGTTGAAAACAGACAATGGTCCTCTACTTTGTGGCTCCCAGTTCTGTGAATTTGCTTTATCCCTAGGTTTTCACCACCAGCGCATCACATCTTACTGGACACAGGCCAATGGGGAAGTTCAAAGATTTATGCATTATGTGTTTGGCCACCTAATTTGTATTTTGACTCAATCTAATTTACCCCGAACTGCAAATGCAAATTCTTGTCTAGTGGGGGAGTGCCTGGATTTCTCTGTAATTTCACCTATTTATCTGTTATATATTTATAAGTGATATATTATAGGTTTGTTTGTATTTTAGCTTATTTTGTACTAAATCTATTTTTACAAAATATTTTCTATTAGGTGGTCCTTATTTTGTTGAAAGTAGCCCTTGTTTTTGTTTCACATTTCAAAAAATCCCTAGGTAGTGTTTAGTACTGTATGCACCTGAAAGACTGTTAATAATATTAATGGTAATATTGTGTGACAGAATTTTAATTGAAATTATAATGGATGATCCTGGCCAATCTTTATATTACAAATAATGTTGATAGCTAGCCAGGTCAATGACCTTCTGAAATTGGTTATGACCATAAATGGAAATTACAACCTGAGATATAACTGTATGTGAGAGGAAAAAGACCCACGACACCAAATAGATATTAATAAAAGCCAGTTAGTAGTATAGTTAATAGTTTTAATCAAGGCTACAAATGCAGTTTGGAAAAAAGCAAAAAATAAAAATGGTGAAATAATAATAATTAACTAGAAAGGGAAAGTATAAACTTTTAATTTGGCTTGATAGACTGTATTTTGGAAGGGAATTTGTGTGTTTGTGCTGCAAATTTTAAAACTCAATAATGCCAATGAAGAAGACATTGTTGTTTTTTACTTACCCTTAAGTATGTCACATGCATTAAAGTTAGGTCAGTTGATGTGTGTGTATTCATATCAAGGTGGGGAAAATACTAACTTTTTTGATGATTGATCAAAATGTGTTTTTTTTTACTATAGTTACCCTTTAAATATGGCTGCCATGGAAATGGAAGGGTGGGTCAGTAGGTGTGTGTACCTGGATCAGGTTGGAAGTTAAAAAAACAAACTTTTGATTTTTGATCAAAATTATTTTTTTTTAACTTTAGTTACCCTTTACATATGACTGCCATAGTAATGGATAAGTAGATCAGTAGGTGTGTGTACCTGTGTCGGGTTGGGGGGTTAAAAAAACAACTTTTTTGATGATTGGTCAAAATTAGCTTTTTTACTTTAGTTACCCTATAATTATGGCTGCCACAGTAATGGATAAGTAGATCAGTAGGTGTGTGTACCTGGGTCTGGTTAAGGGGGTACCCTATGTCTTTTTTTGTGTTTACAACCATAAAACTATCTTTTATTGAGGATAAATCTAATTTTTTTTTACTTTAGTTACCCTTTAATTATGGTTGCCACAGTACTAAGTAGATTAGTAGGTATGTGAACCTGGTTCTGGTTGAGGGGGCATGTCTTTTTTGTGTTTACAGCCATAAAACTATATTTTATTGAGGATAAATTTAGATTAGCTTTTTCTTACTTTAGTTAGCCTTTAAATATTTCTTCCATGGGAATGGAAATGTAGGTCAGTAGGTGGGTGTACCTGTGTCTGTGTGGGGGGTTAGGGGTATTACCATTTGTATTTATGACCATGAAACAAACTGTTTTGAAATATCCACATTTGAGGATTGTTACCATTATAGTCTATGGGAAAAAATGTCCGGAAATTCACAGATAATGCCGTAACGCTTACGTGGATTCCTTAGCACACTTCTCCTATATGCCCCGCACGTCTGTATTGAATTTCATGTCTCTAGCTCAAAAACTGTGGGAGGAGATACAGCCCAAAAAAGTGGAAGAATAAAACGGAAGAAGAAGAAAAAAAAGAAATAGAAAGAACAGTAATTTGGCTTTTTCAAGCCAAATTAATAATGCATGTAAAGTTCACTGAAAAAGAGTGTATAAGTTGCCCCTTTTTTAAAACATTTATATTTCAAAGGACAACTAAAGTCAGGCAACCTGGCAGTTTAGCAAACATTCTGGTTGCTATAGCAACCGGATGGTTTAAAGTAAACATTTTGGTTGCTATGGGAACCAGATGCTTTATAGTAAATATTTAGGTAGCTATGGCAACAGGTTGCTTTCTAGTAAACATTCTGGTTGCTATGGCAATCCGACAGTTTATAGTACACATTCTGGTTTCTATGTCAACCGGATAGCTTATATTAAACATTCTGGTTGGTATAGAAGCCAGATGGCCTATAGTAAACATTCTGGTTGCAATGGCAAAACCCGGGAAGCTTTATAGTAAACATTCTGGTTGCTTTGGCAACGGGGTAGTTTACATAAATATTCTGGTTGCAATGGCAACCAGGCAGTTCATAATAAACATTCTGATTCCTATGGTAACCAGATGGTTTATACTAAACATTCTCGTGGCTATGACAACTGGATGCTTTATAATACAAATTCTGGTTGCAATGTCACCAGGGTAGTTTTTAGAAAACCACCTGAGAGTTCATTATATATTATACAAAGACATCATATTCCCACACAATTGACATTCTACAAATGTACACAGCCCTACTTTTTGCATATGCTGGCAACAAAAGTGAGGACACCCTAAGTGAAGAATGCTGCAATTGAGCCATAAAACTAACTTTATTGATGATTTTGGTATGTTTGCCATGTATTTCACGCCATAAAAATAACTTTATTTATGATTCTAATATTGTTACCAAGGCAATGAAAGGTAGGTTGGGTTGTGAGGGTGTATCAGTAGGTGTATCGTGTTCACCTTTGTCTAATTGGTGTTGGGGGGTATATTTATTTATATTTCAGGCCATAAAACTAACTTTATTGATGTTTTTAGTATGGTTGCCATGAAAACACAAGGTAGGTTGGGTTGTGAGGGTACATCAGTAGGTGTGTTTATCTGTGTCTAATTGGTGTAAAGGGGTATTTTTTGGCATTTCAGTCCATAAAACCAACTTTATTGATGTGCTTGTGGAGGTTTTCATTCATCCAGGTCATGGTATATGAGTATAAGTGTATATCTGTTGTATTCAGTTAGATCAACAGGACTTTAGTCCTTGAAGACATTTTGCTAGTCATCCGACTGGCTTTCTCAATACAGAATGACTTATACAAGAGTCTGTTGTCAATTATGTACCTTGGAAAGTCCCAGTTAGCATATCATAGCCAGGTGTTAAGGACAATATGTGCATTGTGGCCAAGAGGTGTTATAGGAACGCCTAGGGTAAGGTGTCAAAACAGCATTGTCTGCCATGTATGTAATACTTACTATTCAATCCAGTACTTGCACAGAGTAAGTATCCCCTCCCTCTTTTAAACACTCCCACCTCCATCTGATCTGACTTTCTATGAAATCAAGCTTACCATCTGTCACATATCTGTCAACATTCCAGCTACAGCAAATTTTTTACAGGAGAAAATGTTGTGATTACTTGAAAAGCAAAATGCTCTTGTTGCATATCTAGAGAAATAGGGGACAGATCAACAAAAATGACACAGTGATGGTCTGGAAGAATTATACTTTCCAGTAAAGATCAATTTAAAATGTATTTTTTTTTCAGTATAAATGCCCTTTAACCCTTTCACTGCCAAGAGATTTTCATTTTTTTTTGCGTTAACTGCCAGAAGAATTTTCAGGATTTTGCCCTCAATCGCTTTAGACTAATTTTACAGTAGGAAACCTTGCAGTAAATCATGAATATTATACATTGTTTTTTTCAGCACAAAGTCTACTTTAACATGGTAACAGAATTTTATAACTTTTCTGGAAATTTTACTGGAATTATGGGTAAAATATGTAAAAAAAATGAAAAATTTGCAAATTTTCATGGCTTTTTCCCATTTTTACTTATAGTTATCTTAAGGTTACACACAAAAATCTTACTGTTTCTAAAAGCTCTGATACTCCCGAGTACAACGATACCAGATATATGTAGGTACCTGACTTTTCCTGTACAGAAGACTCCCCCAAACTAAAACTGCACCTTCAAGAATATTACACCAAATTAAAATGTATAACCACTACTGACAGTTAACATAGAATATCTTTCAAATTAACTAAAATATCCCCACAAGTGAGATATTTTTAGAAACTACATACCCACAAGATTTTATGAGTGAGGTTAGTTTTGATCAAAATGCAGATACCCGGACGCAGCTCTTCGTCCAATTGTAAGTTATTTTCTCACATTTTCCTTTTTTTCCTCAACTGTAAAATCAGAGACAAAATCAAATGCGAATTTCAGCTAAAAACTGTGGAGGAAAGTTCAAACGCATCTCAAATATGAAAGCCTAACCCCTCCCGAATAAAACAGTATGCCACATTCATGGGTGTACCCAGAGACATGGCTACCAACTAACCCAGAGCGTGACCAGTGCCAAATGGCAGTAGCAGCAAAAAAAAAATTAGCCAGTTTTGTATTTGAACAGTCTGCAGTTTTTCCACAAAATACCCCCCCAACTCAGAAATACCCCCACAAACTATATATTCCTGAAATCTACACACCTTCAGTTATGTAACGCTGTAGTTCGTTCATTCATACCATCAATGGCGTGGGCGCAGTTCTTCGTAGAAGTTTGCACTTTTACCAGATTTTCCCAAAAAATTTACATCAAACAACATTCAAAAAGGTAGAAATCATGCCAAAACCCCATGGAATGTAAAAAAAAGTTACCAAATATCAATCTCCCAAATGTCCTGAATCAAACGGTATGCCATATGTGCGGTTACACACGCGGACGTGGAAGTGAAAAGCCACAAAGTGAGACAATGCACGTTGGCTCAGAAACAGCGAAAATATTCAGCCAACTCCGAATTTGGACAGTCTACAGTTTTTTCCACAAAACACCCCCGTAACTTAGAAGTAACCCCCACAAACTATATATTCCTGAAATTTACACACCTTCAGCTATGTAACACTGTAGTTTGTTCATTCATACCATCAATGGTGTGGGCGCAGTTCTTCGTAGAAGTTCGCATTTGTCTGAAAAAATGAACAAAAAACAACTTCAAAAGGTAGAAATCATGCCAAAACCTCATGGAATGTAAAAAAAAGTTACTAAATATCAATCTCCCAAATGTTCTGAATCAAATGGTATGCCATATGTGTGGTTACACACGCGGACGTGGAAGCCAAAAGACACAAAGTGAAACAATGCACAATGGCTCAGAAACAGCAAAAATATTCAGCCAAATCTGAATTTGAACAGTCTGCAATTTTTCCCCACAAAACAACCCCCACAAACCATATATTTCTCGAATCCACACACCTTTATCTATGAAATTCTGTAGTTTGTTCATTCGTACCATCAATGGTGTGGGCGCAGTTCTTCGTAGAAGTTCACAGTTTTAGCAGATTTTCTAAAAAATTAAAAAAAAAAACACTCTCAAAGGTAGAAATCATGCCAAAATCCCAAGTAATGTAAAAAAAAGTTACCAAATATCAATCTCCCAAATGTCCTGAATCAAACGGTATGCCCTATGTATGGTTACACACGCAAACGTGGAATCAACTAGCCACAAAGTGAGCCAATGAACAATGGCCCAATTACAGCAACTTTTCAGATTTGTCAGACTAAACACCCCTCTATATTAGAAATACACCCCCAAACTATATATTCTTGGAATCTACACACCTTCAGCTACACAATGGTGTGATTCCTTTATGCATACCACCAATGGTGTGGGCACAGTTTCATGTAAAATTTCGCTTTTTTACCAGATTTTCAGGAAAAATTTATAAAAATACAATTCAAAGTTAAAAATCATGGCAAATTTCCATGTCATGTAAAAAAAACTTGTCAATTATCAATCTTCCAAATGCCCTGAATCAAACAGTATGCCATATGCGTGGATGTACACAGGGACATGGCCACCAACTAGCTCAAATGGGACACATGCACAAGTGTAATTACAAGAAAAAAAATCAAAGTGCTCTGTAATTTCAAACAGCCCCAAAACTTGGAAATGCCCCCCACAAATAAAACCCCCAACTAAATATCAATCTCCCACATGTTCTGAATCAAACGGTATGCCCTATGTGTGGATGCACACAGAGACGTGGCCACCAACTAGCTCAAATGGGACGCATGCACAAATGCAATTACAAGAAAAAATCAAAGTGCTCTGTAATTTGAACAGCCTACCCTTTTTCTAAGGAAACAGTCCAGAAACATGGAAATTCCCCCCACAAACTATATATTTTTGGAATCTACACACCTTCAGCTACGTTACGATGCCATGCTTTCATACATACATGAAGAATTCCAGACCCAGTGATCCAAAGAACTCTGTGTTTTTAGGGGGTTTTGTGAAAAATAAAATAAGATGATTCAAGGATTGAAATCTACCTAAACCAACTTGACAAGCAAAAAAACCCACTAAATGTCAATCTCCCACATATCCTGCATCAAACGGTATGCCATATGTGTGGGTGCACACAGAGACGTGGCCACCAACTAGCTCAAATGGGACACATGCACAAGTGTAATTACAAGAAAGAATCAAAGTGCTCTGTAATTGAACAGCCTACACTTTTTCTAGAAAGGAAACATCGAAACATGGAAATTCCCCCCACAAACTATATATTTTTGGAATCTACACACCTTCAGCTACGTTACGATGCCATGCTTTCATACATACATGAAGAATTCTAGATCCAGATCAAAGAAGTCCGTGTTTTTAGGAGGTTTTGTAAAAAATAAAAAAGATGATTCAAGGATTGAAATCCTACCTAAACCAACTTGACAAGCAAAAACACCCACTAAATGTCAATTCTCCACATATCCTGCATCAAACGGTATGCCATATGTGTGGGTGCACACAGAGACGTGGCCACCAACTAGCTCAAATGGGACACATGCACAAGTGTAATTACAAGAAAGAATCAAATGCTCTGTAATTTGAACAGCTACACTTTTCTAAGGAAACAGTCTCGAAACATGGAAATTCCCCCACAAACATATATTTTTGGAATCTACACACCTTCAGCTACGTACGATGCCATGCTTCATACATACATGAAGAATTCTAGACCCACTGATCCAAAGAAGTCCGTGTTTTTAGGAGGTTTTGTGAAAAATAAAATAAGATGATTCAAGGATTGAAATCCTACTAAACCACTTGACAAGCAAAAACACCCACTATAAATGTCAATCTCCCACATATCCTGCATCAACGGTATGCCATAGTGTGGCAGTTGCAACACGAGATGTGGCCACCAACTAGCTCAAATGGGACGCATGCACAAATGCAATTACAAGAAAAAATCAAAGTGCTCTGTAATTTGAACAGCCTACCCTTTTTCTAAGGAAACAGTCCAGAAACATGGAAATTCCCCCCACAAACTATATATTTTTGGAATCTACACACCTTCAGCTACGTTACGATGCCATGCTTTCATACATACATGAAGAATTCCAGACCCAGTGATCCAAAGAACTCTGTGTTTTTAGGAGGTTTTGTGAAAAATAAAATAAGATGATTCAAGGATTGAAATCCTACCTAAACCAACTTGACAAGCAAAAAAACCCACTAAATGTCAATCTCCCACATATCCTGCATCAAACGGTATGCCATATGTGTGGGTGCACACAGAGACGTGGCCACCAACTAGCTCAAATGGGACACATGCACAAGTGTAATTACAAGAAAGAATCAAAGTGCTCTGTAATTTGAACAGCCTACACTTTTTCTAAGGAAACAGTCTCGAAACATGGAAATTCCCCCCACAAACTATATATTTTTGGAATCTACACACCTTCAGCTACGTTACGATGCCATGCTTTCATACATACATGAAGAATTCTAGACCCACTGATCCAAAGAAGTCCGTGTTTTTAGGAGGTTTTGTGAAAAATAAAATAAGATGATTCAAGGGTTGAAATCCTACCTAAACCCTTTTGACAAGCAAAAAACCCCACTAAATGTCAATCTCCCACATATCCTGCATCAAACGGTATGCCATATGTGTGGGTGCACACCGAGACGTGGCCACCAACTAGCTCAAATGGGACGCATGCACAAGTCCAATTACAAGAAAAAAATCAAAGTGTTCTGTAATTTGAACAGCCTAATCAACTTGGAAATACCCTCCACAAACTATATATTTTTGGAAGCTACACACCTTCAGCTACGTGATGGTATCATGCTTTCGTATATACATGAAGAATTCCAGACGCTGTTATTCATAGAACTCCGTGCTTTTATGAGATTTTGTGAAAAAATAAAATAAGAGGACTCAATGGTTGAAATCCTACCTAAACCCACTTGGCAAGTAAAAAAACCCCCACTAAACGGCAATCTCCCACATGTCCTGAATCAAACGGTATGCCATATGGGTGGGTGCAAACAGAGAGGCGGCCACCAACTAGCTCAAATGGGATCCATGCGCAATTGCAATTACAAGAAAAAATAAAAAAACGCCACAACCCACCCCCCAACCCTATCCCCACTCCCCCTTTTAGTGGTATTTTAGTGAAAAGCAGTTAGTACGGAGAGTCCCACAAGTTTTTGCACACTTTTACTGATCCTAAAAATTAAATCAGGGAATTTTGCAGAGGTACCAAAAAAAGACCGACTAAAATAGGCTTAGTTTCCCTTGAAATCAAACAAATAATGATCCGCGTTTACTTTAGCGATATCACCAGGGACATTGGGAAGCTGGGAGAAGACAATTTTTTTTGCTAATTTATAGTTTTTAGGTTAAAAAAAAAAAGGTGTGTGTATCACTTTAAGATTTTATTTTGTGTGCATTTCCCCTTTTTTTGGGGATCATTCCCAAAGATGATCATCAAATCATCTTAGGGAATGATACCGAACTTGGAATACGGGCATAAATGCCCGTTTTCCAATTCGAAATCCGATCGGAAAAATCACTTCCCGGAAATCATTTTCCAGGAAGTGATTTTTCATTCATTGGCAAAGATCAATAATTTGGTGATCAGAAGTGATCACCAAATTTTGATCTCTGTCCCCATTTTTTTCTAAGTCTTCGCTAAGTAGCAAAGACTTAGTAAAATTCCTATTTGTGAATGGAACTTTGAGTTCCATTCACAAAATGTATAGTACAGCTGTCAGCATGACAGCTTGTACTATACTAGGTACTGCAGCATGATAAAATGGAGATCAGACTGCAGTACCTCAACTTAACCACCAGGGGTAGCATCTTACACATTCAAGGGAAGACCCCGGTGAAGGAGGAAGCTCCGTGACGTCACCGGGGTCTCCCTTTCCGCTTCCTGCACCGACTCCACGTGGCTGCACATCGCGGGACCCGGCTAAAGGTAGGCGTATCTTCCGATCCCCCCTCGGATTTGGATCAAACCGAGGGGGGATCGAGGGGGCTAGGGGGGCAGTTGAACGCTGCCCCCCGATCGCCCCTAGCGGGGGCCAATTTTTTTTTAGGTGCAGGGAAGCCACAGATCGTATATTCACGATCTGTGACAGTTTGGTCATTCACTGCACAGATCGTGAATATACGATCTGTGGCAGGGAAAGGGTTAAAGTGATTGGCAGCATCAGTCTGTTTCTTAAATGTTTTTTTAATAAACTACAAGAGAACATATATTTAGGCATCCTTATTTCTAGAAGTATGAAAGGATTGTGAGGGCTGATGATCACACTATTCCATGGGAAATTCCAAATAGAATACTGCATTTTGCAAAGTAAATTTATTCCCATCATAGAGGAGATCAT
Source organism: Hymenochirus boettgeri (assembly GCA_019447015.1). NCBI lineage: Eukaryota > Metazoa > Chordata > Amphibia > Anura > Pipidae > Hymenochirus > Hymenochirus boettgeri. Next base: position 180,872,384 of record CM033476.1, read on the forward strand.
ATTTGTATTCATTTTCCACAGCTAAAACTTGAATGTTTCACCAAGTAGCAGTTTCTCTTAATTTGATAATTGTCTGTAGAACACCCTCCTGTTGGAGCGTAATTAGTTTTACCTGCTCATAATAGCATGCCCACAGGGACTGGGAAGTGAATATAAATGAATATCCTTCTACGCTTACTCTTCGCTCATTGTATTTAATGTGTGCCAGCACACTGGAGCTTGAACAGATTTTACTGTAGGTATGCGGTAAAGTTCAGAAATTCATTAGATGCATCATCTCTGGAGATGTGCAGATTGGTCCTAGATTGTTAAACCTTTTAACAGCAACAAATAAGAACTGTGCGTGGATGATATTTATGATAAACAGCATGGGGATTTAGGGTGTTACTTATCTTAAGCTAAAAGGGCATCTATACTAGAAAAAAAAAGTTTAAATTGTCTATTACTGGAAACTTTGTACATAAAGTAGAGTTGATCCAGGGAAATTTCCGATTGCCACTTGGAGTCAGGAAGGAATTTTTTCCCCCTTCATAAATTTGGTGGTTTTTTTTTTTGCCTTCCTGTGGATCAACAGTTAGGCAGGAAATGAGGATATTGCTAGATGGGTTGAACTGGATGGACCTATGTCTTTATTCAACCTCAAATACTATACAAATACTATACTATACTAACTTTTTCCAACTATTGCTAAATCATTTTTAATTTCTACTACATTAGATGCCCAGTCTAATGCATCTTACATTTTAGCTGTCATTCAAGTGCCTTATTATCCCAAACTCTTCTACTGTATGCAGTATTGCTGTAACTGCATGGTAACAGTTGTTATGTGTGAATTCCATGTTAGAAATTTCCTTTCCCAGTTCTGCCGCATAGTATGCTTGACTTCACAGAAAGCCATGTCAGATGGAGGAAGGAGACAGTTAAGTGTGCGAGGGGAAGGATAATAAGCCTGAGCAAAACAATGTATTGAAGTGCTACTTACATGTATTTATTTATAGATTAAGTTTAAACAATGTAATGTTTTTAGTGCAGTTCCTCTATAACTATATAAAGCCATACTTTTTAAAACTAAGTTACAGTAATATGTAGTACTCTGTAATAAGATGGAAAAGGTAGGTCTTAACATTTTTTTTTAGTAAATGCACATTGGTATTTATAAACATTCTCCATCAGTAATGCATTAAAATATAGATAAACTAGACATTAAGCCTTTTACTTTAATGGTGCCAGGAGTCCAGAGTACTTCCCAAACCCAGAGACCCCCCTCAGTGTTCCAAGACCTGAGTCCCCCCTCTCTCCCAAAGCCAGAGTCCCCCCCCTTTGTCCCAAGGCCAGAGTCCCTCCTCTGTCCCAAAGACAGAGTCACCCTCTCTGTCCCAAAGGCAGTCACCCCTCTGTCCCAAAGACAGAGTCCCCCCTCTGTCCCAAAGGCAGATTCCACCTTTCTATCCCATAGGCAGAGTCTCCCCGTTTGTTCCAAAGGCAGAGTCCCCCACCCTTTGTCCCAAGGCCAGAGTCCCTCCTCTGTCCCAAAGACAGAGTCACCCTCTCTGTCCCAAAGGCAGTCACCCCCTCTGTCCCAAAGACAGAGTCCCCCCTCTGTCCCAAAGGCAGATTCCACCTTTCTATCCCAAAGGCAGAGTCCCCCCTCTTTTCCAAGGCAAGGTCCCCCCTCTGTTCCAAAGGCAGAGTCCCCCCTCTGTTCCAAAGGCAGAGTCCCCCCTCTGTTCCAAAGGCAGAGCCCCCCCCTCTTTTCCAAAGGCAGAGTCCCCCCCTCTGTTCCAAAGGCAGAGTCCCCCCCTCTGTTCCAAAGGCAGAGTCCCCCCGCTTTTCCCAAAGGCAGAGTCCCCCCCCCAAAGGCAGAGTCCCCCCCTTGTCCCAAAGGCAGAGTCCCCCCTTTGTCCCAAAGGCAGAGTCCCCCCTTTGTCCCAAAGGCAGAGTCCCCCCTTTGTCCCAAAGGCAGAGTCCCCCCTTTGTCCCAAAGGCAGAGTCCCCCCTTTGTCCCAAAGGCAGAGTCCCCCCTTTGTCCCAAAGGCAGAGTCCCCCCTTTGTCCCAAAGGCAGAGTCCCCCCTTTGTCCCAAAGGCAGAGTCCCCCCTTTGTCCCAAAGGCAGAGTCCCCCCTTTGTCCCAAAGGCAGAGTCTCCCCTCTTTCTCTCAGCTTTTCCAAAGTGGTTCATGGACACTGAAACATTGTTGCACACTGGGAAGGAGGGCATCAAATAAATAAAATAGAAGGGCCATAACCCTACATTATTTCATTTACCGATAGGTGCAGGTTGGCTGCAGCGCTCTTTAATGGTTTAAAATCACGTTAACCGATTTAGGATTGGTTAGCGCGACTGTAAGCCTTGGTTTGCCTATTGACCAGAGGCTGCGTGGCAGTGATTCACTAGACATTTTGCTAGTCATCCCACTGACTTTCTCAATTCAGAATGATTTATGCAGGAATCTGTTGACAATATATACCCTGGAATGTGTCTCAATCAGCATATAACTACAAGGTTTCAGGGACCTCATGAATGCAAGCGAGCAAAGAGCCATCAGGTAAGTTTAACTTGCTGAGACCCACAAATCCCCCCCCCAAAAAAATGTCAGCTGCAGTTTCCTTTTCACACCAGGAGTTGTAACTGTGGCCGCATCTCTGGGACGTTTGGATGTCAATATATAGACATGATATCATTTCAGCATAAAAAACCCGATAATGGAATAGTAGCAGACTCTACAGTGGTTGATTTCCTGTATAAGACCAACACCTGCCCCTGCATTCCACTCTTTTCTAGGCACTAGGTTCTGGGTGAAAAACAGCAAAGTCCATGCCTAAATATAGTCTAATGCTGGCCATTCACATATAAGACATTTAATCACAAGCATGAGGGACTTGAGGTTTAAACTCTAGACAATGCAGCAATTTTCTCTGCTTTGGCCCATCAATTTGTAATTGATAATCATTTGTCTGTCTAATGCGAAACATCGGAAGGTAAGAAAAAGTGTAAGCCCCTTTATTGGATGGGAGACATTGAGACTTTTTGTTACAGTTTTTGTTAACATTACATGGAGTGAACTATAATACCTAGAATCAAACATCCTCTATTAATCTGGTCAGATGTGAAATATTTTTTGTTTTTCTTTGTCCTACATGTAGTGTAATAGTTTGGTATATTGCAGGTAAATAATTGTAAAAATTAAATTAGGAAAGTTATAGACCTGTAGAGTTGGTTATTTTTGATCCTCAGGGTCTCATCTGTTTCCCTGACCTTATGATTTGCAAAGCTATAGAGCAAGTGCTTTATAGTTTTTTTTTTCTGACCTGTTTTCTTTCAGGGACTACTTTATAGGGAATGTATACTTCCTTTACCCTTGCATAACTTTACTTATGGATTGGACACTGAACTAATATAACCAGTAAATTGTGCTGTACCTCCATGAACTAATATGTTTATAATTTTTTGATGAAAAATAATCCCCTTTAAGTTATTATTGAGTAACAATAAATCAACCATTCCTTTAATTAGAGACTTTTCTTTTGTTTTTAGAAGGATTTTGTTGGTGGGGACTGCAATTTGAGGATTTTTGTGGGTCTGGTAATACAGATTAGCTTCTGTCTGACTTCATAAGAAGATATGAGATTCTGTATTTTTAATGACACACTCTAAATTAATTGCTGGCATGCTGTTCACAAATACACCATCATTACTGAGATATTGTTTTTCAAAATCGGTTGCAATTAGTATCTTGTGGAGATACCTATACTGTGTCACATAGCGCTTTTAAACATTTTACATGAAAAGTATTTATTTAATTGGTATAAATTAGGATTCTTTTAAATGGGAATTTTGACAGTCTGTTTACATTCCCAGAGAGCAGAAACAAGGGCACACAGCAGTAGGACTAAATTAAAGGCAAAGCACACACAATTAAAAAACCTTTTTTTCCCTTATTTTCCTTTTAATATTAAGTTATTCATTCACAGGACAAGTATTCTGCTAAACAAACGCCTAATGTATATAGATGGAATTGAAATAAATTCCATCGAACTTGCACAGCTCCTTTGTATGTTAGCCCCCAGAATCATCACGGCGACATCTAAGTTACTGTACGTAGGGCTTGTTGTGCTTGGGCAATAAAACGTCCCATTATGATTATATCGTCAAACTATTTTCATTTAAACAGTGCTTTCCCATGTTTCGGGGCCTGCTTCTAAGACTCTTTTGGTGTTTTCTGGCAGGCTTCTTGATCCTGTGCCTTGCTTCTATGCCTCCTACATCTGATTGCATGTTTGTCCTTATCCTAAACTTTATTCCTTTGTCTTTACCTGCACTTTATTCCTACCTCCTGCTACTTAACCCTTGGACTGATCTATTATTGACCTTGACTTGGGCTTTGACCTTCGAAATTTGCTGGCTGTCGGCACTGCTTGCTTGTTGATGGACTTCTCCTGGATCTTCCCTCATGGTTTTAATTTCCTGCTTCCTCCTATAGGCTGACTTCTAAATGAGTTTTGTCAGTCACTGTTAAAGTAAACTCCCAGTCTTTTCCTGTGAGAACCTTCCTAAATGACAGAGCAGCTGGAAACCTCATAGTAAGTACCTCTTCATTTGTTAGCAGTTAACTTCAAAATTCAGAGTTTATCTCCAAATCTACTTTTGAAATTCCTCTTTGATTAGGCACATTGCAAAATTAAATATTATCATACCGTCCTTAATGTGTCCAAAATGAATTGTCCATATATTTCAATCTTAAAATATGATCAGAACCTGTGAATCCTCCCCCTCAGATGGTTGCGCTCAGTGTCCAAACTCACCCTTCCAACCAGCTGTCTATATGTCCACTTCACCCATATATCCAGAACACCAATGTGCTGTTACCTCTCAGGAATTTCTCTCGCACGTTAGCGCTCTTCCAGGTTCGGAACCTTCCTGTTTGTGCAAAGGGTCTTCTTAATCTGCATTTGTAGTGTTTTGCACTTCTAAGAGACACTCCAAGACTCTCGTGGGCCTCAACTCCTAAAGCTTCACACTCAAAACAGCATGCACGTCAGTTTATTCGTACCTGCAGCTCAGTATCCACAAAGCACTGGTCAGTGAGATCAGCACAGACCCTCCTCCCTGTAAGCTGGAGCTGGACCTAGAATTACAGTAAAAACTTCCAATTTTAATAGGTAAATACTTTGAAACCAATTAAATACAAATATTAAATTCAAATATTAGAATTGTTTGTATATCTACTTCATCAGACATGTAAAATACACAATTTCTCGATATATTCACATGGGATGAACTACAATTTTTCCATTGATTATTTGTATACTTTCTGTCACAAACAGGAGTGCAATGTAAACTCCCATAGACAATATCTGGAATTGCACTCTTAATTTTCAAATCTCCTCACTTTATCGGCATGTCAATCAGTATGGCAGCTGCCACATTGTTTACCTGGCAGGCAATCACAGGGTTAAATTCCTGCCTAACCATTTGTAAACTCTGAGCTTTCTTTCCCATAGCTATCTCCATTTGGTGTGTATTCAAACCAGCAGGGTGCCTGCCTCAATGGAAATAGGTGGTAAATATCACACCAGTATCCGGTGTGGCTCTAGTCATCCTGGCAGGAGAACAGCATAGGGGCCTTCTAGTTAGAACTGAGCCAAAAAACAAATGGCAGTTCAAAGGCCATTCATATTTCTTAATAATTCAGTGTATAAAATTAGTTCATATTTTCAGAAATATTCGCAGTTTATACTAGAATTTAATATGTATTTATAGACACCTTGTAGGCGATGATATTCCGTAGTAATCCTAAGATATTATACTTCTTGTTCATACCAACTCAATATGTGTAATGTTTGGTATCATTCTAATGTGTAAAATTAGTTAATGACAACCAGGGCAATATTATGAATGTGACATGTATGGTACTCGGTTTATGGACTAAAGGGAAATTGGAGTTTTAAAGTTCCCTCCAAAAATAGGAAACGCCTTTCAGGGCAGAACCAAGCCCAAGCCTAGAGACCAGATCAATCCCATTTTCAGGGAAAAGGATAAATTGGGAGTATGGACTCAGCCCAAGAGTTCATCATAACATCTTAAGGAACATCTAGCCAATCGGACGGACTATAGATTGGCTTCCATCAGGAACCATCATTTGGACTTTTCCCATATTTGGATTTACAAAGTTTCTTGGACCCTGCTCATGGACGTTTCAGATGCCATTTATACTTATACTATACTTAAGTATTCTTACTTTAATCCCATTCTATCCACACCTGTGTGTTACATTTTATGTTCAGTAAGTTATCATTGTTTTCTTTATATTTTTTATGCACTCTTTTGTTATCTTTTAATAAATGATATAAAATCATTTAAAGGCTAATTGTCCTATTCTGAGTAAATCCCAAAACGAACCCGTGTCTCTGAAGTTACGCTATTATAGAAGAAGTATTGTTTAGGTATATATGGTCAATGGTCAGGACTAGTTTGATAAGCCTGAACGTTTACTACTTTTACTTCTAACACTCTTTTGATGTAAAACAACTATTTCATACATCATACCATCCTCAGGCAAGTTTTAAAGTGGAATGGTATAATGCTGCAATAGAAGGAAGAATAGCCAAAACATACGAGCAAACTGGACTTGTCTATAATACTTACTCCTAGGAAACCATTGACTGTGTCACGATTTGACAGCTTCTTAAGGCTGGTCTATATTTTCCATATGACTCTCAACTGTCACTATCTTATGCTTCTCTTACATAAGAGAACCCCCCCCCTGAAATTCCCACTGCTGATGATACTAGGGTTCATATGTCTGATCTAGGAGGCTATCAAAGACTATGAAAATTCTGAACACATTCACAATCAATTACACCTTCCCACATATGCCTGTCGAAAAAGACATAAGATTGGGTCAACACAAGATTTTCATGCAAAACATTTCACAACCTTACTACCCTCACAATGAACCATTTAGCTGAAATTGCTTTTCTTCAAATTCTTTTTCCCTTTTTCACCCATACAAGAGAAAAATTATCCCATGCCACTTGGCTGTAATTTCCTCTAACCTATTTGTAAATAATCATTATATACCTTCACAAATGCCTCTTTTTCACAAACCTAACTGACAATGTTCAAAACACTAATTCTTCATTTCACTTTTTATCTGTGTAGCCTTTCAAATTTGTTGATATACTGTCTGTGAAAATGAATATAAAATGTTGTTTAAATGGTGGAGGTACCCTTTAATACTTGATTGCCGCTCATCTGGTTAATTTTTTAAAGAATTACCCCTGTAATCCTTGAGTACTGTAAGGTCAGTGTCAGGGTGGCCGTTGAATGTTTTCAAAAAGATGCCTTCCTTTGTGGCTGTCAACAAGTACTTAAAGAATTATTTTGGATATTTTTGCCACGTGTCTTGTTCTTGTGCCTTGTTCCTGTGCTTGTTAATGTGCCTTGTTACTACGATCTGAGCCCCTTTTTTGTGCCACATGGCTTGGTCCTTTGTACACTGTGCACAAACTGACACATTTGTAAGCACAAAATTACTTTTTTCTGTGTATTCAGAAATGTATCATACCATAAAATAAAAACAATAATGTTAATTTTCGCTGTTATATTTTTATAATATAGTAAAAATAAATAATAATTATTAGGTTCAGACTTAAAATTTAGAGGCAAATAGGACAGCCACCAAATCTCTGTATAAACCCGTATAGTTAAAACACAACCTAGCATATTTCTAGCACATGGATCTACACTGTTTGCATTTATTTGTATCTACACCAAAAAAACAAAAACTGCTTAGTCTGGATACTTAAAGCAAAAATGCATATGTATGACAGCAAGGGTACTGCAGCATTCATTTTTTGTATTGTCAAGAGAGCTAATACTTTTCTTTTAATATTATGCCTAGGGCGTACTGTCAAATCGAAAATGTAATGCTTCTACATTAAATACACTGTAAAATCTTTATTACAACGTTCTATCATGCATTTAGACTTTCCTTTAGAAAGCCATGAAATACAACTACTGTAATAAGACTTAAACCCTAAAAAAGACATCCAATATGCATAGCTACAAGGGCCATTTACCAGCAAAACTGTTATGCAAATAATATCAGAGGAAGCTCCTACAGCAATTCTTTTTATCTGAATTGTAATCTCTTTCCACAAACAGAAGGTTAAAAGTAGTATTCGTTTAAAATGACACTTCGGCAGCTGAACTTGTTCAGGATTTATATTAACCTTGCTTGTATATATCTGTCATTATAAAAAAACACTTAAAAATAATATTTAACACACAGACTTTGCATATCAATGCTAATTCTGTAGATACTGGAACTTCATTGGACAGCACAGAATGTGTGCAAAAAATAAATGACGGATTCTATTGGATATAAACCAAACAAGGTCTGCCCAAATCCCTCTGGCATCTCCATAATGGGATGCACATGGCCATGGCAGAGCTGCGTGCTTATAGAGATTTGCTTATTTTTTTTATCATCCAACTACCTATTATTGTGGTGACATTGCAGGAAACGTGAAACTTACTATCAGTTTCCTCTACCAAGGAAAAACTTGGCAGTGGGTTTAAAGGGATCCTTACCTGCTCTCTTAAATACTTTGTGTTTGCATAATTTTAAATGGGGATTCTTAGGAGTGTTTTCCTCACAGGTTTACTAAAACTAGGTACTCACAGTAACAAAAAAACCCTATACCGTTGGATCTGACGGTATCGGGGCTTTATCAGTCAGTGTGTCAGTGTCAATGTCAGTGTGTGTAACGTCTTTCCCAAAGGAGCGTGATTGCTTCAGACAGCCTTGCGACTGTTCAGGAAAGGCAGATATATGCCCTCGGCAGTGAAAGTCTCCCTATAGGGGAGTCAGCCACGGTTGTGGGAAACATGCAGTCCCGAACATTCTCCCTATGCTTTGTATCTAGACCAATTTTGATGGATAAGTGACTAGCCACAAGTTTAAAGATTTTTTCAAAAATCCATTTTAATTAAAAGATAAATGTTGTGGCTGACATTTTTTGGAACTTGATGGGAAGTAAATTTCCTCTTTAGTACAAATGCAGCAGAGTATTTTTTAAATTAACTTTTTTACATTGTAGATTCTAATTGGACAATTGTTGTAAGTGTCCCTCCGACCATAAAAGGCTGTGCACAACACTCAAATCACAAACAAATCACTTATGCTTTGGGTTATTTTATGGTAATTCAGTTTATCACAAAGTGAATCATTTCCATTAACTCACTCAGAGATGGATTAAAATTAAATTGGACTCCAGGCAGGGTTGACATTTGGACCCCCCTTGTTCTTGTATTGTGTGGGCTGTAGTACTGAAGCAGGGTCCCCTGATGTTTACTGGGCCCTAGGCAGCTGCTTAGATTGCCTTAATGAATATTCATGCTCTGAACTCACTGACTAATAGGAATAGTATTAATTGCAGATAGTTTATCTGAATCTGGGAAACATTACTGAAGTTTTTTGTATATTTCGCTTTAAATTATTGTGATTAACTCTTTGAACCTACCCAAATCTTTAATTCATATCCTATCAAATGTATTATCTCTGTACACAATAGATGTGGTATGCTTTATATAATCTGACAAATAGCAGAACAGAAGGCATTATCTGCGGGAATGACATGGAGAGGTTGCCTATGAAATTAGTATTGTCCAAATGGGTTATTGGGTTTTTACAGCTTAGGACTTTTTCTCTTCTTATGAGTATCTGTCAAAGGTCAAAAAGAGAAAATGCTACCCATTACTTAATCATCCCTCCCAGCATAAAATAGCAAAACTTTAGGCCTAGAAATCCTACCTCTGAACTGGTATCCCTCAGTCAAAATCAACAAAGTTAAAACCTAGTATGTGAGAAAAAAAGTGTACCTGCACGTTTTCTATTCGAATGGTGAACAAACATTTAATTATATCAAAAACATGGTGATACCAGACTCCCTGTCGCATTTTGAGCTATACGTTTTTAATCATAAGACCCCTATGACTAAGGGTGTAAAGCTCGAAAAGTCTCAGGAAGTCTGTTGTAATTAAAATGTTTGTTCATCATTCAAAAAGAAATGCGCTGTATGATATTCCTTCTGGTGTGCGCCAACGCCCATGTTTGCAGAAATGACTTTGTTTACCATGTGGAGCAACGGGTCTGGGGCAGCTGCTCCCGGAACACCATTTACAAGCAGAGTTATATTTAAGACACTGTATCTAACACTGCATTAACACAGCCACTGATGAATTTAGGATGTAATTATAAATACATACTATTTGCTATTTAGGTCCTATTCTAATACATCATGTTTTTTTGACTGTTATACACACTATAATTATATGCCTGCCTTTACCATTAATGCACAACCACACTAGTTCTTAGGCACAATGAAAGGATGTATAATGCTTTTGGTATAATACATTTGTCAAATATAATTTCCCTCTCCTTTGTTATGCTTTAGGTCCACATCAGAGAACAGTGAACAGTGTCCTACTAGGGTAACATATATTTACCACACTGCTATTAGCACTTTATATCTTACAAGTACTGACTGGAGCTGTAACTAGCACATTAACTGGTTCTTTCCTGATGCCATTTGGGATTTTCCCATTATTATAGACTCCCATTATTTATACAAATTAGTGAGAATAACTTGTTTATCTAAAAGTAAAAGCCACGAGCATCTGGTTTTAATGGCTTCTGTTTTTCTATACAGACTGGCTAGAAAACGTGTTATGTATTGGTTGTATATGTGATCTTATATACACATACATTTCAGTTGTAAACATATTGCTTCTAGTGTTATATTGTGTGTCCTGCTTCCTGATTTGTGACCACTAGGTGGACACATTTATTCTTAAATGCTTGCATTTGCTTTCAACTTTACATGGGCCCTGGTTTTTAAATTCATGGTTAAGAAAGCACTATTGCTGCTGGATTTCCGAAAGAGACGTGCATTTATTTACTCAAGGACCTAATGCAATTAAATCCATCATTGTATGATTTATGGCACAACATAAATATATTACTTATATACTTATGTTCTTTATTGTATTCCAAATAGGACCTAATGCAATAGATCTTCTAGGAGACCCAATGCATACAGTATGCTTGCTACATGATTTGGAATATAAATAAAGATATAGGAAAGCTTTCTGCATCATATAAGTGAGCCCAAATGTGCACTAAGCTTACATTATACACAATTATTTTATGAAACTTGCTGGGTTCTAAGAATACAACGCTGCAGTATAGTTGAACATAAAATAGTTGGGGTTGTGTATTTGAGGAAATATGTCCTTTTTAAAAATCTGTGTTAAGTAGGGAAATGAAATGAACTTGGAACAATTACTCCTTAAGCTGTTTTATTCATTTGAACAGGGAAAGGGCACTGTCTTGCAAAGCTGCACTTTGAATTTACTAGCTAATGGAACAAAAAGTTCCTTGGAGACAGAGTTTTGGAGGAGAATTCATACAATCTTTTAGTTCTTGATTGGAAAACAACAGGCATCACAAACTATTCTGCTGCTCCACGTAGCTTTAGTGCAGATTCAAACATTCCTGACAGGGACACATTAAGCAAAAACACATTTTGTCTAATTTCATTAATGTTCAATAGGGGAGAAAAGACTGTACTGGAACATTTTAGATTCACATCACCAGCATGTTTCCAGTGTAGAGAACAAGTGCTTTGTAATTACTCTTCAAAGCGTAAGATCCTTGCAGGTGACATTTGCTATGGATTAATTCTTTAAAACAGAGTTAGCCAACCTGATGTTATGAACATATCAAAAAGATAAAGGGTTACTGCACACACCAGACTCGAATTTTAATAAATGTTTATTAAAAAACAAACACCCTGTAACGTTTCGATGCGTGGCACCTTCGTCAGACACATACAAAAGTTGATTAAAACACAAGGCCATAAATATGGCAGAGACCTTTCCATATTGCCATCTAGTGGCTAAAACACAAACATAACAAAATAGCTACTTAAGGAAACATCATTATTACAATGTATATACCATTCACACATTGTTGTGTCCTTTCCGAAGACAATTCGCTGATAGTTAAACCCACCGACAAGGGCTGTGCGATTGTCATTCTGGACTATAGTGTATATAGTACCTGTATGATATTACTGAATCTGAGTGTGTGTACCCCTTAGAAAATATCCTACGTTTGAAATTGCCTCCAAATTAAAAGTAATGGTGGATTTAGCACTTGCATCTTATTGGATAGATCAGGATACTTTCAAGTACATCATTAAGGAATACCCACGGAGGGCAGTATTGTACCAATTCCAGAGGATTCATAAGGAACCCCCCATTCAGACATATTGTGTCTGCAATTGGGTCTATTTTTCAATCTTTTGGACAGGTTGTGGACTTCTTTTTAAAACCTATGGTTCTTTCTTTGTCCTCGTATGTGAGGGATACGGGCAGTGGCATAACTACCACACCCGCCACCATGAACGGTAAGAGGGCTCGCCAAAACCTCAGTGATCAGCTGTTTTTAAAGAGCTGATCGCAAGTATGAAGGAAACTGTTTAAAAGACCAGACCCGAACATCCAGAAACGAAAGTTCGGGTCGGTCTTTCAAACAGCTTATTGCTCATATTTAAAAACAGCTGATCGTGGACCATAGTCTGGGGAAGATGGGGTGGTTTCATGGGCCCGGCCTCCAATCTGCTGCAGTTAGCCTCCTGGATACGGGAGGGGGGGGACTTTTTGGATACATTACAAAATACTGGTCTATGGCAACATAACTGGTACATGATCACTGGTGACATTACCTCTTTACACACCAGTATAGAGAATAAAAAGCCTTTGGATGCTGTCCTATATCATTTGGAACAATATCATAAGGGTAATCCACCTATACAATTTTTATTTGAAAGTCTTGATGATCTTATCTTGCATAATACATTTTTCAAATTCAAACGTGACTTTTTTGCAGGTAGTCGGGACTGCAATGGGTAGTCCTGTAGCCCTGCCCTACGCCAACCTCTTTGTCAGTTTTCTCGAGGAGAGTCATGTGTACCATCACTCACTGTTTCATTCACTTTGCGTCAGATTCTGGTGTTATATTGACGATCTCTTCATTATTTGGTCTGGAACTCTAGACCAAGCGACTGAGTTTGTTGGATGATCGGATTAAATTTAATGTTGAAATCTCCAAGGAGATGATAAATTACCTTGATCTAAAGGTGATGGTGCAGGAGGGTGGTCTACACACGACTCTCTTCACAAAACCAACAGATTGTAACTCTCTTCTATTTGGGAAGAGTTTTCATCCCCATCACATTTTCAGGGGTCTAACCAAATCTCAATTAACTCGTGTCAACAGGATCTGTTCAGATCTGTTTGGCCAGGACAACAGGGAATCGCACAATTGGCATGATTGCCCATGTTTTACCAGCAGGTCCAATCGGACAAAACGACTGACCAAGCTCGGTTGCAGCCGCCCGCCCGTACCCACACTATGCAATTTCAGGATGTCTGACCCATATGTGGCACTATTCGTCACACGGCCGAAAATATTGGATGGTGTGTACCCAGCCTTAAGGGTGGACATGCCCTTTAATATGTAGAGTTTTTTTTTTTAAAGAGGGCAAAGAAACCAAGCCAATAAACTGTGATCAAATCCAAATAAAGACAACCGGCCACAGGGGCTTATTTAAAAACAAATACAAAATTTTACTGGGTAATTTTGATTCTAGGCAAACCCTTTTTGTTTTTTCACTTTTACCTGTAGCTGTTTTGCAAATAAATGTCAAGGCTACTTTTTAACATCAGCTCATTATAAAACTGTACTGCCCATATAGGTCTGGTACTCACTGCTTGTTTCAAGTAATACATTTTTTGTTACATGTACAAAAAAATTCTTAAAAAGTTTGCCATTTGACACGGCCCTTTGGAGGAAAAGATTAGTAAAATCAAATAACGTATTTGGAACTTGTAATCTCATTCTGATCCACTCAATAGTAAAGTTCTACATATCTCATCTGCATAACATAAAGCAGATGAGAAGTACAGCCATCATAAGTCATTGGCTGTGATTTCGTGGCTTAAACCAGGCATCAGAGAGCAGTGGGGGAGACCAGTGGTACCTAAGGAGCAATTCCTCTATGTATAAATGTTATTTCCCTTATGCCTCTTCTGTGCATGGGCAAGCTTGTAATGGAGCTTAGAGAGGCTAGGGGGGACGACGACATTTTCTTACAAAACAGTTTAGTCCTACATCAATCTCCCCCACACTATTGGGGTGTGGGAGTGATTTACCTACATATAATTTGTTATTTGAAGGGTGAACATGCCATTTAAATTTGTGATTGGGCTCTTCCTTGTGCTGCTTTGTTGCCCACACTTGGATAACTGAACTGCATAATTCATCTTAAAGGTTAATTGTGTCTGTAACTATCTTCAGAAAAGACACATTTTTCTTGCACAGCATGCGGCTGTCACAGACTCAGAGAGCCCGGACAGGCAAGGAACTGTAACTTTACAAGCCTATAACTTTAAGGAGAAGTAATGGTTTGAAACCCCCCCTTTTGCAATAAAGATGTGAGTGTTGTAAACTCCTGTCTGTTCATTGTTGTTTTTAGTGTGTGTTTGTTACCTTTTCTGCATCTTTTATATTTTGTCAGACGAGGTTTCCATTTTACAAATTCTCCTCCCACAGCATGGTGTAATGGCTACAGATCCTCCCACTGACGTCTTGCTCGTTGTCTGGCAGCTTCCGTGTGTATTTTCTGCCCTTAAGTGATGTTGTGTGTCTGTTGCCAGTACTGAGCATGTGTAAGCAAGTGGGCTCCTGAGCACGGTTCCGTGCGCATTTCTCGATTGTGCGCATCCGCGATCACCTGGGCTTTGTGCATGCACAAATCACGGATGTTTGCGCAAGCGAAGTGCTCATGTCTGGACTGAGAATTTCACGCATGTGCAATTTGAAGTCTTACGAAGCTGCGCTTTTGTATCTAGCCCGGCTCCATTTTCACTGAGCAGAAGAAGAGGACCTTTATCGATACAGCGTTCCTATTTGAGCTTTCCTCTACATACCGTATATACTCGAGTATAAGCCGAGGTTTTAAGGTTTAAAAATCAACCTAAAAACCTTGCCTCGGCTTATACTCGAGTCAAGCAAAAACTTACCTTAATTTCAGATGCAGCCGCGAGTCAGGAAGGAAAGCCGTCCGTTCCCAGTAGTTCTTCGTTGGCGGGATGACGTCATCGCGCAGCCGCGAAGAACTACTGGGAATGGCCGGCTCCCCTGAGCAAAGCCTTGTATGCAATGCGAATGATTACGTAAGACCATATAATGTGAAGAACTTGTAGGATCAAGAGGAACTTGTAGGATCAAGAGGAGACCATTAAATAACCACCAGGACGAATATAGACCAGTGCGAAGAACAAGAAGAAAGAGTCACATAACCGCTGGTACTTTACATAGTTTGTCAGTTTTGCTGCCTCTAGCGAGAAATCAGAAGCATCGTGTAAGCACATGACCAGTGTCCCAACTTACAGTAACACCCAATACCTTTCTACTATAGGTGTTTGGAAACTAAAACTCCCAGCAACGAAAGCATGCTGGGAGTTGTAGTTTCCAAACATCTACAGTGGAAAGGTATTAGGGTTACTGTATGGGATTACTGTACATTTAAAGGGCAACTATCTACCCTCGGCTTATACTCAAGTCAATCATGGTTTCCTGATTTTGGAGGCAAAAATGGGTACCTCGGCTTATACTCGAGTCGGCTTATACTCGAGTATATACGGTAACAATCAAAGTTCCACATCTGCCAGTGAGCTTTATTTATAAACAATGTTTCACATTGTTAAATGTTCCATCTGTCTTGATCAATTAAGAAAGCTCCTTTTTGTAGTTGCATTCTTCTTCAGTGTGGACTGCAGTTGGCAAGGCACAAATAGCCTTCTGCAAATGAAACTTTGTTATCTGTGTATTTTGTGTGTGATATGTGAGTATTCTGTGTGTGGGATGTAGATGGTAGTTCTGTGTGCGGGATGTAAGTATTCTGTGTGCGGAATGTATATATTCTGTGTGTGGATGCATGCGTATGGTGTATGTATTGTGTGTGTGGAATGGATGTCTTCTGTGTGTGGCATGCATGCGTGTATGGTGTGTGTATTCTGTGTGCGGATGTATGGATTGTGTGTGGAATGTATGTCTTCTGTGTGTGGCATGCATGCCTATGGTGTGTGTATTCTGTGTGTGGGATGTATGTATTCTGTGTGTGGGATGTATGGCTTTATACTGACAAATCAAGTGGAATATTTTAGAATAGCCATAGGGCGCAGTATCCAATTGTGGCCAAATTAGCGTGCTTTTAATACACAACCCACCCTTTCTGGACTTCTGTGTTCGTGGCATGCATTCATTTGTGCAATATATATTTGCCTTCACCAAATACAAACCAGCAATAGATGCACTTAGATAGATTATCCAGTGGCCTGTTAAATGTCCCATTAAATGCAATGGTGATAAATGTAAGGTGATGCCTTTGGGGTTTGAAATCCTTGTGCCACCCACACCACAAATAAACAAGTTTTGATATTGTTTTCGCATGGAAACTCATTTTCACATTATATCACCTGCTGAGAACAATCGATTTCATGTGACATGAAATACCTAAAATTCGTGTGCCATTCTCTGAGCTGTGCGGTATGTGGTACATGTGGTATTTTCACACCCCACCTGTGGATCAGCCCTTGTTAAAGTAAAATTTCATTGTCAAATTAGATTTTTGCAAACTTTCATTTTTGCTATTATGCATAACTAGATATTGGACATATTCTTTTCCATTGTAAAAAATCAGTTTATTTTCGACCCTTTAATATTCCTTGCTGTTGACATTAGTAAGCTGACATTTCAGGCTTGAACAGTTCTTCTTCCCACAATGCACACCTTCCTTTAAATTTCCCCCAATATCCAATTGTAATGATTGGCTGTTGCTTTAGTCAAACATGGTAAGTTCTCGACTGAGAAAATGAATCCCAGACACTGGGTCAAGGTCAAGACCATAACATGCACTATTCGGGGTGTGGCAAACATGTAGTTGTATTTTCCTAAGGTTTTTTTTCTACATAGTTCAAAATATGAAAGCCCCACTTAAGCTAATTGGAATAGGAAAATACATTGCTTTTTTTCTGAATTCATATGTATTTGCACTGAAATTCCTCGTTTAATGTCACTTTCATTTGTATAAACTGGGGTCTAGCTATAAGAGGAGATGGAGAAAGAACATATTGAAACATTTCTTAGGACAGATGTAGCCTCATTCCAGTAAGCCACTGTGGGTGAAGTAAATATAGAGGGCTCATCATATTTGTTGGAATGGGGACCCAGTGATTCATAGTAACGCCACTCTAGGTAAATGAGAAAATCATCTCTTTACCAAACAATGGACAAGTTTCATGTATGCACCTTTTTGTAAACTCACACCAATACTGTGGTGTTAAAGGCACAATAACCAATTTGGTCTTGTATGAAATGGATTTATACACGCAAAAATACAAAAAGAAGGGGACTTGAGACAAAAGAGCTCCCGTCCCACAAAGAACCCTAAATAACAGCACTACCATATGCCATAATGAAGTAAAAAAACGATTTATTAGGTTCACATAAATAAATAAACCCCCCTCACACTCAGTATATACAAAAAACTAAACACTAAAACCGGGCGTCCCCGGTGTACCAAACAAGGAAGGCTATCTCAACATAGCGTATATCTCGATAGTGGCACAAACCCACCAACCAGGAAAAACTAGATCGTAAGGGGCTTAGCGTGAGAAGCCAAGTCCGACTTACCCGACCTCTTCACGGACGTGAAGGATGTAACTTTGCAACAACTAGGGGTGGACCCACGAGAAGGTGGCAATACCATGAACTGCTGGACATTAGATCTCCATAGATATCTTTGATCGCTAAGGTGAAGAGTGTGGTCCGTGTGAAGAGGTCGGGTAAGTCGGACTTGGCTTCTCACGCTAAGCCCTTACGATCTATTTTTCCTGGTTGGTGGGTTTGTGCCACTATCGAGATATACGCTATGTTGAGATAGCCTACTTGTTTGGTACACCGGGGACGCCCGGGTTTAGTGTTTAGTTTTTTGTATATACTGAGTGTGAGGGGGGTTTATTATTTATGTGAACCTAATAAATCGTTTTTTTACTTCATTATGGCATATGGTAATGCTGTTATTAGGTTTTGTGGGACGGGAGCTCTTTTGTCTCCAGTCCCCTTCTTTTTGTATTTTTGCGAGCTATTTTTTCCTTTAGCACCACTGTTTTTCAGTGATCCATAGCCTGTGTTAATGAGTAGTGCACCTGTCTACCCTAATTGAAATGGATTTATACACACATAGTTAAAAAACATCAAAAGCAAAAGTGTAATGGAACTTGAAGGCTTTGTTGATGAGCGGCTGATGAAGAACATTGTCACCATAAGTAATATTACATACCAACAGCACATATTATTCCACTCTTAGGAACCCTTATATCCCAATTGTCACACTAAAGAACATTTTCAATGTGTCAAAGGTCACTAGCAGCATTTTACATCACTGGGGCTATTAAATTGTAAAAAAAGGAAACTCATGGTGCATCACCCATTTTATCACAGTAATACAACAAGTGTGTATTGTATTAAATTCAAACTTATTTTGTTACTACCCTAACATTTACCAGACAATTTACATAGCGTCAGCCCTACTCATAAGTTACACATTGCTATTTGTAATAGTTTGTCTGTGCTTTTGTGTTTGAGAAATATTTTGTGCACTTAGAAATGAGTGAGGAACCTAACCAACCAGCCGACTGTTATGACACCACAGTCCCGCGGACCAACAAGAGAGTGTATGTACCAGTTCTGTAACATGTAAATATGAGTAAAGAAATAGGTGATAACAGCGTTGTAAGCCAATTTGATTCTAATTTGTAGTGGGATGAAGTGTCGATGTTTACAAGTTAGTCACAGCTGCAGACTGCTTTCCTTTTAACCATCGCCTCAAAAAAGTTAAACAGGTGCTGAATCTAACAATCCGAAACATCTACTGAGAGTTCCACTACTTCATCTAGTGAAAGTGCTACAACGGACAGTGAGGTAGTTGAGACAAGGGTGGACGAAGTGGTGGAGTGGAAATGTGGAAACTGCTTGCCTATGTCGACCCAAATTGAAAGTCTTGTTTGTCAAGACGTTCCCTTTGTAAAGGAGATGATTGGGGAGAACAAAAAATGCATAACTGAGCATCCAACTTTGGTTTGGAATGCACTGATACACAGATGGTAATGCGCAGTTTTAAATTGATAAATACACACCTACGAAAAAAACCTAGGCAGACCCAATACACAGAGTTTGTGAGCTTAATTTCTTATCAAACTATGCAATAGTAGCAATGATGTAATTTGTATTTATTTGTGTCTTTGATTTCTTGTTTTTTTAGAGGCCTGCGAAAGACGCCTATCGGTGCTTTATTGTATGGATATATGGCTACTTAGGAGCCAAAAATGCAAGCCAATCCCATCATGTGTTATTAATAAGATTCGCCAGGCATTCCTGATCCCAGAGGCATCTACATGGGGTTCCTGACAACATCGGACATTGCACAGAACACATGGCCCTTTCATAGATGTTTGCACATAATATGTGGTTATGTGTTTACAAAATATATCTATATTGATGTTTGACAAACTATTGGTTTATACAGAAAGTTACATGCCACTTTTTGAGGAAATATAAACAAAAATATATGGTTATCAAATGCATATTGTGCCTTCTTAGCATTTACAAAATAACTGCACATTACGAATTATTTGAAAAACATAACTTATTTGTAAGGTTTACAAAAGCAACCATTGCCAAAATAGAAAAATTTCGCTATACACCCAAACATTTATGTAAATTATTACTTCTCCTTTGTTGAAAAGGCTTTCCTAATTCAAGAAACATACAACTATATATGGAAAAGTTAATGGTACACAGGAGCATTGTGAATTGACATTTTATGTGGGGACAAATCTAGCTGCTAGTTATCACCAATGTTTGTCTGGCCGTTCCTCTGATGCTATATTTTTAGGTCTTCAGCAGCTTTGCTGGACACTCATATTGTAAATCACCAGATACATATTACAGCTGTGTTGAAGAATGTCAAATAGGTGCTATCTACACCGGGTTCGTAGAGGGTTATGGCATCCTTTGTTTTTTGTGTTTTGGAACACTATTTTGTGTCTTTTTTTCAAACAAAGACAGTGTTGATTTTTGTGTACATTTGCTGGTGGCCTGCTCACGGTTCACATTGCGGTTATGTGACAAGGCAGCAAGAGTTGTCCTTGCGTACATGCCATCCATATGAAAGTATAATCGTTTGCTACGATATTTCAAACCTTGCTATGATACACCTCTAAAGGTCCAGTGTGACAACATTTCTCAAGTTTCTGCATGTCCTTCAGTAGTCTCACATTGGTCATTATCTTTTTATGTGCCAAACTACCTTCCTCAATCCACACTGTTCTTTTTTGTTTTTTACGTGAAAGGCGCTTGTGTTGGCACTTTTTATAAAGTAGTTGCTGTGGAAATGAATGTGTATTTATAACATGGTAAAGGAGTGACAGCCATTTCTCTAGCAGTGGTTTGGTATGTAATGGATCTGAGATGGTACCGTGGGGAAAAGAGTTGTCACTGCATTTGGCTTCAATGGTTAGTGTCCCCCGAGCCATATATGATTCTGGGTTGAAATGGCAGGAACACATTTGGTATTTGTCTATTTTAGTGCCTCAAAGACGCAGCACCTGTCACTTTGAGCGCATGAGGGAAGAGCTGCTCGCGCTTTTTAGAAGGACCGGCACCATGGTAACAGTAAACAATTTGGCCATTGGTTCCCAGCATTTATGGGCAGCCGTGTCATCGTATCATCGCGAGAACGTGATGCTCGTTGTTAGCCGGCTTAAACTGGCAAGTTCAGGTGCACAACCTGCGCTGTTTGCACGGTAATAGCGCGAACAGCGCAGGGATCGCTACGCCATACTGCTGAATTCGAGAAAGGTATTATGGCCCATGATCCACCCAGTTTACAGGGCTTCAAGCACCATATGGCAAAACTACATCAACTAACTTGCCAACTACAAACACACTCCTTCAACGGCAAGTAAAGATTTAGATTGGGGCTACATGTTTAGGAACCTTTTGTTCTCCCTTAAGATACAGAGAAGCTTAAGTATATCATCCCAGGTTGAAAGGTATGAAATAGCTCTTTATATAGAGGATACCTGTATGGAGACCACAGTTACACTTTAAACAATTCTCCTTAAGGGCAATTAAATCCTCTAAACCACTACTTTTTCTCTCCTTCAATTAAAAACACCCAGAGTGAAGCAAGTTCATCACCCTTGGGTGGGTTTACCTTAGATAATACTTAGATAATAGTAACTTACATAAAAATTGAATGTTGGTCCATTCCAGTTCTTCATTCCAATTATATGCAAACTAAGCCCCACCCCCCCTCTTCTTATGATAGAACGCTGGTTTCTTTATATGTTCCGTAACAAGCTATCAAAGTCTACTCATCTATTAACCAGGATGTTCCCAGACTAGCCAATTCACACAGCACATATTACCATTGGCCAAATCACCACACTGCCCTGGAGCAGCATAATATCATGCTATTTGATGGCTTGTGGGGAAAGTATAGAAAGGACACAGAAGTGAGGACCTAGTGATTTAGGTCCTCGTCCTGGGTACTATTAGGTAAGAAGTGGGTTAGGGGGGGCTTAGTTAGAATAGTTTAAGTAATAATACTGGCAATATAAAGCAAACTAAGCACTTTAGGTCCTCACCTTTGTTACTTTTAATGGGAAAGGAGTGGGAGAGTTAACTAGGAAGGTTCTCCACATGGTTATATATAGGTTATTATATGGTATATATGGTATAATAACCAATAACCAGTCATATAATAACCATTTAATAACCTAAATAAACCAAAACCAAAAATAACCACATAAACAATAAAACCCAAAAACCAAATCATAAAAACCAAAAACTAGCAAATAATAACATATAAACTAGTCCTATCATAACATATAATAACCAAATAAAATAAACCTACATAAAAAACCATATAATAACCTAGTCATAAATAAACCATAAAATAACCCAGTCATATAAAAACCATATAATAACCTAGTCATATCAACCATATAATTACCTAGTCATATCATAACCATATAAAACCTAGTCATATCATAACCATATAATAACCTAGTAATATCATAACCATATAAAACACATACATAACCAATAATACCAGTCATATCATAACTATAAATAACCTAGTAATATAATAAACCATATAATAACCTAGTAACCTAATAACCATAAATAACAGGTTATTATTGGTTATTATATCTAGGTTATTATATGGTTAAATATATCAGATTATTATATGGTTTATATATTACTAGAATTAGGGAACGGTACATTCCAAGGCTTGCAAAATGAAATGAACGATCCTTCTAGGGTTAGCGAACGGTACTTCATCAAACGAACAAATGATCCTTCCTGGCTTAGCGAACGGTACATTCGAGGATTATCGAACGAACGAACGATCCTTCCTAGGTTTAGCGAACAGTACATAAGGCATGCGAAACGAATGAACGATCCTTCTAGGGTTAGCAAACAGTACATTTGAGGATTATCGAACAAACGAACAATCCTTCTTATCTTAGCGAAGGGTACATTCGAGGGTTAGTGAAAATGAATGGTACATTCAAGGGTTAGCGAACGTCCCGTAAATTCGATGATTATCGAATTTCTATAAAAATTGAAAAATTCGGATTAAGGGAGTTCCGAAAGTTCGTCGGGACTTCCAAACCCTCGGATTCGATTCGAAACGGGTTCTATTCGAACCCACATTATATCTCTACCTGCCACCTTTAATTATCTTGTATATTTTCCTTTCCTCTGCAGACGCTTAGTTATTTTTAACTGTGATAAAGCAGCCATATAATGGGGAACACCTTAAAGGCAGACATTTAAGAGGTTGTCTTCTTCTCTGCAGACCACGGACATCCTGCTGGATGCAGGGAAATGAGGATAATAAGGATAGAGTGTAAAAGTCCTAGAACTAAGGGGAGTGTCAGGCTGGGGTGTTAGGGCCCTCCAGGAAATCTGAGACCAGTGTCCCACAGGATGAGTTTAGGGGCCTAACTAACATTTCATATCTGCCCCGTGAGCTTACAATCTAGTTAGGCGGGTAACATAACAGTACAATGGAATGGTGGAGTGAGTGACAAATGCAGTGCAAATAACAATCATATAATGTGCTGGTTCTAGATAGGTAGGATGTACGGCTAGATTTAAACCTGCTAAAAGAGGTTTCTTGACGTAGTGAGAGGGGACTAGAATTCCAGAGGATGGGAGCCACAAACAGTCCGAGTGGGGGTTTGTACAGGAGCTTATTCTGTGATGACTGGAGGGTACGGGCAGGAACATATGTGCTTGAGAAACATGTAGCACACGTTTGTTATAATAAGTCTACTATTTTCATAGCATCCAGTCTGTGCCTTTTATATGCTACACAACATCATTTTACTTACCTAGAGAGGAAAATAAGGAGGAGCAGCAGAGAGCGAAGGGATTTAAATGTTAAGAGAAGGATTTTGTATGTAATGAGCTGTTTGTCTTACCCTAAAGGAAGTAGACAAAAAAAGTATGTAGTAAAGTTATGTAAAAAATGTGAGTTCTTTACTGTAAGTGCAAGCGTGTAGCCTTATTATGCACACTTACAGAGCTGGTGTGCACTGTCCTCGAGCTGCCCGATAGTTCTGGATACATATAAGAAGCAGGAATGGCAGCATGCGTTCTTTCTGCAATGCAGAGAGATAGGCTGTCTGTGGGTCTCCCATGTCAGTGCATTGCTGTTCATAATAATCTGAATTTAAAGAGTTAATAACATTAACATTTTGTTTCAGGGTTAAGTTTTTCTGCAGAAATCTGCAGTTTATTGCAAATCTGTTCCTCAGTGCAGCTGTTGAAAAGCACAACAAAAGAGTTTAGAAAACATTGATGAATCTGTGTTTCTCTACCTCCCTAGGTTTCCTTAAAATTTTTAAGAGTCTGCACCTTTATGATGTTATTTTTTTCCCAGGTGCTCTCATGAGACCACAAACAAGATACAGATTAAACACAAAATAACAAAGAGTTGGTTCAGAGCTGAACAGCTGGAAGAATCTATGAAACCTTCAGTCCCAAATGGGAGCAGACTACTGCTCAAACTCTCATTTAACAAGTACTGCTTGGAACATTTCACTCTAGGGAGTCTTATTAAACAGAATATGTTTGCAGGAAATCAATATGTTTTTGTTTTCCTCTTCCTCCCCTAAAAAGGTATACCCTGAGTGAATGTCAACAAAGGCATTACATAATTGATACAGTAGGGAGAAAGGCCAAAGTAGTTTCAAAAAATATCAAGAAGTTTAAACGTTTTCAGTTTCAATAGTTTGTTATGGTGTGCCTATAGTTTAAACAAAACAGGTATATGATACATTTAAAACTGCATAATAGGAAATCACTGGCCCCCACCAAAGAAAACAAAAATATGCTGGGGCCCTAAACCATGCTCATTCTACAGTGTTTGGTGTGTGTGTGTGTAGAAGGCTGTATCAGTGGTAGGAAAAATAAGAAGATGGGTCCCCCTTGGCTCCAACCCCACCCACCTCCCTGTTCCTTGTAGTCATGCCCCGCATTAAAATGATGTTCTGTAAAATAATCTACTGTAGACTACATGTTACCCTTTTATGTTGTATAATCTGCCTCATGCCACACACTTCTGGGCAGACAGAGGAGGGGGTTGGATATCAGGGTGATACCACTCTGCGGACCATTTCTGCCCAGAGAATAGTATTTAGGGCTTAGAAGGGCATGTCCACCCCCAAAACTATAATCCCCCAACTACTGGCCCCACCATGTAGTGTAGTTTAATCCTTACCTCACATCCCAACTCCATCTGGTTCTCTGTAGTCCCCCCCCAAAGTTCCAAAAACTGCCCACCAGGAGGCTAGCAGGTCCATATAGGACCTGCCTGCTACTGGCCTCCGGAGATTCCTGCCATGCGTGCTGCAGCCCTTCTCCCCCCTCCCTCCCCCTCCCTCTCCCTCCCTCTCCCTCCCGTTCTACTATCCTCCCCCTAGCATTAAACCCCCTTAATATTCTGCTCCCCCATGTCCCCCAGCCCAACCGCATGTTTGTTTTTTTAAAAAGCTCCCCAACTCTTACTTACCTCTCCGCTTCCTCCGCTGCACTGAATGACCGGCAGCGCGTCCGTGATTGGCTGCCGCTCAGCCAATCACAGACGCGACTGCGCGTCCGCCCCTCTGCTTGCATTCTCGCAAGCAGAGGGCCGGCCGTGCGGCGGAGGATCGAGGGGAGGTAAGTAAGAGTTTGGGGGCTTTTTAAAAAAACCAAAACATGCGGTTGGGGCTGGGGGACAGGGGGAGCAGAATATTAAATTCTATTTTAGGGGTGGACATAGCCTTAACCAGGACCCCATTTTTCCAAGAAAAGCCTTTTGGTGCTTAGGCTGGTCCCACAGCTCAAAATTGGGACCCCCCTTCCCCAGCTCTTACAAGAGACTTACGGCTCTCAGAAGGGCCTTTTGGCTTTAAGGAGTACCCTTCACCTTTGCTGTGGGACCCCCTTCACCCATGCCATGCCTCTGTCCCCTTGCCTGCTGCACCCCTGCCATGCCTCTGTCCCTATTTTTAAGAAAATAGTTCACACAAAAAGTGAACTATTCCTTTAAGTTGTGATTGAAGACTGAAAGTAGTGATTGAATAGTTCACTTTTTGTGTGAACTATTCCTTAAGGTTTATTTCAATTTTACCATGATGATTTGAGGTGGTACTATCACAACTTTTTTAGTATGCCATTTTCCCCCAGGATTATCGATGCAAGGTGATTTTTTGAGATGTGAACAGCTTACAGCGCGTTACTTCCCAGGGTAATATGCTGTTTTTATAATAAATATAAATACAGGGGCCCTAATATTTTTCAGCACTTCGGACAATCACTTACTAGAACAACTGTAGAACTGTAGATTTCTGTAATAATTGCATTCATATTATTGTATTCTATAATAAATAAAAATGTTGTTTCTTTGTTTTTTACATCACTGTATATTTCCTTAAATGCAAAATAAAAGTTGAAATCAATTTAGTTCAGAAGAGTTCCAATTCTTTTGGTGACATAAAATGTTCTGTAATTAAAGAAGAACCACTTAAAATGTTTAAAACCTAGGGCCCTATTTATAAAAGATTGTTATCGTTTCCGGAAAAAATAATGATCGGTATTGTACGAATCGATCGTTATTTTACGATTGGATCCTCATCCTACAATATCGCCATTGTTAATCTAAATTGGCGATGTCGTAGAATAACGATCGGTATCGTAAAATAACTCATTATTGTAAAATAATAATAAACGATTGGTTTGGGCGTACCATTCGATCACGCGGCTATTTAATCGACTGCCAGTAATCATTAGCTCTTTTTCGATCTCAAATCGCACTATTCTTAATCATCTCCTTATATTCTACATTATCTGAAAAATCCCCGTAGATTTCGATAGCGATCGTAGGATTACAATCGTTTCGTAAAAACCAAATCAATATATAGATAGTGTTATTTTTCGATAACATTTTATAATAGGGCCCCTAATGTGAAAGTTTTCTCCCCAGAATACCTTATCTTGTAAGATTCTTTTCTAGTAAGTTGCATTTAGTACATGGGAGAAATAGATTCTGTAAATAAGAGGCTTCCGTGTTGTTGCCAGTACAACCCAAGCCCATGAAGCAGAACCACGCCCCCTGACCCCAGTATTCACTGGCTCTATGCCTACACCCATGGATACATATGGAACCCTGATAAGACTTTGAAAGCTGCTGTTACGCCGCAATTTATTTACCAGTCAGTGTGTGTTGCTGGAAAATAAACTTCTAAAAAGTATGACTAAGTCATCAAGTCAATGGGGTACTTTTTCTATTTTTTAAAGTTGTTTAGGTACAAAATAAAGCTCCAAATATATGGGGGGCCTTTGTACGTTACAGTGGTGGGCACTGGCTAAGCCACCAGGTGTTTAAAATTGTGCAAGTTCAATACCCAGCATCTCTTTTTTGTTTCTATTATGTCCCAAGCAAAGATGAGCTCCTAAGTACCTGAGTGTCCAGCTTACTCAGTGTTGCTCACCTTGTAGATGCCAGTTACTGTATAGTAACACACAGTCAGAAGGTTGCAAGTTCAAATCCCCAGAGTTTATATTTGTTTCCATTATGTTCATAATAAAGAGTACATGTCCAGGGTTCTAAGTATTATCTCTGTAGCTTGAGGTAAGAGTCTGCTTTTAGCAAGACAGAGTAAATGTACAAGTTGCAGGTTCTATTCCCCAGACTTACTTTTTTTTTGCTGAAATTTTAGTATTCCGTTTTTACATCCATGCTATCTATGAAATACACTACAAAGATTACTGAAAAGTAAGGATTATATCATTGTTAGGACAGGAGAATTGAATGTGTTTGAAAACAAAAAAACGGAAATCTCTGTTCTGTGTCGGGAGGGGAGGATCTCTATGCTGTCAGCTTCTAGGAAGCAAGGCTGCAACTTCTTGTTTTGAGTACTACAGAGCATGTGCTGTACGCAGACACTAGCTGGGGGTTTACCAGCAACGGTGGATTGTGGGAGTGACCCTAGTACTTACTATTTCATAAATCACCCAAAGGGAGAGGTGAGACACAGCTTGATGTATGTTTGTGAATGTGCTTTGCCTATTGGGACAATGTTGTCTGGAGAGTTTACTTCTCCTTAAATAGTTAAAACTGCCACTTTTTGGACCACATATGATCAGATCTTCCCTTTCTGCTTCTTATAATTCTTTTTGGTTGGAAATACCTTTGGGTCCTGCTGATGGCTTAACCTCTTAGTTACATCGTAAAGGCTAAAAACAGATTAGATCAACTATGTTAAATCTTTTACTTACAGACCTAAGATATGAGCCAAAGGAAGGCAACCTCAACAACAACATTTAGCCTCAAACAATTGCTCTAGTATGGAAACAGTCTGATTTAAAGTGTATATTTTTAATAGGTGATAAAATGGGGATATTCTGATAGACACTGTTCTTCCCAGGCAACAGATTCCACACACAGCATCCAGTGGCAACTCTTACTTTTAAAGGTCATGTCCACCCAAAAACTATAATTTAACCCACTACTGGCCCCACTGTGTAGTGAATAAATCCTTACTTTTCATCCCTGCTCCAAATGACTGCCCTGCAATATCCTTCCAAAGTCAAAATTGGCCACCAGGAGCCTGGCAGAGTTCATATAGGACTCTGCCTCCTGTTCTCCTCTGGGAGAATTTTGCGCATGCGCAGTGCAGCCCTCCCTTTTCTCTCCCTCTCCCACCGGTTTTGCTCTCCTCCCCGTAGTGTAAATCCCTTTTGGGGTATAGTAGGGCTTCCTCCCCAGCCCCAACCGCTATAATAGTTTTGTCAGAAACTCCCCTGATCATTACTACCTCTTTCCCCCGACGTTCTCCACTGCCTGCAGCAGCGTCCATGATTGGCGCCTCTCAGACTTAGACTTAGACTTAACAGATCTAAGCAGGCATTCTTATTTTATTTTTCTTTGTCGTGTTGTTAGATGCAGGAGTTTAACAGTTCTGCTGAAATAAACTAAAAAATGCATTAACAGTTATGTCAATAGTAATTTTCCCCATCAGCTTTTGATGTGGAATACATTATGAATTAATTAGACAAACTTGAAATTCTTAAATGTACTTAAGTAGAATTATGTATTGGCCAATAAAATCATTTGGACTTAACAGAATTTAGATTGTAAAAGTGTAAAACATTTTCCATGTGATAAAGTCCTGACAGCTTTATGATCATGAACTAACTTTAGTATTTGCTGCCAAGCGCTTTAGATGAAATGCTCATCACCTGATAATCTGAAGTCTTTAGACAGGTCATGTATTTTAGGCTGCAAAATGTAATGGGAAATGAAGTCACTGAGATTATGGAAATTATATATTGCATTAAGTGCTTGAGACATTCAACGCCCAATAATGTTTTAAGGGAAACTAAATTGATATTAGTTTAGCCAGGGAATTTATAATTCACAGGTTGGAGATTATTCCTAAAAATCATGTGTGATAAAACTAAACTGCTGTAGCTTTCTTTTACCTGTGTGCCATAATTGCTTCTTCTAAACAGCTGATTGTTGGCTTGTCCGATGTCCTTCTATGCTTTCCTATAGTCACAACATGCGCAGAAGATGGGAGGGATGTTGGGACACAACCAATGAGACAAGAAACTCTTAGGTAAGTGGAAAAACTGCAGTGGTTTATATAAGAGGGTAGAAAAAGTGGTAGGGACAGGAGTAATCCCAAGATATTGCAAAAACCTGTAGCACACCCAAAATATTTGGACAGCATAGTCCTTTTTGATAGTCGCTCTACTAAAATTATAAGGATCTTATAGGAGTCAACTGCGGCATCATGCTTTTAATATATCGTTTTCAATATTTCTCCAAACATCCATGTCCACCCAAAGAAAACCCAAATTTCTACACCAGACTGCTGATTAAAATAGGGTAGTTCTAATAGGGCAGTTCCAAACATTGCATATCATTATGTGAGTGCTCCCTTCACTGGCTCCTGCTGGTGTATGCCAGTGCAGTTGAGAAAATAATAGCAGCCTTATTATAATGGGATCCATTAACATTCAATCAATTGTTGGATCCTTTTGGGCGATCGGCGCTCGTTGCCAAATTTAGTCCTGTATTGGGAAAGCAGAAACATTTTTAGCAGACCAAGTCGATCGTATGATTTGCTTATCGTACAATCAGGAATGGTCCAATACTCATGATGTGTATGGCCCAATTAAGCCTTCAGTATAACACTTCATGGACAGGATACGGTCTAATTTTGAGCTTGTATAACAGGCCTGCTATGTGAAAACAGCAGGAGCCATATATTTAATGAATGAAATATGTTTATATATAAAACCATGTGAAAAAAAACTCAAAAAGTGTTGCTCCGCTGTTTAGTATAGTATAGTATAGTATAGTATAGTATTAGAGGTTGAATAAGACTACGTCATCCAGTCCAACCCATCTAGCAATATCTCATTTCCTGCCTAACTGTTAATACAGAGGAAGGCAAAAAAAACCCACCAAATTTATGAAGGGGGAAAATTCCTTCCTGACTCCAAGTGGCAATGGAAATTTCCCTGGATCAACTCTACTTTATGTATCAATACCAGTAACTTGCAACATTCCTTGTTTGCAGAAACTCATCCAGCTTTTTTTTAAACTGACCAATGAACCTGCCATAAACTAGTCCACTGGATGACAGTTCCATAGCTTTACCGTTCTCACAGTGAAAAACCCTTTCCAAACTGTGAAGCCTAAGGGATGCCCTCGTGTCCTCTGACAGTTCATTGGTGAACAATACCCCAGATAGTTTTGTATGGCCCGTTAATGTATTTATAACACAGTAATCATCCCCACGCAAGCGTCTTTTCTCCAGCGTACATAATTGTAACTTTTCCAGTTCTCTTTATATCAAGCTCCCCCAATCCCTTATAATTTGTTGCCCTTCTCTGAACCTTTCCATTTCAAAGTGATCCTTTTTGTACACGGATTCCAAAATTGCACTGCATATTCCAAATGAGGCCTTACCAATGCTTTTGAAAGAGGGAGAATAAACATTTTCCTCCCTTGAATCCATACTCTCTTTATACAGACAATACCCTGCTGGCTCGGCTGTTGCTGCCTGGCATGCTTGCTACCTTTAAGTTGTTATCCACCAAAACTCCAGATCCCTTTCCAACAGGGATTCACTAACCACAGAACCATTTATAGTATAAGTAGCACAAGGATTTTTAAGTCCAAAATGCATCACCTACATTATCAACATGATCTATTGCCACTTAGCAGCCCAATGTGACAATCTATCTAGATCCCCCTGCAACGATTGCACATCTCTGAAGTTTTTAATGGTCAACAACATGTTTCCACCCTAGTACTTCCTGAGGAGGAAGGAATACTTTGTGATACACAGTAATACTTTGCCTCTTTTAAAGGCACAATGCTATTACACCATAAGAACATTTTCATGCTACATATAGAGTATAACATTCCAAAATAATGATTATAAAATATAAATATTAAAGGGTATGTCCAGTAAAATTTTAGTTTGTTTCTAACTGATTTACTGAAAACAGGAGGTAAAGAACTAATGCGGACCCGCTCCAGCGCTGATTTCACTTCACACAGTGGGAAGGAGTGAGGACGCATCGAAGACTGTCAGTGAAGTCGGCACTGGAACGATGTCCGCAGGTAAGTGTTCCTCCTCTCTCTGTAAGATTTACTGAAGAACGGGAGGTAGAGTATGAATTACCTCCCGTTCTTCAGTAAATCAGTTAGAAAAAAACTTTTTTTGCTTGACATGCCCTTTAAAAAGCTATATCTAAAGACAGCTTTGTGTGTTAAAAAAAATGCTGCCAGTAAATATTTTATATTGTATTTTATTTGGAATACTGTGCTTTAAAGTAATTTTATGCTTGAGTTAACACTTTCTCAGTCTGAGCTGAAAACACATCTCATTGTGTTATATTATAGTACTGAAATCATAAATGATATTCTAGAGCTACTTCTTCCACACACACAATGCACACATAAAATGTGTTGTATTGCAGGATCTTACTCATTACCTAGGTGAAATTTTGTGTGATATGTGTGTTATCTGTGTATTTTGTGTGTGATATGTGAGTATTCTGTGTGTGGGATGTAAGTATTCTGTGTGCGGATGTAAGTATTCTGTGTGCGGAATGTATATATTCTGTGTGTGGCATGCATGCGTATGGTGTATGTATTGTGTGTGTGGAATGGATGTCTTCTGTGTGTGGCATGCATGCTGTGTGTGGAATGGATGTCTTCTGTGTGTGGCATGCATGCGTATGGTGTGTGTATTCTGTGTGCGGGATGTATGGATTGTGTGTGGAATGTATGTCTTCTGTGTGTGGCATGCATGCCACACACAGAAGACATCCATTCCACACACACAATACAATGTGAACCTAATAAATCGTTTTTTTACTTCATTATGGCATATGGTAATGCTGTTATTTAGGGTTCTTTGTGGGACGGGAGCTCTTTTGTCTCCAGTCCCCTTCTTTTTGTATTTTTGCGAGCTATTTTTTCCCTTTAGCACCACTGTATTTCAGTGATCCATAGCCTGTGTTAATGAGTAGTGCACCTGTCTACCCTAATTGAAATGGATTTATACACACATAGTTAAAAAAACATCAAAAGCAAAAGTGTAATGGAACTTGAAGGCTTTGTTTGATGAGGCTGGATGAAGAACATTGTCACCATAAGTAATATTACATACCAACAGCACAATATTATTCCACCTCTTAGGAACCCTTATATCCCAATTGTCACACTAAAGAACATTTTTCAATGTGTCAAGAGTCACTAGCAGCATTTTACATCACTGGGGCTATTAAATGTGTAAAAAAAGGAAACTCATGGTGCATCACCTCCATTTTATCACAGTAATACAACAAGTGTGTATTGTATTAAATTCAAACTTATTTTTGTTACTACCCTAACATTTACCAGACAATTTACATAGCGTCAGCCCTACTCATAAGTTACACATTGCTATTTGTAATATGTTGTCCTGTGCTTTTGTGTTTGAGAAATATTTTGTGCACTTAGAAATGAGTGAGGAACCTAACCAACCAGCCGACTGTTATGACACCACAGTCCCCGCGGACCAACAAGAGAGTGTATGTACCAGTTCTGTAACATGTAAATATGAGTAAAGAAATAGGTGATAACAGCGTTGTAAGCCTAATTTGATTCTAATTTGTAGTGGGATGAAGTGTCGATGTTTACAAGTTAGTCACAGCTGCAGACTGCTTTCCTTTTAACCATCGCCTCAAAAAAGTTAAACAGGTGCTGAATCTCAACAATCCGAAACATCTACTGAGAGTTCCACTACTTCATCTAGTGAAAGTGCTACAACGGACAGTGAGGTAGTTGAGACAAGGGTGGACGAAGTGGTGGAAATGTGGAAACTGCTTGCCTATGTCGACCCAAATTGAAAGTCTTTGTTGTCAAGACGTTCCCTTTGTAAAGGAGATGATTGCGGAGAACAAAAAATGCATAACTGAGCATCCCAACTTTGGTTTGGAATGCACTGATACACAGATGGTAATGCGCAGTTTTAAATTGATAAATACACACCTACGAAAAAAACCTAGGCAGACCCAATACCAGAGGTTTGTGAGCCTTAATTTCTTATCAAACTATGCAATAGTAGCAATGATGTAATTTGTATTTATTTGTGTCTTTGATTTCTTGTTTTTTTAGAGGCCTGCGAAAGACAGCCTATCGGTGCTTTATTGTATGGATATATGGCTACTTAGGAGCCAAAAAATGCAAGCCAATCCCATCATGTGTTATTAATAAGATTCGCCAGGCATTTCCTGATCCCAGAGGCATCTACATGGGGTTCCTGACAACATCGGACTATTGCACAGAACACATGGCCCTTTCATAGATGTTTGCACAATAATATGTGTTTATGTGTTTACAAAATATATCTATATTGATGTTTGACAAACTTATGGTTTATTACAGAAAGTTACATGCCACTTTCTTGAGGAAATATAAACAAAAATATATGGTTATCAAATGCATATTGTGCCTTCTTAGCATTTACAAAATAACTGCACATTACGAATTATTTGAAAAACATAACTTATTTGTAAGGTTTACAAAAGCAACCATTGCCAAAATAGAAAAATTTCGCTATACACCCAAACATTTATTGACAAATTATTACTTCTCCTTTGTTGAAAAGGCTTTCCTAATTCAAGAAACATACAACTATATATGGAAAAGTTAATGGTACACAGGAGCATTGTGAATTGACATTTTATGTGGGGACAAATCTAGCTGCTTAGTTATCACCAAATGTTTGTCTGGCCGTTCCTCTGATGCTATATTTTTAGGTTCTTCAGCAGCTTTGCTGGACCACTCATATTGTAAATCACCAGATACAATATTACAGCTGTGTTGAAGAATGTCAAATAGGTGCTTATCTACACAGGGTTCGTAGAGGGTTATGGCAATCCTTTGTTTTTTGTGTTTTGGAAACACAATTTTGTGTCTTTTTTCAAACAAAGAAAGAGTGGATTTTTGTGGACATTTGCTGGTGGCCTGCTCACGGTTCACATTGCGGTTATGTGACAAGGCAGCAAGAGTTGTCCTTGCGTACATGCCATCCATATGAAAGTATAATCGTTTGCTACGATATTTCAATACCTTGCTATGATACACCTCTAAAGGTCCAGTGTGACAACATTTCTCAAGTTTCTGCATGTCCTTCAGTAGTCTCACATTGGTCATTATCTTTTTATGTGCCAAACTACCTTCCTCAATCCACACTGTTTCTTTTTGTTTTTTACGTGAAAGGCGCTTGTGTTGGCACTTTTTATAAAGTAGTTGCTGTGGAAATGAATGTGTATTTATAACATGGTAAAGGAGTGACAGCCATTTCTCTAGCAGTGGTTTGGTATGTAATGGCATCTGAGATGGTACCGTGGGGAAAAGAGTTGTCACTGCATTTGGCTTCAATCTGGTTAGTGTCCCCCGAGCCATATATGATTCTTGGGTGAAATGGCAGGAACACATTTGGTATTTGTCTATTTTAGTGCCTTCAAAGACGCAGCACCTGTCACTTTGAGCGCATGAGGGAAGAGCTGCTCGCGCTTTTTAGAAGGACCGGCACCATGGTAACAGTAAACAATTTGCGCCATTGGTTCCCAGCATTTATGGGCAGCCGTGTCATCGTATCATCGCGAGAACGTGATGCTCCGTTGTTAGCCGGCTAAACTGGCAAGTTCAGGTGCACAACCTGCGCTGTTTGCACGGTAATAGCGCGAACAGCGCAGGGATCGCTACGCCATACTGCTGAATTCGAGAAAGGTATTATGGCCCATGATCCACCCAGTTTACAGGTCTTCAAGCACCATATGGCAAAACTACATCAACTAACTTGCCAACTTACAACACACTCCTTCAACAGGCAAGTAAAGATTTAGATTGGGGCTACATGTTTAGGAACCTTTTGTTCTCCCTTAAGATACAGAGAAGCTTAAGATATCATCCCAGGTTGAAAGGTATGAAATAGCTCTTTTATATAGAGGATACCTGTATGGAGACCACAGTTACACTTTAAACAATTCTCCTTAAGGGCAATTAAATCCTCTAAACCACTACTTTTTTCTCTCCTTCAATTAAAAACACCCAGAGTGCAAGTTCATCACCCTTGGGTGGGTTTACCTTAGATAATACTTAGATAATAGTAATACTTACATAAAATTGAATCGTTGGTCCATTCCAGTTCTTCATTCCAATTATATGCAAACTAAGCCCCACCCCCCTCTCTTATGATAGAACGCTGGTTTCTTTCTATATGTTCCGTAACAAGCTATCAAAGTCTACTCATCTATTAACCAGGATGTTCCCAGACTAGCCAATTTCACAGCACATATTACCATTGGCCAAATCACCACACTGCCCTGGAGGCAGCATAATATCATGCTATTTGATGGCTTGTTGTGGAAAGTATAGAAAGGACACAGAAGTGAGGACCTAGTGATTTAGGTCCTCGTCCTGGGTACTATTAGGTAAGAAGTGGGTTAGGGGGGGCTTAGTTAGCATATGTTCTTTAAGTAATTAATACTGGCAATATAAAGCAAACTAAGCACTTTAGGTCCTCACCTTTGTTACTTTTAATGGGAAAGGAGTGGGAGAGTTTAACTAGGAAGGTTCTCCACATGGTTATTATATAGGTTATTATATGGTTATTATATGGTTATAATAACCATATAATAACCTAGTCATATAATAACCATTTAATAACCTAGTAATATAATAACCATATAATAACCATAAAATAACCTAGTCATATAATAACCATATAATAACCTAGTCATATAATAACCATATAATAACCTAGCAATATAATAACTATTTAATAACCTAGTCATATCATAACCATATAATAACCATAAAATAACCTAGTCATATAAAAACCATATAATAACCTAGTCATATAATAACCATAAAATAACCCAGTCATATAAAAACCATATAATAACCTAGTCATATCATAACCATATAATTACCTAGTCATATCATAACCATATAATAACCTAGTCATATCATAACCATATAATAACCTAGTAATATCATAACCATATAATAATCTAGTCATATCATAACCATATAATAACCTAGTCATATCATAACTATATAATAACCTAGTAATATAATAACCATATAATAACCTAGTAACCTAATAACCATATAATAACAGGTTATTATATGGTTATTATATTACTAGGTTATTATATGGTTAATATATTACTAGATTATTATATGGTTATTATATTACTAGAATTAGGGAACGGTACATTCCAAGGCTTGCAAAAATGAATGAACGATCCTTCCTAGTTAGCGAACGGTACTTTCATCAAACGAACAAATGATCCTTCCTGGCTTAGCGAACGGTACATTCGAGGATTATCGAACGAACGAACGATCCTTCCTAGGTTTAGCGAACAGTACATTCGAAGGCATGCGAAAACGAATGAACGATCCTTCCTAGGGTTAGCAAACAGTACATTTGAGGATTATCGAACAAACGAACAATCCTTCTTTCTTAGCGAAGGGTACATTCGAGGGTTAGTGAAAATGAATGGTACATTCAAGGGTTAGCGAACGTCCCGTAAATTCGATGATTATCGAATTTTCTATAAAAATTGAAAAATTCGGATTTACGGGAGTTCCGAAAGTTTCGTCGGGACTTCCAAACCCTCGGATTCGATTCGAAACTGGGTTCTATTCGAACCCACATTATATCTCTACCTGCCACCTTTAAGTATGCCTTCTGTATATTTTCCTTTCCTCTGCAGACGCTTAGTTTATTTTTAACTGTGATAAAGCAGCCAATAATAATGGGGAACACCTTAAAGGCAGACATTTAAGAGGTTGTCTTCTCTCCTGCAGACCACAGGACATCCTGCTGGATGCAGGGAAATGAGGATAATAAGGATAGAGTGTTAAAAGTCCTAGACTAAGGGGAGTGTCAGGCTGGGGTGTTAGGGCCCTCCAGGAAATCTGAGACCAGTGTCCCACCAGGATGAGTTTAGGGGCCTAACTAACATTTCATATCTGCCCCGTAGAGCTTACAATCTAGTTAGGCGGGTAACATACAGATACAATGGAATGGTGAGAGTGAGTGACAAATGCAGTGCAAATAAATCAATCATATAATGTGCTGGTTACTAGATAGGTAGGATGTACGGCTAGATTTAAACCTGCTAAAAGAGGTTTCTTGACGTAGTGAGAGGGGACTAGAATTCCAGAGGATGGGAGCCACAAACAGTCCGAGTGGGGGTTTGTACAGGAGCTTATTCTGTGATGACTGGAGGGTACGGGCAGGAACATATGTGCTTGAGAAACATGTAGCACACGTTTGTTATAATAAAGTCTACTATTTTCATAGCATCCAGTCTGTGCCTTTTATATGCTACACACATCATTTTACTTACCTAGAGAGGAAATATAAGGAGGAGCAGCAGAGCGAAGGGATTTAAATGTTAAGAGAAGGATTTTGTATGTAATGAGCTGTTTGTCTTACCCTAAAGGAAGTAGACAAAAAAAGTATGTAGTAAAGTTATGTAAAAAATGTGAGCTTCTTTACTGTAAGTGCAAGCGTGTAGCCTTATTACTGCACACTTACAGAGCTGGTGTGCACTGTCCTCGAGCTGCCCGATAGTTCTGGATACATAAAGAAGCAGGAATGGCAGCATGCGTTCTTTCTGCAATGCAGAGATAGGCTGCTCTGTGGGTCTCCCATGTCAGTGCATTGCTGTTCATAATAATCTGAATTTAAAGAGTTAATAACATTAACATTTTGTTCCAGGGTTAAGTTTTTCTGCAGAAATCTGCAGTTTATTGCAAATCTGTTTCCTCCAGTGCAGCTGTTGAAAAGCACAACAAAAGAGTTTAAGAAAACATTGATGAATCTGTGTTTCTCTACCTCCCTTAGGTTTCCTTAAACATTTTTAAGAGTCTGCACCTTTATGATGTTATTTCTTTTCCCAGGTGCTCTCATGAGACCACAAAACAAGATACAGATTAAACACAAAATAACAAAGAGATTGGTTCAGAGCTGAACAGCTGGAAGAATCTATGAAACCTTCAGTCCCAAATGGGAGCAGACTTACTGCTCAAATCTCTCATTTAAAACATTACTGCTTTTGAACATTTCACTCTAGGGAGTCTTATTTTAAACAGAATATTTTGCAGGAAATCAATATTGTTTTTGTTTTCCTCTTCCTCCCCTAAAAAAGGTATACCCTGAGCTGAATGTCAACAAAGGCATTACATAATTGATACAGTAGGGAGAAAGGCCAAAGTAGTTTCAAAAACTATCCAAGAAGTTTAAACGTTTTCAGTTTCAATAGTTTGCTATGGTGCCTATAGTTTAAACAAAACAGGTATATGATACTTTAAAACAGTGGCATAAATAGGAATCACTGGGCCCCCACCAATAGAAAACAAAAATATGCTGGGGCCCTAAACCATGCTTCATCTACAGTGTTTTGTGTGTGTGTGTGTAGAAGGCTGTATCAGTGGTAGGAAAAATAAGAAGATGGGTCCCCCTTGGCTCCAACCCCACCCACCTCCCTGTGTCCCTTGTAGTCATGCCCCTGCATTAAAATGATGTTCTGTAAAATAATCTACTGTAGACTACATGTTACCCTTTTATGTTGTATAATCTGCCTCATGCCCACACTTCTGGGCAGACAGAGGAGGGGGTTGGATATCAGGGTGATACCACTCTGCGGACCATTTCTGCCCAGAGAATAGCTATTTAGGGCTTAAAGGGCATGTCCACCCCCAAAACTATAATCCCCCACTACTGCGCCCCACCATGTAGTGTAGTTTAATCCTTACCTCACATCCCAACTCCATCTGGTTCTCCTGTAGTCCCCCCCCAAAGTTCCAAAAACTGCCCACCAGGAGGCTAGCAGGTCCATATAGGACACTGCCTGCTACCTGGCCTCCCGGAGATTCCTGCCATGCGTGCTGCAGCCCTTCTCCCCCCTCCCTCCCCTCCCTCTCCCTCCCTCTCCCTCCCGTTCTACTATCCCTCCCCCTAGCATTAAACCCCCTTAATATTCTGCTCCCCCCATGTCCCCCAGCCCCAACCGCATGTTTGTTTTTTTAAAAAGCTCCCCAAACTCTTACTTACCTCTCCGCTTTCCTCCGCTGCACTGAATGACCGCAGCCGCGTCCGTGATTGGCTGCCGCTCAGCCAATCACAGACGCGACTGCCGGTCCCGCCCCTCTGCTTGCATTCTCGCAAGCAGAGGGCCGGCAGTGCGGCGGAGGATCGAGGGGAGGTAAGTAAGAGTTTGGGGCTTTTTAAAAAAACAAAACATGCGTTGGGGCTGGGGGACATGGGGGAGCAGAATATTAATTTCTATTTTAGGGGTGGACATAGCCTTTAACCAGGACCCCATTTTTCCAAGAAAAGCCTTTTGGGGGCTTAGGCTGGTCCCACAGCTCAAAATTGGGACCCCCCTTCCCCAGCTCTTACAAGAGACCTTACGGCTCTCAGAAGGGCCTTTTGGCTTTAAGGAGTACCCTTCACCTTTGCTGTGGGACCCCCTTCACCCATGCCATGCCTCTGTCCCCTTGCCTGCTGCACCCCTGCCATGCCTCTGTCCCTATTTTTAAAGAAATAGTTCACACAAAAAGTGAACTATTCCTTTAAAGTTGTGATTGAAGACTGAAAGTAGTGATTGAAATAGTTCACTTTTTTGTGTGAACTATTCCTTTAAGGTTTATTTAAATCTTTACCATGATGATTTGAGGTGGTACTATCACAACTTTTTTTAGTATGCCATTTTCCCCAGGATTATTCGATGCAAGGTGATTTTTTGAGATGTGAACAGCTTACAGCGCTGTTACCTTCCCAGTGGTAATACTGCTGTTTTATAAATAAATATAAATACAGTGGGCCCTAATATTTTTCAGCACTTCTGGACAA
The DNA here is from genome assembly GCA_019447015.1 of Hymenochirus boettgeri. NCBI lineage: Eukaryota > Metazoa > Chordata > Amphibia > Anura > Pipidae > Hymenochirus > Hymenochirus boettgeri. The sequence continues at coordinate 180,912,590 of CM033476.1, forward strand.
TCACTTTACTAGAACAACTGTAGATACTGTAGATTTCTGTAATAATTGCATTCATTGTATTATTGTATTTCTATAATAAATTAAAAATGTTGTTTCTTTGTTTTTTACATCACTGATATTTTCCTTAAATGCAAAATAAAAGTTGAAATCAATTTTAGTTCAGAAGAGTTCCAATTCTTTTGGTGACATAAAATGTTCTGTAATTAAAGAAGAACCAAACTTAAAATGTTTAAAACCTAGGGCCCTATTTATAAAAGATTGTTATCGTTTCCGGAAAAATAATGATCGGTATTGTACGATATCGATCGTTATTTTACGATATGGATCCTCATCCTACAATATCGCCATTGTTAATCTAAATTGGCGATGTCGTAGAATAACGATCGGTATCGTAAAATAACGATCATTATTGTAAAATAATAATAAAACGATTGGTATTCGGCGAAATCGACCGCTATTCTACGATAACAATCTCTATTTTACGATAGCGTTCATTATTTTATAATAGCAATCCTTATTCTACAATATCGCCACCGTAGATTTACGATAGCGATATCGTAGGATTACAATCGTTGTCGTAAAATAACGATCAATATCATATAATACCGATCGTTATTTTTTCGATAACAATCTTTTATAAATAGGGCCCCTAATGTGAAAGTTTTTCTCCCCAGAATACCTATACATTGTAAGATTCTTTTCTAGTAAGTTGCATTTAGTACATGGGAGAAATAGATTCTGTAAATAAGAAGGCTTCCGTGTTGTTGCCAGTACAACCCACAGCCCATGAAGTCAAGAACCACGCCCCCTGACCCCAGTATTCACTGGCTCTATGTCCTACACCATGGAATCCATATGGAATCCCTGATAAGACTTTGAAAGCTGCTTGTTACCCTGCAATTTATTTACCAGTCAGTGTGTGTTGCTGGAAAATAAACTTCAGAGTAATAAGTAGCTTTCAAAGTCTAATCAGGGACTTCCATATTCTATTTTTTTAAAAGATTTGTTTAGCAACAAATAAAGCCTCCAAATATATGGGGGTACTCTGCTTGTTCAGTGGTGGTGCACTGGCTAAGGCACCAGGTTTAAAATTGTGCAAGTTCAATACCCCAGCCATCTCTTTTTTGTTTCTATTATGTCCCAAGCAAAAGATGAAGCTCCTAAATGTACCTGAGTGTCCAGCTTACTCAGTGGTTGCTCACCTTGTAAGATGCCAGTTACTGTATAGTAACACACAGTTCAGAAGGTTGCAAGTTCAAATCCCCAGAGTTTATATTTTGTTTCCATTATGTTCATAATAAAAGAGTACATGTACCAGTGTTCTAAGTATTATCTCTGTTAGCCTTGAGGTAAGAGCTCTGCTTTTAGCAAGACAGAGTAAATGTACAAGTTGCAGGTTCTATTCCCCAGACTTACTTTTTTTTTTGCTGAAATTTTAGTATTCCGTTTCTTACATCCATGCTATCTATGAAATACACTACAAAGATTACTGAAAAGTAAAGGATTATATCATTGTTAGGACAGGAGAATTGAATGTGTTTGAAAACAAAAAAACGGAAATCTCTGTTCTGTGTCAGGGAGAGGGAGGATCTCTATGCTGTCAGCTTCTAGGAAGCAAGGCTGCAACTTCCTTGTTTTGAGTACTACAGAGCATGTGCCTGTACGCAGACACTTAGCTGGGGGTTTACCCAGCAACGGTGGATTGTGGGAGCTGACCCCTAGTACTTACTATTTTCATAAATCACCCAAAGGGAGAGGTGAGACACAGCTTGATGTATGTTTGTGAATGTGCTTTGCCTATTGGGACAATGTTGTCTGGAGAGTTTACTTCTCCTTTAAATAGTTAAAAACTGCCACTTTTTGGACCACATATTGATCAGTAATCTTCCCTTTCTGCTTCTAATAATTCTTTTTGGTTGGAAATACCTTTGGGTCCTGCTGATGGCTTAACCTCTTTAGTTACTCGTAAAGGCTAAAAACAGATTAGATCAACTATGTTAAATCTTTTACTCTACAGACCTAAGATATGAGCCAAAGGAAGGCAACCTCAACAACTAACATTTAAAGCCTCAAACAATTTGCTCTAGTATGGAAACAGTCTGATTATAAAGTGTATATTTTTAATAGGTGATAAAATGGGGATATTCTGATAGACACTGTTCTTCCCAGGCAACATGATTCCCACCACACAGCCATCCAGTGCAACTCTTACTTTAAAGGTCATGTCCACCCCAAAAACTATAATTTAACCCACTACTGGCCCCACTGTGTAGTGTAATAAAATCCTTACTTTTCATCCCTGCTCCAAATGACTGCCCTGCAATATCCTTCCAAAGTCCCAAAAATTGGCCACCAGGAGCCTGGCAGAGTTCATATAGGACTCTGCCTCCTGTCTCTCCTCTGGGAGAATTTTGCCATGCGCAGTGCAGCCCTCCCTTTTTCTCTCCCTCTCCCACCGGTTTTGCTCTCCCTCCCCGTAGTGTAAATCCCTTTTGGGGTATAGTAGGGCTTCCTCCCCCAGCCCCAACCGCTATAATAGTTTTGTCAGAAACTCCCCTGATCATTACTTACCTCTTTCCCCCGACGTTCTCCACTGCCTGCAGCAGCGTCCATGATTGGCTGCCTCTCAGACTTAGACTTAGACTTAACAGATCTAAGCAGGCATTCTTATTTTCATTTTTCTTTGTCGTGTCTTGTTAAGATGCAGGAGTTTAACAGTTCTGCTGAAATAAACTAAAAATGCATTTAACAGTTATGTCAATAGTAATTTTCCCCATCAGCTTTTAGATGTGGAATACATTATGAATTAATTAGACAACTTGAAATTCTTAAATGTACTTAAGTTAGAATTATGTATTGGCCAATAAAATCATTTGGACTTAACAGAATTTAGATTGTAAAAGTGTTAAAACATTTTCCATGTGATAAAGTCCTGACAGCTTTATGATCATGAACTAACTTTATGTATTTGCTGCCAAGCGCTTTAAGATGAAATGCTCATCACCTGATAATCTGAAGTCCTTTAGACAGGTCATGTATTTTAGGCTGCAAAATGTAATGGGAAATGAAGTCACTGAGTATTATGGAAATTATATATTGCATTAAGTGCTTGAGACATTCAACGCCCAAATAATGTTTTAAAGGGAAACTAAATTGAATATAGTTTAGCCAGGGAATTTATAATTCACAGGTTGGAGATCTTATTCCTAAAATCATGTGTGCACTAAAACTAAACTGCTGTAGCTTTCTTTTACCTGTGTGCCATAATTGCTTCTTCTAAACAGCTGATTGTTGGGCTGTCCCGATGTCCCTTCTATGCTTTCCTATAGTCACACATGCGCAGAAGATGGGAGGGATGTTGGGACACCTCACCAATGAGCACAGAACTCTTAGGTAAGTGGAAAACTGCAGTGGTTTATATAAGAGGGTAGAAGAAGTGGTAGAGACAGGAGTAATCCCAAAGATACTTGCAAAAACCTGTAGCACACCCAAAATATTTTGGACAGCATAGTCCTTTTTGATAATGTACGCTCTACTATAAATTATAAGGATCTTATAGGAGTCAACTGCGGCATCATGCTTTTAATATATCGTTTTCAATATTTCTCCAAACATCCATGTCCACCCAAAGAAAACCCAAATTTCTACACCAGACTGCTGATTAAAATAGGGTAGTTCTAATAGGGCAGTTCCAAACATTGCATTATCATTATGCTGAGTGCTCCCTTCACTGGCTCCCTGCTGTGTATGCCAGTGCAGTTGAGAAAATAATAGCAGCCTTATTATAATGGGATCCATTAACATTTCAATCAATTGTTGGATCCTTTATGGGCGATCAGGCGCTCGTTGCCAAATTTAGTCCTGTATTGGGAAAGCAGAAACATTTTTAGCAGACCAAAGTCGATCGTATGATTTGCTTATCGTACAATCAGGAATGGTCCAATACTTAACTGATGTGTATGGCCCAATTAAGCCTTCAGTATAACACTTCATGGACAGGATACGGTCTAATTTTGAGCTTGTATAACAGGCCTGCTATGTGAAAACAGCAGGAGCCATATATTTCAATGAATGAAATATGTTTATATATAAACCATGTGAAAAAAAACTCAAAAAGTTGCTCCGCTGTCTTAGTATAGTATAGTATAGTATAGTATAGTATTAGAGGTTGAATAAAGACCTACGTCCATCCAGTCCAACCCATCTAGCAATATCCTCATTTCCTGCCTAACTGTTAATACAGAGGAAGGCAAAAAAAACCCACCAAATTTATGAAGGGGGAAAATTCCTTCCTGACTCCAAGTGGCAATCGGAAATTTCCCTGGATCAACTCTACTTTATGTATCAATACCAGTAACTTGCAACATTCCTTGTTTGCAGAAACTCATCCAGCTTTTTTTTTAAACTGACCAATGAACCTGCCATAACTACGTCCACTGGATGACAGTTCCATAGCTTTACCGTTCTCACAGTGAAAAACCCTTTCCAAACTTGAAGCCTAAGGGATGCCCTCGTGTCCTCTGACATGTTCTATTGGTGAACAATACCCCAGATAGTTTATTGTATGGCCCGTTAATGTATTTATACACAGTAATCATATCCCCACGCAAGCGTCTTTTCTCCAGCGTACATAATTGTAACTTTTCCAGTCTCTCTTCATATTCAAGCTCCCCCAATCCCCTTATTAATTTAGTTGCCCTTCTCTGAACCATTTCCATTTCAAAGATGTCCTTTTTGTACACAGGATTCCAAAATTGCACTGCATATTCCAAATGAGGCCTTACCAATGCTTTGTAAAGAGGGAGAATAACATTTTCCTCCCTTGAATCCATACCTCTCTTTATACAAGACAATACCCTGCTGGCTCTGGCTGTTGCTGCCTGGCACTGCTTGCTACCTTTAAGTTTGTTATCCACCAAAACTCCAAGATCCCTTTCCAACAGGGATTCACTAACCACAGAACCATTTATAGTATAAGTAGCACAAGGATTTTTAAGTCCAAAATGCATCACCTTACATTTATCAACATTGAATCTCATCTGCCACTTAGCAGCCCAATGTGACAATCTATCTAGATCCCCCTGCAACGATTGCACATCCTCTGAAGTTTTTAATGGTCAACAACATGTTTCTCACCCTAGTACTTCCTGAGGAGGAAGGAATACTTTGTGATACACAGTAATACTTTGCCTCTTTTTAAAGGCACAATGCTATTACACCATAAGAACATTTTTTACATGCTACATATAGAAGTATAACATTCCAAAATAATGATTATAAAATATAAATATTAAAGGGCATGTCAAGCAAAAAAAAGTTTGTTTCTAACTGATTTACTGAAGAACAGGAGGTAAATGAACTAATGCGGACCCGCTCCAGCGCTGATTTCACTTCACACAGTGGGAAGGAGTGAGGACGCATCGAAGACTGTCAGTGAAGTCGGCACTGGAACGAGTCCGCAGGTAAGTGTCTCCTCCTCTCCTGTAAGATTTACTGAAGAACGGGAGGTAAGAGATGATGCATTTACCTCCTGTTCTTCAGTAAATCAGTTAGAAACAAACTTTTTTTTGCTTGACATGCCCTTTAAAAAGCTATATCTAAATGACAGCTTTGTGTGTTAGAAAAAAATGCTGCCAGTAAATATTTAATTTATTGTATTTTATTTGGAATACTGTGCTTTAAAGTAATTTTATGCTTGAGTTAACACTTTCTCAGTCTGAGCTGAAAAACACATCTCATTGTGTTATATTATAGTTACTGAAATCATAAATATGATATTCTAGAGCTACTTATTCTCCAGTAATTAATGGTATGCTGGTATGTGTTTTAATAATTGAATGCATTACACTGCAAAAGCTAGCAGATACAGCAATTATATCAAACTAGAAAACTGCTTCTCGTTTTAATAATATATGTTTACACTTGTTTTGCTCTTGATGACACTGTTAGTTCCTGTTACATTTGTTGTTCCAAACATCTAATGTATAGATACACCAAGTCACTGTAACATAAGGAAGATTTCTGGGTATTCCAATGGAAATCTGAAGGAAAAAAAGCATGCAGCTGTTTTACAGAACAAGTTTTTCTGGATTGTGAAATATTGCTATCCTGCAATCCTGGCAGAGATTATGTATTTATTGAGTTTATTTACTATAGATTATCAGATTATTTTACACCCTTTATTAAGGTGTAAAGCTTTCTTAATATGAGGAAGCAAACAAAAGAAAGAGTTCACTTCCTGTCTCTAAGGCTGGGTACACACCGGCCTATCATTTGTCCCGAGCGAGCGCTTGGCTCTTGTCTGCAGCCAACATTGCACATGACAGATCGTGCAGTCCCACAGGGAAGTGCACGATTGCCCGTGATTTACCAATGGTCCCAATCACCCTTTCGGACAAACGGGCGACCAAGCTCTGTCGCGGCTGGCCATCCCACACCAGCCGATAGTTCTGGCCAACCGAGCAATAGTGCCGTGCTGGTGTGTACCCAGCCTAAGGCCCAGTACATAAAGTACAATTTCATACCTCTCTTTCTGACAGACTACAAAAAATAAACTGATTGGTAGTCTGCCAGCTGGAAAAATTAAAGCGGCACAAACAACCTTTTGGTACGATCATTATTTATATATTGTTAATAAGCATGGTCACCCTAGAATAAAATGTCCTTATTACCTTCCCCATCCCCCCAAACCCTGAGATCGTTATAAATACTCACCTTCCGGTCCCTAAAGCCCAGAAAACGTTCCTATCCCTGCTGCAAAAAAGCCGGCATCTGTATGAGATGTCAGCTTTCTTACAGAATGCAAAAGTAATTCTGGACTGTGACATCATGGCCAATGTGGCTGAATCTGCATTTGGCCACGTCTCCCCAGTCCTGCACATCTCCTCTGAAAAAGCTCTCGGAGCTTGCAAAGGAGGCGAGGATCAGCTGAAAAGGTAAGTATTCTGGGCTTCAGGGACCATGGGTAGGTGAGTAACTATAAAGATCTAGGGGTTTGGGGGTCAGAAGGTCATTTTATTATGGAAGTTAACATGCCCTTTAAAGTTAGTGATAGCAATAGAAATGATATTTGACAAATTTAGCCCAATCAAACATTTTCTAAAACACTAAATACATCATAAAAAAACCTGACTGCAGTCAAATTTGATATCAGCAAAGACAGAGTCAAATGCAATGATTTGTCATTAGCATTATAGGTCAAACACTATGGGAGTTCAGAGGAGAACCATTAAACTAACTGAGTGGTCAAAATCTGACTTTTAGATTAATGAATTGAAATGCCTGCCTTTAGAAGAGCAGACAATGCATTTTATCTGATCTGCGATAAGTGGGCAGCATTAGATTAAAAGGTCTTTCTCTTTATTTTTTTGAAGGTTTGTGCTACAATCAAAGAACAGGAGCATAACATTAAAATGAATCAATATCTCTAATTGTTACGTTTTTGGAATGACATTGAAAATTTACTGACTATTTCAGGTAATGATTTTTAAGTCAATAAAGTTGCTCATTCATCAAGTATTAAACATTTATAATAAATCTTAGAACATTCACATTAGTCTTTGATAGCTAAAGAAAGCTTAGAAAATGGCAGACTTAACCCCTTCTTACCTGAGCCTGACTTATTATGTTTTCAAATGTATGGGAACATTATCAGGGTTATTCAATAACCCCAACCAATCAGATGTTAGCTTTCAAATGATAAATAAGTTCTGATTGGCTGGGGCAAATTTAGCACCATTTTAAACGATAAGCAGGGAGATAAGCAGGGAGATTCAATAAAAGTTCTTATCGTTTAAATTGGTGCTAATTTTGCCCCAACCAATCAGATGTTAGCTTTAAAATGTTAAATAAGATCTGATTGGTTGGGGCAAATTTAGCACCATTTTAAACAATAAGACCTTTTATTGAATAACCCCGAAGAACTTTTATTGAATCTCCCTGTATATGTAAATAGAGCAATTAAATAATTAACATTAAAAAGAAAAGTATATGCATAGTTCCAAAATACTGAACTATAGAATCATTCTTTGCAAGATTATTATTTTACTTCTTGCCTTTGAGATACAGTATGCATATGGAGGATTTTAGCCTAGGGAATTGTGTAAGAATAAATGAAGCTTGAGAAGACAAGTAACATTTACATAAATTTCTATATGTGCTTTAGACGCTTACTATTACCACCCATTGTATACATTGCATTGCATATCTCCTGCTCTAGAAACATGTATGGATATGTTCTCTTTAAATACCATATACTTTGAAGGAGAAGCATTAGCTGAAGTGTAGATTGGTGGAAAGGGCTGGGAATTCTTTGCATTGCAAAAAGGTTTATTCTATGATGTCAAAAGTAAAATCTCTAAAAAAAAAAGATGTAATTCTTTAATGTTACACTTCTTTAGAAATAGAAAGTATTAATGAGTGTCCTACCGCATCTAGAAGCATTAAATGACTAAAACCCAGTTGAAATACAATTCTATAAATAGTTCTATTATGAGGACAGTAGTCAGCCCTAAAATATACACTTCGATCTCTGCATCTTTGGAAGCTGATAGTTTAAGTGCGAGCAATATTTTTTATTGCTTTAATGTAATATATGTATTGTAGACTTTTGAATTTAAGTTTCTCAATACCCCTTTCAATGTAGAAAAACTCGTTTTAAACTTTTAAATATATGGCACGACATTTCATAGCTGCAAGGACTGAATATCAATTTTTTTAAATGTTAGTGAAAATTGCATCGGGAGCTGCATCTCAAAGGAGAATCACCAGAGGATGGAACTAGTGTATTAATTTGCTTTCCATTACCACCTAACGTCTCCATTTGCAGTGCTTGACTATTTGTCATTTTCTATGCATAGTCTATCCCCCCATACAATATCATTTCATGATTATAGTTCTGAAAAAATCTCATTCTGCAATTCATGACAGAAAGTGAACGTAATCTAGAAGTAACATTCTAAATGAATTGTCTTAAATGAGCAGCTAATTTATGTCAGGGACGAGTACTGCATACAGCTTTGCTAGCCTGGAAGCTTGGAATTAGTTTATGAGATAAATAAACCAAGCAAATGAAAGAAATGAAAAGACATTGCTTTACATAACTTATTTTTCATGATTTGGGAATTGGGAGGTCCAATTATAAAAGGAGCAAATTTTCCTTTTTTTCCAGTGTGGTAATGGTGTTTTCTTTCTGCATAATGGAAATAACTGGTAAACAGACACTTAAAATTAACCTCTTGGTACAGTACTGAATTCCTATGTTTTCATGCTGTGTTGAATGTTGATCACTTTTATTCCATACATAGATCTTCAGTATCATTACATTGGAAACTGGGTCCTGATAGGAATAATAACCCCCCAAAAAGAAAGAACCCCAATGTCTAAACATTGATAAAATGTATTGAATCATTTACAAATTGTACAGATAGTTATTTTATATTTATGTAGTGTAGGGATACTTTGACTTTATGAGCATTATAGGAGAATTATACTCCTGAATTATATTATATATATTATATTAGAAATATACTCCGGCAGTACTGACTGTTTTCTGGCAGTAAATGATAGTTTGCAAGGCCCTCCCCCTACTTCATAAACATGTTCTCCAATGTCAGAGATGGGAGAATCGTCAGTGACAATGGCTGTGGGAGGAGCCAGAAAGTAGTGTGTTAATGCATGAGTATAGTTTTCCTTTCAAGTTTACTTTAAAGTACTTACAGGCAGATTCAATAAAAGTTCTTATTGTTAAATATGGTGCTAATTTTGCCCAAACCAATCAGATGTTAGCTTTTAATTGTTAAATAAGATCTGATTGGTTGGGGCAAAATTAGCACCGTTTTTATCGATAAAAACTTTTAATGAATCTCCCTATTAGTTTAAATATAAATACATATAATATATACATTTTAATATCTGTGTAATACAAAACAACCTGAAATTGTATTGTTCTAAATAGTAAGCTATGTAATTGGTATCAAAAAACTTACTGAAACATCCTATGGCTCTATGGTTTTCTTTGGTTACAGAACTTGGTTACTTCTAATATTCTTATAATAATTTAACAAAATAAGAGTCACTCTGTTGTGCCACAAAAAGCACATGTTATTGTGACTATTGTAAAGAGTTATTCCACAGCACAGAATTTACAATATTCTGATTGGCCAAGCTCCACTCATGTGTATGTATGTATGTATAGTTTATTTAGAAAGCACCACTTTGGGAAGTATCGCTGTACAATAACAAAATACAAAAAAGTCATACAAGAGTAACAAATACATAAATAGTTCAGTACACAAATATATAAATTATATAAATAAATATAAGTACTAGAGCCTTGCCACAAGAGGAAAGGATAAATACAGATTAATAAAAAAGCTCATAGTGACAGAAGTACTAGAAGGTAGGAGCAGCATCCCAACGCTGTGGAAAGGGAGTCCAGCCTGCAGAGGCACCACTCCACGAACAAAAAATGCCTCCTTACCATCTCTTCTTATGGTAGATGGGGGCAGCACATAGACTTCCATTGCAGGGTTAGTCAGTGCCATGAGCAATTTTGTCATGGACGGGGCACCCCTGCCAGTGCATAAGCAGCTCCTATCAAAGTGATCGCAGGGGGGTCCCAGGAGCCAGGGGGACCCATCTTCTTATTTTCCCAATGGTGAATATAGCCTCACCATAGAAAACCACTGCTGAGGCCCAGTGGCTCTGACACCGATGGGAGTGGGATGGGGTAAAAGACTGGGTTCAGAAAGAGTGGGTTTAGAAAAAGGGGGCAATCATGGTAGTGCAATAATTAAAATGACACTAAACTGTGTGAAATACAATTAAAATGGGACATCTGTCAACTCAAATAGTACTGCATTGGTAACAGCTGATGATCTTTTGCGCATGTTTGCCTATTGAAAAGATAATAAAGATGCCAGTCAGCTGTTTAGAGGCTGCAGCATAGCAGCTGAAAGCTGTTCTGGTTTAGTTGTATTTTAACAAGGGAGGTAAGAATTAGCTATCCTAGTTACCTGTGAATAATATATCCACTTGCCACCAGCTTACTGTAATAAGTGTCCCTTTAAGGGCTTGTTCACACCAGAACGGGTTGTTGTGCATTTTACATTGCACCAAAATGCAGTGCACATAGAAATGAATGGCAACGTTCGCATTAAATCGATGCAATGTAGTGCGTTGCATGCAACAAACTGAATGCAGCATTTTGATGCGTTAACGCACAGCGTTACCATTGAAAATAATGGCATGGAAATAGATGCAGTGGAACAACACATGTAATCGCAAACGCAATGTTCTGCTGCGTTGTAGTTTCAACAAGCCCATAACTTGGTCTATACTCTTCGGACACCACAGATTTAGCAATCTTCCCTCACTCCCCACTTGCTTGTAGTATTTGGTGAGTTCTATCTGTTAAATGTTGCAGTTTTTTAATGCTGTTTTGTCAGGGCAGGGGGAGCCAGACCATGACTATAAACGAAGCAGGGAGTAGGCCCCATTATAGTTTTGTTGTGGGGCCCAGGGATTTCTAGTTATGCCACTGATTCAGGGTTTGCCTAGAAGGTTGTGTAATTAAGCATTCCTGTGTTGTACAGCATTGAATATTGTTTTTCTGAGCTGGTTATGGACAATATTAATGTTTTTTTACAACAATTTCTAATTTGCTTCCATCTGTGTTTTTGATACTGCGGGCTTACCGGTATGCTTTCTAATGCAAATTCTTCTGTCTAGGCATCAAAAAACAAACTGCATATTTAAAATGAGTTGTCTGTAAGTTAGATTTTCTTAACCAGTGGCACTGGGAGGCCACTAGTGGCGTCTAGAGCGAAATGCCTTTTGCTCCCTTTGCCAGTGCTTCCTATGCGCATGCATGAACATTTGGCCATAGTCACCTATGGCAGGGGTAGTCAGCTCCCCGAACATTTTCCCCCCCAAATAGCCTAATGAGCATGATGCCACAGTTTTTAACCTCAGCATTGCATCTGGTGGTTTCAGTAACATAACACCTTTACTAAGGCAACTTCCCCTGTGTGAAAGAATGGTACTGGGGATTACTGTGGTTCTTTATAGAGGATTACAGCAGTTTCTGGTACTGCTGACACATATCATTGCAGTAAAAACCTAATTTTCCTTATAATTATATAAAACATTGTCAGGTACAAAATACCAATAGATTCAGCTGTCTGAAAGATTGCTGTAAAGCATGTTTCTAAATGCAATTTCTGTGTTCTCACCATGAAGTGTTTATGCACATGTAATATAGCCAGCTGGTCTCTGTAATTGCTTTATGTTATTACCATAATTATGCATGACTTTACGTCTTTCTGATAGGCTGCCGTTATTATCCATGTAATGAAAGCATTTGTACTCAAATATGCACAATGATCTACTGCTGTTTCTCTTTGTGCTATTGGCACAATGTTTTGTGCCCTTAAAGGGCAACTAAAGGCTGAAAATGAATTAAATTAAATGTGCAGAAATTGCAGTCTTGAGTGGGGTGATGGATTTACAAGGTAACTTATATTAGGTGCTTTGTGTAAAACTTGTCCACAGATGGCACTCTGGCTCTGCATACTCCTTGTATAATGTAATAAATACTGACAGTCGGTACATCGCTAAAACAAAATGCTTATAGGGACACATTTTTTATGAATTGGTGTTTACATAAAATACAATAGGCTTTTACCAAAAAAATAAAACTCCAGTCTAATAAGGTTTTGCATGCTGCTGATTTACCTGGCCATACAAAAAGAAATTTCCTTCTTTCTCTTGGATTTATAATGGGCAGAGTAGGTCGGCTGCACATCATTTTTACAATGTTTTATTCCTAATAGGACACAATATCTCACCCTGGAACTAAACCTTGGGGGACTATGTCATTCAGTGGTACAATAGTGGAAAATGTACCCCTACTATAAATCCTTCCTATTGGATAAGATTATTTATAGTTCCATAGGAGATTGCATTATGTTTTTAGGGACTACCAAAGAGGTGGAGGGTATACAATATTACATATAGGAAAGATGTGTGTATATATATATATATATATATATATACATATATGTGTGTAGTGTCTCACTTTTACCATCTACAGTAAATGACCACAAATAAATGTATATAAAGTATAGTACTAACTTATATTAGGTTTAAGACAAAATATATAAAGTTTAAAAAAAATACTTATAGAGCTAGTACTTTTATTTTAAATGGAATAGTCAAAATGTAAGGTTTAGCCACACCTCTGTTACTGCTAAAATGTCTGCATGTGTTTACACAATTATATATTATAATTATATATCAACTTTAATGTCTGTTTGGTTTTAGTATTACACCCAATTAGGTGCTATTTGTAAAGCACAAATCAGTCTCAGCCAATCAAAAGAAAAAAAAACACAGCATGCTAGAAAGGAAGTGGTTGTCATGATGTCTAACTCATTGAATCCTAGACCAGAGTAAAATTTGCATTTTATTAATAATATATTTCAAGAGGAGCTGGGTTGGTTAATTATTTTGTACATACCAGTATATGTTTGTTTTTTCCCCAGGCTGCAAATGGCTCAGGTAACATAAACCAAGCAGGGGACAGGGAGTCCCTGCAACTCTGCAGACTGGAGGCCTCTGAACCACCATGTGGTCTGATAAGATGAACAATTTCACCTCTTTAAATGGTTAACAAAAGGTACATATGATAGATATGCCGTGTTTAAACTCTTAGGTTTTATAAACACATGGGGGTCGTTAATATTTGGGTAAAAAAGATGTAAGAAATGTATTTGCCAAGATATGGATAATGACAGTAATATTATTTTTTGAGTGGCCTATACTGAGGGTAATAAAGTCTTGCACATAACCTGAGCCCAACTTATACTTTTAGGTGATTGGCTGAGGAAGCCTGGGTACCACCCTGTGTCAGAGGTAGAAAAAAGGCTGCAGGATAATAGAAAGAGACTCCTGGTTTACATCATATGAACACCAAAGAAGTGGATTACAGCAAGCTACCTTTTTGGAGCCAAAGAACTCTTTTAACATCTATATGGGCTTATACTTTTTTAAGGACTTGGACTTTGACACCATTAGAGATTGACAAAAAAATTAACTTGAATCCGAGTTCGGGCTGAACTTTATGAGTTTGGACGAACTCAAACTATTTAGAATTTTGGTGTTGGCGACATCAGCAGAGTTGGTGTCAACGGCCAGAAGATTTCGGATCAAGAGATAGGCAACACTGGTGACGTTAATGTCGCCAGCGCCCGATTCGGGCTGCAGTACCCCTTAAGCCTATTTACCCCCCATTGACTTTAATGGGTCCGTTTTTGAACTTCATACATCTAAAATATAAAGTTACTCAATATAGTTGTTAGACGTTAAGGGAGTAACACAGCTGAATACTGGCTTATGTAAATTGTTAAAAAAATATATTTGGAACAGTAGAAGTGACACTTGTGTTGGGAACATAGATGCAGCTAGGGATCATATCAGATATAATGATTGCTTCAAAATATAGTAACATTACAATAAAAAAGTCTAAATATTTCTCATGTCATTTTATCATATTCGGTGAAAGAAATATTTCTTGTGGCATGGTACCTGCATTTGTTTCTAACTGCATCCATGGGAGTACTTTGCTTTCGTCTAATTCCTTGGCCACAGGATGTTATTAAAGCTTGTTTCCTTGTTGTACTCTCATTGGCCCACTGGACCCATGATTCTTATAGGTTTTCTTCTTCTAAGATTACATGCAGGTTACTTTACATTTTTACATTTTTAGAAGTTTTCATGAAAAGTAAAAAAAAATTAACTTACTGGGATTTTGATTTACTCTTGTCATTTTAATCCTTTAAACCAGAGAAACCGTCACATTGCACTCTGTGTAGTAGAAATTCTTTAAAACTACACCGTACAGAAACAATCAATATAGTTTGACAGTTATTCCCATAGCATTGCTCTCCTGATGAGACCTATTGGGCTTCTTCAGAAAGCTGCTTAAGACAGCTATATTTCAATCCTGACACATTATGGACATTTTTTTATGTTTTAGAGTGAAGCATTGATCCGCAAATACTTATTCTTACTTTTTCTTTATGTAAACAATCTTTTAAGACAGGAATAAAACTTTTAGCAAACAGAGTCAAGATTTTTAGGCTGTTTATTTCCTTATTCACAGTTGTTGTCAGCCGGTTAGAGAGGAACTTTACAAAAGGTGAAAGTAATAATTTTAATATAAATAACCAGAAAATAATATATTATTATTATTAGTAATAATCTTTTAGATAACTAAATGTTAACTGTTCTACATTTTAGAAAAACACCACACACTGTACTATGCACCCAATTACTAGGTGGGTGGATATTGCTCAAAGTGCAAGTGCACCCCCAAAACAAGCTTTTAGATACCTGTATTACACCCTCACCCCTGAATTTGTTTTACTTACAGACCCCAAATGGAGATATTTTCAAAGATCGATACCGGCAAGCTCCCTGTTTCCATTGGTGCAGTGAAAACTCACCAATGGAAACACACCTCCTGGTAAACTCTACTCATTGGCTATGATATTATCCACCACAGAAGTGACACAAACAATGATGTGCCATAAAAGCCAGTTAACTGTTACCCATGGTAAAATTTACAGCATGCCAGATTAAAAAAGCAATGTAAATTTGACATGTGCGGCTTCCGATAACAACCCAAAAATGACTGATATCAGGGATGGGAGGGCACAGATCAAGTGTCTTCATCCAAATTCGATGCGGGGATCCAGAGTTTTAAAACCTAAAATGTCATGACCGCACAGTAAAATGGAGGCAGAACCCAGTGATGTTCTGCACTAGGGTCTTCCCTAAGGGCTAGGCCACACTCGCGCGTTTTGCGCGTGTTTGTGCACTTGTTTTGTGCTCGCGGTTGTGCCTGCGATTTTTGCTAAAATGGAAATCGCGGGAACGCGAAAATTCACACGATTTCCGTTGTGCATGCGATTGCACGTCCGTTCGAGTTTTGGTAACGCATGTGTTCACCATTTTTTGTGCATTAACGCATGCGTTTCCATAACGGAAAATGGCAAAATCGCATAGAATCCTGTGCGTTGCAGTGTGGCCTCAGCCTAAGTCTTCCTACAGCTTCATTGATGGACCAGCAAAAAGGTATTAAAAGTTGATTTCCTGTTAGGTTGCAGTTCAGTACCTGCTATATATATATAGTTGATACATTGGCTTTGTATAGTAATTATAGCCATAGTAAGGCTAATATATATTTAGTAGACACAGTGCCTGTGTATAGTAGTTATAGCCCTAAAAAGGTAGTAAGGCTAATATATATAGTGGATACATTATCTGTGTATATTAATTATAGCCCTAGTAAGGCTAATATATATTTTTGATACATTGTCTTTGTATAGTAATTATAGCACTGGCAAGGCTAATATATATAGTTGATACATTGTCTTTGTATAGTAATTATAGCCCTAGTAAGGCTAAGATATACTGTTTATAGTAGATACATTGTCTGTCTATAGAAATTATAGCCCTAATAAGTTAGTAAGGCTAATATATAAATAGTGGATACATTGCCTTTGTATAGTAATTATAGCCCTAGTAAGATTAAGATATACAGTTTATAGTAGATACATTGTCTGTCTGTAGTAATTATAGTCCTAATAAGGTAGTATGGCTAATATATAAATTGTGGATACATTGCCTATGTATAGTAATTATAGCCCTAGTTAGGCTTATATGTATAGTTGATACATTATCTTTGTATAGTAATTATAGCCCTAGTAAGGCTAAGATATACAGTTTATAGTAGATATATTGTCTGTCTATAGTAATTATAGCCCTAATAAGGTAGTAGGGCTAATATATAAATTGTGGATACATTGCCTTTGTATAGTAATTATAGCCCTAGTAAGGCTAATATATATCTAATTGATACATTGTCTTTGTATAGTAATTATAGTCCTAGTAAGGGTAATATATATATATAGTGGATACATTGTCTGTGTATAGTAATTATAGCCCTAGTAAGGCTAATATATATATATATAGTTGATACATTGTCTTTGTATAGTAATTATAGTCCTAGTAAGGCTAATATATATATAGTGGATACTCTGTGTATAGTAATTATAGCCTTAGTAAATCTAATATAAATATAGTGGATACATTGTCCGTGTATAGTAATTATAGCCCTAGTAAGGCTAATATATAAATAGTGGATACATTGCCTTTGTATAGTAATTATAGCCCTAGTAAGGCTAATATATACAGTATATAGTAGATATATTGTCTGTCTATAGTAATTATAGCTTATATCATGTTTATGTTGGGTCTTTCTGTTGTTTCTATCTATCAATGTAATGTGTGTTTGATATGTAATAATGAGCTCCTTGATCTATGTTGGAATGTTATTGATACATAGAAATAGGTGCAAGGTTCCCTCACTTACTGCTACCGTTATGTATATTGGGGACCTCTAATACACACTAAGTGTGACATGAAATCACACCTGTTAATTACTTACACACTTAATGGTATGGTATAAATAGAAATGGATAATCTTCAAGGCAATTTAGGTTTTTGTCTTGGGTCTTAAAGCCTCCTACACACGCCAGACAATGGCTGCCCAGAGCAGCTGAAAATAATCCCAGACAGTGTAACTTTTAAGATAATTTTCCAGCTGAAAACTACAGTATATGTCCATAAAGTTCAGGTTTGGTAATTCATGGCCATGTTATTGTCTGTCGTGCCTGGTATTAACCTGTGGCATCGGTAATGGCCAATATGTTTATAAATTTGCCACACAGTTAATAGTTATTGTTGTAAAAAGAGAGTAAATCTAGGCCCACACATTCAATAAATCTAGTTTGGAATAATGTTTGTTAAGCGATTGTTTCAATTATTACCTCGCTAATTGTATGCAAAAAGCAGGACAAATGACAAACAACGTCATCAAGATCCACCACACACGTTAGATTGTTGGTTAAATCTGTCAGTCTTTGGATGTGCGTTGGCCACTTTGCCGGACAGTATTTATCATGTGTATGAGGGACCCCAAATCCCATCACTGCCTGGGACCCCATTTAGTCTAAATCCAACTGTATGTATGTATGTATATATGTACGTATGTATGTATGTATTTTATTTCTTATATAGCACTACATATTCCGCAGCGCTTTACAATTATTTACTCAATTCACATCAGGCCCTGCACCGAAGAGCTTACAATCTAAGCACATTTATTTGACACATACAACCTATCAATATGTCTTTATGATTGTGGGGGAAGTGCCCAGAGGAAACCCATGCCAGCACAGGGAGAACATACAAATTCCTTGCAGATGTGGGCAAGGGTGGAATCGAACTCAGGACCTCAGCGCTCCAAGGCATCACTGAGCCACCGTTCTGATTGTGTGGCAGTTCTTAAAATCCATACACACGTGCGATTGTGGGTCAGGACATTCATTGTTGGTCACTATTAAGTCACCTGCTCGGTCTGGTGAAACTGCTGTTTGGTCTGGCGAAGCAGGCATTCTTCAATGCACCCATATATTAAGCAATACTTGGCTGAAACAGCCATTCAGTACAACATCATGTGTCGCTAGTCGGCCCTACAATCAGACATGTGTATAAAGCTTTACTCGGAGGACTTAACCCTTAGTTCTCCTTCAAAACAATTGGAATAACTAGGAAATATATTCTCCATTTGCACTTTATGGAGGTAACTACACATAGATTTATCGGTTGGATTCCATTAGATCAACTGGACTTGAAGTTTAGTTCAATACACAGAGAATTATTTTCTTGAGACCATGGGCCATATTTAAAAAGGCCTTTAACGATCATTAAAAAGATTTTTAATTTACGATCACTATCATAAATCTAAAATATTGATCGTAAATGTATGATAACGAGCGTAAATCTTACGTTCGATTCACGCTCCCCCATTGAACACCATTGCAGTATTTATCGCATGCAATTGCTCAAAAAATGCAGCATATGGCAGTGTGGCCAAATCAATTGGGCCACACTAATGTGCACATTAAATGTGCAATCGGAGCGAAAATCGCGATCCGATCTCGCTTAAAAGCGCATTAGCGTGGCCTAGCTCTTAGTAGCTCTTAGCATAAGGTAACTAAATAGTTTAACTACAGCAACAAGCCTAATTAAGTTTATAGAGATTATCAGGGTTATTCAATAAAATTTTGCCCCAACCAATCAGATGTCAGCTTTCAAATGTTAAAAAACATCTGATTGGTTGGGGCAAAATTAGCGTTATTTTTAACGATGATTAACTTTTATTACATCTCCCTGTAAATATTTATCAACTTTAATTTATATTAATATTTATTAGTTACCTTATGCTAAGCGCTACCAAGTGGGAACTTTTTACGCCCCATTTCTTTTTGGGGTTTTTTCTTTGTAATTAATGTATCAGGGGCTTATTCCCTTGTATAGGTGAAGGAGAAGAATTCCAACAAAGTTGTAAATATTGAGGTTCCGGTTTCTGAGCTCTTTTAGCATTCAGTGGTCCCTTTAAATCAATGTTTAATGCAGGGACAGGTTGTTTTGTTAATTCCCCAGTCCATGGTGCATTTGGCTAGTAAATGTTCCTGCACTGTTACAGGTTCTTGCACTGTGTGATCACAAATTAAATTCTCTCTTTCTGTCCATAAACATGAACCAGTCTCTAGTGTTTATTTCCCCTGTCTGTCTATAAGTCTGCCATTAATCTAATTGTATCTATTATATCTATTTATCAAATCATACCTATATATCTATTGTATAATCTAAATATCGTGTCATCTGTGTATCTGTATGTCTCCCTAGCTAATCTGTCTGTCTATCTATCCATTATTATATAATGTATAATCTATCTATATCTATTTATGATGTAATGTATATATTACCTGTTTATATCTGTCTATTTATTTTTACCGTATATAATATATATATTAACTGTATCCATCTGTCTATCATCTATCAATTTATTATATCATGTACATATTATCTAACTATATCTATCTCTGTATGTATCTATCAATCTATCTTCTATTATAATATAATGTATATAGTATCTATTATTATATAATGTATAATCTATCTATATCTTTTTTATTATGTAATGCATATATTATCTATATCTGTGTCTATCTATTTATTATTACATATATTATTTAACTGTATTCATCTCTGTGTCTATCTATCATCTACCAATGAATTATTATATCATGTACATATTATCTAACTATATCTCTGTACGTATCTATCAATCTATTATAATATAGTGTATATAGTATCTATTACTATATAATGTATAATCTATATCTATTTTTATTATGTTATGTATATATTATCTATTTATATCTGTGTATTATTACCATATCATAATATATATATCTAACTATACTCATCTGTTTCTATCATCTATTTATTATATCATGTACATATTATTTAACTATATCTATGTATCTATCTATTGTCTATTATAATATAATGTATATATTATCTAACTATCTATCTGTGTCTATATATCTTTCTACTGTATCTAATTGTCAAATATGTATCATTATATATTATCTAACTATATCTATCTGTGTCTATATATCTATCTACTGTATCTATCAAATATTTATTATATAATGTATTTATAATCTATGTAAATCTGTATCATCTATCCATCTATTTGTTAAATAATGTATATATTATCTAACTTTATCATCTTTATTTTAAATAAATTATTTAAATTTTATAGTTATCTATCTACCCATTCTAACTTTATCTAATCTACAATCATAAATATATCCACCTACAAATCTTATTTATCACCTCAAATTCTATAAGAAGTAACTGCCCATTCTGACAATAAAGAGACCCATTTCCAGTATAATAGCAGTGGTAAGCCATTTGTATTAGCTGTTCATTTTGACAGCTTTAACTTTTGATACATGACAGGATTTTCTTCATGGTGTCATTACCTTATTAACATAATAGCAGAAAACCTGTCACTTGAACTTGACCTACAATAACACTTTCCTTTGTGGGTATTAAGAAGCATCACATCAAAGGGACCAAGGTGTGAAAATTTTAGCATTTTACTATATAAGGTCTGCACATTCCCAGAAGTTCACTTCATTCCTCAGAGAGTTACTCAGGAAGAAACATCTTGAGAGCTATAAGGAAATCTCTAAAATGGCTTGGATATGTTCCATTATTTATTTTTCCTTGTTTACCTTGGGTTATGGAATCCCCACCCTTCTACATTCAAAGGAGAACAGACTTCCACTTGGATCTCACCATGGAATGAAGGCTTCATCCATCCTTAATGGAAAAAGACATTCACATGGAATGAACTATCCTCTTTACATGATGCAGTGGTACCAGAATCTAATTTCTGGAAGTTCTAAAGATCATTCTTTTATGGGAGATTCTGTCCTTCAGGAATCTGATACTGTTTTAAGTTTGATTGCAAAAGGTAAGTGAATAATTGTTCGATTTTGTCCCCATTTATTAGAAGATCAGATTAATCAGAGATTGATTGAAAAATGTCCGGTTATAGTCAAAGGAAACTGTTACTTAATTATTTATGGATTTTGAATATATATATAATTGCAAAAAAAGCTTGAATAATGTGTTCTGAATGCTTGCTACGGTTATTGTCTCAGTTAGCCAATCAAGATACACCATTTTTATTTTAACCCAGTAATAGTAATTTTTAAATGTTTTTGTTTTCACAGATTGCGCCAAAGAAGGTAACCAGTGGACATTATCTTTTGACATGTCTTCTGTCTCTGTTAGCCTAGAGTTGACACTAGCTGAACTAAGAATTCATGTGCCTTCATTTGAACAGTTTGAAAATATCACATTGGATATCTACCATTCTAAAGGAAATTTGGAGAAGCTCTTCCTCGGATCAGTTACCACAGATTTCCCATTTACACAGGGCTCCTCTTGGAAAGTAATTAACCTTACAGACATGCTGCAGTACTACATCTATCAAAGAGAGATTTTTACAAATGATGACTACTTAAAGGCACAGAAAGTACAGAAGTCCAGCTGTAATGGTCCTCTAGCTGAAAGAGTTGTGTTGGTGGTCTTTTCCAAGGATAAGCCCTCAACCAAAATGAGTGGTTCTTCAAGCCTCCTTGAAACAGCGGAATCTTCTAAGTACATCAATACTGACACAGCTTTTAAAGCAACAGGTGCTAGAAGGCAAAGGAGGAATGGGCATTCCCAGCACACCATCATGAGAAGTAATATCCAATCTAGAAATGCGGATTATGGTAAGCCCCTATGCAGGAGGGTAGATATGATTGTCGACTTTGAGAAGATTGGTTGGGGAGATCAGATTCTTTACCCTAAAAGATTCAACGCTTACAGATGTGAAGGGTCTTGTCCAACTCCACTCAACGAGAGCTTCAAACCTACAAACTATGCCTATATTAAGGTAAGACTTTTATTTTCATCACCAGATAACATTATAATTTTGTTATATATGTTATATATTTTTTTACCCATTAATAATTTTGGTATAATTTAATAAAAATATGGTAGGACCTACAACTGTAGGTCTGCAATATCAACTGTAATGCCATATATCTTCAAAGTACAAAACATACGTAATAATTTGTCATTATTGAAACTGCTTTTATTAAAGTGATACACATTCAGCTATAGAGATCCTAACACTGCTTTTTTTCATATTTGTCTTGAACAAATATTTCCTGCACAAATATTTTAATTACATTCACTAATGCTTCTCTGTTTTTATTTTAGAGTTTAGTCAACGTCTTCGACCCTGAAAAAGTTGAGTGTCCATTCTGCGCCCCAGTTAAGATGAGTCCTTTATCCATGCTGATGTATGAAGGGGATAAAATTGTTTTAAAACACCATGAAGACATGATCGTCGAGGACTGTGGATGTCAATAAAGAAAAGCACGATTTTTATATCGGAAAAACAAACAAATACTGGAGAAATGCTTATCCAAACCTCCAAACCTCAAGCAGCAAAAGACTTTACAAGGTAAAAGGTGTTTGACCATATTATGGATAAAGACTTGGAGAGAAGCTCATTCTTGGTCACCATTATGGTGCTGGAGATGGACAATAAGAGAGAAAAGCTAGTTCTCCATGACATAAACAAACCTTATGGATGTAAACTTGATACAATGAAACCTTGCAAAGACATTTTAAATGGAGCTGGTTCTGATGCTTGAAAAATATTTTTTCCATCTCAATTGAAAGGGCGGCAGAATATATTTTTATACTTTGAAATATAAAACTTGAAATGTACCATATTTATTTATATATTACCATGCACTATGAATAAAAAATAATATTAAAATTCTGTCTTTTGTAGTTTGTTTTAAATAATATAGTTGGATTTAATTATTAACACTGTGGATGTTTGGGGGAGACCTTTGCTTATCCATATTCCCAAATTCATACTACAACCAAAGTCATTTTGTCCATAAATTGTTTTAATTTTACCCATATTTGTCCATTTGCTTTTTGTGGTGCATCCATCTTTATTGTCTAAGAAAAAGTCGCCATACAGACCTTCTGATCTCCAAGTAAAGAGGGCTCAAGTTCAGACATGTTTTTATTTTAAATGCATTTTGTTAGCATGAGCTAAGAACAACCAAAATATTTGTATTTTTTCATTTAACATTTTCCCCCCCCCCAATTTTATTGGTTTCATGAAAACAAACCAAATTAAGTGCTCTAGAACATTATAGCTCCAGGGAAATGTTCCCTAATAAATAATGCTCTCAACTTCTTTGTTTTAGTCTTGGTACATGTCCAATGCATAATCACAAAAAAGTTACAAACCCATCTGTGATACATATGGTATATGGATGGTTCAATCTAAATATAATGAATGAGGTAATAAACAGGCAGCAGGCAGAGTAACTGCTAATGATAACTTTATTCCATGTAGACAATACAAGAATTGTGGAAGCACTCCAATTAGGCTAATTTACAACTACATTTAGTGGAAGTGCTACTGATCTGGTCAAACATTTATACTAACATAGAGAAGATAATCAATGCACATTCCTAGGCCTCATACAATATCATATTATCTGCACACTGACATACTTTATAAACAAAGGGGTTTTAGTATACATGGTATACGTGGTTGGAAGGCTTTTCATTCATGTGATCACAGTAATGTATACTAAAACCCCTTTGTTTATAATGTATGCCAGTGTGCAGATAATATGGTATTGTATGGGGCCTAGGAATGTGCATTGATTATCTTCTCTATGTTTTTATTCCATGTAGCTCATACATGATATGTTTCAGACCATATTTATTAACCCACAGTATCAGAAACTGTACATTATGTGCAAGTACTGTAAATGTATGGCCACGTTTGTACAATATCAAGCGGTAGCAAAATATTGCAATGGTGTTCTAAAGCCGATCATAATTGTTCACCAACGATTGTAAATTTACAACCGCAAATGTAGATTTGCATCCACGATCATTTATTTATGAACAAGGCAACGATCGTTAAGTCGTGGTGCGCTGATACTGCACCTTTATAAATATGTCCCTGGGTTCGTGGTTGGAAGGTTCTTTCATTGGGAGGAAGTTGGGTGGGAAAGTGGCTAACTTTAGGAGAAATGTCATATTGGAGGTGAGCATTTTACTTCCTAAAAGAATTCCCCTTTCTTAGGTATATTTTTGATTCTAGTACATCATACTTGGCCCTCTAAATAACCTGTTATATTTCCTCTACAAGTTAATTCATACTTCTTTAACTTACATACAATCTCTCTTTCTTTTCTCTCTGGTAACTCACTGTCTCTTCCTAAAACTTTTCTAAAGAAAAAAAATTCCAACTACTGTTAAGATACTTCCAGGGATATTCAATAAAAGTTCTTATTGTTAAAAATATTGCTAATTTTACCCCAACCAATCAGCTATTGTTTAACAATTGAAAGCTAACATCTGATTGGTTGGGGCAAAATTAGCTTCATTTTTAACAATAAGAACTTTTATTAAATAACACTGTTCTTATTTAAAAAAGTTCTAAACTATGAAATAACATAAAAAAACTCAAAGACGAGTAAGTTGAACACTGGACTGTTGGGGCCCACCTAACATTTGATATCGCAATTATCATTAACATATCTATCTTACTTCTACTGACTCCTATTGTTTATTATTTATTCATTTCTTACTATTTTCTGTATGACACCGGACCACTATAAAATAGCATTTCATTTTTTATAGAAGACAGGGACTTTTAATTACAGGAGCTTTAGAAAAAAACTGTTGTTATAAATATTTTTTATTTATTCTAGTTATGAATTTAACATCGCATATTCACTTAGTTAGAAATATTATAAGGTCTTTCATAGAAACCTTTCTATGATTTACAACACGGATCACTCATTCATGTCTTTTGTATTTGAGGTGTCATTGTGAATTCTTTGGTGTTTTATAAGATGTGAACGATGGGAAAAACTCCTTTGACACACAGGACAGGAATATGGACGTTCTCCTGTGTGCATTCTCATATGGATCATAAGGTTTGAACTACGACTGAACAGTTTGCCACATTCAGGGCAGGCAAATGGTTTTTCTCCTGTGTGGATTAGTTGGTGTTTTAATAATGTTGAGCTCTGGGTAAATTTTCTGCCACATTCTTTGCATTCATATTGTTTCTCTCCCTTGTGAGTTCGTTGGTGGCTTGAAAGGTTAGATTTATCTGTAAAATCTTTTCCACAATCATCACATTTATACGGTTTCTCTCCTGTGTGAGTCCGTTGGTGTATAATCAGATGTGACCTACGTATGAAGGTTTTTCCACATTCTCGGCATGCATAGGGCCTCTCGCCAGTATGTATAGTTTGGTGTTTAACAAGTGTTGAGCTACAAGAAAAACTTTTCCCACATTCATCACATCCAAAAGGTCGGTCTCCCGTGTGACCTTTTATGTGCAAGACCAAACGAGAGTTGCAGAAAAAGCTCTTTCCACATTCGTTGCAAACAAATGGTTTTTCACCGGTGTGTGTCCTCTTATGTATAACTAATGCTGAACGATATGGGAATTTTTTTCCGCACTCAATGCATGAATAAGGTTTTTCTCCGGTGTGAGTTCTTAGATGACTAACATGGTTTGATCGGTCTGTAAATGTTTTCCCACAATAAGAACATATATATGGTTTCTCCCCAGTGTGTGTTCTATAGTGTACAACAAGGTTAGCACTACGAGTAAAGCTTTTATCACACTGAGTACACTTGTAAATTTTCTCCCTTTTTTGATTGATTCGGTTGCCAATAACTTTAAAACTTTTAGCTATAAAACGCTTGTTGCATTGAGAACATTCCTTCTTCAGTTGGGAACTATGGGTTTGTGAGTAAGGATTGCCATTGACTATAATAGCTCCACACTCAGAACATGTTTCTTTTGCAATGTGAGTTCTCTGGTGCATACAGAGATGGGAGTTCTGTGAAAATGCTTTATTACATACAAGGCAGATATATGGTTTTTCTCCTGAGTGAGTTCTTTTGTGTTTAACAAGAGTAGATTTCTCTGCAAATTTTGCCCCACATTCAACACACGCGTATGGCTTCTCACCTGTATGCATTTTCTGATGGGACTTAAGGTGAGAACTTCGAAAAAAGGTTTTTCCACATTCCAGACAGGTATGTCGTCGATCACTTTTGTAACTACCGACACTTCTAATCCCCAATCTAGGCAGTTGTAACAAAGACCATTGATTAGGTTCATTTACATTTCCTAAATTATGCATCTCAAAACTGGAATAAAGAACATTATCTTCACATTTCCAATGTGACCTTGGTTGAAGCCCTTGGATCTCCATATAATCCCCCTCTAGAGGAAAAAATATACAAAATTATAGTTAACAAACTGAAGAAGAAATCACAATCAGGTAAAATCCAGCAAATTTCTTTCTGTTAGTTTCAGCAAAACAAACACAAATATGCTTGTGAAGGTTCTCATTCATCCAGGTCATGGTATATCTGTTGTATTCAATTAGATCAACTGGACTTGAAGTTTGGTTCTTGAAGACGTTTCGATAGTCATCCGACTGGCTTTCTCAAATCAGAATGACTTGTACAAGAATCTTTGGCAATTATGTACCCTGGAAAATCCCAATTAGCATATCACAGCCAGGTGTTAATGGCGTGATTGGATAGTAGCTAAGAGGTGTTATAGGAACGCCCAGAGTAAGATGTCAAAACAGCATTGTACATGGCAAACAGTTGCTGTTGAACCCCCCCACCTCTATTTAGGCTTGGCTTCTTTATTTTCACATAAATGGCCTCCTTAACACCTGTCTTGAACCAGTCATGTTCCTTTGCCAATATGTTAACATTACAATCTTCAAAGGTATGCCCTTTATCCTTAAGATGCAGGTACACGGCTGAGACCTGACCCGAGGAATTGGCTCTTCTGTGCTGGGCCATACGTTGATGCAGTTGCTGTTTGGTCTCCCCCACATACAAATCACGTCAGCGATGACGTCGGCGCTCCCAGTGTCCTTTGCGGCTCTCGCAAGACCAGCCGCGGCCAATCCGGGAGCGCGTCGCGACGTCATGACGTCACGCCGATGACGTCGGCGCTCCCAGTGTCCTTTGCGGCTCTCGCGAGATCATACCAGCCCATTACCAAGAAGAGAGGAGGGGAGGGGCGGGACCCGGTGGTAAAATGCTTGGCAAACTGGCATTGGAAAAATGGTTGGCACACAGTCACTAATAAAATGCTGGGGAAACTGGTACTGTACTGGTAAAATGGTTGGCACACAGACACTAGTAAAATAGTTGGCATTGGCAAGCTGGCACTAATAAAATGTCTGGCGCCAGACAATAGTTAAATGTTTTATCAAAAGGAAAGATGCGGAGAACCAAACAAATGTTCTAGGGTGATTCCATCTTTATTAAGGATAAACCATGCAGAGCAAACACAGCACAGTTTATTCTTAATAAACATGGTATCACCCTAGAGCATTTGTTTGGTTCTCCACATATTTTCTTTTGATACAATATACAAACCAGTGAGGAGATGGCTGGAATACAGAGATCACATCCCATAACATCTTATTATTAAACTCTAATAGCGGCTGCAGCGCTCCTTTCTCTCCTTAACGTCGCGGTAACCGATTTACGGTTACGTTAAGTCTCGCTTTGTGGCAGCTGCACAAGTCCCCGAAGAGGTACTTGCACAGCCGGCGCAAAGTGATTTACCAGAGGCTGCGCGGGTCTTACCGCATAAGTATTTAATGCCAGCTAAATTTTTTGTTAATTTTTCATAAATTCTGCTGAAAATATGAACTTCTACGAAGATCTGCTCCCACGCCATTAAAGGAATGAATGAACAAACTAGGTGTGTAGATTTTAAGAATACTGTATATAGTTTGTAGGGGATATTTCTAAGTTAAGGGTGTGTTCTGTGGTAAAAACTGCAGACTGGTCAAATCAGAGTTGGCTGAATATTTTTGCATTTTTTGGACCATCGTGCATTGTCTCACTTCGTGACTAGAGATGGACGAATTTTCAAAAGTTCGGTCCGTTTTCGAACTTTCAAACTATATGGAAAGTTCAAAAGTTCGAAAACGGACCCATTAAAGTCAATGGGAGTCAAATAGTTCGAA
Organism: Hymenochirus boettgeri; assembly: GCA_019447015.1. NCBI lineage: Eukaryota > Metazoa > Chordata > Amphibia > Anura > Pipidae > Hymenochirus > Hymenochirus boettgeri. The sequence continues at coordinate 180,941,212 of CM033476.1, forward strand.
AAAGTTCTAATGAAATACAATTAAAATATCAATGGTAACTTAATGTAAATGGCTGTGGGACCTGGGAAATGGTCTGGGGAGCATGTTCCAATATCCAGGACTTTCGAAAACTCAATTTTACTCTCACTGGCGCTACTTTCGGGCTATCGTGTGTAACCATGCATATGACATAGTTACCAAATCAGCCCAAAGGGGAGCATGCATAATTACAATTATAGCAAAAAATGAACCAGCTCTGTAGTTTATATTTTTTTTAGTTTTTTTTGTACGTAAACTGTACACACCTGACACAGAATATTTTAACAATACATTGTTTACAGTGATTCACCAAAATTATTTTACTCATGTGAAACAGTAATCTTATGAGATTCCATTAATGTCCCAAATTAACAATCAATTGCAAAGTTGCAGAATACAATAAGAAAACATTTTATTTTTTTTGCCTGAGGCACAAGGGGGAAAAGTCCAATGATGCAATAAGTATAGCGGAAAATGCAGCTGTAAATATAGAATAACTAACTTGGTTACAGTCTACTTCCAATGCAACTAAACTATGAACAGAGAAAAGCATTTTAAACAGAGAGAGAAATTGTTCCACACTGAACAGCTGACTGTAAAGAAAAATGTTTCCTTCATTTTCACCTTCACAAATCACAGAGATAAAAATATTATTACACAATCCATAACAAGATCAGAATCATTTGCGCGATCACATTAGCCTAATGCATGCTAAACATTAAAGAAATGTATTGATCACGCTGTTTAAAATTCATTGTGCAAATCTTGTGTTGATTCTTTATATATATATCAGACAAACTCTACCCACTTGACTGGAAAACAAATGCTTCTTATTATTCCCAGACAATCCAGGTAAAAATAATCTCTTTTTAGAAAACAAATCTATACTGTTAACTAAATAAAATTGAAACAAAAGGAAAAATACATAATTAGAACTTTAGATTTTATTACTGAAAGTCTGTGTATTAAGGTTGGTGGGATTCATTTATAGTTCTGTACTCTGCATGTTCTGCAGTACAGCAGGAGGTCTGTACAGTGATACTATAATTAGATTATGTTCTGTCATACACAATAAACTACCTTCCTTCTGAACGTTTCAGCAAGCAGCTCCAGGAATTCACCGCAGTCCTATACCAATCATCCCACACAATAAGGTTACAATTAATGAATCCATTACAGATGCTCTAACTATTGTATCAATTTAAATTTTAAAAACCGTATGAATGAAGTGCAGTTCTGTTTCATGCACGGTCATATATTGAGCTTTTTTTTTTTTTTTTTAAATCTTCCTAAAGAAGAACTAAACATTCACACAAACACATACTCAGAAAAGTAAGGTTCTATGTTTGTGAAGGTTCTCGTTCATGCAGATCATGTTATGTCTTTGGTATTCAGTTAGATCAACTAGACCAGGAAGTTTAGTTCTTAAAATAATTTTTCTAGTCATCCGACTGACTTTCTCAATTCAGAAAAATGTTAGCAATAAATACAATGGAATGTGTCTCAGTATATTATTCTATACACACATATAATAACTGATCACTACTTTCCCCCTTCCCCCCTCTCTATCCTCTCTCAGCATTTTACAAGCTTATACATGCTCAAAGTGGGCAGCCAAGGGAATAGCATTTCATCCATTGACTATGATGTCATCTGTTAAACCAATGACTGACAGCTGCTGACTGGAAGAACCAGTAAGCAGAAAGTGAGGTGACAGAACATCAGGCAGCATTTCAGACTTACAACGTTTAAAAAAAACTTAATTTTAAAATATAATTGAGTATCATCACTTCAAATTTCATGGCATTGTGGAAAAATCAATAAGCACTGATACATTGAGGGCTTTGTATCTTATTGTATCGGCCTCCTTTTTTTGCTTACTGTATATATTGGACACAGTTATGTTATATTTTGTTTTTATGTATCTATTAATTTATCACTGTAGGTTGTGGTTAAGAGAAGCAACACATTGACCCCCTTTGTAGGGGCTGGAGGGTACACAGAAGCCAAGATCCTTCATACAAGAGAGTATGCAGCTTGACGTGGAAGTACTAGCCTGAGCATCCAGAGTGGTTTGCAGCGTCATGGCTATCTCAAGATCGCAATAAGACAAGCCTGCCAGGTCCAAACAGTCAGGCTGCAATTTTGTTACCATCCATGTTGGTTGGGGGAATAGTCTTACATAACTGGGCCGCAAGGAATGAGTCCTGCATCATTGTGCAGAAAGGTCCAATACAACAGCTTGAACCCCTACATTAACTTGTCCACTAAAGGAGGGATGCGAGTTACTGTGCTGAACCTGAGAATGCAAATGGAGCCATGCAAGCTGTATTGGACCCTTGGTATCTGCCTAAGCTGAAATTCGATAACATTGTATAAAGACCTTATTAACCTAGTAGCCACCTATCCTCTCTTAAATGGGTTAGTAAGTTTATTCTTTTTTTTTCAAGCACTGTTGACCTATTTATATTGACTTTATTATTCTTTTTCCACCATCTTGTGTCCTTGAAATGGATGTTGTAGGACATTAGCACTTTAACACTTAATTGGATGTTTGCACTTGTATGAACATTTGATGCTTGTTGGTAGGGATGGCTGGTTCGTGGATCCGAACCCGGATCCGCCGTGGATTTATCCCGTTAGCGAACGGCGGATTTTTCTGGATTTTCCGCCTTCCGAACTACGGATTTCTTGTATTTTCGAAAATTTTCGAAATTTTTCAAAATTACGAGGATTTCTGGTATTTTCGAAACACGTATTTTCAAAATTTTTCGAAATTACGAGGATTTCTCGTATTTTCGAGGATATTTTTCATTTTAATGGGTGGGCTCGCGGATTTTCGAATTTTCGAATTTTTTAGAAAATTTGTGGATCCTCGAGCGGACCGGATTTTGCGAAGTTCGGACATATCTACTTGTTGGCTGGGATATAATTATTTGATTTTAACATATATGTATGTTAAAGATATTCCTTCTTTATTAAATTATAAACCTTTTACTATTCATATTGGTTCTATTCACTGCATCTACTATTTTTTTGTTTGTGAGTTCCCATTTATAATTTAGTACCGAATAATGAGGCACTGGGCCAGCTCTGTTATAGATACAGTGCTGTACAGTATATTGTCTTTTTGGGTAGATTTACATTTTCTTTCAATCACATTGGGATTATACATTATAAATGTGTTACATAGACCTATTATCAATATACCATAGCTCTTATTTTCTATAAAATTGAGGGAAAGAGTTTTGGGAAATAGCAAATATTTTTTGGTATAGCATGTTATTGTTTAGGTCAGTACATATCTCTTTTAATGTTGGGACTTTATTTGAATTCCAATTTTTAACTACCGGTATTATGATTTTTACAATAGTAACTACATGGTTTATAATTGTTTGGCTATTGAGCGGAAATAATTCAAGGTTAATATTTAATAATGCTAGTTCAGAGGAAATTGGAACATCATATCCACCTAAGGTACTTATGAAAGCAAATGTTTCTTCCCATATTTTTTTTATTATTGGACATATCCACCATATATGCATCATAGTACCTGTTTGGTCACAACCTCTCCAGCATTTTTTATTATAGTCTGGGAACCAAAGAGTGAAGTTCACTGGGAGTTCTGTAGAATCTCAAGAATATATTTTTATTAACCCAGTGAGATATGCATCTAGAACATTTATACGTCATATTAAAAGCACTTTTCCATTGCTCTAGAGTGAATTGGTTATTCATATCCTTTTCCCATTTAGTCATATATTTCATTGGTAGGATTTGGTTTTTATCATTAATTAATTCATAATATTTGGATTTAATTTTTTTCTTTGGCGTGGTGGACATCATATATTCAATGATATCGTTTGTTTGAAATTTATTTGATTTTTGGATTTTAAGTAGGAAACTTCTAATTTGGTAATTATTTAACAAATGGTTGGTTGATCTATATTTGTTCATTATATTTTGAAAAGTAATGAATCCTTCGTTATCGTGTAGATCGATTATATATCTTAATCCTGACATTTCCCAATTTGTAATATTTAGGTTTGGAATACAGAATTTTAGACTTTTAATTGAAATATATAGTAAATATATATCGAGTAATTTTTGTTTTTTAGATATTGTTTTCCATATATGTTCTGTGGTTTGTATTGTCATAAAATTGGAAGTTATGGGAATTTTTTGTAATATAATATAATCTAGATTTGTCTTGAGATCTATTTTACCGTTCATGTGATATTCCATGTCAACCCATCTATTGTCAGTGTTTTTAAAAATCCAAAAGTTGGTTTGTTCCAGGATGGCTGCCAAATAATAATCCTTAAAATTTGGTAATCCAACTCCCCCTGTATATTTGGATTTTGTTAGAGTAAGGGAATTAATTCTTGGAGTTTTCTTATGTCAGATGAAATCATTAATCAGTTTATTTATCTTATTAAAGAAAGATTCTGGAATTATAATCGGTAAAGTTCTAAATCTATATAAGAATTTTGGTAATAATAGCATTTTGACAATGGAGATCTTATTGAGCCATGATAAATATTTTGTTTCCCATAAGTTTAAATCTTGGGATGTTTCCTCACTCAGAGGAGTGAAATTGTCGTCAAATAGTTTAGTAGTAGGGATAGATAATTTAATTCCCAAATAAGTCAGATGATTTTCAGACCATTTGTAATTATATTTGGCAGATAGGAAAGTTTTCAACGCCACAGAGACATGAACACCCAAAATAAAAGATTTGTTTTCATTTATTTTATAATAAGATATCTTCCCAAATTGAGAAAAAATGATCTTATATATTTGATCTCCTATTTTAACACCTTTGACGTTATCATTAGATCTAATTGTTTCTGCCAGGGGTTAGATCGATAAATGGAATATCATTGGAGAGTGCGGACAGCCCTGGTGTGTCCCATTTGTGACCTCAAAAGTTTTGGAAATCATATTTGAAATGTATACACAGGCAGAGTTTTTGGTGTATATAGTCATTATTTCTTTCTTTATCCATCCGTTAAAATTAAGATTTCTCCAGCATTAATTCCAAGTATGACCAGTTAATACGGTTGAATGCTTTCTCAGCGTCAAGCGTTAGAAGTATGGTTGTAATTTTCTTTTTTTCTACCCAATTAACTATATCTATAAACCTTCTGATGTTGTCACCAGGCTGTCTATTTGGGATAAAGCCCACTTGATCTGGGAATATTAATTGTGGAAGGTGTGGTTGTATACGATTAGCTATGATTTTAGAGAAAATCTTGATATCTGTATTTAGTAATGATATGGGTCTAAAATTTGTGATATTAGTAAGATCTTTTCCTTGTTTTGGGATAGGTTCCATAACTGCTAAAAGCATTTCCTTTGGGAAGCTACCAGATTCAACCGCTAAATCAAAAAACTTTTTTAAATGAGGAGTAAAGATATTTGCAAATTGTTTGTAATATTCATTAATAAACCATCTGCCCCAGGTGTTTTATTGTTGGGTAAAGACCTTATAGTTTGGTAAATTTCTTCTGTTTGTATAAGATTGTTTATTGTATTTAGTTGTGTTTGGGATAATGAGGGTAGTTTCAACTCTTGGAAGAACTATTTGATTTCGGTATTGGTTGGTATATATGAATTAGATTCTGTTTTGAGATTATATAAAGATTTATAGAATTGAGCAAAATAATTTGCAATGTCTTTAGGGTTGAATATTTTGGAGCCATTCTTAGGAATCAAATAAGGAATTTTGGAATTGGACAACTTCTTTTTATATCTGTTTGCAAGCATTTTGCTAGCTGTGGGACCTTGTGCATAACAGTTTGCTTTAAGTCTTCTCATAATCTTATCAAAATTGTGTAATTCTATTTTTTGTAATTGGTTTTTAATGTTGTACATTTTTGTTATATTTTTCTTTGTTGGTTGCACTTTAGAGATTGTTTCTATTTCCTGTAATTGTTTTATAAGTTTTAATTTGTTTTACAACTATTTTGATAAGTTCTCCTCTCAGGTAAGCTTTGTGTGCATTCCATATTGCATTGGGGTGTGCTAATTCGTTATCAGTAAAGGAAAAGTATTCTAGTATTCATTTTCTGATGGTTTGTATATTGTCAGGGTTAGACAATAGGTATGGATTTTCCACATCATGTTTTCAGTATGATTATGATTCTCTGTTATCTCAAAGTGAACTGGAGGGTGGTCTGAAAAAGTTCTAACCAGAATTTTTGCTTTTCTAATTTTTTGTAATAGCCATAGATCTGTTATAATTGTATCTAGTCTAGAAAACATATTATGAGTTTTTGAATAATAAGAGTAATCTTTGATCATAGGATGTGTTACCCTCTATGCATCGTATAAATCTTCCTTCAAAAGAAAATATTTGAAATTTTGGTTGTTTTGGTTTCTTTGAATTCCTGTAGAATCCATTTGTGGGTCTAAAATGAGATTAAAATCTCCTATTATCATCAAGTTCTTAGGGTTGTCTTTTTAGATTTATGGATAATTTTGTTTAGAAATTTTATATTAATATATGAAATATTATTTATTTTACACTTTAGAATAATCAGGGTTATTCAATAAAAGTTCTTATCGTTTAAAATGGTGCTAACTTTGCCCCAACCAATCCGATCTTATGTTACATTTGAAAGCTAACATCTGATTGGTTGGGCCAAAATTAGCACCATTTTAAACGATAAGAACATTTATTGAATCTCCCTGAATATATCTTCCATAATTATCTATGGTTTTCTCTTGTTCTTCAAAAGCTATGCTTTTGTGTATTGCAATAGCAACTCCTCTTTTTTTTGTAGAGTGGGAGGCTCTGTAGATATTCTGGTATTGTTTGTGTTGTATTAATTGTTCAGTTTGGTGTGTAAGATGTGTCTCTTGTATACATAATATTCCGGTTTTGTTGGCGATGGCTTCTTTCCATAGTGTATGTCTTTTGGATGGGGAGTTTAGTCCTCGTACATTATATGTTAAAATGTTAAGCACCATTAATATTACTCATGTTTTGAGAAATGTGTCCATGTACTGTTGTATTGTATTGTGCACATCAGTACCCAATGTGTCTTTCATCATTGATATAGAGCTTTCATAACAAGAATTTTTAAAACTGAACATAATAACTTTATGATAACATTTAACTATTAACTTCTTTAAGTATATGGAAATACGTTTTCCCATATTTAGGGAAAATAGGGGGAAATGTATTTTCATCTTGGCTTATCCCTGCCATTCTCATGTTTCATCAACCCAAAACGAGCAAAAAAAAAGGTATTTATCCATTTTGTGCCTATTACTGATTTATGTAACCATAATAACCCATTAGTTGTTCACACTTTTCCTTAAAGGGCATGTCCACCCCCAAAACTATAATCCCCCCACTACTGGCCCCATTGTGTAGTGTAGTTTAATCCTTACCTTACATCCCAGCTCCATCTGGTTCTTATGCTATCCCCCCCTAAAGTCCAAAAAAACGCCCAACAGGAGTTCTGCAGAGTCCATATAGGACTCTGCTTCCTGTCTCGCCTCTGGGAGAACTTTGGCATGCATATTGCAGCCCTTCTCCCCCTCCCATCCCTCCCGATTAAGATTCCCTCCCCCTAGCATAAAATCCTTAGTATATAATATTTCCCCTGTCCCCCCAGCCCCAACCGCTATATTTTTATTATTAGAAAGTTCCCCAAACATTACTTACCTTCCCTCTTTCCTCTGCCGCACTGAACTCCCGGCAGCCGCGTCCGTGATTGGCTGACGCTCACTGCCGGTACCGCCCCTCTGCTTGCATTGTTCTTAAAGGACATGCCCTTTAAGCCTGGGAACCAAAGGAGTCTGGATGGATCCAAATCTCCTATTATACATTCTATTTATGTTTTCCTCTTTTTCTGGAAAAGAGCTATGTGAACCTTCTTTTACCTTATTGAACCAAAAAAAAAATGAATTTGACAATTTTTTTCATTGTCTATACACTTTAAATATCAATGCACCTTATCATGTTTGTTATATATATACTTTTAAAAACTAAAGCATATCTTATACAATTGTCACATTATTGCTTGCAAATAAACTTTCCATATGTATTATATCGTATTTGTTAGCATATTCACCCATTTGTTTATTTTTACCAGACCTTTAAAATGGATCAGTTTCTTTTCTTTTATCTGGTAGAATTAGCTTTGGTCGAGGTATTTTGTGTGAACCATTCTTGGTCCATTTTTTGGGGGGAAGAGTTTTTGGTTGAATTGGTTTTTAAGGGTAAGGCATTAGAGTTCCAAATTCTCCATTTTTTTAGTAGTTGTATAGCTCCCTCTTTATTGGTAACAGAGTGGGATTAGTCTCCGTATGTAATGATCAGGCGTATGGGGAAACCCCATTTGTATTGAATTTTTTTTTCACGTAAAATTACGTGAAAATTGTTTTCTTTGTTGTATTGTTGTAGGAGCCAAGTCTGCAAAAAATTGTAGTTTATAATATTTAGCAGGTAACTTATCCTTGTTTCTTGTAGCTTGCATAATTTGATCTTTAATTTGGAAGAAATGTATCCTCATAATAACGTCTCTTGGTGATTTTGGGGGTGCTGAGTTGGGTTTGGGCAAACGATGAATCCGATCAATCGTTAGATCAATATCGGTAGCATTTGGTAGTATAAGTTGAAAACGTTTGTTTATATATTTTAACAGAGAACATTGAGAAACTGATTCAGGGATGCCTCTGATTTTCAAGTTGGTCCTACGATTTCTATTTTCCAAATCTGTAAGTTTACTTTTTAAGCTTGTGACTTTATCGTGTAGTGAGTTATGAGAGTCAACAAGTTCATTGTAAGAACCGACATATTCTATATGTTTTCTATATGGGAGATACGTTCTGCTATGTTTACCATATCTTTTTTTATATCTCCCATTAGATTTGATATGTCAGATAGTAATGCTTTATGTTGGGAGATCAGAAGATCTTTTAAGATGCCTATTGTTATAGGGTCGTCATAATTAGGAAATCTATTGAAACTGACAAAAGTATAAATCATACCTTCAGGTTGTTTGTTTGGAGTTGAGAGTTGTAGTTCGTTATTTTGGTCCATGATTGAGATTATTGAGGACTTATTGAGGTGAATGCGCTGATTTGAACTCTAGTTGGTCTTTTAAAATGTTTAAAGATGTAGCTAATGGGGAGTCGTTACCTTTTGCTGTTCCATCTCCATTTGTTCCCCCTAATAGTTCATGTGGGGGGGAGTCCGCGGTGCAGGTGCATCCCACAGCTCTATATTATGTACTGCAGTTCCATGATTGGGGTCTCCTTTAGCATATTCCCCTCGCTCAACTCGAGCTGCACTATCTCCTCCTCTCCTTCTTCCTCCTGCATGTAGGGGAGACATGTGTTGGAGACACACTCTCTTTCTTTGAAACGTGAGGTGTATGATGCATGCTGGCACCATCATAGGGATATTCCCTCTGTCCACCCTGAGCCATACCGTCTTCTTCGATCTCCTGCTTTTTCCCATATGTAGGGGAGACCCGAGGCACAGACACCCGCTCCCTCTCTGTGACACGCAGCGCATTTCCTGGTCCGGCGCTATCTTGGATCTGCTCGCTCGCCTTACCCTCCATTCCAAAGAATGCTGTAAGTTTTTTTTTTCTGGCGTTTTCCATTTCCCCTTTTTGTCATTGTGGTCTGGATGTTTTAAAGGGTCTGGGCAAAGGTTTTCTCTCGTTTATGGGTGGATTATAATCTATTAGGCAAGGTTGAAAGGAAGGAGCAATAGGATTATGCGTCCATCTCCTTTCTGTGCTAAGCCACACCCCCGATTTACTTTTTAGTTTGTACTGAGTACACTTCTGCAGCGGGAATTAGTAATATGGCTGATTTGTCTCGACATACTCTCAGAGCTTTTGTGTTAAAACTGGCACCCTTAGAGTTGCTTGAGATTAGAGTTTTTACTTCTGCTTTAATAAGGTGAGGAAAGGGTACTTTAGAGTAAAATCAGAAAAGCTGTGAAAATATCCAGAAAACATAGCACTGGTCAGAGATATATCTGATAAATATCAGAGAGGCGCCAGGGAGAGCTCACTTTAAAAGCAGCAGGCAGAACATAAGGAAAATAAAATCTGCACTAACTGCTGCCTTCATGCAGGCCCTGCTCTGATCGTCATAGGATAATGGGGTAATTATTTGTGTGTGCAGAGATGGCCACACCTTATTTTAAACTTAGTTTGGGTGATCTGGGCATTAGGTTATGTTACATGTACCAGTGTGTGTGTGATCTTGGCATTAGGGCATGTTATATGTGCCTATACAGTATGTGTTATCTGGGCCTTAGGGTATGTTATATGTACCCATCTGTGTGGTCTAGGTATTAGGGAATGTTATATGTACCTATGTACCTATCTGTGTGAGCTGGGCACGAGGGCAACTTAGGTTGACGTGGTGGCAGGCTTACAAATCTTTTGGGAAAAAAATCTTTTATTCTACAGGAATTATGGTGTGGATAAATATGTTTTTGAGGAACTGTATAAATACCTCCGTGATGTGAAGTTCAAAAGACCAACAGGCTCATATACCCTGAGCCGCTATCACTCTGGGCCAATGCTCCTTCTTCAATATCGCTTTACAAATGTGGGTAAATCCTGGTAAGGGATTTACCCACTGCGGGATTTTAACGCCAGTTATTTGATGGTGTTAAAATCCTTTGTTTAAACTAGTGCAAGCGCGATATTGAATCGCGAGCGGCGAATGGCGCAGGTGATTTTTGCGGAACCCGCACATACACCGCTAATATGGAGTTAAAGTCGTGCTAACCGGTAGCGAACTGGTTAGCGTGACTTTAACTCCATATATTTGCCCACCGAGTCTGGGTAAATTAGCCTGCAAATGTTTAACCACACCCATTCCTGGATGTCATGCATATCTAACCCTGGTTGTGGTAGCGCACCCTTATGGCACCTAGTGGTATATAGGGGCGGCATTCAAAAGTTTGGCTCAGGTTGCAAAACTTTTAGAGACACCTTTGGTACTGTTCATAAAGGACACCCTCAAAATAATGCATATTCATAACTAGAACCCCTCCACCAAACCAACCAAGTTTTGCAATAATTACCTTTGTATGTAACGCTGAACATACTACCAATCCCTGGCCGGCAGGTTCAACCTCCTCCTGCTGCTGTTGTGAGCTTGTTACAGCAGCAGTGGAGACTGCTTCGGTAGCAGCAATCATCCATTGGGATGTCACCATCATGACATGAAGCTACCTGGAAAAGGTGGGAGAAGCTGAGAGCTGCTGCTAATGATCACTTCTTGTAAGTAAGTTTAGGAGCGTCGGGTGAAAAGGTAATTATATAGCAAGACTTAGTTTTGCAGGGGGGGAGGTTCCTGGTTATGAATATAATTTTTTGCTTTGAGGGTGGAGGTATCCTTTAATTGGTTCCAGAAGTTCTTAGTTTAATTTAAAGCCAGGAAGTTGATGTTTTTTCCCATTCTAATGCACATTGGAAATGCCTTTAGACAGGGTTTTGACTACAGTTTTAAAACTGCCTGATTGCTCACAGCTGTTATAGTCTCTGGTTTTGTCTCCAGGTGCCCTTTCATGCATATTGCATGCAGAATAAGGGGTATATTTATTAAGATTTGTTAATTTTTCACCAATGTTATTGGCAAATTATTTCCAGGTTTACCAAGATTGCTGTTTTTCCTTTTCACCTCAATACAGGACTTGCAATGAATACGCCACTTGCAATGAATACGCCGATGTGCGCCGGGCCGGCAACATCTCTGCATTTATTGAGTTAAGTACTGTGGGCCCTATTTATAAAAGATCTGTATCGTTATCGTAAAATACCGATCGTTATCGTAAAATAACGACCAGTTTTTTACCGATAACGACCGGTATTTACCGATAACGACCAGTATTTACCGATATCACTAAATACCGGTCGTTATCGGTAAATAACGGTCATTATCTGTAAAAAAACGGTCGTTATTTTACGACAACGATCGTATTTTACGATAACGATACCGATCTTTTATAAATAGGGCCCTGTATCACAATGAAACTTTGATGCACCAAAAACTACTGGCTTTATAAATACATTGATAATATCCATCTTTGCCATTGCAATGTCCTGCGATAGTTACATGGTGATTATGGTGAACCTTTATTAATATGCCCTTAAGTCTGGATTATCTTTACTAAGCACATTTAGTCTATGTATGCATGCATGTGAAGGTTAACAGGTCAGAAGCTAAGAGCAGCAAGTGATCAGCCAAATTTGAAAGGAGAGTTCTCATTAAATTAACTAAATAGAAGTTATAAATAGCTAAAACTCCTACGACCTACTGTATATAATTATGAAATCTGTGAGATCACAAACACTTATTTTTCCAGTATAGTTGATGGTTGCCCTTTAAGTTTAACAGGGAGATTCAATAAACGTTCTTATCGTTAAAAATGGTGCTAATTTTGCCCCAACCAATCAGATTTTATCTTACATCTGATTGGTTGGGGCAAAATTAGCACCATTTTAAACAATAAGAACTTTTATTGAATAACCCTAAGGGGGAGATTCAATATGGACCTTTTCCGTCTAAAACCCACGTTAACCCGAAGAAATTTCGGGTTAACGTGGGTTTTAGACGGATTTTAGAGCACAGTGCCATTTCCAAATGTTCTTGGAAATAGCGCCGTGCTATAGATGCAAAACCCCTACCGTTAAGTTTTGCGCTACATAGTAGCGCAACACTTAACGGTACTGTGTGGGAGGCGTTAAACCCACGCTCTTACCTTAGCCCAATCCCGCGATGCATTAACTGACGTAATCTCGTTTACGTCAGTTATTGTATCACGGGATCGGGCTAAGGTAAGTAACGCGGCGTACAGAATTGAATCTCCCCCTAAGTTTGCTAAGTCCAAAAAAGCAATCCAGTGCTGCTATGCGGTCTTATCTTTCCCAAAGTTTTTGTTTTCCTTTAAGCTTTCATTTTTAGGTAGTTTCAGTGTTCGTTGAATGAAATGTTTTCATTGATTTAGCAGACTATTTTCTGTTTATTATCCAAAATATACTGCCTCTGAGAGCTAAATTAACACCCTTAAGCAGAACAAAAGAAAAAGTAAAAATACTGAGTTTGTTAGTAGAAAATAAGTAACAATAAGGTTTCTACTTTTAAGAACCTCCTCTCACCCTATTTATTATTTTCTCTCTAGCTTAAAGCCAAATAATCTTCTTCCTTAAAAAAAACACATATTAGAGTTAATGGGATTTCATTTCCAATAGACATATAACGCTGGATATTGCTTTTTCCCCCTGGTGGGATACAATCATTGATCCTCTTTTTGTAAATAAATCTTCATTATCTCCAAATGAAAGAAGCGCTTCTTCAGAATCCTTTAGTTGCTTTAGCGGCTTCAGTGAGTGAACTAGTCAAGTTAAAAGCCGGTACAATCGTCATGATAAAAAACGCCAATTTATCCCCAAAGACAGTCTATGCTGTGGCCATTACACAGAAGTAACTCTCAAGAGAATTTGCAAATGTTAAAAGGCTATGGTTGTCTTGGTGCATGTGATGGCTTACAGATGTAGAAATATTAGCCATATCCACTGCACAGAGGAACATGTCAGAATATTAATACGTTTTGTATTTTATTTATGTGCAAATGGAAAGCAATATTAGGTGCAAGTATGTACAAAACGCGGCATATTAGCATTTATAGTATTATATATATTATATTAGAGATATATTTATAGTATTATATTATACAAGTGATATACAGTAAAAACTGTACCCTGTAACTAACACTGAATCTTCTTGATTTTGGTAGGTTAAGCATTTGTTGTCCTCCTCACTCACTTTCTATCTGGCTGTGTATGGGACTTTCTATGGCGCTGTGTATGGGACTTTCTATGGCGCTGTGTATGGGACTTTCTATGGCGGCTGTTTATGGGACTTTCATGGCGCTGTGTATGGGACTTTCTATGGCGCTGTGATGGGACTTTCTATGGCGCTGTGTATGGGACTTTCTATGGCGCTGTGTATGGGACTTTCTATGGCGCTGTGTATGGGACTTTCTATGGCGCTGTGTATGGGACTTTCTATGGCGCTGTGTATGGGACTTTCTATGGGGCTGTGTATGGGACTTTCTATGGGGCTTGGTTATGGGACTTCTATGGGGCTGTGTATGGACTTTCTATGGGGCTGTGTATGGGACTTTCTATGGGGCTGTGTATGGGACTTTCTATGGGGCTGTGATGAGACTTCTATGGGCTGTTATGGGACTTTCTATGGGGCTGTGTATGAGACTTTCTATGGGCGTGATACTTCTATGGGGCTGTGTATGAGACTTTCTATGGGGCTGTGTATGGACTTTCTATGGGGCTGTGTATGAGACTTTCTATGGGGCTGTGTATGAGACTTTCTATGGGGCTGTGTATGAGACTTTCTATGGGGCTGTGTATGAGACTTTCTATGGGCTGTGTATGAGACTTCTATGGGGCTGTGTATGAGACTTCTATGGGGCTGTGTATGAGACTTTCTATGGGGCTGTGTAGGAGACTTTCTATGGGGCTGTGTATGAGACTTTCTATGGGGCTGTGTATGAGACTTTTCATGGGACTGTCATGCACCTGAGGAAGGGGCGTGTCCCCCGAAACGTTGTGCACGTGAGATGGTTGAAGTGAAATAAAAGTTTAAATTGGTTCGCAGTGTGCGTCTTCCCTGTTTTTCTCCCTGGAACTGTCATAAGTACCTCTGTTTATGTTCGTGTTGGTTTATATGGTCAGTGATATATTTATAGTATTATATATGTTATAAACGATATATTTATAGAATTAAATTATTATGTAAGTAAAATAAGTATTAATATATTTTCTGAAAGTTTTCTAATCACCTTCTCAACATTATCCAACTATAATCATCCATTTTAATTAGATATTTAGTTGTCCGTTATTATTTTCAAATGAATCTCCATCCTATGAAACAAACTTCTAAATTACTATGGAAACACAAGGTTTATGTCAATCATGAATAATTCAATTTAAACTTTGTCTTTTGCTGACATTGGCATGCATAGTATTAGTTAACGCCCATTTTTAATTCATCTGTAAACCAATTTTGTAATAGAAAAATCAGAACTGGCCATCAGACCATAAGAGTATTAGCACTGGTCAAGTAGTTTATGCATTTTGATTTTTTAGACAGATTTTCAAAAGTGCAATTGAGTGCAAACCCAAGCTAATATTCCTTAATTTACTTAGTAACCTTCTGTATACTGTCTCAAAAGCATTAGCAAAATCTAAGTACCGGTACAGTAAATCATATCCAATACAACCCCAAGGTCGGAGTTTCTAATCATCTCCTCATAGAAGTCTGTTGAATATTTCTGGCAAGGTCTATTTTGCATAAACAGGGTGCATAAATTACAGTGTTGTTAATTTGGGTCATTGTGTGGCATGAATGTAAAGTACTTATGTTTAGACCTTAGGGATTCAAAGAAGTTGGAATAGATAATATGTATATGTTTTTACAGATAATATTGAAAAGCCTGAAAACCATTGCTTGCTATCTTCTATTTCATATTAAGCAATGTTCTAGAGGCAATTAAAAATGTTACTTTTGCTTTTACATTTTAGGTGTAAAACCTACTTCTTCATAAAGTGGAGACCTGTGAGGATAATCCTTTTCTATTATATATATATATATATATATATATATATATATATATATATATATATATACAAATACAAGAATATGCAGCTCAAACCTTTATTTTAAATTACTTTCAGATGCGGTGCAAAGGAGTACCGGCAATTAATACATTACACAGAAGTCTCCAGCACTCAACTATACATATAAGCATAAATTAATTAGATATCACGAACAAGTATGCAGCAACGAAGGGTGATTACCTGCACTAAAGTTAAAATGGATACGTTTATTTACATAGTTTGTACAAACTTGCGTCAGCTGATGCGCCACTTCAAGGCAGTATCCCAGCATCAGTCCAACCTAATGAGTAATTTAATCCCTGGGGGAACAAGACATACCTGCTTCTCTCTTTATTTAGTATGACCTATACCAAGGAATCATGGGAGCTTACAGAGCTTCTAACCTTCTTTTTATCTGGACTGCCTTAAAGGGGCGGGGGAATAAATTTACCCAGGGAGCAAAGCATATAAAATCGAGCTTAGCCGTATGCCCTTTATTATCTACAAATACAAGAATATGCAGCTCAAACCTTTATTTTAAATTACTTTCAGATGCGGTGCAAAGGAGTACCGGCAATTATACATACACAGAGTCTCCAGCACTCAACTATACATATAAGCATAAATTAATTAGATATCACGAACAAGTATGCAAGCAACGAAGGGTGATACCTGCACTAAAGTTAAAATGGATACGTTTAGTTGATGCTGGGATACTGCCTTGAAGTGGCGCATCACTGACGCAAGTTTGTCCAAACTATGTACTAAACGTATCCATTTTAACTTTAGTGCAGGTAATCACCCTTCGTTGCTTCATACTTGTTCGTGATATCTAATTAATTTATCTTATATGTATAGTTTGAGTGCTGGAGACTTCTGTGTAATGTATTATTGCCGGTACTCCTTTGCACCGCATCTGAAAGTAATTTAAAATAAAGGTTTGAGCTGCATATTCTTGTATTTGTAGATAATAAGGGCAATCGGCTAAGCTCGATTTTATATGCTTTGCTCCCTGGTAAATTTATTCCCCCGCCCCTTTAAGGCAGTCCAGATAAAAAGAAGGTTTAGAAGCTCTGTAAGCTCCCATGATTCCTTGGTATAGGTCATACTAAATAAAGAGAGAAGCAGGTATGGTCTTGTTCCCCCAGGGATTGAACTTTACTCATTAGGTTAGGATGATGCTGGGATACTGCCTTGAAGTGGCGCATCAGCTGACGCAAGTTTGTACAAACTATGTTAACTAACGTATCCATTTTAAACTTTAGTGCAGGTAATCACCCTTCGTTGCTTGCATGCTTGTTCGTGATATCTAATTAATTTATGCTTATATGTATAGTTGAGTGCTGGAGACTTCTGTGTAATATATATATATATATATATATATATATATATATATATATATATATATGTATAAACATATGCTGCTCAAACCTTTATTCAAAAATACTTTCAGGTGCGGTGCAATGGAGGACCGGCAATTTTTACATTACACAAAAAAGACTCCAGCACTCAACTACACATACAATTATAAATGAATGGAGTAAAAGAAATAGACATGTATGCAAGCAATGAAGGGTAATCACCTGCACTGTAGTTCAAATGGATACCTTTAGTTACATTGTTTGTACAAACATGCATAAGCTGATGCGCCACTCCAAGGCAGTATCCTAGCATCAGTCCTAACCTAGTGAAAAAAATATATGTTCCCTGGGGCTACCAGGCCATACCTGCTTCTCTCTTTGTCTAGTATGACCTTTTCCAAGGACTCAAATGAGCTTACAAAGCTTCTATACCTTTTTAAACCTTCTTTCTGGACTGCCTTAAAGGGGCGGAGAATACATTTACACAGGGAGCAAAGCATATAATAGGGCTTTGGCCGCACTGCCCTTAATTAAATACAAGTATAAACATATGCTGCTCAAACCTTTATTCAAAAATACTTTCATATATATATATAAGAGAACAAATCTGTGCAGCACTCGTAGAAAATTTATTCTTGGTTAATCATCGTATAAAAATAAAAGGCAACGTTTCGGTAACATCCATTACCTATCTCAAGCCATATTAGAATGATGTCTCTTTTCTATATTCATTGGAGGAATACAGGTGTCCTCATTAGTGCGTGCACCAACCCTGCAATCTTTTCACTAGGTGGAGTGCTGCTGTTACACTTGTCTTTTATATATATATATATATATATATATATATATATTGAAAGTTCAGATACGGTGTGCACTCTCCTTCTATAGTTAGACCCAGGCGCCGCCTGTAATGTATTATTTAAGGAAATTAGTAGGGACGCACTCACGGGATTTGAAAAACAAACAAACTCTGTAGAGCCCATTGTTCATTAAGTCCACGAGGGGCTAATGTGCCCAAATTATAAATCCATCTGACTTCATTACGCAAAAGATGCATTTCACTGCTGCTGTATCTTTGTTGTCTCTGGTCAATTCTATCAATGATCAGCCATCTAAGGCTGCCAACAGAATGTTTGGCGGTTTTGCAGTGTCTCCCAGCTGCCATGTCACCATATTTAGAAGTAAGACGATTACTGTTGGTATCAGCGATGACTTGTCGGATTGAAGACCTATGGTTAGCTAGTCTTTCTCTGTATGTTGTGGTTGTCATCCCTATGCAGTATAACCCACAAGGGCATACTATAAAGTAAATTATGTTTTTGCTGGTACATCTGTATCTGCCTTTGATTTTTATTTGTTTACCTGTGTGTGGATGAGGGAAAGTATTGCCAGTCATCATGCCATTGCATGTAATGCAGTTTGGGCACCTGTAGCAACCATCTTTTATGCTGGGGGGAATGTTTTCCCGGACTAATAGGGATTTGAGAGTTCTGACCCTTTTGTGTATCGGATATGAGTATCCATGATCGGCAAAGCTTTATCTCTCTGTACCAGATGCCAATGAGAATTAATTGCCTTTTGTAAGGCTTTACTTTTGGGATTGTATTCAGTTGAAAAATGTATCACATCTTTTTTATTTCATTTTTTTGTAGTCACGTCACCTTTCGGATATAATACAATAGCTTGTTCCAGTTCGTTCAAATTGTAGCCTCTTCGAAGAAACCTCTGTTTGAGGTCTTCAATCTGTTCTATTGCTTTTACTTTGTCACTATTGTTTCTATAAGTCTGAAGAAATTGACTGTAAGGTATCGATCTTTTCAGAGCTTCTAGATGGCACCTCTTTTTGTGTAAGATTGTGTTTTGGTCAATTTCTTTGGACTCAGCCCCCGGACATGGGACATGTGTGTACTTACCCGAATTAAGGGGATGATAGTAACAAGATTAGTTTAGCTACACTTCCAACTTAATTTAAATTAGCGACAGCCATGGTCGGTTACCCATAGGGGACTGACATGTTAATAAATATGTTTGTGATAAATTAATGTTTAATATTTTAACTGTAATTTTTTTATGTATTATCACTTTTTCCTATTAGTAGCCTTATTAGCACCAGCACTTTATTTTGAGGCACTTTATACATCCACTTTTACTAGTCAACACTTTAATGCATGCAGCCACTTTGCCATTTCTAGTGGCTATTGACTTTTATTAGTATTGCTTCAATAGTGGATTCCCTCTTATGTGTTTTTTCATGCGTGATAGTGGTCAGCATCTGGAGGGTGTGACCACTATCACAGCATATCTGAGGTAAGTGATTGGATGACATAATGATGTCACTGGGGGTGTGTGTTTTGGGCTTTTTAGGAACTGAGGTATTGGTATTCTAATCTTATGATGAAGGCCCGGAATTGGGCGAAAACATAGATAATAACCACCTTGGATTAACTAGGATCCACATCGGGTTAATCATTTTCGAACTCGAGATTGAGCCGGATTTTATGGTTTTGTACGAACTTGGACTTTTTAAAACTCTCCGAACCACGAACTTCGAAACCACGATTTCTGAACCCGTAACCCATGTTCGAGGCTGATTTTATGAGTTTGTATGAATTCTGAACCAACGAACTTTGGGTTTTCTGAACTCGCGGACATATTTTCGATAATTAAAGAAAAGGATTCCCGAATTTTCAAATTACTAACCTTCGACTTTAGCACTGCATAATCCTAGAATGCAGCATTTGGTACATTCGATTGTTGTTATCGGCGAATTTGAGGGTTAGCGAACGCTACATCACTGAATTTGAGAGTTACCAAATTCTGCAATCAAGGGTAATGACCCGAATTCAAGGGTTAGAGAATGGCAACAAACTACGAATATAGCCTGACAATTGCCTGATCATGAGGGAAGTTAGTGTTTAAACAAGTTTGGGTGAAATGTACATGTTCCCCAGACCATTTCCTAGGTACCAGAGCCATTTACAGTAAGTTACCATTGCTATGTTAACTGTATTTTATTAGAACTCTTCAAACTATTTTCCCCCATTGACTTTGGTCCATTTTTGCACTATAGAACTATAGAAGTTTTACTGAAGTTCTATAGTTCTAAACCAAAATTTTAGGAAGTTTGGGCATCTCTAATGATAAAACAAAGTTCTAAATCTGTCCTGACCTACTTATGGCAGAATGTTTTCCGTAAGTACCATCAAGCCACCTAAACCACCTTACTGCAAATCTGGATAGTAGGGCCTTGAAGGGTAATACCCAAATAGGTTCACCATAGCCTGTTTCAGGATCAGGGCTACAAAAAGCATGATTGGGAAAGCTGCTCATTCAATCCCCATAGGGAGAGGGTAGCAAGGGTCTTAATCCAGAATGCTTCCCGCTGTAGAAGCAATCTGGTTCTTTCCTGTACATTATGGACCCCTACAATTTGGTTTGTCTGTTTTTAAGGGGTGCATTAAGAAACAAAAGCGTTTAGAACAAGAAAGGGTTTAAGAACAAGACTACTGTTTCTCTTGTGTGTATTGCTGTTTTCTCTTGTTGTGTGTTGCTGTGTATTGCTGTTTAGTTTGGACAGTTTTGTTGGGGCCATGCCATGTGCATCCTGCCGCATGTATGGGATCTTGAGCAGCCGCACCAAGGGACCTATGTATGTGTCAGATGTGAGTGGGTTGCCCATTTGGAATCTGAAGTCCAGAATCTAAAGGGGAAACATGCAGCATTGCAGGGATTGACAAATCTGGGGGAATTGCTGTTACTAGCAGGGGCCAGTAAACTGGAGGGTGGAAATGGGGAAGATAGGGTGGCAAAGGAAGATAGATTTGTAAGGGTCACCAGGGGAAGTAGGGGACGGAAGCATAGGGATGCTTCTTTCCAGCTGGTTGATCCAAACAGATTTGCCATTTTAAGCTAAGATTTGGAGGACGATGGCTCGGAAGTAGCATGTATGGAGTGGGCCTTTCCCTTGAGCACCCAGGGGACCGCCATCTCCAATACAAGGGAAGGAAAACTGGGGGCTAGGATGGATAGGCAGGTGGTAGTGTTAGGGGACTCCATTATTAGAAGGGTAGATAGGGTAATCTGTTGCCAAGACCCTACATGCTGAACAGTGTGTTGCCTGCCCGGTGCTAGGGTTCGACATGTGGTGGATCGTGAAGACAGATTATTAGAAAATGAAATATGGATAGCCAAACAAAGTCCAACCCCAAAAAGTATATAAATGGTAAAAAGAGGGGACTGAGAATGTGGGACCATTAAACAATGGGGCTGAGATGGTTGTAGAGGATGCCAAAAAGGCTAATCTGCTAAACCATTTTTTTTACATTGGTTTTCACTATAGAGAATCCTAGTCCTTACAGCAGGGATTGTAATAATATGCAGGGGAGAAATGAGGAGTATTCACATTGGCTGACGGAGGATATGGTATTGAAACAATTAGACAAAGTAAATATCAATAAAGCCCCAGGACCAGATGGATTGCATCCCCGGATTTTAAGAGAGCTTAGTTCAGTTCTATCTAGACCACTGTTTCTCATCTTTTCAGATTCTTTTTCAATGTGCCGCTGGATTGGAAAAAAGCCAATGTAATACCAATATTCAAAAAAGGTAGTCGTTCACAGCCTGGTAACTATTGACCTGTAAGCCTAACATCAGTGGTAGGGAAGGTGCTGGAAACGTTGTTATGGGATCATATCCTTGACTTTGTCTCCAGAACTGATCTTATTAGGAGTAGTCAGCATGGATTTATGAGACATAGATCAGTGATACTGTGCCACATAGGCGACTAATGTATAAACTGAGGACTGATGGCCTAGAAGAAAACATTTTTTCATGGATAGAGATTTGGTTATTGGATCACAAACAGAGAGTGGTGGTAAATGAAGCTACATCTATGTGGGCTAAAGTTCTAAGCGGAGTGCCTCAGGGTTCTGTACTGGGGATTCTTCTTTTTAATCTGTTTATAAATGACTTAGAAGGGGGCATTGAGAGCAAGGTCTCAGTGTTTGCTGATGACACTAAACTATGCAGAGCTTTGGAAACTTCAAATTATGTGCAAGTGCTGCAAGTAGACCTAGATAGATTATTGATAATGGCCTGGATACGTTTTTTAAATCTAAAAAATATTGAGAATTACTGGTATTAATACATTTACTGTAGATCTGGTTGATCCAGGGATACTTTCCAATTGCCGTTAGTCAGGAAGGAATTTTTTCCTCCCTTTTTAGCTTCTTTATTTGCTTTCCTCTGGATCAACTATTAGGAAGGGTTAAAAAGAAAAAAAAGTGAATAGGTTGGACTTGATGGACGTATGTCTTTATTCAACCTCAATTACTATGTTATAATGGTTGATTTTACATTTACCTCTCTTTTTTCACAGTGAGCGTAGTTTCAAGTTTTAAATAACTTAAACCGGAATAAGTTGGATTAGGTATAAAACCTTGCTGGGTTTGGGAAATTAAGAAGCCCAAAGTGTTTCCAATACGATTTGTAATATTTGTGACCTGCACAACAGTCAGCAAAGCTGCAATAACCAAACATGAATATTTTATTTTGTGCCAGTCACCTTGTTAGAACAACTGTTGTTCCAATTCCCAGAAGCAATTTGTCAATGGGAAGGAGTTTGTAGGTAGAACTACTAAAAAAAATGTTTGGCTATTGGTACAGGTATACATCAGTATTTTTCATTATTCCAAAACTGGCAACAAAAATTTTAACATTAATCCTCCCTGCACCACTTACTTTACTCTTATGTTAAAGAGGAACTGTGGTCCAAAAATTACTTTAGGTAAATTGATAGGAATTGCTCTACTGAGAGTTTTTGCAATTTATTTCCATTGTTTATTTTACATAGTTTTGAAGATATTTACATTTTTGTCTGTGATATGGCAGCAGCATCACCAGGTCCCCTGCACTTCCTGCTTCCTGCTCTGAAACCTGTCAGTCAATCTGCCCTGTGTCTCCTCCCCTTTGCAGCCCCCCTGGTCCCTCCCACTCATGGACCCCATGGTTCCTACAGTTGCAGGCCCCCCTTGGCCCATACCCTTACAGCCCCACGTGGCCCTGCCTGAAAAGGCTGTTTTCACATAGTGAGAGAGAAGGGCTGTAGATTCCCTTACCTTCTCTGCAGCTGCAGGTCCTTCACACAGCAGAGAGGAGGAGGGACTTCCTGTCTCCCTCACTCATTGAGGGAGTCTGAGGCTGTGCTCACCAGTGGCACTGTGCAGGAGAAACCTTAGGAATGTCACATGTCAGCCTCTCACCCATTAACTTTCTGGTCAGTTATTTCTGTATATCTTGGGCTGTGGAGCACGTAGAGAGGTGGTTGATGGCTCATTTTAAAGGTAGGAAGCTGGCCTTTCATTTAAACTCAAATTGTTTGGAGACCACATTTCCCCTTTAAGGACGGCCTCCACATATTTAAAAATGTATCTTTATTTACCAATTAAATGTATATAACGGCATACATGGCCTAGATTTAAGGTACAAAAAGAAAGTTTTGGACTTATTTGCCTTCAGTCATAGACTGAACTCATCACAAACTATTTGCATAATATGCTCATCCCCCAGGCAAATCCGCCAATGCTGCCTACTGTCAGGGCACAGGTCCTTTATTCCTGTTGATCATAAATAAGTATTTGAACATTTCTGTTTGCATCTTCTTAGCATCTACTAAGAAATATTCAAAGATGCTCAAATGACTATTGGAAGACTGTATCTTTGACTAGTTTATGCTAATGAAATACTTGATTGGACTCATGATTGTTAGTTAAAGTCACAACTGCTTGATCCATATTACATATACATGTTTTGTCCTTGAGTTGTTCCACACTTATTTCAAATTTACATAGAGCTGTCAGGGCTGCTTTGCCTCATTTTCCTCTGTATTGAAGAGCTAAAAACAAGAATTCTTTGGAGACAATAGATCTAGCTACACATGCTGGAATTATAGTTTGAAGTGATTCCTCTTAAGATTTCCTGAGATCTGTGATTAGCTTAAGATTTATCACTGGAAATATGTCTCTCCCGGCTTTAAAGAAATGAAATGTACAATGAGAATCTAATGTGCTTCATTCCTTACCTTACTGTGTTTTTTCAGGAACAATCATGAATATTTATGACCACTTTGATTTAAAGACTTTCATGTTGGACTTTTTTTAATCCATTCTTTTGCTGTCTATTATTCACATTGTTTACTGATTCAGATAGCATTTTGTATTTGCTATAGTTATTATTAACATTTTAGCTTATTAAAGGATACAGGTTTTAAAACGCTGCTTGCCAGTAGAGCATTGAACAGGACAAATTTATCACCCCAGCGGTAAACTTGTTTCCACAGTTTCTACTTTCTCACTCAAAGTAGAGTTGACAGTTTACTTAGTATTGCTTCTGTTAATGTAGTTTGTACCATTCCAGTGTGTGAATTCTGCAGTGGAACTTTTACTGTTCTAATAATATTGATAAGTTTGGTACCAAGAGCTGCTATCATTCCTTACTTTAAATGTTATACAGATAATTAAGTCAATAATGTATCATATTACATTCCGATTCTGTCTTAGTCTTTAGAAATGTTTATCAGGTATTTGGTGTCATTAAAAAAATCCTGTTAAAGCCCCATAACTCCTATTTTAAAGGGGAATTGTGGTCTCTATACCATAAGTGCCATCTTTTAAAAAGAGCACACTCCTACTTTTAATATGACTCCTAGGTCTTGCTTCTAGCTGCAAGCTATCCAAAAAGTGGATACTACTGGGATAGAAGGAATATGCTGCATCACTGGCATGCCCCACACCAAAAATGATTGTAATTAAAACTAGTCTACCTACAAATCTTAAAAAAAACTTCTCCTCCTAAGGCATTCATAGGCAGAGAAAAACCCCAAAAATTATTTCAAGCCTGTAAAAAGCTTTAAAAATGATTTATTTTGGGGGTGGGGATTATCACACAGCTCATGTTTTGCAGTCACAAACATAGTTACATACATTGTAATGGAGTTTGAATAAAGACAGATGCCCAGCCAGTCCAATCATTATAGACTACTTATAAGCTATACCTAAGAGTTTATCAGGGGAATGCAAAAAAAACCAACAAAACAAAACAGCTGAAAAGGTGTAAAGGATCAATGGATCAACAAGGACTATATGTATTAATACCACCTATTTTCAATATTTTTGCATTTTAGAAAAGTACACAGAAAACTTTTAAAGTTATTTAATTAACTTGATATTACCACATCTGCTGCAAGACGGTTCAACAGTTTCATTGTACTTACTGCAAAGAAACCTTTCCCAACATAAAGATAATCTTATTTTCTTCTAACATTGAAGACTGTCTATGAGTCCTCTGAAATTACCTATTGGTGAAAAAACACTAATACAAATGTGTTAGCATTTCTTGCAGTTGCGACTCTCAGTACATTAACCTTCCAGCATCTTTGTGATTGTAAAGGGTTGCTTACAGAGAGATGCAATAATAAAAAAAAAGATTGCTAAGCTTACCTTCCATGGTTGTTCCTACAATATATTTAACAGTATACGACTGTTAATATTGTACATCACAAGTTTATGGAAGTTAAGCTTTATTAGAGATGAAGTTCGGGTCCGATTCAAACCTGGTTCCGACTTTTAACTCCCGGTTCCGAAGTTCCATCTAAATCGTTCGGAAGTTTTGATCTTGGATCTTTCCATACTTTCTGTAATATATATATATGGAGCTACTTTCAAGGGTTACGAGGTTACTTTCGAGGGTTACGAGGCTACTTTCGAGGGTTCCTGAATATACAAGGCTACTTTCGGTAACCTTTAAAAGTCACCTTGCATATTCACTAACCCTTGAAAGTAGACAAGCTCAAAAATAGCTTGTGTGTACAGGAAGTGAATTTATAATAAGTTTTGGTTATATATACTTATTCCCCAGACCATTTCCCAGGTCCCTGAGCCATTTACATTAACTTACTATTGCTACTTTTACCTTAAATTTCATCAGAACATTCAGGGTTTTTTTCGCCAATTGACTTTTATGTGTTCATTTTCTGATTTTCTGGGGTTTTTTTTAAATTCAGAAAGCCTGAAAATGAAACAGAACTCATCAGTTTTGAGTATCTCTAATATTTTTATACAGTACATATATTTTAAACATTGACTTGCTTCATACAATATATAATATTTGTCTTTTTTTCACCAATATTAGGTTGAATTATTACTTATAGAAACTTTGAAAGATTGATACAGTGTATAGGACATTTATATAGAGATGGCCAAACTCACTGAAATCCATTCCATTTGCAGATTCACGGATTTTCACAAAAAAAAACAAGAAAATGTTAAAATCCGCAAGCAATCTCATTGAAGTTCAATGGTAGTTAAAAAACCTGAAAATTCTTCCTAAAAATAGGGTATATATAGCAATATTAACTTACTGTAAATGGCTCAGGGACCTGGGAAATGGTCTGGGAACCACATATCAATGCCGAAAATATTTTAAAACACTGTCCAGTTCTGGAAACCTCATGTACTTCCTGTTTTGGCATTCCACAAGCATTCTAAGAATTTTTGAAAATTTTCATAAATAGTTCATAAAAATCTGTAAAAATCTGTGAAATCCGCTTCGGAATCAGGCTCAGAGTTGGATTTGGGTCCATCTCTACTCACTTCTCCCTCGTTCTTCTTCCATAGCTAAATAGCACCCAGGATGAAGACCTAAAAGTCCTCACCCCTGGGTACTTTACCTAACAACTGAACATACATTAACTTTTCTTCTGTGTCCTGGTTCTCTTCCGCAGTCTGCAATGTAGCTAATGGGAAGACATGCTCTGCAAAGAAGACTGTCACTGCCAGTGGCAGGGTCCCGAGGGAAACTTTAAGTAAGTATTACTGCTGTTAGGTAAAATACCCAGGGTGAGGACTTACCCTGGATGCTATGTAGCTATTGACCAGGGAAAAGGTGAGTATAATTGCCTTTAAGATGCAATTTTGAAGAAATGCTGAATGCTGAATATACTGCATTGTATTACGAAGTGCTTAACAAGTAGTTTATTCATTCACATTAGGCCCTGCCCCAAAGCGTGTACAATCTATGTACCCTGTCACACATACATTACTTACAAAAGGACATGTCCACCCTTAAAACAAAAAACTGGATACTTGTCAATTACCTGCCCCAACCCCACTGATATATTCAGCACATTATTATATGTATTACTAGCCAGATATTTAAGGATAATTATTGCCTCCATTCTGGCAGAGTAAACTGGCTTCTCCCTCTATGCAGTCAATAAAGGCTGTGGCTGCTGACATCACAGCCAATGAATGACTGCTGTTTCCCTTATTGCATCCTCTGCTAATGCTCACACTTCTAAAAAGCTCATTAAACAGAGCGAGGAGATAGATACCTTTGCCAGAATGGAAGAGAATGTATCATTAAATATCTGGTTATAAATGCATGTAATAAACTAGTAAAAATAGCATTTGGGGTTGTGGGCAGATTATTGACTTGTCAACAGTTTTATTTTGTTTGTTTTAATAAAGGATAATTATACTCTAAAAATTAACTAAAAATGGAAAGTACCTGGGGCAGGGAAGTAGAATTGATTATTCCTACCTCACAATATTGTTTCGTTGAGGAGCTGCAGCACTAACATTTCCATTTGCCACGTTAGTCCTGGACTATTCCTGTATTAAATAGGAGGAAGAGTAGCAGGATCTGTTTTATTTGGGCTGGTGCTCCTCACAGACACAATATAGGGAGGTAGGATTTACCAGTCCTATATCCCTACCCCAAGTATTTTTCAGTTTAACTGTTTTTTAAATAAACCTCATACACGCGATAGCTATCCTTTAAGGGTAGACACATTACCCAGGGGAAACCCACACAAGCACAGTGAGAACATACAAGCTCCAGTTTTACACATATTAACTTGAATCAGTAAGTAGAAGACAAGATGTAAACTTTTTATTTCCTAAAACAATAAATTCTTGACAACTATTCTGAAGACGATAAGAACAAAGCTCTACCAAATATGACATTCATACTTGTCAAATGTTTACTCCTTTCTTAATCTTACAGCAATTAGATAAATATTGATGCATGCTCAAGTCACTAATAGCCCTTTCCTAATTAGAAATATATTTTAGATAAAATAAATGACTAAGGTTAAAAGCCTTCATGGTATGCTGTGCACTCTGTACAATGTCTCAAAGGCCTATAACCAAGAGATGAATCAAGAACACAGACAAACAAAAATAATATTGACTAATGAGTCCAAAGGGATGTCTTACAATGCATTATCCGAGTGTTTCAGTATTAGCTTTTTGCAGTCCTGCTGTTCTTGGTTCTACATAAACTCTTCTAGACATATCTTATTCATATTCTGCTACAATTTCCAAAATTGCTCTTGGAGAAAGTAATCTGTTTTCTTATCATGCTGGTATATTATAGTGTCTCCTAAATAATTCCTGCTATTTAATGTCATAGTAAAAATTACTTTCTGAACACACATTTATCATTTTCTGTCATGGAGAATGTCCCAAAAACATAGTTAATCACCTTAATGCACTGAAACAAAGTGATGAATGGAAATAAATAATATGAACCTTTTGGTGCTAATCTTATTTCTCCCTATTGGGGTCTTGTCTGATTATTTTCTGATTTTTAATTTACTGTACTTCCATTTTGATGTTTACATAAATAAGGTATGCTATAATAGTATACATTTGTTTGCTGACTGCATGTTTATTAAGTAGATGTACTGTACGTAATACAGGTTTCTTATAGGCATTTACATTTTTTAATATTTTGTAATTCATTTAGAATAGACAAGGGGCTAACTTGTAACCAACAGCTACTTGTCAAAGGAACGCTATATAAGTGCAGTAACTGACAGCTTCCCAGGTCTGCCCTGATCTTCATTAACATATGTTAGAGATAGGGGATGTGTCAGTGACACTGACAGGGCAAGAGCCAGAGAGCAATCAGTTACTGGCATAAAAGTACAGTATTGTGTCCCTTTGTGTCTGTTAAACAGGGTATTTCACAATGAACATTATTGCTAAAAAAAGAGTTTTTTTTATGCCAGCAATGGACATGAGAGGTAACATGAGAGATGGAAGTTCGTGTCACCCACTGAAATATAGAATAGTTTAAAAAGTTATTTGGATCTTAGTGAACCTTTAAAGACTTAAACGCTAGATTGATATTTTGGTCAAATTAATCCCCTAACCCATATATAAGTCAGATCGACCAGTTGAAAAGTGTGGTTTTCGAAATAAAAATCAACCTTTCTGGCTAATCAAACATATACAGTAGGTAGATCAAAATATTGGCTTTTTCAATTTAATTTTGACAGACAAAATAGATCATGACATATTGGTATGCAAATGTGCTGGCCAAACTGATCAGGCCAAAAAAAACCTTCTGTGTTCCAAGTCTATGGTATGAATTGGGATAACAACTTCTAATTCTAGCTGTTACTTTTTTTTTTTTTAGCATAATTGTTCTTTTAAATCTTATTAAACAAGCCAAGATTTAATATAGTAGATAATGCAGTAGATAATGCACCCCCTTACTGTAAATTATAAGGATATTAGATGTTACCAAGGAATTCCGTGACCATATAAAAAGACAAGGCCACACACTGAGTGCTTTTATAAAGGGCACGTAACTACAAGATGCCATCTCTTATCCATATAATTTACAATACGGGGTGCATTATCTTTTATAATTTACCCCCTCTCTTCATTAATTTTACTTTGCCTATCCACCCACCCCACCCTCGGAATCCAACTCCCTCTCAGCATCCATCCACCCCTACCTGCTCGTTTCTCTCCATTAATTTTACTGTCCCTACCCCCCTACCACCCCCCCTTGGAATCCAACAACCTCTACCTGCTCGTTTCTCTCTATTAATTTTACTGTCCCTAACCCCCTACCACCCCCCTCGGCATCCAACCACCCCTACCTGCTTGTTTCTCTCCATTAATTTTACTGACCCTACCCCCCTACCACCCTCCTTGTAATCCAACCCCCACTTGGCATCCAACCACCCCTACCCCTATAGCTGCTTATTTCTCTCCATTTAATTTTTTACTTTCCCTACCCCCCCCTCGGCATCCAGCCCCCCCTACCTGCTTGGTTTCCCCATAGAAAAGACCTAGGGGGTAGATTATATGCATATTACAGTATGTGCATTACAGATAATGTAGGTTCAAAATACTGTACAGTATTATATCAATTATGTACAGCCTTTTATTATTGCAGTAAAGGCATGGTATCACAAATTTTGATATAAACAGTCCCCCTTATTTTATACAGCATCTGATGCTGAGACTGGTCTTAATGTAATACAATCTAGAAACATACATAAAATTTAAAGCAATAGAGGCAATGCATTTTTATGTCGTAAATAAACACGACCAATAAACAGGTGTAGCAACCCCCCCTCCCGTGTTTTCATACTGTATGTATGGAGTAGCTGTTGATTGGCCTTTGAATCATTTATCTTCTATCTTTCGTAGTCTGGTGGCAAAAATTTTTATTAACCATATCTTATTCTGTAAATGCTGTCTATGCTTGTATTGGTCCTGGATGTTAAGCCATGTCTTCAGAAGAATATATAAATGGGATAAACCTAAATATATAATTTCCACAACTCCTTCATCAATGTTTTGTGGTCCTCCACCTCCCTTGGTCTTAAAGGATAAGTATGTTGTAAAACAAAGTTAAGTTTATTTGAAAGCAGCAGCTTTAAAAAAAAACTTTTGCCCTTTCTTTTTTTTTCTATGCCCCTCCTCAACCTACCTTTCCTGTTGTAATCTATGCCCCTCCTCAGCCAACCTTTCCTGTTGTAATCTATGCCCCTCCTCAGCCTACCTTTCCTGTTGTAAAGGAGTGTTTAGCTCCACCCTTCCAAGTTTTCCTAAATCTCCTTCTTTGGCCACAAAATGCACTCTCTGTTGGGTCCATGCGTGCGCGTGTGACATCGCTGTGCATGCGACGTGATTTCAGTCCGTACACGGACGTGTGCACACGTGACGTCATTTTGGTGTGCTGTGCACAAGTATGGCGCATAGAGATGACGTCACACTCACAAACATCCGTGCCACGCACTGACATCACATTGCGTGCGCAGCAACATCACGCACTTGCATGCGCCGAAGAAGATGGAGATCCAGGAAAACTTGGAGGGCAGAGCTAAACACTCTACAATACAGGTACAAGATGTCAGCAACTTTACAACAGAAAAAGGTTGGAAAACAAAATTTTCCATTGCACTGCATTCATTATCTGTAATGGGCAATGGGCATATCATCCATTTTTACTACTCCTATTACTGGTATTAATATTATTTTGTATTCTTTGGGTTTTATTTTCCACGATTAAAGGCAGCCGGTCCGGATTATTTTCACAGAGGATTATTATGGTAACAGCTGCTGTTAAATGTAAGTACACCAGGGATTTGGGGAGGTATAATTAAAAATGCAATACATATTTCTTACTTTCTCTGCATTGGTTGATACTCAAATAATGCTAAATAAAAGCAATTTGTCAAGTCGTTTAGTTAAGGTTTGCTTCATGAAACTTTTTTAGGATGACATTAATTCAGTCTTTATTTTTTGTTTTAACCAGACTTAATTCACACTTTTACAATGGTTAAAATGTCAGAACCATTTAACCAATTAGACTTTCCCTGGTTAAAAGATTTGCAAAACTTTAATGTGGTTGCTGTATTGAAATATGGCACAATCTATCCAGTAGGGGGCATGATATAACCATGATGATGCTCTAACCATCAATTACAACTTGAGGTTGAGATTTTTTTTCATAAAACTGTTCTGTAACATCAATCTTAAAACCTTTGGCATTTGTATCACACATCAAATAATGAGATTAAAAAAAACATGTTAGGTGACTAAAGTGTGGGTGAAAGTTAAATGGATTGAGTAATCATATTTAGAGGAGGAAATGGGTGTTTGAAAAATGACATTGAACATATTTTCTTAAATTGTTAACATTTATTTAGTTATAGTGAAATAATGTAGGCTTTTAAAATTGTCTTTTAAAATATGTGTGTTGAATCAAAATATTTTATGCATCACAGAAATATTTTTATTGGATTCTTGTTGTGCCGGGGACTATTGCAAAGACAGAACATTTTATTATTTTTAAGTAAACTAAAAATGTCACTTTGCTTAGGATCACAATGATGTCCTTACAGCTATCATAATATCACTTTTTAGTGATACTGCGCCTTTAACGATCGGTAAAAACCAATCATTAATTTACGATCAGCTTAACGATCTTTAATTTACAATCGTTATCATAAATTTACGATCGTAAATCCACAATAACAAAATCGTAGTTTTACGATCTCCATAGAATACCATTGCAGTAGTTTTCTACCGCATGGTATTCTATGGGCGAACGTTCGGTCGTAAATGTGCGATCGTAAATTTACGACCGCGATCCTAAATTAACTAACCAGCGGTATTGCTAAAGAGCGATACCGCAAATTTATAAAAACGGCCCTAGGACTTCTATTGATATAGAAAATGCTTGTCATAAAGATTGACTCTGTAATAGACTTTACATTTAGATTTTGTGGCATTAACTTTATAGTAAGAAATGTAAATAAATATATATTTTTTGAGTGTAATTTAAAACGTTCCCCTCCAAGAACATTAAAACCCATTTGATTTGGCCAATATGATTGATTGGACCGACTGGCAAAAAGAAAAAATTAAAATGTGATTTCGGCACTAAAGCGGAAGTTTCTGTAAGTTCTTCTTTACTTTTAAACTTAAAATTATTAGTTTAAACTTTTCTTTGCTGATTTCAAACCCTCAAATTATATTTTACCCTCCCAGCATCAGAGATTGGTAACTATATTAAGAAATAGGCAGACACAGTCAATGGGAAGGCGACTCCACTAGTGGACATGAGGTATTTCCGGTCCCCAGCCCGAAAAACTAATTATATAAAAGGCACAATGTGTGCCTTTTATATCATTAGTGTTTTTTTCTAAATTTGCTGCAATAAAGAGCTACAGAGGATACTAATACAACTCTGGCGCTGAGAGAGATCCCCTTTTTACTCATACACGCGTGCGATCGCAACATACGATGAGGTCATAACGAACTTAAGTAGACAAATTAATAATTTTGTCTGGGTCTGCATTTAATTCTTTCTCTAGATAAACTATTATATCTTTTATAGCGATCAGTGTCCCTTGTTGTTTTCTTTGCATAGGAGACTGCTAAATGTAAAGAATAAGAGTACTGTGATACTTTTCCTATGGACTAACAGTTTATTTAGTAGACAAGCTTTCAAGGGCTAAACCCTCTTCATCAGGTCAGAGCAGTACTGATTTTAACAAAGGTTTAACAAAGTAAAAAGCCAGTTCCACAAGATTATTATTATTATTGTTGTGGATTTATATGGATAATAAGATAAGATAAGCAAAACAACAAGAGGGAGGGGAAAAAAACCAAATGTAAAGAGCAAAAGTTGCCAAGGAAAGTGTAGTGGTCAAGAAATGCAAGGGGGGAAGAGAACTGCTTTTTACTTTCTGTTAAACCTTTGTTAAAATCAGTACTGCTCTGACCTGATGAAGAGGGTTTAGCCCTCGAAAGCTTGTCAACTAAATAAACTGTTAGTCCACAGTACTCTTATTTTTTTACATCTACAGTAAATATTGGACTAATAAGGCACTAGAATACTTTTCGAGACTGCTAAATAAAGCAAAACCATGTGTTGCAGTGTTTTAGTGCCATGGTGTTGTGAGATAATGGATTTCACAAAATAGTTAGCCCCTAAGCAAGCTACTTCTGCCTGTAAGGGTAATCTTATAGATGTATCTATAGTTTTTTCTCTTAACTCTAAAATCAGCAGCTATGTAAAAGAAATCATTTCTTGAATTCTGTTCACGTTCTATAGCCCATCGTTCTCTTCCCCCTTTCCAGAGCTGTCCAGTAAATACTGGATGATCGGCAATAACCTCTCTGTAAACAAGGCTAAGCAGTCAGATAACTAACTAGCATTCACTTGGAAGAAGGCTGCAGAACTTGACAGGAAAGTCATAAACATGTCAGAATTGTTTTTTTTTGGCTGTGGATGACTTTATTTTAAACATACCACAGTAGACATGCAGTATGCACTGGATGTTCTGTGCACAAAGTAGGCAGCCCTCTCATTTTTCACTGTCTATTTAAGGTAAATAAATTCAATATAAATATAGTTTATAAATGCAGCATTCTTCCGTTTAAGTATTCGAGATTGTTGTTTGGCGAAAGCCTAAAGCTTTGTAGGATTCTGTAACAGTTTGATCCATCAGATATCATAAACATTCCATTTATCAGTAAAACAAATTATGACGAATGATCAAATTGACTAAGGTAATGCTGTTAAATGTGAATTTTTAAGCAAGAAACACATTTAAAATGCCATAAATGTAGTCCATTTAAATCCAGTTTTGTGATAAGGGAAATAAACATACAGAATAACAGTATATGCCGTATACTCTTAAATATATTTGTTGGTATATATGAAGGAAAAAAGCCTGCAGACACGAATTCCAGTTTCAGGGAATAGAAGCAGAGCAAGACAATGATCGTATGAGAGGAAAAAGAGTACAACAAAATCAACACATGAAAAAGTGGTGATTAACAGGGAAAGTAGATTAGTTTGAATTTGTACTTTCAAAGATCAAACAATGAAATGTTTGCAGTAATTAAATTAAAACTTTGGTCTCTTAATAAGTTAGGGCTAAATACAAGCCCTGGATCCCATCTCTGGCTGCAGCCTGTAATAAATTATATTGTAGGGGAGCGTGCACAAACATGCAAGTGGTTCAGGATCCGTTCTGTCTCACTCTTGTGCCCGTAGCTGTTAAGCCGTAGGGCTAGAGGGAGGCAACTGAGGTCCCTTCAGCTGGTAGGCATCAGGAACCACACCATACTTGCCCTCCCTTTCTGCTCCCAGCTGCCACCAGAAAGCATTCAGGGGGGGTTCGAATGGGATAAGCATGAAGGTCCTAAAAAGGACCCAGGCAATCCCGCTAAAAACGTGAACAAACCAAACAAAAAACAAAAAGTGCACGTGAATAGTGCCAGTTAAATAAATAGTGGTGCCTAGTGCACAATTAATAAAGGGGTGAGCCAATTAAGCCCCAGCCTTTCGGCCTAGGGTAAAAAATTATTCCGTCATAGCCAAGGCTATGGCAGGAAAGTGAAGGGAGTACCAACACGTGCCCCCAGTAGGGCTGAAGGGAAGCCAGAGCTTTCACACCCCCCTGTCTCAAGGCTTCGACCGGGCTCCATATCCACACAAAACCAGGCTTTGATCAATAATGTGTAGTGTGCAGACCCATTCTTACAGCCGTACTGGTGGGTTCGCCTCCCTCTCCATAGAGGTATCCCCTGTTCCCACTGATAAGAACAGATACTACACTTGATCTTAGCCCAAAGGCTGAAAAGCAATATATTGCAGGTAATTCTCTAACTGAGAATGATTTAAAAAAAAAAAAAATTACAATTTAAATGGGGCTATTAATGTGGATGCAGAATGGTTATAAGCTGCTGAAAGCAGGAAGTGTTCAATATGTTACATTGCTAAACCTTTCCAGCAATATCATTCTCACAACTTTTGCCTGGAGGATCCAGGGTTCAGTTTAAAGGTATGATGTAAGGGCTGTTATTTAACCTTAAATTGTTCAGAGTCCACAGTGGTTTAATGGACAGTAGAGTTTTTGACAATGAATGAAATTATAAGGAAGAGGAGGGGCACCACACAAGTTGTCTTTTTAACATGTCACTTGGATGGGAACATTTTTTA
The DNA here is from genome assembly GCA_019447015.1 of Hymenochirus boettgeri. Classification (NCBI taxonomy): domain Eukaryota; kingdom Metazoa; phylum Chordata; class Amphibia; order Anura; family Pipidae; genus Hymenochirus; species Hymenochirus boettgeri. Next base: position 180,977,081 of record CM033476.1, read on the forward strand.
TCTTATTTATTTAAAGCTGCTTCTCTCCCTGTGTTCTGTGATCTTTTGTTGCTGCCCTATTTGTTAGGGGACCTAACAAATATGGCTGATGCTATATAAAGATTCAGCTGTCCGAAAGGTACTACCAGCTTATTGAACATAAGAGAAACAGTCATTATTAGTGCTTTAGTTTAAAGTTAAAATATAGAGGTTTACAAAATCATTATAACCATTATGGACTTAAAAGAATCCACAAAAATATATACATATAATTTTCCAAATCATACTTAGCCACAAAAAGCTTCCCTGTATAAGCAATAGGATTTGCTAAAGAGCTTGTTCATACCCCAAGTAAAATTTTGACCCTAGGATTAACATATACACCTTAAATCCATCCATTTATACTTTCTCTCTGGTGCCCCTAACATCAAATGTGGTCCAATGGTCCTTCACTGCATATCACCTCTCTTCCAAGTTGCAGCACTCAGTCAAGGATGTGTTGCTTCCACCACGACCAATGACTTACGATAGCTGCTAAATCCAAATGTTTTATGGCTGCGCAAGCTCACATTTAGTGATGAACCTGAACTCGAGCCTGAACCCGAGCTCGGGTCGAACTTTATGAATTCGTACGAGCTTGAATTATCATTTTTTAGAACTCTTCAATCCGTAACCCTCGAACCTCAAACGTATCCTTTGATTTTGGTAACACTTGAATGTATCATTTGATTTCGGTAACAATCGAATGTAGCACTCAATTTTGGTAACCCTCGAATGTAGTGTTCGATTTTGGTAACACTTGAATGTATCGTTCGGTAAGTTTATCGCATTTTCAGTAACCCCTTTCCCCCACATTTATTAAGTTAATTAATCTGTGTGCTGCCATCTGGTGGTGAATCGAGTTAATCAAGTTAATTCCAAATGTTACAGATAGTTCAGGGCAGTACAATGCTTTACTTGATTTTGTTTTGTTGTTGCTGTGATAGGAGGATAGAGCTGTCAATCACAAGGAGCAGAAGACCATGTGATGTAACAATGTCAGGTGACCACATACTCGCTCACCTGTTCTCACTTGTGGTTTGCCAAGAGTCAAGATTGAAAGGTAAACTGACCAATCCAAGATAAGTCTGGGGATTGGGCAGGCAGATACTCATGGAGATCACAGTCGGCTAAGGAAAATGTTATTGTACAGCACAAAGTAATAATTGATTCATGGCTCTGGTGTAGGACTTGGGCATACAGTAGACAAGGCAGCTAGAAAGCCTAGGGAGAGAGGGGCCAAAAGCCCTTCACTGAGCATAAAAATGGAAAAACACCTTCTTATAACAGAAGGCATCTTGCAGTCTCATGCTATATGAATAGCATTGCCCACAAAACCTAAGAAAACAGAAAATTCATACTTACGTGATTTTCCTTTCCTGGTCCGCAACACAGCAGTGGTTAGCAATGGGTTAATCCCCCTGTTCCTTCTGATTGACAAGCTGGTCCCTCCCCTTAGGAATAAATTTTAACTAGGAACTAGAGATGGTCGAACTATTGAAATTTCGGTCCGTTTTCGAACTTTCGAACTATTGTAAAAGTTCGAAAGTTCGAAAACGGACCCATTAAAGTCTATGGGAGGCAAATAGTTCGAAAAGTTCGAGTCAAATACAACTAAAATATTAATGGTAACTTAATGTAAATGGCTGTGGGACCTGGGAAATGGTCTGGGGAGCATGTTCCAATATCCAGGACTTAAGTAAAATCGATTTTACTCTCACACACGCTACTTTCGAGCTTTCGCATTCGAACGTTCGAGGTAACATGGACATTTTACTCGCAGATTCGATACTTGCGTATAGGCTGTAATGGAGACTTTACTCGCAGATTCGATGTTCGTGCCTAGATACCATGTACATTTTACTTGCGGATTCGATACTCGAACGTTTCGAACATTCGATAAATCATCGAAAGTCCGGGAAATATCGAAAGTCCGCGTCCGAGATAGTTCGAGAAGTCCGGGTCCGTTCGAACTCGAACAGTTCGGCTCGAACTCGGGTTCGAGTTCTATGCCATCCCTACTAAGAACCTACCCCCTTAGTCTTTAACAACTGTACGAGCATAGACATGTAGTTCAAGGGAGGGAAATCCCAACTACTGCCGTGTTGCAGACCAGGAAAGGAAAATCAGTATGAATTTTCAGTTTTCCCTGGTCCTTCCACGACAGTGGTTAGCAATGGGATTTGAGTAGCTAAAAGAATAGGGAGGGAGACCAATAGTTATGCTAAATAGAAAAAAAAATTATTGTGATGAAGCAGACAGAATTTTTTTTTTTACCAAAGTCTGCTTAATAAGAGACAAAAACATCAAGATTATAATGTTTTATAAAAGTATTAATGGATTCCCATGTAGCTGCTTTACAAATCTCCTCTGGAGTAGCCCGGGCAGAGAAGGCCCAGGAAGCTGCCAGAGACCTGGTGGAATGGGCTGTAACCCTATTGGTTGGAACTGCTGCCATTGATTCATAAGCCTGCTTGATGCAACCTTTGATTCAGGTCGAGATGGTTGGTGTGGATGGTTGTAAACCTTTCCTTTTACCAGAGTGCAGGACAAAGAGGTAGTCAGTTTTTCTGAAATCTGCAGATCTTTCAATATAAATCTTAAGACATCTGCCAACATCTAGGGGATGACTGCTTCCTTCTCAATCTGTCACCTCTGAGTTTACCAAAGTAGGGAAGATGATATCCTCATTGATATGAAAGGCAGATACGACTTCTGGTAAGAAGGACGGATCTGTACGAAGGACGACTCTGTTGTTGAGGAAATTGATGAATGGATGAAGCCCCTGAGGGCTCTAATTTCTGACACTCTTCTGGCTAAAGCTATTGCCACTAGAAAGACTGTTTTGAAGGTAAGGTTTTCCATGCTACAGGTAAGTATGGGTTTGAATGGAGATGTTTGCACCGTCTGAAGAACCAATGGTAAGTCCCAGGGAGGCACTTTAGATCAGAGACTTGAGATTTTAGCGACGCAAGACTCAAATTCTTGTTAAAACCCTCTTGGAGAAATTCAATAATGTTTTCCACTGAAGAAGAAAGTGGAGAAACATTTTTGGTCTGACACCAGCTACAAAATGTCTTCCAGATTCTATAATATCTCAAAGATGTAGAAGACTTTCTCAATGCTAACATGGTTCCAATAGCTCCTTCAGAAAACCCTCTTTCTCTTAATGTTGAGGTCTCAACCGCCAGGCCACAAGAGATAGAGTTGCTATGTCTGGATGCAGGACTGGACCCTGACGTAGAAGGTCTGGCCTGCGTGGAAGTTTGAAGGCTGGCTGGATTGACAATTGCAGCGCCCAGTGGAACCATGCCCTCCTTGGCCACCATGGTAGGATAGCGATCACATTTGCTCCTTTGTCTCTGATCTTCCTGAAAATCTGAGGGATCAAAGGAATGGGCGGGAAGATGTAATTTAACTGCTGACCTCAGGGATGTGGTGACCCTCATTTGCTGCAAATATGTCGAAATACTTGGGGATGGAGCTGCCATTCTCCTGGGTGAATTATCTTCCTCCTCAAAAAAATCTGCTGATATATTGTATGACCCTGGAATGTGGGAGGATGAGAGATCCAGCAGGTGAGTCTCTGACCAGGTGAGTATTTGTTTCGTGATGAGCCATAATTTCGAGCTGCGGGTGCCCCCTTTCTTTTTGAGGAAGGCTACTACCATCATGTTGTCAGAAAAGATCAAAACGGACTTCCCCTGAATGAAAGGCTGATAAGCATTGAGGGCTTGAAAGACCGCAATCATCTCCCTGTGATTCTGAGGTGATGATCTCAAATTCCTGTCCCACTTGCCCTGGGCCGTTTGGTTCCCAAAAGTCAGTTGACCATAAAGGTGTGAGTAGGGAGATTGGTTGAAAGTTTTGCTGTTTTGTCCACCAGATCAGATCTTTTCTCACTTCCTGAGTTAGTGAGATTAGTTGATTTGGGCTCTTCCTCTTGAACTGTTTGAGGAAAGAAATCTGAAAAGTTCGTATATGATTCATTGCCCACTTCACTGGATCTAAGGTGGATATTAGTTTTCCCAGGAAGTGCTGACAAATCCAAGCTGTTGAAAATGGGAATTTAAAGAGATTTATGGTTATCCACATTATGTCGTTCTGGCGTTCTGCTGGTAAAGAAACCGTCATGGTCTGAGTGTTCAGGAGAATCCCCAAGAATTGGATCTACTGAAATGGAATTAAATTGGACTTCTCCCAATTTATGATCCCCCCGAGGTTTTGTAAACCTCCGGTGTGTTCCGCATATGAAGGTGGAATGTAGGTAGGCTTTGAGATTTCAACAAAATGTCGTCCAGGTACAAAAAAAAAAAAAAATCTGTGCCCCTTAGGTGCGCCATCACTGGGGCTAGCACTTTTGTGAACACTCTTGGTGCTGTGGCTAATCCAAAGGGTAGAACCCTGTATTGAAAATGGGTTTATAGAATGCAGAAACGTAAGAATCTCCTGCTTGTTGGACAAATGGGAACATGAGGATAAGCATCTCTGATGTCTATCTTTGCTAACCAATCGTTTCATTGTATTTGGATTAGCACTGTCTTTATGGTTTCCATCTTGAACCTCCGTATGTTGAGGAATTGGTTTACCGATTTCAAGTTGAGAATTGGCCTGAGTTCTCCCTGATTTTTTATTTTTTAGAAAGATTGGGGAATAAATCCCTTGTTTCTTTTCTGATGGTGGGACCAATTCTATAACCTGATTTTTCAGAAGGAGGTTGAGAACCTGCTGAAGTCTTCCCCTTACTGATGCTATCTTTAACAAACTTGTTAAACATTGGAAGGTCTCAAAATTCTAGGGAATATCCCTGATGGATGATCTTGATGACCTAAGAATCCGATGTAATTTGAGCGCATGTCTCTGGAAACAGGGAAATTCTTCCCCCCACTTTCAGAGACAGGGCTCGCACACCTTCATAATGGTCTGTTTTTGGTTGGGTTGGATTTACCTCGAAAGGGCTGCTGGTTCTGGAATGGCCTCCAAGAACTCCTTTGACCATAGGACGTGTTGGATCTGTATTGTCTTGCTTCTCTTAATGATATTTGAGAAGAAAATGATGTAGAAGGGAATGTTTTGAGTGTACATCCACCTTCCATTGCTTAATCCACAATGCTCTTCTAGCCACCTCAGATGACTCCATAATCCTAGAGGACAATTTTACCAAATCCATGGAAGCTTCAGCCCTATATTCATTGGAAATTTGATGTCTGCTAAACTTTTCAGTAGTTCATCTCTTGGTGTGCCATTGATAATTGCTCCTTCAAGGTCAGAAATCCAAACTAAGTTTGCACGAGCAAAGCTTGTAATTGCAACTGAAGCTCTAATAGATGCCCCTGCTATTAAGTATATTCTTTTTAAAAGTGCATCTTCCTTTCGATCTTTTAGAGCTACAGCATCATCTGTGGCTAGCGCTGTTTTCTTGTTGGCTTTAATAATAGCTGTATCCACTTTAGCACAATCGTCGCAAATTGTGGAATCTGATGAAGACATAGGGTAAGTTTTATAAAACCCCTGAGATAGAGAAAACTTTTTTTCTTGAAGTTCCCACTCTTTTGTGATTACTTCTTTGATTTATTCATGGACGTGAAAACATCCCTATTCGCTGTCTTTTTTCGAGAACATTATAACATGCTGGAGTTGGTTCTGAAATTCTCAACGGTTTCTTCATCTTTTTGATGAGAGAAGAAAGAGCTTCATGAGTTAAAGATTCTCTCACTTTGTCTGTTTCAGATTCCCTGTCAGGAACTTTACCTAATTCCAGAGAGTCTTGATTCTGAATTTCTGATTGCATAATTGGTGATGCAGGTTGTGGATGAATCATGTCCGCAACTTTAGACATCATGTTATCGGAAAACTTGGAGAGTGTGGTATCCATCATAGCCTGAACAGATGCTAGCAGATTCCCTTGGGAAGAGTTTACTCTAAAATTGATGCAATCACAGCAAAGCTTCTTCCCTCTAGTCGCAGGCTGGTCACACATTGAACACTCTATTCTGGTCTCCTTGTGATACCTGTGTTCATCCTCCTCTCTGTATCTGGAAGAAGATCTGAGAATAAAAACAAAAAATCAGCTTACTTGTCCTAAAAAGGGTATGTCCATCAAAAAAGTAAGTTTGTTTCTAACTGATTTACTGAAGAACAGGAGGTAAATGCACTATCTCTTACCTCCCGTTCTTCAGTAAATCTTACAGGAGAGGAGGAGATACTTACCTGCCGACCCGCTCCTGCGCCGACTACGCTGACAGTCTCCGTCACTGGAGCGGGTCCACGGGCAAGCGTCTTCTTTTTTGATGAACATACCCTTTAAAGTAAAATTTCGTTGCTCTCTCTTTAAATCATCTCACCTCCTTGAATCTGATCTCCTCTTGTGACTCATTGCAGGCACCTAGGAATAAAATCAATTGGTTAGATCAAAGCAAACCATACTGTCCATAGAGGCTGTGAAACCATGCTTACTACAATGGCAGACAGCAGGGCCGAGTACAGCAACCACCTCTCACTCCTGGATCTTAGTTCAAACAGGAGCGAGGTAAGAGGGAGAATCCGGCTTTTTAAAATTTTCCCGCAAGAAAAGTCCGTTGCGGTGACGTCATGGTCACGTGCGCGCATGGCCATGGAGGAGATTGTGGCTGTACCACAGAGGCCCCAATCAGCACATCGCGTGAACGCTTAAGTGCTGCTTCAGTAGGGGAGAGAGAGGCTGAGACCCACTACCAGATCAGAGGGGGAGCTGCAGTGTGCCAATACGAGGACAGGAGAAAAAAGACTAAGGGGGTTGGTTCCTGGCTAAAATTTTTCCTAAGGGGAGGGACCAGCCTGTCAATCAGAAGGACCAGGGGGATTAACCCATTGCTAACCACTGCTGTGGAATGACCAGGGAAACAAGAAGTAATTTCTTACTCCCAGGTTCCCCAGAGTAAGGGGCGAATATATGCAAAATACTCCTTTATGTCCCTTAGCTTATGCATGTGTCCAGAACCACTGGCTATTAACATGCAATATAGCCTAATATATAGAGCCAATCATCTGACCTGCAGACACGACGTGTTTTGATCTTGTTAGATCTCATCAGTGCAAGATACAGATTCATGGCTCTATGGTGTAGGACTTGGGCATACAGTAGACAAGGCAGCTAGAAAGCCTAGGGAGAGGGGGGCCAAAAGGAGCAAAAAGTCCTTCACTGAGCATAAAAATGGAGAAACACCTTCTTATAACAGAAGGCAGCTTGCAGTCTCATGCTATATGAATAGCATCTCCCACAAAACAAGAAGTAATTTCTTACTCCCAGGTTCCCCAGAGTAAGGGGCAGAGATATGCAAAATACTCCTTTATGTCCCCTGTGTCCAGGACCGCTGGCTAATAACATGCAATATAGCTTAATATAAAGAGCCAATCATCTGACCTACAGACATGACGTGTTTCGATCTTTTTTAGATCTCTTCAGTGCAAGATATAGATTCATGGCTCCATGGTGTAGGGCATACAGTAGACAAGGCAGCTAGAAAGCCTAGGGAGAGAGGGGCCAAAAGCCCTTCACTGAGCATAGAAATGGAGAAACGCCTTCTTATAACAGAAGGCATCTTGCAGTCTCATGCTATAAATAGCATTGCCCACAAAACCTAAGAAACAAGAAGTAATTTCTTACTCCCAGGTTCCTCAGAGTAAGGGGTGGAGATATGAAAAATACTCCTTTATGTCCCTTAGTTTATGCATGTGTCCAGAACCGCTGGCTAATAACATGCAATATAGCTTAATATATAGAGCCAATCATCTGACCTGCAGACACAACGTGTTTCGATCTTGTTAGATCTCGTCAGTGCAATAAAAAGTTGGTGTTAAAGGGGTAGTTGATGCGATATGCATCAAAGGGGGAGTTGGTGTGATACTGAATCCTCCACTGTGTTGCCCCCCAGGTTTGGTTAGAAAGCTGTGGGTCCAGGTCTGTTTTGGATGCATGTTTGGGTTGGATCTTTAGAAAAACCGGGCAACACCAGGTACTCTGCTAGTAATAAATAATAATAGAGCTCAGGTCTAATGACAAACCAAACTGCTAAATTTGTTGCCTTAAAAAATTATGCATTTGTGGGTGATACTCCTCCTCTTCTTCCCAAGTAAAACATTCCTGTGTGCCAAATCTTTATTTGGCACCAGCCTCATAGACTTTAATGGAGCTTAAGTCAGTAACAACAAAAACCCATAGAAAAAGGCAAGAAAGTGAACATCAATAATTAGAATAATTAGAATGATTTTAGGGTTTTTGTTGGGTTTTAAGCGCTTAATCTTTTTTCCATTTTAATGTCTGAATGTGTACTTATTTTAATTCTGCCATTTTTCAACTAACATGTATTCTTACAGTGGTTACAAAGTGTCATATACATATGCAAACACTATAAATCCATTACACAGGTATCTTCAGAATAAACCTCTGCTTGCTACAGAGATTTGATGCAACAAGTAATAATTATAGTGAATAGTACAAATAGGAGTGTGACTACCCCCACACACATAAATGTCCAGCAAAAAGTCTGGAAAACCTTCCCGTTAAAAGCTGCCCCAAAATCCCGGACTCCCTCTCTTACTTTGGCCCAAGTAAGAGGGGGAGTCTGGGATGTAGCAGACTGAGGGTTATTCTGTTTATATTTGTATAATGTATTTATAGTGATTGTATATGATACTTTATTGAAACACTTGTTAGCACTGGCATCTATAGTGAAAAAAACACATTGCCCCATTGCAAAGTTACATTCATGTACCCTGTGCTGCCTTTCTCCTACCTCTGTCAGTGATTCTGTTTTTTCATGGTCTTAGATCTCTCTGCCGCACTCCCCCCTTCCCCTCCTCTCTGTTACCTCCTCCATGTCTTAACACCAGCTGCCTGACAAGCTTCTCATGTGCACTAGGAGCTAAAAGTTCAACATCCTGAAAAACACACCAACACACAGTGGCCATAGAAAGCAAGCTGTCCTGGAGACATGGATCTCTCGGATCTCTAGTGTCCTGCTGCAACACGATCTCTCTCTTTGTGACCCATCATCAAACAGTGAAAGCTATTAAGAAGGGGTTCAAGTGCAATATTATCTCTGCAGTCAAAGGTACCTCTTTCACCTGCTAATGTTCTTATCTCTATGTTTTTACAGAGCATGGAGGAGAGAGGGACTTGAGCAGGGAAGAGGGTCACGTCACAGGGATTTGATTGACATTACAAGTAGGAGTAGAGGAATGCAATCACATACTCTTCAAATTTGTGTATCTCAGGACAGAGAGAGTAACTGAAGAAAGTAACAACACTCTGGGGGGAGGAGGGGGGGATTATAGAACACATGGAAAGAAATTTTAAAAAAAGTTAATTTTCCCACTATAGATGCCCTTTAACAAACTTTATAGGGAACGCTTTTATTAAAGTAATATTACATTTTTATACTTTGTTTCCCAGTATCTATTTTTATTTTTATTTTAAAGGATAGCATTGTCTATCCAATGTGCCAGAATTAAGAATCCATTCTGGAGGATATCTGGTATATACAGAGTAACATTCAATATATACTGTATATACTTGAGTATAAGCTGATGTACTTATTTTTACCTTAAAAACTGATTAACTCAAGTATAAGCTGAGGGTTGGCTTTCTCCTATAGACAGCCCCATGCATAGTTCCACAAACAGTCCTATAGAAAGCCTCACACACAGCCCCAAAGAAAGTCCCATACACAGTCCCATAGAAAGTCCAATACACAGCCCCATAAAAAGTCCAATACACAGCCCCATAGAAAAGTCCCATACACAGCCTCATAGAAAGTCCCATTCACAGTCCCATATAAAGTCCAATACACAGTCCCATAGAAAGTCCAATACACAGCCTCATAGAAAGTCCCTTACATAACCCCATACTCAGCCCCATAGAAAGTCTCATACACAGTCCCATAGAAAGTCTAATACACAGCCCCATAGAAAGTCCCATACACAGCCCCACAGAAAGTCCAATACACAGTCCCATAGAAAGTCCAATACACAGCCCCATAGAAAGTCCAATACACAGCCCTATAGAAAGTCTCATACACAGCCTCATAGAAAGTCCCATTCACAGTCCCATATAAAGTCAATACACAGCCCCATAGAAAGTCCAATACACAGCCTCATAGAAAGTCCCATACATAACCCCATACACAGCCCTATAGAAAGTCGAATACACAGTCCCATAGAAAGTCCCATACACATCCCCATAGAAAGTCCCATACACAGCCCCATAGAAAGTCCCATACACAGCCCCATAGAAAGTCCAATACACAGCCCCATAGAAAGTCCCATACATAGCCCCATACACAGCCCTATAGAATTTGAATACATAGCCCCATACATAGATTGCCCTGCATACTTTTTTGTGCAGCCTGAAGATTACAGATCCTTTCAGATCCCTCCTCTTTACCTTGCAGTCTAAAGTGAGCAGGACAACAATTGTCTAACCTACCGAAATCAAGAGGATTCTGTGTGTTAAATATTATTCTATTTAATAATGTATGAGGGTGAACCAGAGTTTCGCTGCAAACCTGGTTTATGGTCAAAACTACAAGTTCTGTTGCTGAAATTGGAAGTTGGTCAAAAATACAACACACCCCCGTGGAACAGTTTTCAACTGTGTGCAAACAAATCCATATTTATTGCAACATATTCTGCGCTGTATTAAGGTGCTATAAAAGGTGGAGTCAGGAGTAGGGTTTCTTTATCCCTCTGATGAAGTGACAAACGAAACACGTCAGGGAGCTGTGGTTTGCGTTTGTTTCTAGCCTCACTTTGGTGCCAAATATGTAGCAATAAACACGGAGTTGTTTGCACACAATTGAAGACATTTGTTCTTTTACTTAAGAGATGCTAATCTGTATTGGAGGTGCCTGTCCTCCTGGGAATTTGAGCCTCCTGTGGTGCCATGCCCTTTGGTAGATGTTACAAGGTTAGACACCCTATCTCATGTTTTGTTTTTAACCATTGCCAGTTGTCAACTTTTTTATTTTACACACGAGTTATACAGTATACAGACAGTATCAAACTGGCCCACAGGGTTACTGGGGAATCCCCCGGTGGGTCCACAACCCATTACCCAAGAAAACCCCATTGACCACTACTCTGTTTGGGATCCAACAACCAATTCTCTATTCATGTACAAATTTTTTTTCTGTAGGCCAGCTGTCCTCTATTTATACATTAGTTGCCTATGTGGCATAGTATCAAAAGCATTTATACTATGTGGCGCAGTATCAAAATGCAACAAGTTGACAAAACTTGACAAGTTTACTTTTTGTTAAAAATTTGGAAATCTTTAATAAAATTTATTGAAAAAAAAATAAACATGTGCGTCTTTAAGTGATTGATATTTCTGAATAGTGTTTTTAAAGGTAGTGTGGCCTTTCTTTATGCTTTTGTTCGTCTTGTACGCGTGGAAACCTGCTTGAGCATGCGAGCAGCTGACATACCTGTTTGCTAATAATAAACTAAGTTTAGGTCATTCCCTATGTATTGGATACCTAGAAAGAATCTTTGTTGTACATTGACCTGTGTACGCAAACTACAAAATGGATTTTTCAATGATTTTTTTATATTAGGTCACCTGTTAAAACCAATTCAATCTTTGTATGTCTTTTCCTAATTGATTATCTGTACATTCCATGAACTTCTATGTTTGTCATGGTTAATTTGTTATCATTCACTGGAATGGAAGCATTTATGAAAAATGTATGTGTCATACTCAAAAGAGAAAGATTCAAAGCTACATTCTTCCTGTTCTTTTTCAGTTTGACATCATGCCATTCATTTAACCTTTCTGATCAGTACATACATGGTACATAAAAAACAAAACATTTAAACACATTAAAAAAATCTGCATAATTAATATGCACTAATGTAGTTAAAAATCATGTGCATAAATCATGCTTAATGATGGACAACATTGCATTGGCATTCAGTTTCCTTGATACTCATTAATAAACATGGTATAGAGTAATATTCCCTCAGTAAGAATGATATTCTAGTGGTAGTGCACAGTGGGCATCAAAAAGTCCAAAATGCTACATTTTAAAAGTCTAAAGTAAACAAAAAAGATTGAGAAGTACTTATCTAATTACACTAGAAGGTGGAATCCTGTCTCTCTGCCGCTAGCTTCTAATACAGTTAGGGGGAGATTCAATATGGCCCTTTTCCGTCTAAAACCCATGTTAACCCTAAAAAAATTTGGGTTAACGTGGGTTTTGGACGGATTTTCGAGCACAGCGCCATTTCTGAATGTTTTTGGAAATAGCGCTGTGCTAACGATCCAAAACCCGTAGTGTTAAGTTTTGCGTTACTTTGTAGCATGAAACTCAACGCTATGGCTTGTGGAGCGTTAAAGTCCCGCTCCTTACCTTAGCCCGATCCCGCGATGCAATTACTGACGTAATCTCGTTTACGTCAGTTATTGTATCGCGGGATCGGGCTAAGGTAAGTAACGGGAGACCCGATATTGAATCTCCCCGTTAGTCCCCAAATTTGCCAGCGTTCCCTGTATTTTCACAGTGGGGCCATCACATGACCTTATACCAGAGGTGGCATAAGTTGTAAAGCACAGACTCATCACAGTCTAGTTATCATAGTCCACGCATTGCAAATAATGCCATTTAGCTATGAGCTTAAGGTTTTGTGAAGGTCCTTCAGCAAATACAGGGAACACCTGCAAATATCAGGCCCAATGTTGTTTTTAGAAGCAAGTAAAGTCCAATATCAGGTGTACCTAGATAAGTGCTTCTTGTACATTTTGTTATGACACTGTCACATACTGTAGACACAGTAGCAGCCATTTAAATCCACAGAGCATTCTTTTTTTTTTTTTGCTTTGAGTCAGCATAAATCACTAGTGTTTTTTTAACTGAACAACTACAAAATGAAACAACACACCTCTTTGCACCATAAAAATAAGACTATCGGGGTTATTCAATAAAAGTTCTTATCGTTTAAAATGGTGCTAATTTTGCCCCAACCAATCAGATGATAGCTTTCAAATGTTACATAAGTTCTGATTGGTTGGGGCAAAATTAGCACCATTTTAAACGATAAGAACTTTTATTGAATCTCCCTCTATTTCTGCAAAAGTTTTAAGATCAAAAATGTCATGTAGGGCCATGCTAAGCACCCATATTTCAAAATCTGCCCATGCAGTGCAGTTATACTAATTAAAAGCCCATATTCTCTTTTTAATGTGGATTGTCATCTTGCTTTTAATGAAGTTTTTTCCTAGATAACTAAAAACACCTGCTGTCTACTAGCAACCCATGTGTTAACTAAGATCCCCTCACCGAAAGTGCACACACTGCATGGATGGCATTTGGGACACAGCAGTACGATTGGTTTCTGATTATAAACAAACTTTAAGGGCATTTAATTGACATTATGAATCATTTTTATTTAAATTATAAAGGGGATGACTGGGTTATCTGCATCATCTACGCACATACTATAACATGACAATTCTATTTGTCAGATTTCCCCAGTACCAGAAGAAGTGTTCATAATACATAAGATAGTATTTAAGGGACCCCATGCACATCCAAAGGCTACCAATGCAACTATGCCACCTTGTGCATCAATCTTGATCAGCTTTTTTTTGTAAAAAAAAAAAAAAGAAAATAGATCAATATTACTGGATAGTCTATCGAAAAGAAGGTACAGTGCATACAGGTCAATTTTTTTATGCACCCGTGTATGTTCCTAATATTTTTCATTAAAAACTCTTCGTTAATCTATATCTCAAAAATATGTGTGTAGGTTAAAATTTAGGTAGACCTATTTTGTCTCTATCTTTCTGCCCATAAAGAAACTCTGGGACCAGACCCAAGCATGTTAATTTCAATTATTTAGATCTACGCACGAGCCGTAATCCTAGATCTCTATTAATTAACAGATTCTAAGAAATACAAAACTTATTTCCCCATGGTATGTTGCATATTTCTCCTTCTTTTCTGTGTTCCACCTCTGATAACAAGTTGCTATTTATGTTATGTACTTGTCTGAGCCTCTGGCAAGCACTATGACAAAAGTAAACTATTTGTTGTTCTTTTCTTCATTACAGACAGAATCGCCTAAAGACACCATGGTTTACCAATAGTTTAGACTAAAGCAGCTAATTCCTTCTTCCTTCTACAGTAAATGTTCTTTTTATAAAAGGTAGCTTTGCTTGTGTTTATATAACACAGCTTTTCCATGAAAAAAAGAAAGATCAACAGAATGTAAAGAACAGAGTCTAACACATACAAGGGAACTGAAGTAACAAAAACATAGAATGGATCTATTATTTGGGGCATATTTAAAAATGAGCGCTATTAGCTCAGTATTTATCACAAGAAATCACAGTAAAATCTGATTTATTTTGCCATGTTTGTAAAACAAACTATTTTGAATGTGCTTGTTCAACTATGTGGGAGAGACCAAACAGCAACTGCATCAAAGTATGGCCCAGGACAGAAGAGCCAATTCCTCGGGTCAGGACTCAGCTGTGTACTTGCATCTTAAGGATAAAGGACATACCTTTGAAGATTGTAATGTTAACATATTGGCAAAGGAACGTGACTGGTTCAAGAGAGGTGTTAAGGAGGCCATTTATGAGAAAATAAAGAAACCAAGCCTAAATAGAGGTGGGGGGTTTGACACCAACTGTCTGCCATGTACAATGCTGTTTTGACACCTTACTCTGGATGTTCCTATAACACCTCTTAGCCACTATCTAATCACTCCCTTAACACTTCACTTAGCTGTGATGTGCTAATTGGGATTTTCCAGGGTACATAATTGCCACAGATTCTTGTACAAGTCATTCTGAATTGAGAAAGCCAGTCGGATGACTAGCGAAACGTCTTCAAGAACTAAACTTCAAGTCCAGTTGATCTAATTGAATGCAACCGATATGTATTTTGAATGGTTTAACTTTAACTGCTGTGAAATTCAGTGTTAAAAAAATATCTTGGGTTATGTAAAAATATGTGGCAAATGTCTAGCATTGTCAAGTCTCTTCATTCCACTTAATATTTTAGTTGCCTGTCTCTGAACTCCTTCTATTTCCAAGATGTCTCTTTTGTATATGTGATTCCAAACTGCACATTCCAAATGAGGCCTTTCCAGTGCCTTGCAAAGAGGGAGAAAAATATTTTTCTCCCTTGAATATGTTCCCTTCTTTATAAAAGACAATTTATTGTTAGATCTAGCCATTGCTGTCAAGAACTGCATTTTACAGCTAAGGTTACTAGAACCCCTAAATCTTTTTCCAACAGAAATTTATGATATAGGTGGCACAAGTATTGTTAAACCCCCAAATGCGTCAACTAAACACTAAATCTTATCTGCCACTCTGCTGCCCATTTTAATAATATCTCTATTTCTGCTTGCAGCAATTGCACATCATTTGAAGTTTTCAAAGCTCTGCATAGTTCATAGTTTTGTGTTATCAGCAAACATAGAGACCTTGCTCTCAATTCTAAGTCATTTATACAGATTAAAAAGAAGTGACCCCAGTAAAAAAAGAACCTAGGCACTCCCTGAGGCAAAACCAATTCTCTATTCATTTTTTTCTAGGCCAAAAGACCTAAGTTTATACATAAGTCTCCTGTGCGGAACAGTACCAAAAGCAAAATCCAAGTATACTACATCCACTGTTATGCCAGAAATTTTACTCACCTCTTCATAAAAACAAAACAAGTTAATCAAACAAGATCTATTTCTCATAAAACCATGCTGACTACTACTTATAAGATCAGTCGAGAATATGATCCCATAACCAAGGTTCCAGTGTTTTCCCTACAAATTATGTTAGACTTACAGTTCTATAGTTACCAGACAGTGAATAACTACGTTTTATGAATATAGTAATATCACCAGACAAAAGTGAATCTGAAAATATAAGGAAAAAGCTGGACTTTGCTTTCTGAAAGGATATGTAGACTGAGGAATTTGTCTTTTTGAATTACATATTACTTGAAACTTTAATTCTTCCCAACTCTCACTGTATAAAGTTTTTGTTGATCTGCCCCCTATTTTCTTAAGTTATCCAGTCTGAACCATGTTACACTTTAGCTGTCAATCAAGTGCCTTAGTATCATAAACTCTTCTGTTATGCATAGATTTCTATCGCTGGAATGGTGACAGTTGGTACATGAACTGCATGGTGAGAAATAACCTCTCCCAATGCTGCCTCATAGGGATTATTGAGCATGCTTGCCCCTACAGAGAGTCAGATAGTCTGACAGGGGGCTGGGGGATTGAGGGACTGAGCTTGAGCAAAACTACTTTAGTACTGGATTGAAGTCATGCAGAAACACATCAGAGTAAGTGTTGCTTATATGTATTCATGACCCCCAAGAGAAAGGGGTTAGTTGAGCATGCCGAGATTGCAGCATTAATATTAAAATTTTTCTGGGCATAGTGTTTGGTTATATCCTTGTCTAATTTTGTGTACTGTGTGTCATCCATCATTTGACTGGAAGAGACTATGCTTTTTTGTTTGGTTGGGGAAATGTTTTTTTGTGTGGAAGGGTTAAACTTAATGGACTATTGTCTTTTTTCAACCAAAAATTAACTATATAACACCTTCTGGAAACTACATTTGTTATTTTGTATATTGGACAATATTAATAGTAATGTCACGGACTATAGAGAAGATGGAAGATTAATCTCGGAGCTACCGATAAACTCTGTGTAATAACCCTATAATAGCTCACCTAAACTTACATGAGTTCCCCCATGGCATAGGGGGGGAAAGAGGAAGAGTCAGACCCCAAATCCTTATAACCAAAAACTGGCAAACCCTTATGGACAAGTACATGACAAATGGCCAGGCCACATTTGAAACTTCATTCCCCTCGCCAGCAGTCCTTCGGCCTCACCATCACACCACATGGAGGAATGCCCAACCAAACCCCTGCCAACGGGGGATATATTAACTAAAAACCTAAATGCAATACATGACAACCTCTCCACCACTTTTACATCAGCCCTGGACAAGGCAGTGGCAAAGCTCCGAACAGAGATCACTAGTTCAGAAGAACCGACGGCAGAACTAGAAGAAAGGGTAGATTCACTGGACTCACATCAAGGTACCCTGGAGGACTATATTCTCCATTTAAAAAAGAAGTAACCTCCCTCTAGCTCCTCCAAGGAGGATTTAGAGAACAGGGAAATTCTTGAGAATCAGAAGGGTCCTGAGAGACATGCCCAGACTTACAATTAGATCTTTGGAGAATGGACTGCATCCACCAGGCACTTGGCCCACCGCTATGAGGACCCCCCGACCAAGAAATGTCATCATGCTTCTCCATTACTACGAGGCCAAAGAAAAGATCCTCCAAACAATGAGAGCACTACCAAAGATCAAATATCGAGGCCACACAACAGGGAAAACAATATATTTTATCTGATGTTGAATACCCCCCTGAATTCCTACGCCACTTGGACATTGCTCCTCCATCTCTCCACTGGTATTAAACTCATCCCCGAAAAGTGACAGAAAGAAAAACCCCCAGAGACGAACAAGCTAGTCAACCCAGCCAGTAATCACCAAAATCATGGGTCCAGGAAAGAAATTTCAACTCTGCCCCCCATCCTACCAATTTGTATTCCCTAGCCAATAACCAAACTGGCAAAAAAACTCTGGTCTCTAGTGGACCTAGTATTGATACTGTACAGATGTTTATATCCTACTGCCAATTTTGTCTCTGTGTATGGTGTGTCTCTGGGGGTATGATAGAAATATCCACCAAATATTGTACATCCAAGAGACCACAAGCCTCACCCTATAAATAAAGCTTGTTGAAATATGCCAAATGCCACATGTATGTTATTGTACAACTGTAAGCTTACAGGGACATATAAGAGTCTAAGGAGTTGGATGCAGTGTAGTCAGATCTTAGAGACATTAATGTTTCCAATCTAAAACCACTTGGGAAGCACAGGTCACCAAATAAGAGTTCTATGAGTATCAGAAACATCTGCACTGCACATATAGTACTACTGTATTTAGCCACTGTTTTTTCATTGATGCTTTTATTTGCCCCCCTCCACCACTAGACATTCATAGATAATCACTTTTCCCTGCCAGAGTATGGTTAAAATACGCTCCCTTAATGTCCGAGGACAAAATGAAGCTTAGCATTTACAGAAATAAAAGCGGAAGTGGTTTTCCTACGGGAAACACATTTCAACTCCACAGGCTGTTGTAAATTCGCCCTTTCCCACTTTCCTCAGCTATACTTAGATTCCAACAGCTCAAATAATAAAACAGCTGGAGTGGCTTTGAATTAAACCGCAAAGAAGAAGACCCACAGAGTAGATATCTATTACTTCATGAACCGATAGACCACACCCCAATACTTTTACTAAATATTTACTCCCAAACTCAAGGCAACTCTCATTGAAATGATCTCCTGCCCATATAAATTACTGGGTGTTATTTTCAATGTAATTCAAACCCCTGAACTTGACAGACACCCTTCTTCAACCACCACAAACCCGCAAGCCTCCCAAACTGCTACCACAATGAGACAAGTTTGTCTCAAACTAAACCTATATTATCTATTTAGGATCCACAACCCATCTACTAGAGCCTATACTTTTGTCTCACACTCCCACTGCTGTCACACTAGAATCAACTATTTTTTAGGAACAAGCTCTATGCTGAAATTTCCATATTAAGCTGAAATCCACCCAATCTCATGGTCAGACCATGCCCCGAATGAATTCGATATTTCACTATCTTCCCATTATCAGAGATCCAACAATTGGCTTCTTAATAAGATTATACTTAAAAATCCCCAACTTAGAGAATAATTAACTCAATTATGGAATTTTCCCAGCAAAATGAAGACTTTCCACAATTTGGGAGGAGCATAAAGTCACCATTAGAGGACAAATCATCACCACCCTATCCCACCTAAAAAGAGCTGAAAACTAACAGTCTCACATTTAAAATTGGAATTACAATAAGCAGAACAAGCTCACTTCCTTAAACCATGCATACCATCTCTCTGGTAAATATTATTGCTATGTAATCAACTAAAAGATATAGTAATTCATAAAGTAGACTCATTACTTTTATGGCTTTGATGATATTATTACGATAAAGGCAACAAAGCTAATGTACTCCACACAAGATCCTAACTCAGGATGGTCTAATCTGCAACACACCCCAATTATTGCAAACGCTTTTGCAATACTCCCTAGCCTTCAAACGCCATTTACAATAGAGGAATTGCAATCAGTTCTCAGTTCTTAATCCTCGGGTCCGGACAGATACACATACACACAGTAAAACCTTTTACAAATCCTGAACAACTTCTTGAACTGTTTAAAGATTTTTTTATGAGGAGCTCTTATCCCCCCTACCACGTCTCATGCACATATAGTATTAAAAGGTATGTACACTGTAAATCAATCTCAAAGTTATTAGATAACTTAGGCTTTAGATGTACTATAAAGTTTTTTTTTCTTCTAGCCCCCTCTCAAACACTACCTTTCCTCCTTCAAAGTTACTGTATTCCTCCTCCTGTCTCCTTTCATTTTTAGCTCTGCCCCCACGAAATGTGAAAATCCCTTTGCAAAGCCAATACTCCCCCCCCCCCCCATATGATTGAAAATCTATAGTGATCTCCAGAAATGGAACTCTTTGTCAATATCTTGGCTGTGCTGAATAACAACACTAAAATTAATGTTCTTCCCCAAAAACTTTACCTGTTTGAAAATCTACCATTTAAGATCCCCTAGGCTAGATAGAAGGCAGCAACATTTGGACAGGAAGATAGCCACTACTCTTCACTTTCATGGACTTTGGACATGGATTGCAGGAGACCCATAAGGAGCAGGATTGTAAGATAAGGATTATTTAATCTGTACACTTGGGCTAGTATGGGGCTAAACATTAGTTTGGGGGGGTGGACATGCCCTTTAACATCTTACTGAAATGCTGGAGGTGTAATGGTCCAACAGGTTCACTGCTACACATATTCTGGCAGTGCCAAATCATATAACCCTATTGGAAGCTAGTTCAGGATATTTTACTTAATATACTGGGTATACTTAAACAGTCCTAACCCATGCAGCTCAAAAACTGATGGTGTATATCCTCACAGCAGCTCGATATGAAATCGCAAAAGCATGGAAAAGTACCACCCCTCCTTCTAAAGAGATGTTAAATCGGATTTCAGATGTTAGCTGTATGGAATAACTTACACCGCTGATTGGGAACAAAATAGGCAAATTTGATAAAATATGGGCATGCTGGGGCAGAAATGCTAAATATTTACTGTTCAATGTTGAGTCATTGTCACTTGAGAATATATTAATAATACAAATATTACCTAGACCTGCGAATATAGGTCTAACTTTATCTTAAAGTGTTTTTTCTTCTGTTTTTACCTTGTTGTACCGCTCCTCAATTTCCATTGCTTGGTTTAAAACAATGATAAAGGATACTGTCTGACTCAGAATCTAGTAATGTCAACTTTCAGTAAATAAAACAACCTAATTCTAGGCTAGAAAAATCCCTAAAATGCATTATTGCAGTCTCAGACTTGACAAAAATATCTAAATAAGTTTTTGCTGAAAATTGAACTGTTGAGGCTTTTTAAATATGTTACGGTTTTTCACAGATTTTAACACAGTAAAGGTGAGTTAGCGATGTGTGGTGAAAATATTGACAAGCAGGAAGTGTCAGAGTTGACATTTCAACACTTTATCACTTGTTCTTGGTTCCTTTAGAATTTTACTTAGAGCGAGAAAAACTTCCCTAAATAATTATATGTTGAAATACATTTTAATTTGCTTTTTAAAATTGAATATGATGGTTAAATATTGTCTTTTCCATTAAGCTGAATGTTTATAATGAACTTTTGCTTAGATCTGTTTATTGATTAAAATAATCCTCTCTACATTCTCAGGCAATTTACATTTTAATAAACTAGGTGTGAAATACATTAGCATTGATTTCTATTATGCAAATAATAAAAAAGACAGGCACAGCAATAATTGTTTCTTTATTGTAAGAAATGCTTATTCATCGCTGCATATTGATCATTTATCTGACCTCTAAAAGAAAAATCATTTACTATAACTCTATACATGTTTAAACTAGTACTTATAGAGGCCTTCCTAAAAACAAGAACATTTTCATTCAATGGTAAAACCATTGTTTATTATATATTAAGCACAGATATTTTAAGGAAAGCAATAAAAAAGTGTAATCATTTGTAGTAACGGGAAAAAAGAAAGAAAAACACCATATCTGACAATATTAGCAATCAGTGTCTGCAAATGATCCCAACTTTAGAATTCACAAATTTAGTTTTATCATTTTGATGCATAAAGCTCATTTATTATAACATACATTTGTACTGAAATAAATTACCAACTGCCTCCCAGTTCAGGATGGGAATAGTAACATAATGTGTGTGGGCTGAGTGGGTGTTGCAACTGACACAGGTTGGGTTTTTATTTAAATTGCATTTTGTTTGATACAGGAAATGCGAAAACAGGAAAGGAAATGGGTAAAGCAGCTAATAGTATTTACTACCTCCCGTTCTTCAATCAGAGAGGATCCATCAGGGAAAGTGTTAGACTTAAGATTGCATGCCTCAGCTGCTTCCTCTAACAATACCTGAATGCATCTGCACTCCATTATATATAGCTTGCGTGCACTTAAAGCAAAGGGGAGTGCGGATGCGAATGTAAAAAATGGTATGTCCGTATTTCTTGTTAAAGGGCATCTATACCGAAAAATAGGTTATTTTAAATTGACCATAACTGGAAAATGCAATTCTACCCAACCACCACTCTATCATTTTTTTGTTGATCTGCCCCCTATTTCTTTAGATATCCAATTTAAAACTTCTTATATTTCAGTTGTCAATCAAGTTCCTTGCTCTCAAAAATATTCTTCTGTGAGTAGTTTTACTGTAACTGAAATGGTGACAGAGTTTTGACAGTTGGAATACTGTATGGTGTGTGCAGGTTTGACAGTTGGTTTGCGGTAAAAAAAAGTGGGGTCGTATGGAATTGGGAGTAGGTAAAAGTTGGAGGGCGGGATACTGCTCCTAAACAAAATGTGTGCTGGATTGAAGGCATGCAGCAACACACGCAAATCAGACTAAGTGCTACTTACATGTATCCAATTATAGATTAAGATGAGGCAAAATAATTTTTTCAGTATAGTGTCCCTTTAACATACCCTTTAACTGGGGCAGAAATGGTGCTCTAACTGGTAATCTAGCTCCACCATTCAATTTACAACCCCAATCAAACTGAGACTGCTGAAATAGCTTGCAAACTGTTATTGATCAAATGCCTGTTAAGCTGAGACTGTTAAATTGTCTGAAAAACTGGGACTGGTCAAATGGCCGGAAAAAAATAAATTTGTAAAATAAGTGGCAAACAGAATGTTGGAATGTCTGACAAAGTGAGACAGGTCAAATAACTGGCAAACTGAGACAGTTCAAATGGCTGGCAAACAGTTTGGTGCATCTGTTACAAAAATGCGACTTGTGAAATATCTGGAAAACTAAGACTTCCACTGCCTAAAAAAAGAGATTGGTTAAATGGTTGGTAAAATAAAGCTGGTTAAAAAAACTGGCAAACTGAGACAATTCAAATGGCTGGAAAGCAGACTTGTGATACATTATAGTAACATAATATTGTAGGTAGGGTAAAGACATATGCCAACTGGCAAACTAAACATTTTAAAGCAGAGACTGTTTAAATTCCTAGCAAACATTTTAGTCAGATTTCTGGTCTTTTTTATTTTTCAAGCATTTCACTAGTCTGAGACTATTGAAATGACTGGCAAAAAGACTGGTGAAAAGGTTAGCAAAATTAAACTGGTCAAATGACTGGGAAAATTGAGACTGGTAAAATCAATGGTTAGAATTCAGACTGGTGAAATTGTTTGCAAAATGAGAATTGTGAAATAGTTTGGTGCTCCAAGCAGAAAATAAGGGGAAGTCCAGAGCTGAATAATACCACAACTGCAGCGGGTACAAAACCAAGTGGCATGAATCCTTATAGAAACTTTGTCAGACAGAGATAACTGCTACCTGAAAAGTAACATTACATTTATAAACCATAATTGCGATATTAATAAAGGTGCAAAATTAATTAAAGTGTTACTGTGTCTTTTTCGCAGTTTTAAAATACTAGAAGGTATTGACCACGGTACAAAGTACAGATGCTATTGTACATTGCCAGATATATTTCTCCTTGCACACCTGTATTGGAAACTGTTGTGGTACAAGAACAGGAATCTTCAGTTCAAGCTAAATAGTTTAATAGGAACGCACACACTTGTATGTTTATAACTTCAACTTTATTGTGACATTGTATGTGAACTACATTCCGGGATGACTGCCTTTTTCAGGTGCATATAAAAACATACAGTAAATGCGCTAGTTAGCTTGCTATTGTAAATTACTGATACTGCACAGTATTGTACAATGGCAATAAAGATGAAGTATCACAACTTTGCACGTTAATAAATATGCAATTTCATACTGGTGAATATTAATAAACCGCCGACATCATTACACATTTGCCTTTACATGTCATTATTCATCTATCTATTAAACCTAATAATGAACAACTTAAATGGAAGTTTGATTTGATCTATATTACAGTCATTACCAGTGACCTTAGTTATACAGTGAAAGATTCATTATCCAACATTTGTTTTAAACTTCCATCTGTGATACTGATCACCTGTGGTGAAATTAATGATAATGCCATGAGAACTTTAAAACATTTATTTTATCCATCCTAATTTTTTGTAACATCAGCATTTGGTTTGTTACACTTTTAATTTTCATAGATGGTAAGATCCGTTCTATACATATATTTCTTATATACTGAGAAAAATAAAATACTTTATATAATTTTTAGTATGAATTGCTGAAACAAACACAATACTGAGCTGTTTTTAACACAACCTTGGGTGGGGATTAAAAACTATTTGCATTCATATAAAGAGCAAAAAATAAATGACCCCGCCCTTCCCTTTAGCTGTACCTTAAAATGATAGGTCCTCACTCCTATTTGTACAGCTGGTACTTAACTTATAGTCTAGATGTGTTCTCTGATCTGGACCTTCTTCCTCTCTGTGGTTACCAATTCTTTAAATGAGAACGACACTTTTGAAATGCATTTCCTCCCACTTGTTGGTGTATCCAATCAGATTCTTCCTTCCTCGCAAACCAGAACAGGCCGGACCTGCAAACTGCATCTGTGATTGGCTAAAAGGTAACCAATCACAGACACGGCTACCGCCAATACAGAGCGCGAGGGGAACAAAGGACTGTAAGTACAGTTCTGCTGCTTTATAAAACAAACAGTTTTGGCGGTTAGGGGTGGGCTGTGGACCGGGGTGCCCTACACTACAGAAAAAGCTTTTATAGGTAGGGAGCCAGGCAGCAAAGATAGATCCAAAGGAAAGGAGGAGGGGGGAAGGGCTCCCCTGTGCATGCCAGAATCCTCTCGGAGAACAAGTAAGCAGCAGGGACCGGATGACTCGCAGACAACTCCTACAGGTATGTTTTTTTTTTAACTCTACACAGTGTGAAACACCCCCCCACCCCCAGTAGTGGGTTAAATTTTAGCTTTGCGGGTGAATATGCCCTTTAACAGTTTTTAGTGACCCATTGGTAAATAGCATTTATTTACCCTTTAAGTAGATCAGCCCTTTAAAAGAAAAGAAGAAAAAAAAAATAACAATTTCCTTTTTTCTGTTCTAGTGAGAACAATCTCAGACATAATAGGAA
The DNA here is from genome assembly GCA_019447015.1 of Hymenochirus boettgeri. Classification (NCBI taxonomy): domain Eukaryota; kingdom Metazoa; phylum Chordata; class Amphibia; order Anura; family Pipidae; genus Hymenochirus; species Hymenochirus boettgeri. Next base: position 181,001,896 of record CM033476.1, read on the forward strand.
CCATCCATCATAACATGCGTTATACATAACTGGTACAGTGCTGAGAGAAACAATTGCGACAACTTAATCAAAGGGGAAATAACAAAGCCTTCTATGGGAACTTTGTCAATTTGCAAACCTTTAGTTTTAGAAATTACACAACAAACCGTTTTAAGGGATTTACTGTTATTCTAAAAACCCTGAGAATTGCAAGAATTTTCTTAATAATGAGGAAATAATAAAACATCTGAAATTGTAAAGATACGTAGGTGTAAATGCATAAATATAACTCCTGTGAATTATATAGATACATCATTTCTCATCCTATAATATAATCCTTAAGGTATCTGCAAAACAAAAATGGAAAAATGGGGAAACTGCTTTAAATGTAAGTAGTTCATATTAACTTATGGTTAGGTCATTGCCCAGTATTATCTACTGCAGAAACACGACAGAAGAAACCTTGCTGACTTTAGAGGAGGTTGATTACTGGGCAAGTAAGCAGCTGATGAAATCTGCCAAATATATTAGACATTTCATTGATTAAGCATTTGACCCCAATGTTTCTACCGTGAACTAAATCTCAGACCCTTTGATTAAAGGATAAGTACAGGCAAAAAACAAATAAAGTTTAAATAGAAGCTGTATCCCTAACTAACCTTTTTCTGCTTTTTTTCGTGATGTCACAAGCGCGCTCACACGGAGGGAACTTACACTGCATATTTGGAGACAGGCAGAAACGAGGTCCAGCAAGTATCGGGGGGGCGGAGCTTACCTGACGAGCACACAGTATCCAAGATGGCCAGCACTTTACAAGGGCACAGTTAGTGCTCTGGAGAGACCTTAAAAAAAGGTTAAAGCAGAAAAAGGTTAGTTAGGGATACAGCTTCTATTTAAACTTTATTTGTTTTTTGACTGTACTTATCCTTTAAGTTGCCCATACGTTATAAACCTACATTCTGATGTTTTTGTGACATAAAAAGACCTGCCTGGTTCAATCATTTCTGCAAATTGAATGGGCTAGGCAGAGAACTTTATAATGCCATTTCATGTTGTTCATGTTTCATGTGATTTGTCCAGGCATTTATTCTGAAGCCTGCCATACATGGGTCAATTGAAGTCAATTGAAAATACTAACCTTTGCATGTCCCATGCATTGCCCAGGGATATCAGGCATTCTATAAACCAGAAGGTATTGGCAGGGTGGTGTAGTTTAAACAAATCAAAATTGCAGCCACTTGATATCACAGGAACAGCAGGCTTATGTTTCTTAATGTATGGCCAGCATTAGACTTAAAGGATAACTATGGTCTCTATATAAGGGATCTCTATTTAACAGAGCTCTTTCAGACCTTTTAAACAAGCCTAGCTTCCCTGGATCTTAAAGGGTAACTCCACCCTCTTTTTTAAAAAAATGTAGGGATTTCCCACCCCCCAACCATTATATTAGATTAGGCATGCTCCAACTGTAAACATGAAAGCAGACTCCCAAATTATGGTGATGTTACAAATCACAGTACTAGCAAGAGTAACCATCCTATATACTGCTGTAACTTTGGATAGACTGAAGCTAGAAGCATTGTCCTGTCCTTTTTAATAAAGTCCATTTGTATGGAGACCGCAGTCCCCCTTTAACAACAGTACTGGGAATACTGTTAGATACAGAAGGATAAATTGGTTTCTGAAATGTTCAATAGACTGCAAGAGGACAATCTTGCTGCTATAAAGTTTGATGCCATACATTAATGGATTTTTTGAGAGCTACAGAGCTACAATATGCTTTAACAGGGGTTTATTGTTTGGTTTTTAAATACAGTATTAGATAGAATTCAATTGGATAAATTATTATTACCCGAAAATTATTAATTATTCCCTGATCTGCCTGCTACCCCAACTGCTCTTTTTCCCAGTTTATTACATGCGTTTGTAACCAAATATTTAATGATAAGTTTCATTTCCTTACTGGCAAAGATATCTTCCTTTGCCCTCTGCTCAAAGAGCTTTTTAGATTCTTGAGCATGTGCAGAGGAGGCAGCAGGGGAACCAGTAGTAAATTATTGGTTGATGTAAGTAGTCACAGCCTTGATTAACTGCAAGGAGGGAGGGGCCAACTTACTTACCAAAAAGGAGACTATAATAATCCTTAAATATCTGGTTAATAATGCAAGTAATAAAGTGCAAAATATATTAGTTAGCACATGAGAAAACATTCCCTTTAAGATCTTTTTATTGCAAGTTAAATTTCTCTTTCTAATCTCCATGTCATGTAGAAAATGGTACAGCATAGATCTTCTGTATGCCTTAAATGATACGTTACCCTGCATTTATGTATGCACAAAGAAGCAATGCCAGCAAACACAAGCTATTGCATATGTTTGTGGTTGTGCTCTTATTATAGCACAATATAATTGTCAACTATTTAGCAGTATTGTCCTTCGATTCCTACTATTACAAGACAAGCATAATATTTACAGACAGAATTATTGATCACTAGAGATGGGATCCGGGTTCGACACGAACCCAGATCCGACACGGAACCCCTTGGAAGACATTTTCGAAAATTTGTTCCGGTTTCGGATTTTCGGATCTTCGGTATTTTCCCGAGATCCCGGAATCTGGAAACGTAACGAAACTAGTGAGTTTCGGACATCTCTATTGATCACCAAAATGTCCTTTTTACAGCACTTGGTTTAAAAGGGAACTGTGGTCTCCAAATAAGTTTATTTTAAAAGAAATGTCAGGTTCCTACCTTTAAAACGAGCCACCAACCACCTCTCTATCTGCTGCACAGCCTGAAATATTAAGAAGTCACTGATCAGAAAGTTAGGGGGTGGGATGTTCTGAATCTGCGGTCAGAAATACTACTTCCTCCTCTAATCTGCAGTTGGCACATACTCAGTGCATGACTGAAGTGTAGGAGGGGTGTGGGGAGAACAGTATATCCCACAACACTGCTTTTTTAAATGCCTCCCACTTGCTGGCCCTTCCCACTAATGGGCCTTGTGTCCCCTCCCCTTGGAGACCCAACCTGGCCCCTTCCCTTGCAGCCCCCTGTGGCCCATCCCACTCACGAACTCTGTGGCCCTGCCCACTCATGGGTCCTGTGGCCCCATCCCCCACTTGCACTTCAGACCAATACCCTCCTACCCCCTACAGAAGACTGTATAAAAGCAGCCTTTATAACCGAGAAAGAATCAGACAGTTTAAAACTGCTGATTCTTTCTCTGCTAAATATGCTGCTTTTACAGTTTTCTGAAGGGGGGGGGTATTGGTCTGAGGTGCAAGTGGGCTGCAAGTGAAGGAGCCAGGATAGGTCTGCAAGGGGAAGGGCCACTGGACCCATGAGTGGGAGGGGCCACAAAACAGTGGGAGGGGCCACAGAAGGCTGCAAGGAAAAGGCTCATGGGGGTTGCAAGGGAAGGAGCCAGGAGGGGTTTGCAAGGGGAGGGGCCAAAAGACCCATGAGTGGGAGGGGCCACATGGCCCATGAGTGGGAGAGTCCACACAGCAGTGGGGTCACAGAAGGCGGCAAGGAAAAGGCTTAAGGGGGCTGCAAGGGAAGGGGCCACATGGCCCACAAGTCAGAGGGACCTCATGACCCATGAGTGCGCGGGCCACAGAGAACATGAGTGGGAGGGGCCACAGTAGGCTTCAAGGGAAAGGCCCAAGGGGGCTACAAGGAAAAGCGCCATGGTAGGTCTACAATGGGAGGGGCCATGGGGGCCCATGAGGAGGAGGAGACACAGGGAAGAGGGGCAGTCACATGGTTTCAGAGCAGGAAGCAGGAAGAGCAGGGGATCTGGTGAGGCTGCTTCCATATCACACATATAAATGGAAATATCTTAAAAACTATGTAAAATAAATAATGAAAGTAAATTGCAAAAATCCTCAGGAAAGCAATTCCTGTCAATTTACCTAAAGTCATTTTTGGACCACAGTTACCCTTTAAAAACTGTATCTTAAAATTATACAAAGCAAATACTCTAAAGTTGAGTTGAGTCTCTTTTGATACAACCCCCCCACCCTTGATTAAAAGAAAAACAACAACAAAAAAACCCCATATATATTTATTGATATATTATCAATAAATTATCATTATATTTACAATGTTTGAAGGGGATCTGAAGTCTCCAGACTCCAGAAGTCCCAACAGACAGAGCAAATTTACAAATATATAACAATCTATGTTTTAACTCTCCTTTTGCTGTGAATGCTGGTTGATTTATTTTTTATTTAAAGGGCATGTACACCCTTAACAAAAGTAAAAAATCCTTACCTTTCTCTTCTGCTCCTTATGGTTGTCCTGCAGGGCCTGATGGACATCCAGAAAAGTGAAGAGTAGGAGCCTCTCTGTGTGTAATCCTGCTACTTCCTGCTCCTCTTAGAGAAGTCTGGGATGCGCAGTGGAGCTCTCCCACCTCCCTCTCCCACCCCCACCCCCGCCCCGGATCCATCGGTGCTGCATCTTGATTTTAAAAAAGAATAAACTTCATACACTGTAGTGGACCCCTATCAAACAATCAAAAAAAAATTATTTTGTTCCTGGAAGGCTGTGAGCAATGTATGCTGACTGAAAAGCTGAACTGCAGGATAACAAGCAGCTTTGAAAGCCTTATCAGGAACTTCCACATTGGTGTGTAGATATATATAGAAATTACTCAGTGCATAGAGACAGCGAATACCGTGTCTATAGGTGCACATTCTTATAAAGTCTACATAGTCTGGTATTTGTACTGGTGTTGCAACAATATGAAAGCCTTTATTGGGGGAAAAGCTTTCACGTTAGGATTAAAAACATTACGTTTTGTTCTCCTTTAACACATACCAAGCCATTAACCAATATTTCATCAGCATTTGTAAATACTGATTTTAATTTTTACAGTTTGTAAATTCCACTAAAAATTGTCATGTTCACTTTATATTTTATTTATTTTTGAATTGGTAACAGGTTTGAAATGTATTAAGCTAAGGCCATACTGGACTAGACAGTAATTTGCACACGTCAGCGCAGACACACCAGAAACGCATGCATTCTGGAAATGGATCAGAGCGAATGCAATGTGCTCACTCGCTCTGTGATTTCTCACAATCTAACGGTATCACGCAATCGTAAGCACACGAGAAAACAGGCAAGTGTGGCCTAGCCCTTACTGCTTTTCAGCAATTCAAAATAATTTTGTGTGCGTATGTGTTGTATTTAGTTAGATCAACTGGACTTAAAGTTTAGTTTCTGGATTCCACAAGCCTATTGTGCATATTTACTGTTTAGATAAAATGTTATAGTTATACAACACCTTTACCTTAATTGGGAAATACTGTGCAGGCCACACTTGCCTGTTTTCTCATGTGCTTACAATGTGAATTTTGAAGACACATCAATATTTTGCAAATATATTAGAAAATACTAATACTGTGTGGATATCAGTGGATATCTTTTTTAAGAGGGATTGTAAAATTACTTGTCTGGGAAATTTTACAATTGCAACACAGTGTTTTAAAATAAAACAGAAGCATAATACTAGTGTGCTATATTCTAATCATATCGGTAGCCCTTATTCAAGCAAGTAAAAGTTTCTGGTTAAATCCTGTATACAGAGCCTAAGAATTGAAGATAATGGAAGGTTTGGTTAGGTTTACGCCGTGTACTTTTGAACGCAGTGTGCATCAGACATAGGAGTAACAGGGATCACCAAGGTCCTTTACAGCAGACACCTTTGAACACGAAAAGAAACAATATGTATTGTGTAATTTCAGTTATTCTGACAGAAAATCTCCACTTTATTAATAGAGATGGTTGGATTCTTCAGTGCTGAAATCTATCACAGGACCTTTTGCTATGAAACAATTTAAAGAATCCTTCTGTTTGAGATGACTTAAAGATTTCAGGAAATGTTTTCAAAGTGCTTTACGAGGAGTAGGGATCTCTGGAGAGTCAGTAGGTAAGAAAGGACAAAGCAAATTACCCAACCCCAGCACATCTCTTACTCAGTTGTTGAAGCACCAGGGTCTTCTTTTCATGAGTGTGATGTATCATGGGCCTAATTCTCTCACTAACAGAGCATGTGAAACATCTCTTTTCATGATAGAAGCCAATCCAAGAGCAGTTTCCATTGCTTTATATTCATGATTTTCTATTTTTTTCACGGCGCAAAAAGTTCTGCTGAAGCTCATCACGTGTGAAGCATTTGACATTCTTGTTTATTTTATGATCATAATGCTTTAATATCATTTCAATTACAATAAATAAAGATAAATAAATCTTTTAACATTAGGAGATTAATTGTATTTATATGATTAAAGCAGGTAAACTGGCCAATGGGAAGGGTTATTTCTGCAATATTAATAAATGAAAAGGACATGATCATCAAAAGATTGCATATCCTATGGAATAATATGTCAACTGCATAAAGATTATGGGGGGAGATCTACCCAGAGCTGCTACCGCTCCGGGCAAATCTCCCTTTCGGGATTTAATATTGCGTTAGCACACGTGGGTAAATCCCAGCTGCTCTGGGTAAACGAGGTATCTATATGAGGTATCCAGAGATTGTTCTTGCTTTTAAAAGTGTTTAATGAATGTTAATACAATCTCAACAATTCAATAGTGTTTATAGGCCTATAAGGTGTCTTCACCTTCATCAGCCATTGACAATGACCCACATGACTGTTAAAAATGTCCACAGACCATTTCATTAAACATAATATTATTATAATATTATAATAGAATTATCATATATTATAATATTAAACATATAAATAAAATCATATTAAAAATGAATAGGTTGTAAATATCTGTGGTAATAAGTTAGATCAACTAGACTTTCTGAATTCAGAACAACTTCTACAAGAACCTGTTGGCAATAAATACCCTGGAAAGGTTCCAATCAGCATATAACACTAAGGTGTTAGGGACCTCCTAAATGCAAGGTGCTACCAAAGTAGCCGCAACCACTTTTGCTGCGACCGACAGTGATTTGTCCCGGCCGACAGCTCGCCAGGACTAAGTAGGCATCATTTCTAAAACCTTCTGGAATAACTGATATGATAAAATTACAAATGTACAGGCTAAAAACAAATTCATCCTGACTTTTCACCCTTAAACTGCCATTAAAATCAAGGGCCCTATTTATAAAGGGTAATAACACGAGTTATTAACTATTGGAAGTCTTGTGTGTGTCCCTCATCAATGGTTCGTGTTTTTCTACAATATGAAGGTTGACGCACCCGGGCAGTCTTGAATGCGCTTGGCAGAGTGCAACTGAAACTATGTGCTTAAAACCATGTCAAGGTAACCCCAGTCTGGGAGGTCCTAACTTCTAACCTACTTTACTTAATTATAATTAGCAAACATTTGCATTCCTCATACTTGCGCACCGGATCTATATAGCAGGCTTTCTCACTTCTCCCCAGCCCTTTGGCTTTATATTAAAGGCACGGGACCTCCCATTAAAGGGGCGTGTTGGGAGTGCTATTACAACATGGAAGCTTGACCATACTTCCTAAAAAATGTATACAATAGAAGGACTGTGGTTGGAAGGATTTTCATTCATGTGATCACAGTAATGTATACTAAAACCATTTTGTTTATAATGTATGTGTAACGCTCCGGATCCCCTCATATTCCATCAGTCCGAACACCCCAATCTACAACCACTATCTTCGCCAATAGACAAGCCCCCATTTGCCGGGAGGCTAGATGCGCCTCACCGAACACGGTTGCCCCCTGGACTTAGAGTGCAAGGTATTCGAACTGAAGCCGGGAATACGAGAGAAGTCCGGAACGAAACTGACAGGCAAGGCACACGGAGAGATACAAAGGTCAGAGACAAAAATACACAGTACAGACAAGGAGCAGGCAAAAGCAGGGTCAGGAACAGAGCAATAGGTCAGAACCAGAAGTCAGGCCGCCAGGCACGGTACAGAGGGTTAGGCAAAAGCGTAGTCAGGAACAGAGCAGAGGTCAGGACAGGCAGATACGGATCAGAGTCAAAATAACAGGCAGGAGCACACCACGAGCAAGAATAGTAAACTAAACCGCTATATCGAGCGGGGATACTAAGGGCTGAAGGGTATAAATAATGCAGAGGGACCAATGGGGAAAGGAGGACAGAGATATGTGAAGGGGATAGGATAGTTTAAACTTAACGAGCCCTCCTCCATCCAATGGGAAAGCTGGAGGGGCAGAGGAAGTAGGAAGTGGTGAATGAACAAACTAACTGACCCTCCTCTGACCAACTGATGATTTAGAGGAGCGGAGGAGGTATGCAGCAGTGCCTGTGCGCGTCCGCACAGCACTGGAGGCAGGCTGGCCGGATGCGTGAGCACGAACGGACATGCGAGCACGAGAAGAGCTTGGACGAGTGACGTCACCGCGCACCGAGAGCCGGGACCGAGGAGAGATGCCGCGGAATCCCTGAGCAGGTAAGCCCCTTGTTACAGTATGTCAGTGAGCAGATAATATGATATACTGTAGTATGGGGCTTGGAATGTGCATTGATTATCTTCACCAGTAGGTGGGCACACTCCTTTTTTTGAGTTTGCATATAATTACCCCAGTGCTACCATAAATCCATAGACATTCCCTAAAAGATAGGTGCACTCAAGGGATAGATTAGACCGATTTATTTTGTGCTACAGGTGCATAGTGCAACAACATTTTGGTCCTGGACTAAGGGAACTTTATCAAGTTTCATGCTACAAAAATTCATGAAACTTGATAAAGGTCCTTAGTCTTTTGGCCCTTTGTGTAATGGGGGTTTCCCCTAAACACATAGTGGTAACAAACAGATGTTCCAGAATTATTTAATGCATTTATAAGACTGAATGAATACAGTAATGGTAAACCATTTCAATCTTTATCTGTAGTACAATAGTTTTATTTATATAGTACTGTATGGATTTTAGGATTAATGTATGTGGTGCTGTTATCCTTTCTTGTGATGTGGAAAATACCGTATTCATTTTTTCCCATGCTTTTTTGTCGTTTGGATAAAATGCTTTGATCTTGTTTAGAAATGAAATTTCATAGGCTTTTATTAGATGATAGACTTGTTTGATTTGAGTGAAGGGATTGCTTGTCCTCAAGGTGTAACTTCCTATGTCTGTATTACTTTGTTCTTGGTTACAGAATTGAATTTGTAAGTACACTTGTTGTTTCTAGAAAGCAAGCAAAAAATGTATTTATTTTAACTGCGTTGCAGCTATTAATACTTTGTTATATTTTAGATTTAGTCTAAATCAGTAATTTTTTTATTATTCTGTATTTATAAATCAATTTAGCAAATGGATGAGACACTTACCTACGGTAGAAGCAATATTACCTGTGAGTAATTGAGAACAAAATTACAAAAGAGCAGCAAATCTAAAGCTACATACACACGTGAGATAAAGATTATTAAAGTAGAACCAATTGATAGACAAAAGACAATTAGTCCAACAATCTTTTTATACAATTCCCCTACAGACAGGTCACTCAACAATACCCAAACAGCCTGTTGTAGTCTATGAAGAAGGGAGAGGAAGTGACAATGAGACCCTCAGGCATACGACATTGTTCAGCAATTACAATCTAGCATGAACATTAAGCAATGTCAGGGGGAGCCTCTCCACATGTTTGATTGTTGACCAAACTCTTTGGCCAACAATTTTTAACATGTATATGTAGCTTTATGACAGGATAATCAAACCACAAGGTAGGTTTAATTTACTGCACAAAGTACATCAAACAATATAGTTTAATAATTTAATATTTTAAAGATCAAGCATTTACCTGAGATTAACGGAAACCAGGGAACTAAAACAAATGTTGATTTTATTGCCAGAACACAAGGCTGAGAATGGATTTACGTTTAAAGGGACACAAAAGTGTTTTTCTAAGGCCAATTGTGGGGAAAGGTAGTGCTTAAAGGAGAACTAAAGTCCCAAGAAAACATTGTCCCAATAGAGAGAGCACATTCACAAACGAACAACAAGCTGTGTCTCATGTCTCCCTTTGCTTTGGATGCTGGGTGATTTATGAAAATAACCTGTGTGTACTAAGGGACAGCTCCCATAATTCACCTTATCTGGGAACACCCAGCTAAGTGTCCGCCGGACACTTCACAGGAAACTGCATTCTTGGTTCCTGGAAGCTGCATTCATATAAGAGCAAAAAATAAATGCCCCGCCTCTCCCTTTACTGTCTACCTTAAAATTAGAGGTCCTCACTCCTATTGTACAGCTGGTACTTAACTATAGGTCTAGATGTGTTCTTCTGATCTGGACCTTCTTCCTCTCTGTGGTTCCAATTCTTTAAATGAAACGACACTTTTGAAATGCATTTCCTCCCACTTGTTGGTGTCCAATCAGATTCTTCCTTCCTCGCAAACCGAACAGGCCGACCTGCAAACTGCTCTGTGATTGGCTAAAAGGTAACAATCACAGACACGGCTACCGCAATACGAGCGCGAGGGGAACAAGGACTGTAAGTACAGTTCTGCTGCTTTATAAAACAAACAGTTTTGGCGGTTAGGGGTGGGCTGGTGGACCGGGGTGCCCTACACTACAGAAAAAGCTTTTATAGGTAGGGAGCCAGGCAGCAAAGATAGATCCAAAGGAAAGGAGAGGGGGGGAAGGGCTCCCCTGTGCATGCCAAATCCTCTCGGAGAACAAGTAAGCAGCAGGGACCGGATGACTCGCAGACAACTCCTACAGGTATTTTTTTTTTTACTCTACACAGTGTGAAACACCCCCCACCCCCAGTAGTGGGTTAAATTTTAGCTTTGCGGGAATATGCCCTTTAACAGTTTTTAGTGACCCATTGGTAAATAGCATATTTACCCTTTAAGTATCATCACCCTTAAAAGAAAGAAGAAAAAAAAAAATAACAATTTCCTTTTTTCTGTTCTAGTGAGAACATCTCAGACATAATAGGAACCATCCATCATAACATGCGTTATACATAACTGGTACAGTGCTGAGAGAAACAATTGCGACAACTTAATCAAGGGGAAATAACAAAGCCTTCTATGGAACTTTGTCAATTTGCAAACCTTTAGTTTTAGAAATTACACAACAAACCGTTTTAAGGATTTACTGTTATTCTAAAAACCCTGAGAATTGCAAAATTTTCTTAATAGAGAATAATAAAACATCTGAAATTGTAAAGATACGTAGGTGTAAATGCATAAATATACTCCTGTGTTATATAGATACATCTTCCTCATCCTATAATTAATCCTTAAGGTATCTGCAAAACAAAATGGAAAAATGGGGAAACTGCTTTAAATGTAAGTAGTTCATATTAACTTATGGTTAGGCATTGCCCAGTATTCTTACTGCAGAAACACGACAGAAGAAACCTTGCTGACTTTAGAGGAGGTTGATTACTGGGCAAGTAGCAGCTGATGAAATCTGCCAAATATATTAGACTTTCATTGATTAGCATTTGACCCCAATGTTTCTACCGTACTAAAATCTCAGACCCTTTGATTAAAGATAAGTCAGCAGAAAAACAAATAAAGTTTAAATAGAAGCTGTATCCCTAACTAACCTTTTCTGCTTTTTTTCGTGATGTCACGACGCGCTCACACGGAGGGACTTACACTGCATATTTGGAGACAGGCAGAAACGAGGTCCAGCAAGTATCGGGGGGGCGGACTTACCTGACGAGCACACATTATCCAAATGGCCAGCACTTTACAAGGGCACAGTTAGTGCTCTGGAGAGACCTTAAAAAAAGTTAAAGCAGAAAAAGGTTAGTTAGGGATACAGCTTCTATTTAAACTTTATTTGTTTTTTGACTGTACTTATCCTTTAAGTTGCCCATACGTTATAAACCTACATTCTGATGTTTTTGTGACATAAAAAGACCTGCCTGGTTCAATCATTTCTGCAATTGAATGGGCTAGGCAGAGAACTTTATAATGCCATTTCATGTTTTTCATGTTTCATGTGTTTGTCCGCATTTATTCTGAAGCCTGCCATACATGGTCAATTGAAGTCAATTGAAAATACTAACCTTTGCATGTCCCATGCATTGCCCAGGGATATCAGGCATTCTATAAACCAGAAGGTATTGGCAGGTGTTGTAGTTTAAAACAAATCAAAATTGCAGCCACTTGATATCACAGGAACAGCAGGCTTATGTTTCTTAATGTATGCAGCATTAGACTTAAAGGATAACTATGGTCTCTATATAAGGGATCTCTATTTAACAGAGCTCTTTCAGACCTTTTAACAAGCCTAGCTTCCCTGGATCTTAAAGGGTAACTCCACCCTCTTTTTTAAAAAAATGTAGGGATTTCCCACCCCCCAACCATTATATTAATTAGGCATGCTCCAACTGTAAACATGAAAGCAGACTCCCAAATTATGGTGATGTTACAAATCACAGTACTAGCAGAGTAACCATCCTATACTGCTGAACTTTGGATAGACTGAAGCTAGAAGCATTGTCCTGTCCTTTTTTAATAAAGTCCATTTGTATGGAGACCGCAGTCCCCCTTTAACAACAGTACTGGGAATACTGTTAGATACAGAAGGATAAATTGGTTTCTGAAATGTTCAATAGACTGCAAGAGACAATCTTGCTGCTATAAAGTTTGATGCCATACATTAATGGATTTTTTGAGAGCTAAGAGCTACAATATGCTTTAACAGGGGTTTATTGTTTGGTTTTAAATACAGTATTAGATAGAATTCAATTGATAAATTATTTACCCGAAAATTATTAATTATTCCCTGATCTGCCGCTCTACCCACCCCAACTGCTCTTTTTCCCAGTTTATTACATGCGTTTGTAACCAAATATTTATGATAAGTTTCATTTCCTTACTGGCAAAGATATCTTCCTTTGCCCTCTGCTCAAAGAGCTTTTTAGATCTTGAGCATGTGCAGAGAGGCAGCAGGAACCAGTAGTAATTATTGGTTGATGTAAGTAGTCACACAGCCTGATTAACTGCAAGAGGGAGGGGCCAACTTACTTACCAAAAGGAGACTATAATAATCCTTAAATATCTGGTTTAATACAATTAATAAAGTGCAAAATATATTAGTTAGCACATGAAACCTTCCCTTTAAATCTTTTTATTGCAAGTTAAATTTCTCTTTCTAATCTCCTGTCATGTAGAAAATGGTACAGCATAGATCTTCTGTATGCCTTAAATGATCGTTACCCTGCATTTATGTATGCACAAAGAAGCAATGCCAGCAAACACAAGCTATTGCATATGTTGTGGTTGTGCTCTATTATAGCACAATAATTGTCAACTATTTAGCAGTATTGTCCTTCGATTCCACTTTACGACAAGCATAATATTTACAGACAGAATTATTGATCACTAGAGATGGATCCGGGTTCGACACAACCCATATCCGACACGGAACCCCTGGAAGACATTTTCGAAAATTTGTTCCGGTTTCGGATTTTCGGATCTTCGGTATTTTCCCGAGATCCCGGAATCTGGAAACGTAACGAAACTAGTGAGTTTCGGACATCTCTATTGATCACCAAATGTTCCTTTTTACAGCACTTGGTTTAAAAGGGAACTGTGGTCTCCAAATGTTTATTTAAAAGAAATGTCAGGTTCCTACCTTTAAAACGAGCCACCAACCACCTCTCTATCTGCTGCACAGCCTGAAATATTAAGAAGTCACTGATCAGAAAGTTAGGGGGGTGGGATGTTCTGAATCTGCGGTCAGAAATACTACTTCCTCCTCTAATCTGCAGTTGGCACATACTCAGTGCATGACTGAAGTGTAGGAGGGTGTGGGGAGAACAGTATATCCCACACACTGCTTTTTTAAATGCCTCCCACTTGCTGGCCCTTCCCACTAATGGGCCTTGTGTCCCCTCCCTTGGAGACCCAACCTGGCCCTTCCCTTGCAGCCCCCTGTGGCCCATCCCACTCACGAACTCTGTGGCCCTGCCCACTCATGGTCCTGTGGCCCCATCCCCCACTTGCACTTCAGACCAATACCCTCCTACCCCCTACAGAAGACTGTATAAGCAGCCTTTATAACCGAGAAAGAATCAGACAGTTTAAAACTGCTGATTCTTTCTCTGCTAAATATGCTGCTTTTACAGTTTTCTGAAGGGGGGGTATTGGTCTGAGGTGCAAGTGGGCTGCAAGTGAAGGACCAGGATAGGTCTGCAAGGGAAGGGCCACTGACCCATGAGTGGAGGGGCCACAAAACAGTGGGAGGGCCACAAAGGCTGCAAGGAAAAGGCTCATGGGGGTTGCAAGGAAGGAGCCAGGAGGGGTTTGCAAGGGGAGGGCCAAAAGACCCATGAGTGGGAGGGGCCACATGGCCCATGAGTGGGAGAGTCACACAGCAGTGGGGTCACAGAAGGCGCAAGGAAAAGGCTTAAGGGGGCTGCAAGGGAAGGGGCCACATGGCCCACAAGTCAGAGGGACCTCATGACCCATGAGTGCGCGGCCACAGAGAACATGAGTGGGAGGGGCCCAGTAGGCTTCAAGGGAAAGGCCCAAGGGGGCTACAAGAAAAGCGCCATGGTAGGTCTACACATGGGAGGGGCCATGGGGGCCCATGAGGAGGAGGGAACACGGAAGAGGGGCAGTCACATGGTTTCAGAGCAGGAACAGGAAGAGCAGGGGATCTGGTGAGGCTGCTTCCATATCACCATATAAATGGAAATATCTTAAAAACTATGTAAAAAAATAATGAAAGTAAATTGCAAAAATCCTCAGGAAAGCAATTCCTGTCAATTTACCTAAAGTCATTTTTGGACCACAGTTACCCTTTAAAAACTGTATCTTAAAATTATACAAAGCAAATACTCTAAAGTTGAGTTGAGTCTCTTTTGATACAACCCCCCCACCCTTGATTAAAGAAAAACAACAACAAAAAAACCCCATATATATTTATTGATATATTATCAATAATTATCATTATATTTACAATGTTTGAAGGGGATCTGAAGTCTCCAGACTCCAAAGTCCCAACAGACAGAGCAAATTTACAAATATATAACAATCTATGTTTTAACTCTCCTTTTGCTGTGAATGCTGGTTGATTTATTTTTTATTTAAAGGGCATGTACACCCTTAACAAAAGTAAAAAATCCTTACCTTTCTCTTCTGCTCCTTTGTTGGTTTCCTCAGGCCTGATGGACATCCAGAAAAGTGAAGAGTAGGAGCTCTCTGTTGTGTAATCCTGCTACTTCCTGCTCCTCTTAGAGAAGTCTGGGATGCGCAGTGGAGCTCTCCCACCTCCCTCTCCCACCCCACCCCCGCCCCGATCCATCGGTGCTGCATCTTGATTTTAAAAAAAGAATAAACTTCATACACTGTAGTGGACCCCTATCAAACAATCAAAAAAAAATTTTTTTGTTCCTGGAAGGCTGTGAGCAATGTATGCTGACTGAAAAGCTGAACTGCAGGATAACAAGCAGCTTTGAAAGCCTTATCAGGAACTTCCACATTGGTGTGTAGATATATATAGAAATTACTCAGTGCATAGAGACAGCGAATACCGTGTCTATAGGTGCACATTCTTATAAAGTCTACATAGTCTGGTATTTGTACTGGTGTTGCAACAATATGAAAGCCTTATTGGGGGAAAAGCTTTCACGTTAGGATTAAAAATTTACGTTTTGTTCTCCTTTAACACATACCAAGCCATTAACCAATATTTCATCAGCATTTGTATACTGATTTTATTTTTACAGTTTGTAAATCCACTAAAAATTGTCATGTTCACTTTATATTTTATTTATTTTTGAATTGGTAACAGGTTTGAAATGTATTAAGCTAAGGCCATACTGGACTAGACAGTAATTTGCACACGTCAGCGCAGACACACCAAAAACGCATGCATTCTGGAAATGGATCAGAGCGAATGCAATGTGCTCACTCGCTCTGTGATTTCTCACAATCTAACGGTATCGCAATCGTAAGCACACAGAAAACAGGCAAGTGTGGCCTAGCCCTTACTTGCTTTTCAGCAATTCAAAAATATTTGTGTGCGTTATGTGTTGTATTTTAGTTAGATCAACTGGACTAAAGTTTAGTTTCTGGATTCCACAAGCCTATTGTGCATATTTACTGTTTAGATAAATGTTATAGTTATACAACACCTTTACCTTAATTGGGAAATACTGTGCAGGCCCACTTGCCTGTTTTCTCATGTGCTTACAATGTGAATTTTGAAGACACAATCATATTTTGCAAATATATTAGAAATACTAATACTGTGTGGATATCAGTGGATATCTTTTTTAGAGGGATTGTAAAATTACTTGTCTGGGAAATTTACAATTGCAACACGTGTTTTAAAATAAAACAGAAGCATAATCTAGTGTGCTATATTCTAATCATATCGGTAGCCCTTATTCAAGCAAGTAAAAGTTTCTGGTAAATCCTTATACAGAGCCTAGAATTGAAGATAATGGAAGGTTTGGTTAGGTTTACGCGCGTGTACTTTGAACGCAGTGTGCATCAGAACATAGGAGTAACAGGATCACCAAGTCCTTTACAGCAGACACCTTTGAACACGAAAGAAACAATATGTATTGTGTAATTTCAGTTATTCTACAGAAAATCTCCACTTTATTAATAGAGATGGTTGGATTCTTCAGTGCTGAAATCTTACCAGGACCTTTTGCTATGAAACAATTTAAAGAATCCTTCTGTTTGAGATGACTTAAAGATTTCAGGAAATGTTTTCAAAGTGCTTTACGAGGAGTAGGGATCTCTGGAGAGTCAGTAGGTAAGAAAGGACAAAGCAAATTACCCAACCCCAGCACATCTCTTACTCAGTTGTTGAAGCACCAGGGTCTTCTTTTCATGATGTGGATGTATCATGGGCCTAATTCTCTCACTAACAGAGCATGTGAAACATCTCTTTCATGATAGAAGCCAATCCAAGAGCAGTTTCCATTGCTTTATATTCATGATTTTCTATTTTTTTCACGGCGCAAAAAGTTCTGCTGAAGCTCATCACGTGTGAAGCATTTGACATTCTTGTTTATTTTATGATCATAATGCTTTAATATCATTTCAATTACAATAAATAAAGATAAATAAATCTTTTAACATTAGGAGATTAATTGTATTTATATGATTAAAGCAGGTAAACTGGCCATGGGAAGGGTTATTTCTGCAATATTAATAAATGAAAAGGACATGATCATCAAAAGATTGCATATCCTATGGAATAATATGTCAACTGCATAAAGATTATGGGGGAGATCTACCCAGAGCTGCTACCGCTCCGGGCAAATCTCCCTTTCGGGATTTAATATTGCGTTAGCACACGTGGGTAAATCCCAGCTGCTCTGGGTAAACGAGGTATCTATATGAGGTATCCAGAGATTGTTCTTGCTTTTAAAAGTGTTTAATGAATGTTAATACAATCTCAACAATCAATAGTGTTTTATAGCCTATAAGGTGTCTCACCTTCATCAGCCATTGACAATGACCCACATGACTGTTAAAAATGTCCACAGACCATTTCATTAAACATAATATTATTATAATATTATATAGATTATCATATATTATAATATTAAACATATAAATAAAATCATATTAAATGAATAGGTTGTAAATATCTGTGGTAATAAGTTAGATCAACTAGACTTCTGAATTCAGAACAACTTCTACAAGAACCTGTTGGCAATAAATACCCTGGAAAGGTTCCAATCAGCATATAACACTAAGGTGTTAGGGACCTCCTAAATGCAAGGTGCTACCAAAGTAGCCGCAACCACTTTTGCTGCGACCGACATGATTTGTCCCGGCCGACAGCTCGCCAGGACTAAGTAGGCATCATTTCTAAAACCTTCTGGAATAACTGATATGATAAAATTACAAATGTACAGGCTAAAAACAAATTCATCCTGACTTTTCACCCTAAACTGCCATTAAAATCAAGGGCCCTATTTATAAAGGGTAATACCACGAGTTATTCTATTGGAAGTCTTGTGTGTCCCTCATCAATGGTTCGTGTTTTTCTACAATATGAGAGGTTGACGCACCCGGGCAGTCTTGAATGCGCTTGGCAGAGTGCAACTGAAACTATGTGCTTAAAACCATGTCAAGGTAACCCCAGTCTGGGAGGTCCTAACTTCTAACCTACTTTACTTAATTATAATTAGCAAACATTTGCATTCCTCTACTTGCGCACCGGATCTATTAGCAGGCTTCTCACTTCTCCCCACCCTTTGGCTTTATATTAAGGCACGGGACCCCCATTAAAGGGCGTGTTGGGAGTGCTATTACAACATGGAAGCTTGACCATACTTCCTAAAAAATGTATACAATAGAAGGACTGTGGTTGGAAGGATTTCATTCATGTGATCACAGTAATGTATACTAAAACCATTTTGTTTATAATGTATGTGTAACGCTCCGGATCCCCTCATATTCCATCAGTCCGAACACCCCAATCTACAACCACTATCTTCGCCAATAGACAACCCCCATTTGCCGGGAGGCTAGATGCGCCTCACCGAACACGTTTGCCCCCTGGACTTAGAGTGCAAGGTATTCGAACTGAAGCCGGAATACGAGAGAAGTCCGGAACGAAACTACAGGCAAGGCACACGAGAGATACAAAGGTCAGAGACAAAATACACAGTACAACAAGGAGCAGGCAAAAGCAGGGTCAGGAACAGAGCAATAGGTCAGAACCGAAGTCAGGCCGCCAGGCACGGTACAGAGGGTTAGGCAAAAGCGTAGTCAGGAACAGAGCAGAGGTCAGGACAGGCAGATACGGATCAGAGTCAAAATAACAGGCAGGAGCACACAACGAGCAAGAATAGTAAACTAAACCGCTATATCGAGCGGGGATACTAAGGGCTGAAGGGTATAAATAATGCAGAGGGACCATGGGGAAAGGAGGACAGAGATATGTGAAGGGGATAGGATAGTTTAACTTAACGAGCCCTCCTCCATCCAATGGGAAGCTGGAGGGGCAGAGGAAGTAGGAAGTGGTGAATGAACAAACTAACTGACCCTCCTCTGACCAACTGATGATTTAGAGGAGCGGAGGAGGTATGCAGCAGTGCCTGTGCGCGTCCGCACAGCACTGGAGGCAGGCTGGCGCGGATCGTGAGCACGAACGGACATGCGAGCACGAGAAGAGCTTGGCGAGTGACGTCACCGCGCACCGAGAGCCGGGACCGAGGAGAGATGCCGCGGAATCCCTGAGCAGGTAAGCCCCTTGTTACAGTATGTCAGTGAGCAGATAATATGATATACGTAGTATGGGTCTGGAATGTGCATTGATTATCTTCACCAGTAGGTGGGCACACTCCTTTTTTTGAGTTTGCATATAATTACCCCAGTGCTACCATAAATCCATAGACATCCCTAAAAGATAGGTGCACTCAAGGGATAGATTAGACCGTTTATTTTGTGCTACAGGTGCATAGTGCAAACACATTTTGGTCCTGGACTAAGGGAACTTTATCAAGTTTCATGCTACAAAAATTCATGAAACTTGATAAAGGTCCTTAGTCTTTTGGCCCTTTGTGTAATGGGGGTTTCCCCTAACACATAGTGGTAACAAACAGATGTTCCAGAATTATTTAATGCATTTATAAGACTGAATGAATACAGTAATGGTAACCATTTCAATCTTTATCTGTAGTACAATAGTTTATTTATAGTACTGTATGGATTTTAGGATTAATGTATGTGGTGCTGTTATCCTTTCTTGTGATGTGGAAATACCGTATTCATTTTTTCCCATGCTTTTTTGTCGTTTGGATAAAGCTTTGATCTTGTTTAGAAATGAAATTTCATAGGCTTTTATTAGATGATAGACTTGTTTGATTTGAGTGAAGGGATTGCTTGTCCTCAAGGTGTAACTCCTATGTCTGTATTACTTTGTTCTTGGTTACAGAATTGAATTGTAAGTACACTTGTTGTTTCTAGAAGCAAGCAAAAAATGTATTTATTTTAACTGCGTTGCAGCTATTAATACTTTGTTATATTTTAGATTAGTCTAAATCAGTAATTTTTTTATTATTCTGTATTTATAAACAATTTAGCAAATGGATGAGACACTTACTACGGTAGAAGCAATATTACCTGTGAGTAATTGAGAACAAAATTACAAAAGACAGCAAATCTAAAGCTACATACACACGTGAGATAAAGATTATTAAAGTAAACCAATTGATAGACAAAAGACATTAGTCCAACAATCTTTTTCAATTCCCCTACAGACAGGTCACTCAACAATACCCAAACAGCCTGTTGTAGTCTATGAAGAAGGGAGAGGAAGTGACAATGAGACCCTCAGGCATACGACATTGTTCAGCAATTACAATCTAGCATGACATTAGCAATGTCAGGGGGAGCCTCTCCACATGTTTGATTGTTGACCAAACTCTTTGGCCAACAATTTTTAACATGTATATGTAGCTTTATGACAGGATAATCAAACCACAAGTAGGTTTAATTTACTGCACAAAGTACATCAAACAATATAGTTTAATAATTTAATATTTAAAGATCAAGCATTTACCTGAAGATTAAAGGGAAAACACGGAAACCAGGGAACTAAAACAAATGTTGATTTTATTGCCAGAACACAAGGCTGAGAATGGATTTACGTTTAAAGGGACACAAAAGTGTTTTTCTAAGGCCAATTGTGGGGAAAGGTAGTGCTTAAAGGAGAACTAAAGTCCCAAGAAAACATTGTCCCAATAGAGAGAGCACATTCACAAACGAACAACAAGCTGTGTCTCATGTCTCCCTTTGCTTTGGATGCTGGGTGATTTATGAAAATAACCTGTGTGTACTAAGGGACAGCTCCCATAATTCACCTTATCTGGGAACACCCAGCTAAGTGTCCGCCGGACACTTCACAGGAAACTGCATTCTTGGTTCCTGGAAGCTGACAGCCAATCATGTTACAGCTCAGAGATCCCTCCCTCTGACACAGAACACAGATATCAGTGCAGATTTTGTGTAAACACATTAGAAATGCTCCTGTCCCTAACAATGATAAATTCCTATGCTTTACATACAAAAAAGAAAAGTAATCTTTGCAGTGTATGTCTTTGCTAGCATGGATGAAAGAAACAGAACATTTAACATTTCAGCATTCAGTATGGGGAATCGAACCAGCAACCTTCTATACTGTGTCTTTCTAAAAAGAAAGCTTTCTACCTCTATGCCACAATGGCTAATAAGTAATGAGCCAGTACATGTAGAGTCTTTATCTTTTGCTAGACACATAAAAGAAACAAAAAAAGGGAACATGGGGAATCAAACCTGTGTCCCAATAGTCTGATTTAGTTCCTAACCCAGCACTTTAGCAGAACACCCCACAGGTGAACTCTCAATCAATAAAAGTAAATGCAAGTAAAATCAGTTCACTATTGTGTATTGCTATTGGAAGACTGTCAGCAATTCATGTTGGTTGGTACATAAATAACAGAGCTGCTATATATAAAGATTGTACATATGTAGAAACTTCATATTTTTCTAGAAACATGGAAACAAACAAACAAAAAAACTAAACTAAACTCATGCAGTAGACCATGTTATATTGTTTCATAAGTAAACTAGGGGATTTGAACTTGTGATTTCTTGGTCTGTTTGTTCCTAAACACGCAGCATTTACATGGTGCGCCACCAGCAACTCAACTGTGATCACAGGTACATTTAGATACTTTATCTTTCACTAGAAAAAGATGCTAGAAACTCTGCACATAGACAGTGAATCCTGGGGTCAGGGGGCATGGCTCTTTGAAGCCAACATGGGCTATGAGTTGTACTGGCAACAAGATGGAAGCCTCCTTTGTTACAGAATCTATTACTTATATCTACTAAATGCAAATAACTAGAGAAGAATCTTTCAACGTGTAGGTGTTCTGGGGAGAAAAACTTTCACATTAGGATCTGAAAAACTGAAGTTTAGTTCTCCTTTAAACAAGTTTAGGTGATATAGACATGTTCCCCAGACCATATCCCAGTTCCCACAGCCATTTACAGTAAGTTACCATTGTTATTTTATCTGTATTTTATCCAAACGTTTCCAAATATTTCTCCCCATTGACTTTAATGAGTTTGTTTTCGAACTATCAAACTTATGAACTTTTACTGAAGTTTGGAAGTTCGAAAATAAACCAAACTTCAGCAATGTCGGCCATCTTTACTCTTTAATGAGTGTAATACAAACCAAACCATTCAAAACCAGAAATCTGTACACTTCCAATTTCTGCAGTAGGAGTTTCTACATGACACTTCCTCTATATCCACAATGTACTACAGTTTGTGCTGTAGCTTTGAATTTACTTTCCATTTAAGGGTTATTTCCTTTGGGTTTTTATATTCAGTTTTAGCGCCTATTTGATTTTATGCCACCTAAAAGAGCAGACTCTTGTCTCCGCTTTGCTGATGAGTTTTTGTGATTCTTTTTTACATTGCTCTGGTACAAAACATGTCACATTTCATTTTATTAAATGACGGCTTTTCAGTTTTACCATCATAAAATACAAATAAAGCAGAGCCAGGCTGTTGTTGCAATGCCTCCAGCACTATCCATTCTGAATTAGATTAAATTGAGCTAGAATAATTTCACTCTACCATTTTCATGTTTCTGTCTTTTTTTCAGATGTATCCTTGAATTCAAATTACTCCCACTTGCCTTTAGCTTTTTTGAAATATTAGGTTCCAAATATAGGTGCCCGTACTTTTTATTTTTTGTCTCTTGCTTTTTTTTTTTTTTTGCTCTACATTTCTGTTCATAGTGGCAGATAATAAAGGAATAAATAGATTAGAGAGGCTCTAAGGTCCATACTTATTAAGCTATCCTGTGCCGTGAGAGACATGCTTGCCCTGCAAATATAGTCAAGCTTGTTATAGCCAAGTCTTTTCTGTGGTCTGAAATCTTTCTTATGGAGCCACAAGGTGACTTTTATCGAAAGTGCGATTAATAAATATAGCCCGTGCTGTGTGGTGTTGTGTTAGTAACTGCATTCTGTTTAAGGGGATTTTAGGGGCATGAAATTTTAAATTAGATGTGAGCAGAAATTGCGAGGAAGTAATGTAATAAGATAATATGGTGACACCATAGAAAATTAAATTTCAGGTTTTTGCCGGATATACACAAGTGTCCTCTGTCACTATATGATATTTTTTGAAGAAATGTAGTCTAAAATGACACACGTGTATTAGAGGAGTGTATAGAGAGTAATAGTTGGTTTACCTGACTTCTAGATTTGACTGAGGGTAGGCTTTTTTGTGTACTATGCACATCTCACAAGAAAATTAAAAAAAAATTAAAGAATATCAACTGGTAAATCCAAGCAAGTATAACTCAGCTGCAGCATAATCATGTGCTAATGAGAGCTATGGCCATACATTCAGATTTTCCAACTTCTAAGATGTGGCAACTGCCTGAATCATTCATTTTGCAATAGACAATATGGTGATTAGCAATAATGATACAGTCAGGGAACCTAGACAGGTAAAGCTGTCTTTCCTTAAAACAGTACAATCGCTTTGCTAACTGAACATCAAATCAACGTAATTTTGAGGTGATATCTGTTGCTTAGCCAATATATTTTTTCAAAGGTTGAATAAAAAAAAAATATGTAATGGACTCAGAATAAAATTGATACAACCGAAATAATGAGTATTAGAATAAAGCTTTGTTCACATGCTAGATTAAACATGTTAGGAGAAATCATTAGACTATTGCTCCAAATGTGATTTATCTATTGATCCCCATACAGAAACTATTAAGAGGGGTAGCATTTGGGGAGGGGAAATTGTCATTTTTCTGACAATTATTTTACCTTTGTACAGGGTTTAATTTAAAACTGTCTTTGTGTTGTAGAATTGTTTTGCACCCTCCAGCTTCCACAAATCAGCTTAACAATATTTTAAGGGCCACTTTGAAGTGTTAAATAAAAGCCATTTTGGCCATTTTGGCTTAAAATGAACACTGGATCACATCTCTAGGTAATAGTTATATTGCTGGAAAGGTTTATCAATATAACTTCTTGCTTTCACCTGCTTGTAGCCATGTGACCAGCCCTGCCTTCATTAATAGGTCCCACTTTCAATTGTCAATTTTTTGGTTTAAGTCTGTCAGTAATTTTTTGGTTTAAGTCTGTCAGTACAGACAGCATGCTCAGACAGGGAAAGTGCAGAAGTTTGGGTGATGCCTTTCTAGCTACTGTAAGCAGAAGGTTAAATATTATAATATTATTTCTCACAAACTGTAGCCAGAGATGTGATCCAGTACTCATTTTAAAGGAAAGACTGCAGGCTTTTACTTAACCCTAACATGTTCAGAGACCACAATTGCCCTTGAAGAACTAAATGATTTACTACACGAATCATTGTAAAAAATAAATTCTTTGGCATTGATAGGATGTTTGGATAAAATGTGTTTTTTTAAAATGGTTAAGTATATTGGCAGATGCACTCATCTAAATAAATGAATAAATTATTTCTCTTTTTCTTTTTACTTTACGTTATTAGTGTATAAAATGTGTGTATATATATATATATATATATATATATATATATATATCTTTATATATATAGATATAGATAGATATACAGTATATATATATATATATATATATATGTATATATATATACTGTATATACTGTATATATATTATCTGCACACTGGCATACATTATAAACAAAGGGGTTTTAGTATACATTACTGTGATCACATGAATGAAAAGCCTTCCAACCACATCAAGGTAACCCCAGCCTAGAAGGTCCTAACTTCTAACCTTTTTAAATTTCTTTACTTCAATTACAATTAGCAAACTTCTGTATTTCTCATAGTTGCACACTGGATCAATGTAGCAGGTCCGGTGCCTTTAATATAAAGCACTGGATGGACAGCCTCTTCCCTCATTTTAAAAAGCCTGAGGGCACATAATATGATATTGTATGGGGACTAGGAATGTGCATTGATTATCTTTTCTATGTTTGTATAAATGTTTGACTAGATCAGTAGCACTTCTAAAAAATGTAGTTATAATTTAGCCTAAGGAGTGCTTCCACATCCCCTAATTTTAAAAAGGGGATATGAGAAAGCCTGTTACATTGATCCTGTGCACAACTATGAGAAATGCAAAAGTTTGCTAATTGTAATTGAAGTAAAGAAATTTAAAAAGCATAGAAGTTAGTTCCAGACTGGGGTTACCTTGACGTGGTTGGAAGGCTTTTCATTCATGTGATAAAATAAAAAAATACAAATTTAGCCCCAATTTTCACCCCTTGGTTTCACAAGGGGTGTAATAAAGCACCATAAAAACTAATAAATCTTGGAGTGCGCAGATTTTTTTGTGAAAATACACTACACAATAATTATATCATTACCTTGCCTTTTTGGAAGTCCATATTGGTCATATGTCTCTCTTTGTAGCTGTTATGTTGTTGGTGGTTTTGTCCTTTGACAAGATGAAATCTCCAGATTATTTTTGAAGAGTACTTTATTTACAAGTGACAGCAAGCAGAACTTGAGCATTTTGAGACATTTCAAACACAACTGATATTTATTTGACATATCCATGCACATTTCTACATTTCTTTGCAGACACACAATTGATTTAGTTGGCAGAAAACATGGGACTACAATGTATTTTATAAAGCACCAAACTGACAAGTTTTCTATAAAAGGCAGAAAACTGTCAATATGAATTTGAGAAGTGCAAGCTCCTTTTTCAAAACCCTCTCAGGAACAGTGATTAATGGTGTCAAACCAAAATACACGAAATTGTAGGTTATACCGTATGTTATCTGAGACTTATATTGCAGGTTGGCAATGCCAAACTTATTTTCACATGATGTCATACCAACAAATAAATATTAAAAATTACCATTAATAAGTAAAACATGAAAAATGTAACAAAGCCTGTGTGTTAAGGCTGTTTCACACAATTACAAATAGCAAAAAGATTAAAATCCCCTAATAAAACGCATATGCTTCTTGACAGTGACAAGAACTTTTGCAACCTTTTCACAGGTAATGACGTGACTTGGGAGGTTTGATTAGATCTTTTTATGAAGTAGGCCTCTGGACTTCTTGAACTTTCTCTTGTGATCTTCACCAAAGGATAAAAATCAAAGCTTATATTTTAGACCTTTAGATCTTTCTTTAGCAGAAGCTTTAAACGTTTACTCTAACAGAACAAAGCCCAGATCACCAGTAAATTACCAGTTTCTTAAAGCTTCCATCTATTGGTTTAATATTAGTTCTTCTGCTCTCAGTGACAATATCTCCAATGAAAATGCTAATTCTAACATAATATTTCTTTTAAACTTGTTTCTATTAGAAAAAAGGTTTGGAACAATACATACTATCTGCCAAAATTCTACAGTAATCTAAAATAAAGAAATTAAAATATAATATAAAAATATAAAAAAAAAAAAGGTAATAAAAAATATAAACCAAGAACTTGGGAGGGAAGTAAATTTGCTATGCAAATTTCAAAATGTATATCTATATAAGGCATAAAATAAATGTACAAAGTAAAGCACATTAATTCATATAGCTGTGTTAAAACCTCACACAAAAGAGATGATATTATGATTCATCTTTCTAAATGTTTGTTATAGGCAATGTCCAATAACAAACTTTTATATAGAATTTAAACTTATCTAGTAGCGGCTGTTTTTACGATGGCAATGGTGCTTTATGTACACGGCGAAAATGTCCCCTGCAAATTAAATTTTTGGCTGCAGCAATGATTTTTACCATGGCTGAAAAGTGAGAATGCTACCAGAAAAACTAAACTACCACAATAAAGGTTGGTTGTTGGACATTCTGATAACATAACTTTAGAATTACGGCCTTACATTGCTTACAGGACCTTTTTTAGAGTTAGCATTAATACTGGAAAATTTTGTGTTGCACATTTTTGGCACAAGACCATATTGTGACCCCTTTTATTAACCACACATTTAAACCACACTTTACCAATGAAATCCTAAACACAAAATTGTATTTAATAAACACCAGCTACTCAAGTACCACTGAGCGAATACATATAGGGCTATGTACAGAGAGCCTTTATTGCTCTCTATTGCCTCTTTTAGGCAATGCACCAAGCTTATAGTGGCTCTGTGCATTGCAAATAGGGTTTACCCATTCCAAATCTTTAACGCCAGCTATCTGTGCGGGCCAGTTTTTGCACACTGCCACAACTGCCGTTAGTTGTGACTTAAAGCCACGTTAACCCTTGGAACATTGATTAACGCGGGTTTAAGACACAAATAGACAATAATAGCACTCCGTACGTAGCCCCAATAGTCCCCTCAAAAGAACAGTCATTTGCTTATCCATACGCAAATGCTACATAACCCTCAAATGCGGCATTCGCTAACCCTCAAATTTGGCCATAACCCTCAAATGTAGCGTTCGCTAATCCTCGAATGCAGCGATAACCCTCGAATGTAGCGTTTGTTAACCCTCAAATGTACCAAAGCTGCTTTTTAGGGCTATGGAGTGCTAAAGTCGAGGGTTATCAATTAGAGAATTCGAGAATCTTCGAAGTTTCATTAATTATCAAAAATATGGATGAGAGTTTGGAAAACCCGAAAGTTTGTAGTTCTAAGAGTTCTAAAAAGTCTATAAAATATGTCTCAAACTCGCGTCCATCCCTGCTCATTACTATTTTTTTTTTACAACCCTTCCTTTTTTAATTATTTTTTAATTTATAACCAAAAAGTGCCAGTTAAACTATTATAGTTAAAATACATATTGGATATTTTTTACATATTTTTACTTTTTTTAAAGATAGTTCTTTATATATTTGTACTTTGTTATACATGACCAGGAGTGTCTGTAGGGTTTTTGCCACCTGAGCCAAACTCTGATTTCCGCCTGTATGCAGCGTGCATAGCGTGCCACCGGCGAAACAAGGTGGGCATGGCTTGTGTGTGGCCATGGCTTGTGTGTAGGTGTGCACCTAGCCATTTTGTCATTTTAAACTTGGCAACATTTATTTGTACAGTTTCTTTAAATAGACATTTATCCACACCATAATTTCAGAAGAATAAAGAATTTTGCCCAAAAGAACCTGTCACCACATCAAGGTAGACTCTTTTAATAGGGCCCTAACTTAGTCTAACCTAGCCTAACCTAACAAACTATCTAAAACTAATCTAAACATATGAAATGCCTTTTAAAAATATCTAACACATTTAGTAAAGAAAATATGAAAAAATAACATCTGCAGCAAAGTTTATGTTTGGTTGAGCAATCTACCACTCATAGAGTGAGAACAGATAGTCAAGGTCCCATACAGTGAGAACAGACAGTAAAGGTCCCATACAGTGATCACAGACAGTAAAAATCCCATACAGTGAGAACAGTCAGTAAAGGTCACATACAGTTAAAAGAGACAGTAAAGGTACCATACAGTGAGAACAGACAGTAAAGGTCCCATACAGTGAGAACATACAGTAAAGGTCCCATACAGTGAGAACAGACGGTAAAGGTCCCATACAGTGAGAACAGACAGTAAAGGTCTCATTCAGTGAGAACAGACAGTAAAGGTCCCAAACAGTGAGAACAGACATTAATGGTCCCATACAGTGAGAACAGACGGTAAAGGTCCCATACAGTGAGAACAGACAGTAAAGGTCTCATACAGTGAGAACAGACAGTAAAGGTCCCATACAGTAAGAAAAGATGGTAAAAGTCCCATACAGTGAGAACAGATGGTAAAGGTCACATACAGTGAGAACTTTGAACACAAGGGGAGCGGCACTAGGAGCTTTCAGCTTTTCATGTCCCAGGGAGTGACGTCAGATGTTGCTATGTCAGATGCCGATGTCACGTGAGGGCCATACACAGAAGTGGATTCGGCCCATACAGAGGCGCTTCCTCCTTCTCTACCCGGCGCTGCTGCACCGGTAAGTGGTTTCCCCCACCTAAAATGCTGCTTCCTCAGCCACATTGAGACAATACCGCTCTGCTGCATTGTCTTAATGTGGCTCATTAGCGAGATGGCTCTGTACATCTTATTATGATACACATGCACTTTGTTTGTATTATACAGCTTATTGGAGGGTTATATTTATTGTATTAAAGGAATATTCCTTATTTTTTTTCCCTGCTTCCCCTACATTTTTCATGTTATATTTTCCCTCTGGACTATTGCTGTCATTCCAGAGGTAGCCATCTCCTCCCCATGCTTTAAGAGCTTTACCACACACAAAAGTGGCAGCAGGGGGAAAAACAGTAAGTGGCTTTTTCTGCTGGAATGGCAGCAATACTGATCAATTCCTATGAATCCTGCAACCAACACTAAAATACTGTTAGTAGGCAAATTTCTATATTAAGGCTGGACATGCCTTTAACTGTTTAATTAATTCCTGTGCACTGGTTCATTGGGTATGAGATAATGTTGAGGTGGTAGGCTATAATTGATTTTGAATAGAAGTCTGATTTCAAAATAGATAAACCAATGAAGGGAAATAGTTGATATTTTCAGTGTTGTATATTATCATCAATAAAAATCTGGGCATTGTCCTATCTGGACATACCGATAGGTTGTATGTGTGAGATAAAGTGCTCAGATTGTCAGCTCTTCAGTGTAGGGCCAGATGTGAATGTATCAATGTAATTGTAAAGTACCATAGAAGATGTTGGTGCTAACTAAATTTTTCAACTCTGCAATCAGCAGCATTTTCGAGAAGTAATCTTTTTATCCAGAAGTGCCTATCTTTCTATTGTGCTTAACAAACAAGATACATCTTTCTAACCCCCTCCACACCTCACTACTTACCTGTAACCTTTCTGTAAATAAATCTGAAAAATTGAAAACTCATTAGTATTCATTTGGAAGGAGGACAGCAAAACCCAGGGAAAGCTAGAAACCATCAGGATTACACTTTGCTTTAGGGCCGCTAGTTATAGTATATCTTTCAGCTAGGTAGGAATTTAAAATGTTTGTACAATTAATGTAATCATTAAGGGGTTGAATTATTAGCCTTGCCCTTGTCAGAGGCACCAGTGTTTCTACTTGTTTTGCTCTTTTATACTAATAAAAAAAATGATGAGACACAGAAATGTCAATAAAATTGCATCTTTAGCAAGATCTCTAACAATATTGTAATTACATTACCAATACAACTATTTAGGCATAAAAAGTAATAAGCATTGTATTAAAAACATCTATTTGTCAGGATGTAGTGACTACACAGTTGAAAAGTATAAAATCCATTTTCCTTTAATGATAGTCAGTCATCCAAAACTCAGGTCTGTTTGGCAGATACTCTGATATACCACCTTCTGTTATCTCAGATCATGCATGGCGTCTGACATTACAGCTTCATTTAGCTTTTAAAGAATGAAACATCTGTTTAAAATCAAAATGACACTGACAGGATTTTACTATTAACAACCAAAAATATTCAGTAGCATGGCAGCAGTTAATGCACAGTTTGTTTATTTTGTGAATTTATTATGTGACATACAATTTCTCAGTTTCAGCCTTCTGCTGTATTTCTAACAATAAGCTGACTGCTAAAATTTGAAGGTAGAACAACTCATTTTGTTAATGTTCAGATGTGTCTATTGGACTTTTTTACTCTATATAAATTCTGGGGTGGCTACTTGTTACTGGAGATGGTCTAGAACTTGAACTCGAGTTTGAGTTGAACTTAGCAAGTCCGAACGGACTCGGACTTCTCAAACTATCCCGGACCCGGATTTCTCAGACTTTCCGGAATAGCTGTATTTTCGATAATTATTAGAGATGGCCGAACTTTTGAAAGTTCGGTCTGTTTTCGAACTTTCGAACTATATGGAAAATTCGAAAGTTTGAAAACGGACCCATTAAAGTCTTTAATGGAAGTCAAATAGTTCAAAAAGTTCTAATGAAATACAATTAAAATATCAATGGTAACTTAATGTAAATGGCTGTGGGACCTGGGAAATGGTCTGGGAAACATGTTCCAATATCCAGGACATTCGAAAAATCAATTTTACTCTCACTCGCGCTATTTTCAAGCTCGTTCGCGCCTAGGTACCATGTACATTTTACTCGCAGATTCAATGCTCGCGTAAAGGCTTTAATGGACACTTTACTCGTAGATTCGATGTTCGCGCCTATATACCATAGACATTTTACTCGCAGATTCGATGCTCGCGTATAGGTTTTAATGGACACTTTACTCGCGGATTCGATGCTCGCGTTCGTGCCTAGACACCATGGATATTTTACTTGTGGATTCGTTGCTCGCGTATAGGTTTTAATGGACCCTTTACTCGCGGATTCGATGGTCGCGTATAGGTATAATAGGCATTTTACTCACACATTCGAACGGTCGAACATTTGATATTTATCAAATGTAATCGAAAATTCAATAGTTAGCAAATTTACAGGCCTTTCACTAACCCTAGAATGTATAGTTTGCTAAACCTCTAATGTATCATTTGTTTTTAGTAACCCTCGAATATATGGATTGTTTTCGCTAACCCTAGAATGTATAGTTCGATAAACCTCTAATGTATCATTCGTTTTCGGTAACCCTCGAATGTATGGATTGTTTTCACTAACCCTCAAATGTAGCCTTTGATTTTTGGTAACCCTCAAAAGTATCGTTCGTTTCTGGTAACCATCAAATGTAGGGATTGGTTTCGCTAACCCCAGCATGTATCGTTCACTAACCCTCGAAAGTATTGTTTGATTTCGGTAATCCTCGAATTTATGGTTCTATTTTCGATAACCCTCGAAAGTATCATTCAGTAACACTCCAATTGGCCGTAACCCTTGAATGTAGCTTGCGCAAAACCCAGCAATTGCCTGCTCGTGTTTAAGAAGTGTTTAAAAACTTTTGGTGATAGTGACATGTTCCCCAGACCATTTCCCAGGTGCCAGAGCCATTTACAGTAAGTTACCATTGTTAGTTTAGCTGTAAATCACCCGGACTTTTCGAACTATCACTCCCCCATTGACTTTAATGGGCACGAATTCAAACTTTTGCTGAAGTTCGAAAGTTTGAAAATGGACCAAACTTTGTATATGCATACCAACAACCTGATCGGTATCGTAAATGTACGATCGTTAAACCGATCGGAGTTTAACGATCGGTTTAACAATCGTAAATTTATGATACTGATCGTAAATCTACGATAACAAAATGGTAGATTTACGATCCCCATTGAATATCATTCATGGTATTCTACGATCGAACGTTCGCTAATTAACGAACTGTATGGGTATATAGGATATTCCTTTTGTGTACAGTGCACATGTTACACTTCACTAGGGCCACTACATTTAATCAATTTTCCTTGATAATGATAGGTTTAAAAGTCTTAAATTTTACTACAAAACACATCTGTCCTTTTAAAAGAAAGGCACCACACAGGTTTATCTCGTATACTCAGATTACGGATGTTTGAAATGTTTGAAAAGTTGTATAATACAATACTAACAGACAAATCATCATATTAATGTTTTGCTTTAAAGGGCATGTCCACCCCTTATAAAAACTTTTGATATGTGGTAGGGCATGCTCCCCCAGCCCCAACCACATTAATATTATTGTTAGAAAGTCCCCTGATTCTTACTTACCTTCCCTCTTTCCTCCGCCGCACTGTACAGGCCCTCTGCTTGCAGGGAAATGCAAGCAGGGGGTGGGACCGGCAGCTGCACCCGTGATTGGCTGAGAGGCAACCAATCACGGTCGTGGAGTTCTGAAGAGCAGAAGAGAGAGGGAAGGTAAGTAAAGATTGGGGGACTTTCTAACAATAATATTAATGCGGTTAGGGCTGGGGTAGCATGCCCTACCGGATACCCAAAGGGTTTAATGTTAGGGGGAGGGAGAGAAAAACAGGAGGGAGAGGGAGGCGGGAGGGCTGCACTGAGCATGCCTCAAACCTTGACGAGGTTTGAGGCACACACTGCTCCTACACAGCAGTTTCCTGGACTTTGGAGGGGCACGGCAGGGGAACTATTTTGGGCAGAAATGTAAGGTAAGGCTTGTTTTAAACTACTTAATGTGGTCAGTAAGGGGTTAAATTTTAGTTTTAGGGGTGGACATGCCCTTTAAAGAGTGCAGGCAAATAAACCAAAACACTGATTCCACAGATGTAAGTCCTACTTTCTTTGATTTCAAGCATGGTTTTGTCATAATTCTTCATATAATGGCGCCATGTTATTTTCCTTTCACTATCCAATTCTGCATTTTACTACCAAGAGTTGAATATGATGCTGACCTTGAGTGTAAAAATCAACTTAGCTCATCATTTTTTACTTTTAAAGCAAAACTTGTCAATCCTAACCTTTTATGGGAAAAAATTACATATAAGTTGAAAATATTGCCTTATTTTTTGGAATGACAAAAAAACCCCAAAGCATTATTGGCGAGATGTCTTTCTTACCACGGCACTCTCTATATATTACCTCGGCTAAGTACTGCATTATGGAAACCCAAAAAGTAAGGAGGGCCAGTCTAACACCACCATTTAAAAGGCAAAGTAACATAAAAAATAACAGTCTGCTTTTTGCATCACTTGCCTGTCACCGTTAATGGAAACAATGCAGGCCCCACAAAGTGATGAGTTAAACCCAACTCTGGGAAGATTTGAACCCAGGACTTAGGCACTGCAAGGAAGAAGGCACTAGTGTTAACCACTTTTTTTTGGATTTAGGATTATTAATTAAAAGGAGGCAAAGTATGTTTTTTCAGTGTACATACCCTTTAACATTACAAAGTGAGTATTTTCTCTTATTTATATTTCTATTAAAAGTGTAAAAGATTTTAGAATAAAAGTGTCTCAGCGCATCATTTATTACATATGTGCTACTGTTTTGTCAGCATCTATTATCCTTTTAATCTAATAATTTATGACATTGTAAACAGGAAATACGTTTATGAAGGTCTGTATGTGCATCTCACATATATTGCACTAAATTAATTTAAAGAAGAACAAAATTTAACATTTTTAAAATCCTAACAAAGTTTTCTACCCAGAACACCTGTTGTAAGATTCTTCTCTAGTAAGTTGCATTTAGTACATGTGAGAAACAGATTCTGTAAGTAAGAAGGCTTTTATGTTGTTGCCAGTACAACTCACATCCCCTGTAGTCTTAAAAGAGCCTTGTGCGCATGTGCAGCAGCCTTCCTGGGGCAATACAAAATAGTCAGCTAATTCTACCAACTATTTTATAGATGTACTTATGTTCTTTACATATCCAGTGGTGACTCTTTTTTTGTGTGAAAAGCAAAGGAATATATCATTGTTAGAGACAGAAGTAGGGAGAAGTACCTGTTCTGTGTCAGGAGAAGGAGGATCTTTGTTCTGTTATTTGATAGGCTTCAGCTTCTAGGAAGCAAGGCTGCAGCTTCCTTTCTAAGCAGGTAGGGGTATCCAGGTATACAAAGCGATGAATCCAATGCTTTACACTTTTCCAGTCTCCACCATGCTGGATAATCAAGTCCATAAACAAGTAGTAAAGTGTAAAAGCAATATCACAGAACTATAGCTGTGTGAAACAAGAATGTATTTGACACTGAAACATGCGTGCAACATGTTTTGGACAAGAGTCCTTTCTCAAGCAACAAGTCCTTTCTTGAGAAAGGACTCCTTTCTGAAACATGTTGCACGCATGTTTCAATGTCAAATAAATTCTTGTTTCACACAGCTATAGTTCTGTGATATTGCTTTTACACTTTGCTACTTGTTTATGGGCTGCAGCTTCCTTGTTTTGATCCATTGAGAACTACAGAGCATGTGAAGTGTACTGTGTATACTTAACAGGGAATCACCCAGCTAAGGTGGATTTTGGGTCCTAGTACCTAGTTTAATATCATAAATCATCCAGCAGCCATAGCAAAGAGAGAGTGAGACACAGCTTTATGTTTGTGAATGTGCTCTGTCTAGTGGAACAATGTTGTCTGGAGACTTTGGTTCCCCTTTAAAACTTTTAACGTCTTTATACATTTAGAATGGGCCTGTTTGTTTTCTAGTATTTAATTTGACATTTATTAGGGCATTTCACAGCTCCCAAGTCCTTGCCCAACTGGGAATTTTTAAATGAAAGCTATTTTCCTGCAGTTTTTCATGGGAAGAATCTAAAAAAAACCAACAGATTTTCATCCTTCTTAAACCGAAATGGGAAGCACAGGGATAATAAAAGTTGCATTTTAATGAAAAAAAAATGCTTACGAAATGTAATAAAACTAACATATGGAAATGAATTTAGATTAGCTGCTCTAAAATTATACCCAATCTAATACATAACAGCCTTTAAAAACTCCTTTTTAAACTCATTCCTTGTTTGCAAATATTTAAAAATGAATGATTTCCTTTCTTATTACCTTGTGTTACTTATTTGAATGTATATATAAGCTTGTGTTCATGGTAATGCCAAACCTTAATTCCTTCTTACTAGTTACAGAAACAGTTGCTCCAATTCACAACAGGTTTACTGATTGAAAATCTTTAATCCCTTGCTGCTTGTGGGGGCTGTGAGGGGTATCTCAAAAGACAGCTGTGCAGCCACCACAAGCTATTCAGTAGCGGCTCTGCAGCTCTTGTTGCATGAGTATTTACCGTATATACTCAAGTGTAAGTCGATCCAAGTATAATTTATAAAAACTGATTGACTCGAGTATAAGCCGAGGGAAGAAATGAGTTGCCCTTTAAATGGACAACAGAATTCCCATACATGAATCTCATACAGTAATAGCCACATCCAGTACCAGTAACCCCCAATTCCTTGGCACCCCAGTTGTTTGGAAACTACAACTCCCAGCATGCTTTGTTGCTGGAAGTTGCAGTTTCTAAACATGTGGAGTGGTAAGGTTCAGTAAACTTTCAATTAAGCTTACCATCATTTACAATTCTCCTGAACCCCATATTGTAAATGGTCCTCTGACACCCATATAGTAAAGGGCCCTCTGAGCTAAATTAGGACTTGACCCGAGTGTAAGTCGAGGTTAGGTATTCAGACTAACTTTAAAGCCTTAAAAATTTAACTTATACTCGAGTATATATGTTAACTTCAGCTGTTCAGGATTTACTAAGTGAAGCAAAGCTGAATATCCTGCATGGTATCGACCCAGAGCAGCTGTAGCTGTGAGTATAGTATAGGTTATTATTTTTATAACCCACCCCTCACATTGATCCCTATGGGACCCAACTGTAAATAATATTGTTATAATCGGCACACTACTGCATAGTAGCGCGACGATTTTAACAAGGAAGTGGTGCCCCATGCCTGTTACTCACTGTGCAGTCCGTATGCAGCACGTCCAATCTCATGCTGAGTCATCCTCAGCCAGGAAATTCTGTGTGGAAGCAGAGGGGGCGGAGAGTGAAGTGAATATTTAATTAGTAATTCTTCCTGAAAGCGGGGAGGAAACTGGAACATCGCAATGCTGCTGCTCTGACTTGCATGAAAGGTAAAGGGGGGTTGAGGAGGGGGAAGCCAGAATGAGTTACTGTGTAGGCAAAAAGGGAGGTATATGTGAAGCTAAGAAGGGGGAGGGGTCACTGTGTTGTCTGTTTAACACAGAATGTCTGACAAAAAAAACCTCAGAAAATGATAATTGATAATGTACCCCCTACAGAAAATTATACGGATATGAGAAGACACCTCGGAGTTCCGTGCCCAGTATAGTCATAATAAATGGGCTGTACGGGAACTATATATGTTTCATTAATAGTACGCTTTAGCCCTTGGCTATCTTTTTGCTTTAGATAATATCATCGTGTTACTATTATAAGGTCCCTATGGTTATACCTGACTCGTAAGACTCCATCCCAGTTCTGGTGTATATATGTTTTTATGTGTTTATCTGTATGTCTTTATATGTCCTTATAAGTGCATGCGAATATATCTTTGATGGAAGTCCAAGGGTTTTTGTAAGGCATTTTGTGAATTATAACTCCCCTAACTAAGGTGTACTAAAAACAAAGTCAGTTAAATGATGATACGGTGCCAATATACACAAGCTGAGCATGTTGTGTAGGCACCACCCTAAAGATATATATATATATATCAACAGGGTGAGAGATCTGAACTGACATAAATTAAAGGACAACTAAAGCCACAGAACAACACTGAACCAGAAGGCAGAACACCTTGATATAAAGCCAGTAATCTGTGTCTTACCTCTCATTTTGATACGGGAGCTGGGAAACCTACCTTAATAACATATGGTTTGTGCTTTACTTCCCAGTATTCTAGTATCACACAGTTTGGTCAACGACCATTATGTTCTGCACATGCTCAGTCCTTAGCTATGGCAGAAATTGTTACAGTTGGTCACACCCATTAATAATCTCTAGCCAATCCTTTTACTGAACAGATGCAGCAAGGAAGCATGTGACTGAGGTTAGGAGGTGTGGTCTGACACTGCACATACACACAGATACTTCATCCAGTTCTTAACAGGCTTACATTTACTTTAATACAATTTACTGGAGTGGTATTTTATAGCTTATTAGTGTTTTTAGGGGGGTTGTTTTCAGATTCTAGAGTATAAAAAATTGGGTTTACTTCTCCTTTAAGGAATCTGTGTGTGGTGCCATATACCTAGGTAGAAAGTCTTGTTTTCTTGGTGCCACTATTTGGCACTATTATTCTTTGTTCTTGTTGTATTAACTTCCTGCTTCCTGCTCTGAAACTGTCAGTCAATCTGTCCTGTGTCTCCTCCTCCCCTTTGCAGCCCCCCTGGTCCCTCCCACTCATGGACCCCATGGTCCCTCCAGTTGCAGGCCCCCCATGGCCCATTATCTTACAGCCCCATGTGGCCCTGCCCACTCATGGGTGCATAAGCCCCACCCACTCACAGATGTCCAAGCCCCGCCCACACGAGGATGCGTAAGTCACACCCACTTTGGGTGTCTAAGCCCCGCCCACTCACAGGTGCCATAGGTTACTCAGACCCCCCTACAGAAAACTGCCTGAAAAGGATGTTTTCACACAGTGAAAGAGAAGGGCTGTAGATTCCCTTACCTTCTCTGTCAGGACTTCACACAGCAGAGAGGAGGGACTTCCTGTCTCCCTCACACACTGAGGGAGTCTGATGCTGTGCTCGACGGCGGCACTGTGCAGGAGAAGCCTCAGGAATGTCACATCAGCCTCCCACCCATTAACTTTCTGGTCAGTCATTTCTGTATATCTTGGGCTGTGGAGCATGTAGAGAGGTGGTTGATGGCTCATTTTAAAGGTAGGAAACTGGCTCAACTTGTTTGGAGACCACGGTTCCCCTTTAACAATAACGACCGTAAAGTACCAATAATGAATGCAAATCTGCGATAACATGATAGTAGATTTACAATCCACATAGAATACTATTGCGGTAGTTTACGGATGTCCAGAGTGACTGGTTAATTAAAGATGCCCACAGTGCCTGGTAAATACAAGACTCCCTCAGCGACTTGTCAATACAAGATGTGCACAGTGACTGGTCAATACAAGATACCCACAGTGACTAGTATAGAAGATGCCACACAGAATGGTATATATAAGATGCTCACAATGACTGGAAAATGATGCCCACAGTGACTGTTATATGATGCCCACAATGACTGGTAAATGATGCCTACAGTGATTAGTATAAGATGGCCACAGTGAGTGGTAAATGAATACTACAGTGACTAGAATATAAGACACCCCATGTGACTGGTAAATGATGATGCCCACAGTGACTGGTAAATGATACTGCTAACTGTGTCTGGTAAATGATGATGTCCACAGTTTGCATGCAATCTGGTGCGAGAAGAACATTAAAACAACAACAAAAAAAGCAGTACTAGCAGAAGCATACACTGGGCGTGGCCTTTCTTGATTTCTTCACTATATCCCTTAAATGTTTTTGTATCTTGTGCTAAAGCCCGTGAGGTACTTCCCACATATTGTACCTTGCATGTTTTACATTTATGTAAATTCACCCAGAGTATGTTGTTTTGCACTAACTACACTCCCTGTTACTATATATATTTTCTTTTGGTAAGCATGTATCATTCTCTACATGTCCACAAATTTTTCAATGTGTGTCTCCACATTTAAAGATTCCTTACATATGTAACCAGTTCCTAAGTATTTCACTCTGACTTAAAGACATGCCTGGACCTGGCTCTTCTAGCAATGAACTGGCATCCATTTCCCATAAGGTTACTTAAATGTGTTTCTTCATTTAGGATGAGTAAGTATTTGTTAATAGTTTGTGTAATTGGTTTGTAATGGGTCACAAACTTTAAGGGCAGCTTTACTGAAAAAATGCCTCATCTTAATTTTTAAATAAATATATGCAAGTAGTCTTTACTCTAAGGTGCCTTTAATCTAGTACTTGTTTTGCACAGCCTAAATATCCCCTTCCCACTTTTAACCAACATATCCTTTCATCTGACATGACTTTTTGTAAAGTCAAGCATGCTCAGGAATCACTATGAGTCAACAGAGGGAGGGGGGATTCGCCATTATGCAATTCCCACATACTATCTGTCACCATTTCAGTTACAGCTGCACACTGCAGAAGAGTTTATGATAATAAGGTATTTGATTGATAACTGAAATATACAATGCTACATATTGGATATCTAAAGTAATAGGGGACAGATCAACAACAACAAAAAAATGGTACAGAGAAGAATTATAGTTTCCAATAATGGGAAATTATTTTTGTTTTAGTATATATGCCCTTTAATTTCATTCTTGTTTTTATTGTTGTGTTCATTTGACTGTTTTACTTTACTTTTACTGCCTCATTACCTTTTAGTTCACTTTGGGTCCCTTCCAGATCCATATGAGATCATCAATGTACCATCAGAGGAGGACTATGTGTGACGTCTGCAAATTAAAGGTTTAGTGCATATACAGAATGTTCTCCTCCCACTATCCCATGAATAAATTAATTAGCATAAACTGTTTCCACTGCTCTGTGTAGGTGCTGTAATTGTACAAACGGTATCTCACTGCTTCTATACCTAATTTGTGGAAAGTACAATGCTGCCACATCTACATTTACTAAATTCAAATCAAAACTGTTGACCAAGGGAAACTTCCTATTAGTTTCTGTATATGTGATGTATTCTTGACATAATAACTTTAAAATATATGTATCTAGAACAGCAGGCTTGGTATATAATCAGTCAGGGTTAAATCCAATTGTATCTGGCGATTCACCACTGTCCTAGTATAGTGACACAAGACAAAATAGCAATGTATCACAATAACTTGTAACTCTCTAGGGGTAACAAATGGTGTTGGAAATAAAATATTTCTGTGTTTCAGAGGCCCTTTGCCTATATCAAACAGGTATACAAACAATGATGAGCTTACTTCTGAGGCTCAGGTGATTAAGCCCCAAGCCTGTCACTAGTGTATACGAACTGCAAAACGCAAATCCACATGTCATAAGGCAATGTATAACCGGTCTCCATACACTCGCCGCTTCTTGTCGGTGGTTTGGGTGCCGTGTGCCCCAAAGCCCTCACCAGGTTCCAAACAGGAAAGATATAAGAAACAGGGACTCTGCATGATCTGACTCAAGCAGCAGCCACCACAGTAGTTATAGTTTATCAAACCTGCTTTACTTTGCACACAGACATCCCCAACAGCAGATCACACCTGATGCGTTTCGGACCTAGATCGGTCCTTACTCATGGGCAAAAACTTTCGGCATGGTAAGCTCCTTAGGAGGGGTAGGGGTGGAAGAAGTTACCACCCCATACAGTGACGAGGTATGTAACCACACCCATCACGTACTTCCTCAAACAAAAGGCTAATAAACCCAGTACAATTGTAATACAATATCAAACCAAAAGAAAAGAAACATAGTAAGCACATTAGAGACAACTCAGAGCAGATTAAGTTACACATATATACACATTATCTTCCAGGGTATTTAATCTCTCCATATCGTTCTAATAGGAAAGCTAAGAGTTAGAATAATAGCTAAAAAGGGAAGAGGACAGAAAGTATATCTCATAGAGCGTTTTAAATCTATAAGTTATATATTTATTTATAAAATTCCATACAAGGCCACAATAAAAGAAAGCCAAAAAAAGCGGGATATGACATACCAAAACGGTTTCATATCCATTAGAGATATACATATGGGATAATAAGATGTATAAATATATAAAAGGGGAAAGGAAAAACCTCCCCCAATGGGAAGATAGTGTTAAGGGAACCCCTACACACATCCTCAAAATATTTTATACCAGAAATGATTCATCTATATAGCACATCACGTCGTAAGAAAGATTTAGGCCATTTGGTACTCTTGTTTCAAGGTTAAAAAATCCATTTAAATTCAGCTTTGTGCAGTAATTGTATTCTATCCTTGCGTTTATCCTGTTACACTATTTGAACTGCTTGTACCTGTAAATGCCTATCTGATCCCACATTACATAGATGAAAATGCCCAGCCACCGGACTCGGCATTGTTGGATCTAATATCTCTCAAATGCTCTCCTATATGAGATTTGAGGGACCTAGATGTACACCCCACATATTGTTTTTTGCACTTAGTACACTGTAATACATACATTACAAACTTTGTGTTGCAATTTATGTAGTCCTTAAGATTAAACTTTTTTCCAGTGGACGTACTTATATATAGAGGACCTCTATTGATGTACCTACATGTGATACACTTCTTTGCACCACACTGATTGGTACCTCTATATTTTAACCATGTGTCCTCAGCTGATTCATGGGATTTTATTAGACTGGGAGCAAACCTATCTCCAATAGATCTGGCTCTCCTTGGGACAAATTTACAGCCCCTTTCAGAATCTGGGAGCTGGTAAGTATGTTTAGGAGCATCTGGGAATTTTTTTTAACCTATTGAGGTTTTGGAGGTTAATTAGCTTAATTTGAAATTTACGTTTGAGGGGTGGACATTCCCTCAAAACACAGGGTATTTCCTCTCAATATTTAAATGTTTAAAGGGCATCTATAGTGAAAAAATCAAATTGCCCCATTGCAAAGTTAAATTCATGAACACTGTGCTACCTTACTCCCCTTTTCCCCCTCCCATATGTTACCTCCTCAAAATTTAAACACTGGCTGCCTGACAAGCTTCTCATGTGCAGTAGAAGTTAAAAGTTCAACATCCTAAAAAACACACCCATGCATGGTGGCCAATAGAAAGCAAGCTGTCCTGGAGACACGTAAGGAGAACAGTACAATTCACTGCTACAACATGATCTCTCTCTTTGTGACCCATCATCAAACAGTGAAAGCTAACAAGAAGGGGGGTAAAGTGCAGCCTTGTCTCTGCAGTCAAAGCTACCCCTCTACCCTTGCTAGTGATCTTATGTCTATGTTTGTAACAGAGCAGGGAGGAGGGAGGGACTTGAGCAGGGAAGAGGGTCACATCACAGGGATTTGATTGACAGTACAAGTAGGAGTAGAGGAATGCAATCACGTCTTCTTCTAATTTATATATCTCAGGACAGAGAGGGAAACTGAAGAAAGTTAAGACACTCCGAGGGTTGGGGTAATTATTGAGCACATGGAAAGAAAGTAAAAAAAAGTAAATTTTTCCCGCTATATGCCCTTTTAATTTTCACTGCCCTTTAAATACAGTAGGCATTACATTACTAGAATATAAGTTGTTGGAGCCATGCAGAACACCCGCAACCACTAAGGAATTGGCAAAAACACAAGTACATTTATTGTGCTAACACAACATGTTTCAGACGTCAAGGTCCTTTCTTAAGTGTGAACACACTTGAGAAAGGTTCCAGACGTCCGAAACATATTGTGTTAGCATAATAAATGCACTTGTGTTTTTGGCAATTCCTTAGTGGTTGCAGGTTTTCTGCATGGCTCCAACAACTTATATTCTAGTTTATACCCTTTAATATTACCAATTTAATAGTAACACTTATAAAAGCAATTAAGAGCAGATCTGCAAGGAGGGTAATGAAGTGAACCTGATCTTAGCATAGATTTATTCAGTGCATTTCAAAACAGTGTACCGATCTGAATCTGCCCACAAATCAATTTTAATCTAACACAATCTCCCAAATCTTATAAGTGTGTAAGAAAACTAAATCAAATAGCAGACCATTCAGGCTCTACATTTTTGTAATCTCTCAATCCAACAAGTGAATTGGTGACACACTTTGAATGATTGGTCACTTGAATCCAGTGGGTGTGAGATGCCTTCCTAGATAAGAAGGTACAGTAAGACTGGAAAAATAATTTAAAGGGTAACTCCAGCCTCAAAATAACTTTACACTTCCTGGGGTATTACCCCCCAAACCCCCCCCTTCTATAGAACTTACAGAACCATGAAGTCCCTCCTCCTCTTTCCTTGGTGCGATCTGGTTATGTAGGAAGAGGTGAAAATACCGGTGAGGGATTGTGGAAGTTGAGGTTTTGGAGCTTAATACTTCAGGAAATGTAAAATTATTTTGAAGCTGGAGTTACTCTTTAAATCTACAAATGACTCACAGAAGGCAAAAGAAAACATTAAAGGTAGAAGAAAGATATAAAGTGAGTGAAAAAATTGTTCCCTTTGAATGGGTAGACTGAATCCTGCCTGTCCCTTTTAAAGGTTCTCTAAATTAATGGCAAAAAATAATTCAACCTCCTCCACCATTACAACAAACTATGGAAAAGTTTGGCTTTGTATTTGTCAAGGTATGTAATTTATTTCAGTTATCTTAGCGACTTTTGCTACAGTGGTCCCTTAAAACCATTTACTCTGAAAAGTATAGCCACCTACCTATGTAATAAAGTGGTTCCCTAAACTGCATAAATCAATTAAATATTATATTTACTTAAATCTACATATATATATATATATATATATATAGATAGATAGATAGATAGATAGATATATAGATATAGATG
Organism: Hymenochirus boettgeri; assembly: GCA_019447015.1. Taxonomy (NCBI): domain Eukaryota; kingdom Metazoa; phylum Chordata; class Amphibia; order Anura; family Pipidae; genus Hymenochirus; species Hymenochirus boettgeri. Next base: position 181,045,652 of record CM033476.1, read on the forward strand.
AATCCATCGCACTCTGTGCAAAAATCGATGCCTGGGTGCTTCCGTAAAGGAATAGTATAGAAAAAATGAAGCCGGAGCACTCCACAGACTAAGTGAACCATTTAATAAAGTAACATGGTAGGTCTGGATGTCCTACGCATTTCAGCCCTATAACGTTTCAGCCCTATAACGTTTCAGCCCTATAACACGTTTCAGCCCTATAATATATAGGGACGTCTTCCCTATGGAGGACTGCCCGATGTTATAGGGCTGAAACGCGTAGGATATCCAGACCTACCATGTTACTTTATTAAATGGTTCACTTAGTCCATGGAGTGCTCTGGCTTCATTTTTTCTATATATATATATATATGGATATGAGGCTTGAGAAAGGGACCTAGAAAGGTACCGAAACGTTGCCTACACAGTGATGTATTAAATAAAATATTTTAATGAAGAAATCCTGAGATTGTGTTGAATCTACATACTTATCTATATGAATACACAACAGCACCCAGGTGTGAAATTAGAGGGTGGTGGAGAGAGTGCATATATACGTTTCATACAGGAAATACGGTGCACAAAAAGGACTTTTCAAAATATTTAGGAATTTATTCAAACATGGTGCAACAAAGACAACGTTTCGGTCCTATAACATAGACCTTTCTCAAGCCCTTGGCTATATATCTTTATTGTATTATTGTACAGCTATAATCTCCCTATATATACAGTATATGGCATGATGCATCACTGTGGATTCTCTTTAAGAGTATCATGTCAGGGCCAAATGGATCTCTGTCTCTCTACTCTGCCTCACCTCTAAGATTGTTTACCAAGAGAATATCAAAGAAATGACAATGCAGTCGCCTACTGCTAAAACCTGTATTAGCATTCATGCAACATGTTTTCAGCTTAAAAAAACGCCCATTGTTAGAGACAGAGAATCACTAGAAAAAACATCTCTAAGGATTAGCTCACAGTATCCATCTATAGCAGGGAATAAGATATGTTTCTAATGTTAAGGGTTAAATGTATTCTGACTGCTGACCAGATTAAATTGGTTTCCAAAGTGAATGACAAACACTCATCCCGAATAAAAGCCAGCAATTGGAGTCTTTATCCTAGTAAAGCACACTGCTAGAAATAGCAAACCAAACAAACGTTTTCTGTCTCATGTAAGCCCGGTGTTGTTGTAAAAGTAAGATATACGCATGCTGGCATTAGAGGGATTTTTAAAAAAATAAGAATGGTAAAGGAACATAGACTTTACACAATTATTTTATTTATGAGCGCATCAATTTTATGGTACTTAAAACAACTGTGGGCTCTGGCGTGCATACGTTTCAATAGATGCCAGCTTTTAAGAGGTCAAATGCAATATTGCTGGAATTTTTTTTTATTTATTCATTTTAAGACATTGTTACAAATTGTGACAAACTAACATTGCGACCTACTGTACTAATAAATCAGCTTTCAAAGAAATCTCAAGTAATACTAAAAGCAAATATAGGGAAACAATGATGTTTGCGGGAACCAATTTTTGCATGAACCTCCTTTGCTTAAAAAAGTGCCTTCTGGCTAGCCATTGGCAGCAAGATTAATGTTGTTCAAATCACTCCTAGAAGGCAGAAAGGAACAACGTGATTACCAAATTTACCTTAAAGGAAAGAGAACATCATACAGATTGGAAAACATGCCCCAGGTATAAAATGAGGTCCTCCATTGGATTTTAGTGTTTTCCAATCTCAAGAAAGATTTATGGACTTATTTTAACATGCGATACAAGGAAGTATCAAAATATATTTTTTCAGAAACTAGTACAATCTGGCTTCTAGAAAAATGAAATGGCATTTGTTACTTTTTAGCACCCTTTGTAATTCAGGAAATTTTCTATTCATTTCAGTGTAATTCAGTATTAATTTGGAATTATTTTTGATGTTTTATTACTTTCCATGCAGAAACAGTATTACAATATACTCCTTTATTTTTGTTGCAATTTGTTTGGCTTAAAAATGTTGTGCTTATTTGAATGAACAGCAGTATTAAAATCACTTATATCTAATTGCAATCATAGTCAATTATTGGTGAGTGTGTGATTCACAGATTTTGAGAGGAATGGGGCAAGACCAGAATTGTGATTTGCTTGGTGATTTGCAATTAGGTTTAGCCTTGGGATGAGGACCTAGGAGTTTAGGTCCTTACCCTAAGTACTATTAGGAGAGGAAGGGGGTTTAGGGAACATGATCAGCCCTTAAACTTTACCTTAACTAAACTAGATCCAGTTGAAAAGTTAAATCCAGTAATCCCCTTTCCTGCAGCTATCACTTAGTAAGATTTGCTGCATTGTGGGCGTAAAATATGTTAAAAATGATACCTTCAGATAGTGCAAGTGGCTGCTACTTTGGATTTAAAATCTGAGCTGTAAATATTGAGAAATCATCATTTGAAATCACAGCATTTACATGTTTCTCAAACCAGAAAATATAGTGTTGCAGACATTGCAAGAAAGTGAGTAATGGGGTGGGGGGCAATTAGAAGCACTCACTAAACATTAACAAGGAGATTCAATAAAAATTCTTATCGTTTAGAATGGTGCTAATTTTGCCCCAACCGATCAGATCTTATTTAACATTTAAAAGATAAAATCTGATTGATTGAGGCAAAATTAGCACCATCTTAAACAATAAGAACTTTTATTAAATAACCCTGTAAATGTTTCCTGACCAAACAGACACAGATAAATATGTGTGTCACCAGCAGAAAATGTTTAAATATTAACAGGGAGATTCAATAAAAGTTCTTATTGTGTAGTGTAGTTTAATCATTACCTTACATCCCAGCTCCATCTGGTTCTTCTGCTATCCCCCCCTAAAGTCCCAAAAAACGCCCACCAGGAGTACTGCAGAGTCCATATGCGCACTGCAGCCCTTCTCCCCCTCCCTTCCCCCCCTCTCCCTCCTGATTTAGATTCCCTCCCCCTAGCGTAAAAACATTTTATATAATATTCTCCCTGTCCCCCCATTCCCAACCGCTATAGTTTCAAGATCAGAAAGTGCCCCAAATATTACTTACCTTCCCTCTTTCCTCTGCCGCACTGAACTCCCGGCAGCCACGTTCGTGATTGGCTGCCGCTCAGTCAATCACAGACGCGACTGCCGGTCCCGCCCCTCTGCTTGCATTTTCTCACAAGCAGAGGGCCTGGCAGTGCGGTGGAGGAAAGAGGTAAGTAATATTTGGGGCACTTTCTGAACTTAAAACTATAGCGGTTGGGGCTGGGGAGACAGGGAGAATATTATATAGAAAAATTTTAAAAAGGGTGGTCATGCCCTTTAAAATGGAGCTAATTTTGCCCCAACCAATCAGATGTTAACTTTCAAATGTGAAATAAGATCTGATTGGTTGGGACAAAATTAGCACCATTTTAAATGATAAGAACTTTTATTGAATCTCCCTGCATGTGTCTGTGAGAAGCCCACTAATATGGTTGACTCTTGGAAGTCAAATATAATGTTCATTGGATATATTTTCTTGCACATTACTGTGATTTATTTATTAATTGATATTTTAGTTTGTTATCTTAGCAGTAAGGGCAGAAGGCCCCGTGAAGGCAAATAAACAAGCTCTATGGTACCCAAAGAACATCTTTCATAGAGCATCATTAAATACATGTCGTAACAGAGGACAAAGTCATTTAAAACACAAACAAATGATGCAGGCTAAAAATGGATAGTAACATTTCTATTAAATAGTCTGACATTTGAAACTAAGCATCAATCTATTTTTAAAGCTATGAAATAACAAAGTAATTAAAAATGTTATTTTGACAAGTCAGACCCATTTGTTTCTTTCACGAAACCTGTTATGAGTGACATTTTGTCTCATTTGGAATCATAATACCAACATTTTAATAACTTGAGGGCAGGATGGGATCTATAGCAATCATTATTTATTGTCCTATATGACTGACGGAACATGACCTTTTAAACTGATCTGAACATATTAGTTAGATCTTTCCGACAATACGCTTAAAAATCACAGTTCAATTTAGTCATGTCAGTACATTAACTCCACAAAATTACACATTCAGTTTAACAAATAGGATCACTTTAAAAACAAATGACACCTAAAAAATTAATTAAAGCTTTAGTTTCCTTAGCAACAATGAAACGGCTATTATGTAAAAGTTAATACACTGTGGTATCATCAACAAAAAAACTTTGTATACGGTCTTTCTCTACTCCAGAGCCTAATTTCAATTATATAGATGGAAAGGTTTTTATTTTCTAAAGGAAACTTGATTACGTCGGAAGGGAGATTCAATCTGATAGTTAAGTGGCAACTAATAAAAATTATTTAGTTAACATTCATCCAAAAAGGAATGAAGGACTTGACTTACCACAATAAAGGTCCTTGAACAGTAATTTGAGGGTGGTGATGAGAGAAGTTATAAAACAACAGTGCTGTGGTCAAATGCTGAAGGCCACTGTCAATGGGATTTATGACATAGCTGTATATTGGACCAATATAACTTGGTTTATCATTGTAATGTAAATTTACTTGGAAACTGGAAAATTGGAAAATCTTGATTAAGACAATTTCATGCCAGTATAGCAAATCCAAATATACTGTAAGAACATCAGTACAACCCAAAATGTTTTACGTTCATCTATTCTAACTAGAACAGCCACCGTAACTGCAAATTTATGTAATGTGCTTTGGGATAATATAATCTGAGCAGAAGAATCAAGATTTCTACTACAAATTTCTTACACAGAAGCCTTTAAGAAGTGTGTTAACCCCACCCATTACTAATTAAAAAAAAAGTTTGCCTAATTATTATTTTGTTGTAGACTGTGTATTTCTTATAAACATGTTAGGTTTGACCCTTTATAGAAATATAAATATGGTACAGTAACATATACAGTAGCAATGTATTTTTATGGAAGCATGACATTAGACAGCAGATTTGATCATCAAAAAATAAACTGGGAAATAATTATATTTAAATAATTTATTTAAATAATTTATGTATATTACACATACCATCTCCATTTTTTTCTACCCATTCCTGTTTTGTTGTTGTCAGTAGTAAGATACCATTTAAGGTTTTGCAACGTTTCCTCAGCATGCATCAAAAAAAATACCGCCCTTTTTCTTGAGTATATGTATTTGTGCTGAACTTCCCCTTTAAGTTTTGCATTTTCTTTTCTGCTAATGTTTTAAAGGGACCCTAAACCGAAAAAAATGACTTGCCTTTATCCTTTTCTATATTTTTAGCACTGTCGGGATCCCTTTTTGCCCTTATTGCTCCGTCATTAGATCTCCTCGTGTTCTGTTTAGCTCACTCCTAGTTAGTATGCATGTCTCCTCTCTCTGTGTCCACCCCCCTCCCAAAACCAAGGCACAGATAGATTGTGGAGCATGTGCAGTGGAGATGATATGTGCCTCACTACAGCCAATAGCATTCACCCAGTGATTTTGTGTTATAGTGAAAATGAAAGTAAAACTGCTTTGGAAGGTAAGCAACACTTGGAGCTGTAATTACTGCTTGAATCAAGTAAGATTTTCTTTTAGCTGTAGGAGTTTGAAGGTGTGTGTGTGGGGGGGGACTTTGTAATTGATTTCTTTAGGTACAGTGCTACATTAGGACTTACCGTATATACTCGAGTATAAACCGAGTTTTTAAGGTAAAAAAAATACCTTAAAAACCTAGCCTCGGTTTATACTCGAGTCACTGGGTAAATCTGCCTGAAAAAAAAACTTGTGTGTACCTTAATTTGAAGACCGGGAGCTGTGAGACCAGGAGCTGTGAGTCTGGAGGCTGTGAGACCAGGAGCTGTGAGTCCGGGAGCTGTGAGACCGGCAGCTGAAGAGGCAGGGCTGTAAGATGCAGACCGGGAGCTGTTACAGGCAGAGCGCGTGGGACGTGCGTAACTTACGTCCCCGCGCGCTCTGCTGACGTCATCAGCCTGGACTCTTTCAGTACCGGACCCTTCCGATGATGGAGGAGACTGCAGAAAGGCCTACCAGAGAACCGGTTCCTTCTACCAGTAAGGGTGTCAATTTAATTATGCATGGGTGTTTAGGTGGTGGGTGTGGGTCCTCACTTTACATAGGTATGGAGTAGAGCTTTACATAGGTATAGAGTACAATATCTATCTATCTATCTATCTATCTATCTATCTATCTATCTATCTATCTAATCTCTGCCATTCTATCTATCTATCTATCTATCTATCTATCTATCTATCTATCTAATCTCTGCCACTCTATCTATCTATCTATCTATCTCTCTATCTATCTAATCTCTGCTTTTTTATCTATGTATCTATCTATCTATCTATCTATCCTCTACCATTCTATCTATCTATCTATCTAATCTCTGCTATTCTATCTATCTATCTATCTATCTATCCTCTACCATTCTATCTATCTATCTATCTAATCTCTGCTATTCTATCTATCTATCTATCTATCCTCTACCATTCTATCTATCTATCTATCTATCTATCTATCTATCTAATCTCTGCTATTCTATCTATCTATCTATCCTCTACCATTCTATCTATCTATCTATCTATCTATCTATCTATCTATCTTGAATGCCACCCTCACTTGGCATTCAAGATGTTTGGAAACTACAACTCCCAGCTAATAAAGCATGCTGGGAGTTGTAGTTTCCAAACATCTTGAATGCCAAGTTTCTACCCTCGGTTTATACTCGAGTCAACAACTTTTATTAGGATTTTTAGCTGAAATTGGGTACCTCGGTTTATACTCGGGTCGGTTTATACTCGAGTATATACGGTAAGTAACACAGATCGCAGCTAACTGCAGGATTGGGTTTATCTGCACAGAAAGAGCAGATAGCAACAAAGAATGATTATTCCTTTTCCTGATTTTAATGCTGAATCAATTAGCCATGCAGTGACAGAGAAATAATCTTTACTTTTATAATGGATAGTTTCTACGTGTAATGTGCCAGGGGGAGGGGCTGGGTGACTGATAGTTCTTTACTGACCTATTTAAAAAGTAAAATTCCAAGAGAAATAAGGGTTAGGATTGTCAGAGATTAAAAAAAAGAAGCAGATTTAAGATGGGTGGTAATTAATCCTTATTACTGTGTGATAAGTTAAAAAAATAATTTGGCAGAGTTTACATGTCCTTTAATCTTTTTATATCCAAACCACAATATTAGAACAATGGCAGCATAGAGAGAGATCCCAATCTAATACTGTAGTTTTAGAAACAGTATAATTCAAAAATCAACTAAGCTTTTGGTTGATAGACCAGATAAGCAGCTTTTCCTACTAATTTGTACTGGTGGACACATCTATCTGAATTCATTAAAAGGTTTCTGTCGATTACAATGAGAATGAACGCACCAAAAACAGAGCTATCCATTTTTGAAAGTTCGGAAAAGTTCACCAATTAACTTTGAACAAAAATCTGTACCTCTATGCAAACAGGTTGTTTAGAGCTTATTAGCTTTAGCCATGATTAAGGGCTGTTTCTGTTCTTTGTGTTTAAGGAAAATAGAGAAAACAACATAATGATCCTCTTAGAACTACAGTCATTAAGGGGAAAAGCATGATAGATTTTTCTTGTCAGCCATGGATTTTAGATCTATCACAAGAACATTTTTTTCACAGCTTTCCTGACAAATATTGATCTTCTAAAGAAATAAATAATAAATAAATAAAACACATTATAGATAAGTTTTTGACAAACTTTTGTGCTGTTTGGCTTGAACGCTATAATAACTTCAATGTGAAGTTAATAGAAAAGTGGTGAAAAGCAATCAGTATACTACACACTACAGAAAAGTATGATTGAATGTCCACTCCCAAAACTAAAATTTAACCCCATGCTAACCCCACTGTGTAATGTTAATAAATCATTACCATACTACTCTGCTCCAAATTGTTCTCCTGCAGTGCTTGCCCAAAGTCTAGGAGGAGCCTGTCTTCCTTTGTAAAGGTTTCTGCTTATTCTCTTGCCTCCGGGAGGCCTGCAGACATGCGCAGGGGAGCTGATTCCTCCCTCCCTCCATCCACAACCATTGCGCTGGATTTTAAGTTTTGCATTAAACTCTTTTGCTGTAGTGTAGCCTCCCCCTCCCAGCCCCAACTGCATTGTCAGTTTGAAAAATAAATGGCAGATTACTTACTTACCAGCCTTCGATCCAGCAGCTTTCTCAATAGCCGGCAGCCGTGTCTGTGATTGGAAGTAACGTTATGGACAGAGGCCGCGGGAACGAAGACTGGTAAGTAAGTAATCTGACATTTTCTTTTTACAAATGGACAGTGCGGTTGGGGCTGGGAGGGGGGAGGCTACACTAGAGGTAAATTGGCATTTAGCCAATATTTTACTGGTATAATATAAAACCACAGATATTCAATCAACAGACTGGGTGGGATGTATCTTTTAGATGCCATGGGGAGCTAAATGATTCACTAATATTGTACATATATGTAAAGGAAATAAATAAGCTGTTATAGTTGGTAAAATAAAGACAATTTTATAAACCAAAATTCCATAATATTTGCATACGGTACTTTACACCAGACTATCTTGATTCTGGTATATTTTAGTATTTAAGGTTAAATAAAGACATACGGACATCAAGTCCAACTTACTCGATACCCACATTTTTTGCCCAACAGTTGATCCAGGGGAAGGCAAAAAAAAAAAAATTTGAAGGTCGGAAAAATTCCTTCCTGTCTCTAAGAGGCAATATCTTATCTGCCTTATCAACTTCAAAATGTAACATGAAACATTCTTTGTTTTTAGAAACTCATCCAGCTTTTTTTTTGTTTTAACTATCAAATAAACCCACCATCACAATGTCCAATAGAAGACAGTTCCATAGTTCTCATAGTGAAAAACCTTTTCCAGACTAGACTAAACTAACCAATCTTGAGGGATGTCCTTGTGTCCTTTGACTTGTTCTATTGGTGAACTATGCCTCAGACAGTTTAATGTGTAGCCTATTAATGTATTTATACATCTTAATCAAATCCCCATGCAAGCTCTCTAGTGTACATAATTGTAACGTATCCCATCAGTCTTCATATTCAAGCTCCCTCACTTCCCTTATTAATCATTAATTATTAAATTGCCCTTTTTTAAACCCTTTCCAATATGTCCTTTTTGTACACAAGATTCCAATACTGCAATGCATATCCCAAAGGAGGCCTTGCCAGTGCTTCATAAAGGGGAAGAATAATAATAATAGAATCCATACTTCTCTTTATACAAGACAATATCTTGCTGTCTCTAGATATTGCCGTCTGGCACTGTTTCTACATTAAAATTAGTTTTCTGCCAAAACTCCAAGATGCTTCACAAGAGAGATTCACTTAAAATGGAGCCATTTAAAGTATAAGCAGCACAAGGATTTGTAAGTCCAAAATGCATCACCTTCTATTTATCAACATTGAATCTCATCTGCCACAATCTAGATCTACCTGAAACGATTGCACATCATCTGTAGCTTTTAATAATCAACAACATTTCGTGTTGTCTGCAAAAACAGAGCCCTTGCTGACATAACCCACTTCCAAATCATTAATAAACAGATTAAATAGAAGTGGCCCCAAAACACAACCATGTGGCACCCCACTTAAAACTTAATCCATATTGTCAAAGCACCATTGAGTTTCAGAAGGGGCCCATAAAGTTGTGTACATTAAATTCACAGCCCTGCAACTAGAGATGGACTGGGTCGCAGATATGACCCTGGTTCTGCAGCAGATTTTATGGAATTTTCGCTTCACATGTTTCTTTGATCCGTGTTTCGAGAAATTTTTAAAAATTCTACATTTTCAAGGAATTTTCAAATTTTCAAGTAATTTTTAAATAATTTGTAGAAATGATACAGTGACTTACTGTAAATAGCTCTGGGACCTCGGAAATGGTCTGGAGAACAGACTATCAGATTCTTTCTGAAAGAATCTGTATGTAAATAATTGTTACTGTATCATTGTTACAAAATATTAGAAAAATTTCTTGAAAATTAGATAATCGAATGTGGAAGCTTGAAATACAATGCGATCATGAGGAAAGTTATTTAAGTTCTGGATATATGTACGTGTTCCCCAGGTCTCAAAGCCATTTACAATCAGTCACCATTGCTATTTTACCTTATATTTAGGCGTATTTGTGCAGATTTTTTTCTCTCATTGCATTTTGGCCACCAAGGAAAATGCTATGTCTGGTGCAAACCCTACACATTCTATTACCCCAAGAACACCATTGCCAAAGTTAAACATGGTGGTGGAGCATCATGCTGTGGGGATGTTTTTCAGCAGCAGGGACTGGGAAAATGGTCCAAGTCAGGGTAAAGATGGATGGTGCTATATACAGAGCAAAACCAGTCTGCCTGGTATTTGAGACAGGTTTGCATTCCTGTAGGACAATGACCTGAATCATACTGCTAAAGCAACACTCTAGAGGTTTAAGGGGGAAACATTTTAATGTGTTGAAATGGCCTAGTCAAAATCCCAACCTCAATCCAATTGAGAATCTGTGGTCGAATTGGAAGATTGCTGTTCACAGACGAAAACCATCCAACATGAAAGAGCTGGAGCAGTTTTGCCTTGACGAACGGAAAAAATCCTGATATAGTATAGTATTTGAGGTTGAATAAAGACATATGTCCATCCAGTCCAACCCATCTAGCAATATCCCCATTTCCTGCCTAACTGTTGATCCAGAGGAAGGCAAAAAAAACCCACCAAATTTATGAAGGGGAAAAAAATTAATTCCTGACTCCAAGTGGCAATCGGAAATTTCCCTGGATCAACTCTACTTTATGTATCAATACCAGTAACTTGCAACATTCCTTGTTTGCAGAAACTCATCCAGCTTTTTTTTTAAACTGACCAATGAACCTGTCATTACAACGTCCACTGGAAGACAGTTCCATAGCTTTACCATTCTCACAGTGAAAAACCCTTTCCGAACTTAAAGCCTAAACCTTTTTTCTTCAAGTCTCAAGGGATGTCCACACCTCTGACATGTTCTATTGGTGAACAATGCCCGGATAGTTTATTGTATGGCCCGTTAATGTATGTAATGGTGACAAGATGTAGCAAGCTCAAGCTCAAAGAGACTTATCCAAAGCGACTTGCAGCTGCATGTCCACCCCCAAAACTGAAATTGAACCCCATACTGGCCCCACTCTGTAGTGTACAAAAATCCTTACCTTACATCCCAGCTCCTTATGGTTGCCATGCTATTCACCTCCAAAGTCCAGGAAAGTGTAGTGTAGGAAGTTTTAACAAGGTCATGCGCAGGAGAGTCCGCCCCCCCCTCCCTCTCCCTCCCGTTTTCTTCTCCCTCCCCCTAGCGCAAACCTCCATGGTAATATTATAGTTATTGGTCCCCAGCCCCAATCGCCATAACAGAATTGTTAGAAAGTCCCCAAAAGTTACTTAACTTCCCTCTATCCTCCGGCGTTTTGAGCAGCCGCATCCCTGATTGGCTGCCTCTAAGCACTTTGTATCCATCCCCCCACTTGTATCTGTATGCTGTCCCACCCACTTAGATTCCACTTAGATCCTTAAAGGTAAGAAGTTAGGACCTTCCAGACTGGGGTTGCTTGGCATGTTTGGAAGGCTTTTCATTCATGTAATCACAGTAATGTATACTAAAACCCCTTTGTTTATAAAGTATGCCAGTGTGCAGATAATATGATATTGTATGGGGCCTAGGAATGTGCATTGATTATATTTTTTATGTTTATATAAATGTTTGACCAGATCAGTAGCACTTTCGCTTTAAATTAGCTATAAATATCGCTTTAGCTATAAATTAGCCTAATTGGAGTGCTTCCACAATCCTTGTATTGTATATATATATATATATATATAATATTATATATATAATAGATGTGTGTGTGTACGTGTGTGTGTGTTGTGTGTGTGTGTTTCTTAACTATGTAGTTAATCATTTATGAATTGAAAATTACCTGTATAATTGCTTGCACTTATCCCCTTGTTTGCATACTCTGTATTTTATCATGCACAGTGCTGCATACCCAAGTGGTGCTTTTTAAAATAAAACTATACATACATACTGTGCATACTTCTCCAGCAAATTGGGAACTGGTTCCACTGTCAGGCCCCATGTTGGAGAAGCTGATTAGTTCCTTTAGCTTAATGAGCACATTTGCAAGTTGAAATTGAAGAAGATCTAAAGGTTTAAATGTGCTGCACAGTCCATAATGTACTTCATGCCTGGCTGATAAAGGTCATCATCTGCTGGAGAGTATCATCATGGGATATACGTATAGACCTTGGTAATGCAATATCTTGGTAATGCTTCCATATTTTTTAGTTATGTTATTCACTTAGGAGGTGATTTTAAGACTGTTTTCTGGCATTATTTTAGCATTTGGTTTTATAATAATAATTAATATTAGGATTTTACCACAGACCCATACACATTTCCTTCTGAAATGGGACCTTTCACTAGGCCATACTAGTGCGATTTCTCACATGGTAACAATCACGCTTGTGATCAGTTGGCATGTTAGAATCACAGCACAGTGCATTTCAATGTGGATGGCCACAAAAATCCATTTCAGAGGGCATGCGATCACCATAAAGGACTATTGCACATATCGCAGCATTTCCGCCCGCCATAGTGTGGCCTTAACCTCTCCTAGTCTAAAAACCCTTCTTATCACACTGTACCGTGTTCTTTGTTCAGTAAGTAATGTTTAGTACTTTTAGAACTAATACAGGAGTATTACAGATAGAGAGAGTGTGTGTGTGTGTGTGTGTGTGTGTGTGTACGTGTGTGTGTATGGGAAAGGTAGGTTATTTCCTATTACATGTTACCAATGTAAATATACGTTTTGAACTCTCAATAACTTTTATTTAAAGTGTCATTTGTATTTTAATTAAAATCAAATGAATATTTAAACATACAGATTAATATTAATAGAAATATACACATTAATATTTAAATACTTCCTTCTAAGCTTGTTAATTGTAAAATATCGCTGTCCACCCTCCACCTGTAAAGCCCCCACACCTATTTACTAATTTCATTTACATACAAACATACATATACATACATTTTTAGTTTTTTCTTTTTTTAAATATATACAATGATCATTAAAAAAAGGTTTAAACACAAAACCATCCGCGTTTCATTTGCTATGCTTGTATTTAACAGCCGTAATTGTAATTATGCCAGATACAATATTGTTTTGGTTTATTACAATATGGTGACAGCTGTAACATTGTGTTTACGTTTCCTTTTGCCATTAGGTAGCCAGTGTGCTCAATCCCATTGTTTTTTAATGAAAACATAGTTATTTTGAACCAGAATTAATGGCAGCAGGAGACAGCATTAAGGAATTTTCTTTAAATGATTTGTCGTCTCCAGACACGTGTTTCTCAGTTTTATTGAAACCGTTTAATTACACAAGAAGCTCACTCAGCAGTGTTCATTTATAAAGAAAGTCGTGGGGAAATCACAAAGCACGCAAGGGAATATATTTCTTTTACGAAAAGAAAATGAGTATTAGGTGAAAAAATATAGTTATAATTACAACTTGAGCTGTGAAATTCTATATGTGGTAAAAAAACAATTGTAATTTTCTTTCACACTAGAGGTAGGGGCTAGGAACCCACTGCATTATCATGACAAGTCAAAAGGTCTGTATATGTCTATTTATTTTACTTTCTTTGTTATTCTACTCCAGAGATTAAAGGTTAAACAAAACTGGAAACAAATTGTACTTATTATAAACATAAATATAAATTACAAAGTTATAAGTTATATCTTTACACTAAAAACTAAAAATTAGTTTTAGACTATTTCACCAATCAATTGAAAAATTGTAGTTAAATGGCCTATATGGAGTGGATTGCCCTATTTAAGAATAAATAAGAGCAATATAAATTAAAGTACTTAAAGGGGAACTGTGGTCCAAAAATGACTTTAGGTAAATTGAGGTAAATTGATAGGAATTGCTCCCCTGAGAATTTTTGCAATTTATTTCCATTGTTTATTTTGGATAGTTTTGAAGATATTAACATTTTTGTGTGTGATATCGCAGCAGTATCACCAGGTCCCCTGCACTTCCTGCTTCCTGCTCTGAAACTGTCAGTCAACCAGGTCCCCTGCACTTCCTGCTTCCTGCTCTGAAACTGTCAGTCAAGCTGTCCTGTGTCTCCTCCTCCCCTTTGCAGCCCCCCTGGTCCCTCCCATTATGTACCCTGGAAAATCCCAATTAGCATATCACAGCCAGGTGTTGAGGGTGTGATTAGATAGTGGCTAAGAGGTGTTATAGAAACGCCCAGAGTAAGGTGTTAAAACAGCATTGTACATGGCAGACAGTGTTACCAGTCTTTGTTGACACCTATATTGAATTTACCAGTATGTGTGGGCACTTATTGTATATTAAAATTAGCTGTCTGTGGGGCACTTATATTAAATTTACCAGTCTGTATTTGAGGCACTAATGATAACTAGTCTTGGTTTGGGGCACTTATATTTGCAGTCTCAGCTTCAAACGGCAATCGGAAAGTATCCCTGGATCAACCAGAAATACAGTATATGTATTAATCCCAGTAATTTTCAATATTATATAGTATTCCTGTACCAACCAGAACTACAGTATATGTATTAATCCCAGTAATTCTCAATATTATATAGTATCCCTGTACCAACCAGAACTACAGTATATGTATTAATCCCAGTAATTCTCAATATTATATAGTATCCCTGTACCAACCAGAACTACAGTATATGTATGAATACCAGTAATTATCAATATTATATAGTATCCCTGTACCAACCAGAACTATAGTATATGTATTAATACCAGTAATTCTCAATATTTTTTAGTTTTAGAAACTTATCTAGCCCACTTTTAAAGCTATTCAGTGAATTTGCCATTACCACATCTGCTGGAAGACAGTTCCACAGTTTCACCGTTCTCACTGTAAAGAAACCTTTCCTAACCTGAAGATGAAACTTATTTTCTTCCAGTTTTAAAGGATGTACATGTGTCCCCTGATTAGAGATGTACTCGAACTCGAACCCGAGTTCGAGCCGAACTATTCGAGTTCGAACGGACTTGGACTTCTCGAACTATTCCGGACCCGGATTTTCGATATTTTCCAGACTTTCGATAATTATCAAATGTTCGAACGGTCGATATAAAAAGTGTCTATTAAACCTATACGCAAGTAAATATCGAATGCGAGAGCTCGAAAGTAGTGCAAGTGAGAGTAAAACCGAGTTTGTTTTCGAAAGTCCTGGTCAACCAGGTTATTATATGGTTATTATATGACTAGGTTATTATATGGTTATTATATGACTAGGTTATTATATGGTTATTATTAATAACCATATAATAACCTAGTCATATAATAACCATATAATAATCTAGTCATATAATAACCATATAATAACTTATTATATGGGTTTTATATGACTAGATTATTATATGGTTATTATATGACTAGTACCTAGTATTTTATCCTAGTAAAATAATAACCATATAATCACATATAATAACCTAGTAATATATTAAGCATGTAATGTATTGGCTGGATAGTGTAGTGGCTAAATGCACTGCCTTAGATGTGGAAGACCAGGGTTTGAATCCTGGCTAGGGGCAGCTATACAAATGTTTGGATTATTATAATACA
This sequence comes from Hymenochirus boettgeri, assembly GCA_019447015.1. Taxonomy (NCBI): domain Eukaryota; kingdom Metazoa; phylum Chordata; class Amphibia; order Anura; family Pipidae; genus Hymenochirus; species Hymenochirus boettgeri. The sequence goes on from CM033476.1 coordinate 181,061,308, forward strand.
CTAGTAATAAAATAACCTAGTAATATAATAACCATATAATATTATTTATAAAAATAATTAATACGTAATATAATATTACATGGTTATAATATTACTAGGTTATTATATGGTATTATAATACCCTAGTATCCCATGTCAAAGGCGGTTCCTTTACTCACTACACAATCCATCCCTCGAATCTTAGAAAGTACTGTTTGCTAAGCCTAGGAAAGACTGTATGCTAACAGGAAGGATCTTTTGTTCGTACATTCTATAATCCCGACAATTGCCCGCCTGACTTGTTTTAAGAAGTTTTGGTGACAGTGACATGTTCCCCAGACCATTTCCCAGGTGCCACAGCCATTTACAGTAAATTACCACAGTTAGTTTTACTGTAATTCACTTGGACTTTTCGAACTATCTCTCCCCCATAGACTTGAATGGGTCCGAATTCGATCTTTCCAACTTTCTCTGAAGTTCGAAAGTTCGAAAACGGACCGAACTTTATATAGTTCGGCAATCTCTACCCCTGTTATGACCTTTTAGTGAACAATGCACCAGAGAGTTTGTTATATGGCCTATGAATATATTTGTATATATATCCCTGCTCAAACGTCGCTTTTCCAATGAAAACAGCCCTAACTGATCTGCCTGCATGCATAGTCAAGCCCCTCCATTCCAATTATTATTTTAGCTGCCCTTCTCTGAACTGCTTCCATTTGCAGGATGTCCCTTGTGTGTGTGGGATGCCAAAATTGCACCGTATATTCCAAATGAGGCCTTACCAGTGCCTTGTAAAGAGGGAGAATAATATTTTTTTCTCTTGAATCTATTCCCCTCTTTATACAAGAAAATATCTTTCTAGCTCTAGCTATTGCTACCTGGCATTGTTTGCTACAGCTAAGTCTGTTATCTACCAGAACCCCCAAATATTTTTCCATTAGAGATTTACTTAGCACAGTTATTTATGGTGTAGGTGGCACCAGGATTGTTAAACCCCAAATGTATCACCTTACATTTATCAACACTGAATCTCATCTGCCATTCTGCTGCCCAATTTGATAATCATCAATCGTAAGTTTGGGAAACTTTTATTTACCAGTCTCAGTTTGGGGAACTTATATGACCAATCTTTGTTTTGCACATATGTTACCACCCTCCATGTGGCATACATATGCCAGCCCTCAAGTTCCCCTGCGCACTTTTAACCTGTGTGTCAAACCTAATTTCTTTAGAGCCTGATCAGGAACTCACAACTTTAATGAAACATTACTTCTAAATATCAGTCTGTCTATCACCACAGTTCTTAACAAGACACTGATGCTCCATATATTAGCACCAGCTTGATTATTAATTGCAAGACACTGGAAAAATTGTTTTTGCTTCCAAAGAAAAAATTAATGCAAACCGTAAATTTCACAGTTACTCCAAGATACCTGAAAGCTCAGAATAATGATAACAAATTACAGTGTGATAAAATAAATGGTATTGTTTGGTACAAACCCATTATCATATATCTCAAATATAATTGTGAATATGCAAACTATGCAAGGTTCCTCATAACTTCAAAACTAATTTATTGCTCATTATCTTTTTTCATTTATTGACCTCTTTTTGCCGTTCATTATTTGATGAGGAGCACTTTAGGACAGGAAGTTCCTCTAGGACTGCATTCGTGTCATGGACATATACACCAATGATCATTTTCTAACAACAGTCTTGTTTCTACACTTAATGGTTTTGAGCAGTCAGGTTTAGTGCTGCAAGATCACTGGTTCCACTTGTAGGAATATAGGTATCTTGGGTTTAGTGTGTCTGGGCACTGTGTCCCTTAGTGTGATCGATAATATATATATATACTTAAAATGTGTCCAATATCAGTTGAAAATCGTGATACATCAATAATAGAAAACCATATATTAAATGATTAAAACTCAATAATAAAAGCACTTACACCACAGTCTGAGAATTGGCCAATTTAAGTATAAACTTTGAATTTGGCTTGAAGGGCTGCATTTTGGAAGGGAATATATGTGTTTGCTGGAGATTTTAAAACTCAATAATGGGAATGATGAGTTTGTAGTGAACGCTTGTTTGGGACAAAAAAAAACTTTAGTGTGTACCCAGACCAAAGTGGTGCTAATTTTGATCCAATCAATCAGTAAGCTAACATCTGATTGGTTAGAGCAAAATTAGCACCATTTTCAATGATAAGAACTTTGATTGAATCTCCCTGTTTTTTGACTTTAGTTACCCTTTAAGTATGGCTGCCACAGTAATGGATAAGTAGATCAGTAGGTGTGTGTACCTGTGTCGGGTTGGGGGTTAAAAAAACAAACTTTTTTGATGATTGTTCAAAATATGTTTTTTTACTTTAGTTACCCTTTAGGTATGGCTGCAACATTAATGGAGGGGTAGGTCAGTAGGTGTATGTAACTGTGCCACATGGGGGTTAAAAAAACAAACCTTTTTTATTATTAATCAAAATTAATTTTTTTGACTTTAGTTACCCTTTAACTGTAGCTGCCACAGTAATGGATAAGTAAATCAGTAGGTGTGTGTACCTGGGCCTGGTTGAGGGGGTATGTCTTTTTTTTGTGTTTACAACCATAAAACTATCTTTTATTGAGGACAAATCTAAATTAGTTTTTTTTTTACTTTAGTTACCCTTTAAATATGGCTTCCATGGGAATGGAAGGTAGGTCAGTAGGTGGCTGTACCTGGGTCTGTGTGGGGGATTGGGGGTATCACCATTTGTATTTATGACCATGAAAAAAACTGCTAGAAGAAAGAACACTTCTCCTATATGCCCTGCACGTCTGTACCGGATTTCATGTCTCTAGCTCAAAAACTGTGGGAGGAGATACAGTCCAAAAAAGCGGAAGAATAAAAGGAAGAAGAAAAAGAAGAAGATATTTTCAAGCCAAATTAATGAGGTAATATTAAAACTCTTAAACCAAGTGTGTGGAGTGGTAACAGGAATGTTGTGAGGTGCACTCCCCAATCTCTGTGCCATAAGCGGTAATAATAGTATATGCTTAGTTTGTGAAAGGGAGGCACACTCAAAAGTGCTTGACAGTATAAATAATTTATTAAGGGCTAGGCCACATTGCTGCGTTTTTTTTGCATTTGCGTTTGCACTTGCGATTGCGCTTGTGTTTTTAAAAAAACATTGAAAACGCGGCAACGCAAAAAAAACGCGCGTTTTGCGGTGCGATTGCGATTGCATTTTGCGTTCTGCATTTTTAATCTCAATCGCATGCGATTTCCTATACTTATTGAAGAAATCGCAAGCGCAAATGCAACAAAATCGCACATGAAATTGCATGCGATTGCGATTGCATTTGCGTTTGCGTTGCAGTGTGGCCTAGCCCTAAAAGTGCTGAAAAAAACCAGGTACACACAAGGTTTGCTTTTTTTTTACCCCCTTTTTTCAGCACCTAATAAACTATTTATGCTGTCAAGCACTTTTGAGTGTGCCTCCCTTTCACAAAATAAGCATATTATTTTAAAACACATAGAATCATATAAAGTGCATTTGTGATGCAGAAATTAGGCTGTTTCCTTCAGCTTCCTCAGGAGTATTTATTATAATCATCATCATTATCATCTTATTCAAGAAATGTAAGAAGCACTGGTTTCTGACCACCCATATTTTTTTCCCTTGGTCAACAAATTAACTTAATAACATAAGGGGCCAAAACCATACTGTAAATATAGGCTAAGTGATTTTTTTATTATGATATTTAGCAGGTGCAGGACTCTGTCACGCTTGTGCCTAGTGCTGGGTCTTCGGAGGGAAAGGGTGTGAAGCACATTGTTTTGGACTGGGCCCTCTGCCTATGGCACAATCATGTGGAACTTCCACCTTACTCTTCTGGTGTGGTAATGAATGGCCAACTTGAATGGAAAGTCCTTTGTCACACCTCCCTCCCCTCCCCAGTGTCATGTTATATACATGATCAGTTGACTGTATCCAAGCCCTAAGCTAGGTATACACAGTACCAATAAAGCCCTGAGTGTGTAGCAACTTTCCTGAATGAGCGCACAGCCACCGAGCGTTCGAGACGGCTGAGCAGTTGTTCGGGAAATACCGAAAATTTCCCTGTAGGGAATATGCTTGGGAAGGTTCTCATTCATCCAGGTCATGGTATATCTGTTGTATTCAATTAGATCAACTGGACTTGAAGTTTAGTTCTTGAAGACATTTTGCTAGTCAGGATTTTCTAAAATAGTCCTGCAAGTCCGGAAAATCATACTAGTTCGTCTGAACTCTTAAAGTTTGACTCGAACTCGGGTTCAAGTTCTAGTCCATCCCTAATGATTAGCTGTTTAAAAAGGACTGATCGCGGTATCAAGCATGCAGATTTATAGTAAGGGCTAGGCCACACTGATGCATTTTTATTCGATCATGCTTTTAAAAGCACTCACTTGCGTGGCCCAATTTATGTGGCCACACTAGTGTGAGACTGTGCGCTGCGCATGTGATCCGTTAATCCGAGCGCATTTTTTTTGCACAATCAAAAGCTCCGATGGTGAAACATTGGGTGATTGCAATCACGCTCACACTACAATCTGTCTCACGCATTGTGCATGCAATCGTATGTGTGTTGCAGTGTAATCTCACTCTTACACCACTACTTGGGACTGCACAAATAGATAACAGTGTAGTAAGTCTTGGAGACTGTACAGTCACCGGGGGCCACAAACAACGGCCAGAAGGACCGGATTCAGCCTGCAGGCCTTGAGTTTGACATGTGTGAACTAAAGGCACAGATCTAGCTGTACACCAAGATAATAATAATTGATTAGTTCCTTTTAACATGGAGTACAGCAAGATACATGCGCAAAGCACATGAAATGCATTTATAGCTTTTTATAAGAGATTAAATACGAACTATTCAATCACGCGTCAAGGAAACTGCCACCAACGACTGGCGCATAAGGGATGTGAGAATGCTCGATTATATTTCCAAATTGTGTTTGAAACTTTGTTTTTTTCATAAATGAATTAAAACATCTGACCTTGGATTAATCAGGAATGAATCATAACATTTCAAATGACTGTAATTTGGTGCTGACTTATAAATATGTTAGAATCCAATGTTATTTCTCATTTAGAGAATTAGAACTTACTGTTTCAGTAATTATGTTAATTAATCAGTACAGTAAAATGCACCATATTATGTGTTAATGAACACTTTACAACTTACCCCAAAATGAATTCTTTAGAAACTATTTTAATGCGGTGTGGTGATAATACAAGATGCTCCATAAAGTCAAACAATAGGAAGTAATTGGGAACTGACAACGTAGAGATTAAAGAAAAAAAATGTAACCATTTATCTGACAGGGAGGCAGATTGGAAGATTCTTTCTGCCAGTGTATTTGGGAATTATTATTTTAAATGCAGAAATAAGATGAATACAATAAATCCCAAAAAGTAATTAATGCAACAGGCTAATTAGAAAATAATAAAATACAGACTTTTGTTAATGTTTGATTGGGTCCTGGCTATTAATATTATAAAAGGTAAGACATGCTAGGCACACCAGTCTTAGTAGTGGAAAGTGACGTTTCGGAACCTGTGTGGTTCCTTCCTCAGACCAAACGAAACCCTTCTCCTGTGTGTACTTCTGGCTATTAATATTGGTTAATATCTATAATAGGGCCCATACACGCACCAATCCCGATCGTACGATATTGGGATATTTGATTTCATTATCTTCCCAATGGAAAACTTTTTATTGTCCGATCGATTGCATTATTGTATTATTGTATTGCTGGATCCTGTGACCGGGATTTGTAAGTGTTTGAGCCTTAAAGGAGTTGGTCTGGATATGGACAGAATATTTAAAGCAAAGATATGATCAGTCTGTATAGACCAGGGTGGATAAAAATCAATGATTTAAAAAAAAAAAAAAAAAAATCAAAAAAATCGGATTATTTGGATTTAAATCAGATTTCTTTTTAAAATAAAATGCTTTTAGAGGAAAATATATTACCATCCAAAGGTTATTCTATTATGAAATAAAGGTTAGTTTTTTAATTATGTAGAATAAGGCTGTATATGTTTAATTTGTTTGGTAAATAAATTCCATTAATATATTCACAATGTCAGGCTCTTCCAGAGGTTTTTCTAAAGCCTCGTATACGCTTCGTACTTTTCTAAAGCCTCGTTTCGGCTGATCGAGCGATCGGTTCCGGACGATTATCGGCCGAAACAACGTTTGGACACATCGTGCGTTGTGGGTTGGGACCCACGTGTGTATGAACCTTAAGATTATTGGGTAGTTTCTCTGCCTACAAGATATTATCACAGATGCTTGGTTTACTTTTAAGTTCTCAAAACTATGTGCATATTAAAGTTATACCAGCAAGAATTAGTCTTTATGTAGAAAACTATGATTTAAATCAAGCCTTACTGACTAGTGATTTAAATTGTGATTTAAATCGGTTTGAATTAAGTCAAATCCACCCTGAGACAGACTGATTCAAGGAGCCAGGTAGCCAAAGCATCTAGATATTTAGAATTATATTTTAAAGATGTTTCTACCGAATTCTAGGGGAAAATGGTAAATTAGTTTTACTTACATGACATAGGTGTATCTTTGTTTAAGAATTGCTTAGGAAGATAAGTGATACATTGTATATTATTAGTGGTTTCTGGGATATACAATCGGCTCCCTGGTGCAATCCAGCTGGCAATGTTATATGCTGATAGTGGTTCTTGGTGTATCATAATGAAATATTAGCTACTGGGGTACCCGCCCCCCCTTCATACTTTTCCTATGAAAGATACAGCCTCCCCCAGAAAACTGCTGTAGATGAAGCAGGGCGAGGGCCCTATCATACTTTTGCTTGGGGCCCAGTGATTCCTATTTACACCACTGGACCTACTATATGAGATGCCAAATAAGCAGTTTGTTTTTGAAATGTAGGTTCATATACATTGGTTGCATTAAAGAGCTTGCTCAGCATGTCTCAAGTAGTATTTTAAAGGGTATCTATACCATATTAGCAGAGAAATAAGGCCGGGGGGGGGGGGGGGGGGGGGGGGAGATGTGTAAGCAGAGCAGGGTCCATGGTGAGGCTGTGCAGAACTTATAAGTGTCGCAGACACTACAAGAAGGCTTGTAAGGAAGGGTGGGGCAATTAGGAGCACTCACTAAACAATAATAATTTAATGACAAAGAAAGCAAAAATAAATATGTGAGTACCACAATTTTACTTCACTCAAATTGTAGTTTCAAACAATAAAGTTGTTTAAGTGAGTATAGTGACCCTTTAAACTTTCCTTGAGAGCATGTCCATCTACTCCCGACTTTAATATACCCAAACAGTAGCTTATAACTCCTGCACTGCTTGGCTGGCCAGGCATTCTGATCAGTATTCAGTAATTAAAAGCCCTGACAGACCATTTGAATTATCTGTAAAGGCTTTTAATTACAAAATCCTGATTAGAAAGTTCATGGTAAATCCCAGTATTACTGCTTGTCTTTTCTTCATTGGTACATGATGTAAACTGCATTGTTTATTGTCCGAGACAATGGACCCACAGGAATAGACAAACCTAAATTATTTATTTTATTAAAATACTGAACGTTGACAGATTTTATTAATTTTATTACTTTTCTTCCATGTTCTGGGTTCAGGATCCTGAAGCAGAATGGGTGGGTAGGTACGGTAGGTAGGTTAGGTAGGGCGGATTCCTGGTAAAATAACAGATTATTAATTATCATGCTGTATAATACTTAAGGCTCATACACACGCTCAATTTCCGAGCGAGGAACGACCCCCGACCGAACGCATACACACGGACGATTCTCGGGCGAAAGGGCGTTCATCTCTGGCGTTTATCGGGGGTCATTCCTTGCTCGGAAATTGAGCGTGTGTACAAGCCTTGCTCGGAAATTGAGCGTGTGTACAAGCCTTAAAACAAAACTGTTGAGTTTCATTCTCACAGCAGTTCCACAGAACCTATTAGTTCCAAAAATAGGTTTGCAGTTTTTCGGGTTTTTTTAAAATATTTTGATTTTTGGATTTTTCAATTGCATTATTTAGAATTGTCGATACTCTAATATTCGATTGTCAATAAAAAGTTTAGAATTTTTTTTAAAATGTTAGATCTGCGGATTTTTTTAACCAGTATTTCTGAATCAAAACCATTGCCCGTGTCTACTTCCTGGTTCTTCACGTAAGAAACTGTCAGTGGATTTGACAGTTGACATCACAGCCAATGACTGAATTCTAATCCCCTAGCTGCTCCATCTGAGCATGCCCAGGCTTAGAACCAGGTCACTAAATTACTTAGTTTACGAGAAGCATCCAGAAACATAGCAGGCATACATCAATGAATTCAGAGGACAAAGTAGGAAATATCAACATATTTTAAGAAGCCATTCTTTCTAATATATGTCATTATGCATTATGAGGGCGTAGTTGTCCTTAAATCAATTAGTGGTAGACAAGGAAATGAAGACTTCCTAGTAAACCAGTAGCCAGTCACTCACATTTCACAACTGACATGCCCATGCGTGTAGAGGATTTGTGTAATATATGATAACTAATTAACATGTTAACAATTAAAGGGTAAGTCTACCCCTGAAATGAAGAATTGGAAAAGTTAGAAGGCTGAAAGATATAAGACTGACCTGACATGCTGCACAATAATATTACCCCTGCTTCTGCTACCTAGTTTTTCCCATTAGCAACTGTCAGTTATGACAGTTGGCATCACAGCCAATCACTAAATGTTTTTCCCCTAGATGCCTCTGAGCATGCTCAAGCTTATAACCAGCTCACTAAATTGCTAAAAAGGGGCATAAACAAATATAGCTGTTAAAATACACTACCCCTTAACTTTAATGAGGCATCCAGGACCATAGCATGTATAAGCAAAGGATACCAGAGGACAAGGGATTTATCTCAAAAGGGGCCATTCTTTTTAAATGATGTCATTATGAGGGTGGAGTTAGTATGAAACAACTATGAGCCAATCGGTAATGATATTAGATATTGTCTGTACATAAAAAAATATACAAAAGCTTCACAAAAGAGGAGACATCTGGGTAATTTCTATCAGCCTTTTAGGTTATGCCATTCCATCTATTGGTCATTTAAAGAATTGCACCAGCTGAGTGCAGAACCACTGTACTATCTGTACACTGGTTTTAGCTTTATTGACTCTCCATCAATAAGGTCACAAGAGTCTTGGCTATAGGTCCCTTATCTGTATGCAAAATAGGCTCATAAAAGTGGAGATTTCTGGGTAAAAAGCAAGACAGGAGGAAGAACATGGTCATCCCATATGTAGCAGGGGTCTCCGAGAAATTAAGAAGAATTTTCAAAAAACATCGTATCCCTGTCTGCTTTAAACCGAACAACACACTAAGGCAGCAATTGGTACATCCGAAAGACCCAATACCAAAACACAAGAAAAGCGACATCATATATGCAGTGCAGTGCAGTGAAGAATGCTCTGATTTGTATGTGGGGGAGACCAAACAGCAACTGCATCAACGTATGGCCCAGCACAGAAGAGCCAATTCCTCGGGTCAGGACTCAGCCGTGTATCTGCATCTTAAGGATAAAGGACATACCTTTGAAGATTAACATACTGGCGAAGGAACGTGACTGGTTCAAGAGAGGTGTTAAGGAGGCCATTTATGTGAAAATAAAGAAACCAAGCCTAAATAGAGGTGGGGGGGTTCGACACCAACTGTCTGCCATGTACAATGCTGTTTTAACACCTTACTCTGGGCGTTCCTATAACACCTCTTAGCCACTATCTAATCACACCCTTAACACCTGGCTGTGATATGCTAATTGGGATTTTCCAGGGTACATAATTGCCACAGATTCTTGTACAAGTCATTCTGAATTGAGAAAGCCAGTCGGATGACTAGCGAAACGTCTTCAAGAACTACATTTCAAGTCCAGTTGATCTAATTGAATACAACAGATATACCATGACCTGGATGAATGAGAACCTTCACAAGCATATTTCTGGGTAATTTGCATGGTAGCCCTTTAAACAGATGGAGGATATGGTAAAAAGGTTTCAATAGAATATCTGGTTTATGCTGCTTGCCCTTTAATCAGCAGACATTGTGTGTTTCCTTTGGTGGTAATTATGTAGTGTTGGATCTACACACTTGTCCCTCTACACATGTATTTCAGGCCAGTTTATTTTATTTATTTGTCTTGTTTTGATGTTGATTCAGTAGAAGTTGTCAATGTTAATAAGTTGGGCCTGAGTTTGTCATTGCCGCATTGGAGTATCAAGTCCCCTTGCAGCTTTCACTAAGTTCCCAATCAGCCATTTATACTGCCAGGAAGCTCCAACCCCTCTGAAGCCTTCATCACCTCTTACAATCCAGCAGCTGTGTCCTAATCCCTTCCCCATATTGGGAAACTGGTTCGGCCAACGTTCAGACACATGGGGGCTGGAGGTGACTATTGTTAGTAACATGGGAATGAAGCTTTTACATATGAGGACACCCTTATTTTTAGCTATGACGCAGTAAATCAGACGAAACAGGAACACAAGTTTGTGTTTCCAGACATTATAGAAATACAACAAGGGTTGGCAGATTAGGGAAACATCAATAGGACTGGACGCATATTAATAAGTACAGGCAGAGTCAAAACGAATCCCAGCTAAATAGAATAAAGGGCCATCCCACTCACCAAGCCAAATTCATAAATGGCAACAGGAACCCCCCAGGCCCCAAGCATTAGAATTCCCTTTCGCCAACAGGGACGTAGCTACCAGGGTTTTCCGTGCCGGGAGGGATGGTCGACATTATACCCTCTCTCCCACAGATACAGCATCCACTATAACCAACATGGGAAAAGGGCCCCAATCTTTGAGTTGGGGTTCCTTAGGATTGAAGACTAATTTAAAGGGGAGGACAGGTCCAAATTCTGCTTCAGGGCCCTTAGGTCACAGTTATGTTGCTGCTGCTTGCAAGCTTGCAGAGGAGGCATGAGGTGGGACAAGTAAGGATACAGAGAAATATCTCAGGAAAAGCGTTAAAGGAAAACCATATTTGAATAATATCTACCTTTTTTAAACATAATCTAGAAGTCAATGCTAACTCATCTGCACCATGACCACTTGCAAGATGCCATTGATCTAACATTAACATGCAGCAAGCGTCTCTTGGTGTACAGCACATGAGAGATTCAGGAGAGGTAAGATTTGTCACACTTTTCTTGTCCAATAACAAGGAACTTGCAAATAAAAGTCCATGGTGTCATGATATGAAACCCATTGAATTATGCAATCTGTACCCTGGACTTTCACCATTATTTAAGCATTTTCAAACTTCATCCTTTTTACTGTTGCCTATCTATATGTCTGTTTGCTACAGTTTCTTTGGTAAATCCTACTGCAACATTTATTTTTCTTTTATTAACTGTTTTTTTTATTGTAGTATAAAATTGTTTGTTGTTTTCTCTGTTATCATTACTGCCTGAGTGTGGCAGTGAGTGATACAGATATTTAGTATTACTTCAGATTTATTTCCATTAAAGCTGGTATTGGTTCCCCTAGCTGTTGGTGGCAGTGTTTAGATATACCTGGTTATAGGGCAGCACGGTAGCTCAGTGGTTAGCACTGATGCCTTTCAGGGCTGAAGTCCTGAGTTCGAATCCACCCTTGGACACATCTGCAAGGAGTTTGTATGTTCTCCCTGTGCTTGGGTGGGTTTCCTCCAGGTGCTCCAGTTTTCCCCACAATCATAAAGACATACTGATAGGCTGTATGTGTCAAATAAATGTTCTTAGATTGTAAGCTCTTCAGGGCAGGGTAAACATGTAAGTGTAAAGCGTTACTGAAGATGTTGCCGCTCATAAATCTGCAATATTAATAGGTGTATGTAAGTGACGGCAACTTTCAACCTAGGTTTTGGCTCTGGTGAGCTGGGAAATCTTTGGTCTGAGGATGAGAGTTGTAGTTTCACCAAACAAAACTCTTAAGGGAGGCAGAGCTTAAGTGCTTTATGGGGGTGGCAGCATTCTATTTAGGGGTTCCTCTAGGTTGCAGTGGCAGCACAATATTGTACTGCAATACTCTTGCAGAAGCCTCAAGCCTATTTACCAGAGGCTGCACAGCTGATAGCTGGTGTTAAATAATTACATGTGGATGAGAGTCCCCTGGTTTCACAGCCTCTAGTAAATCTCTTTAGGGAAATTCACTTACATCGCATGCGGCTCTGGAACAATCTCCCTAAATGTGTTTTCAATGTAATGCAACAATCACTATCATGTGCAACAAAAAAAATTGGTATTACTGTTGCCCTTTAAGTGCAGCGGTCTTGGGGTTTAAGGGTCATCTTGCTAAATATAAATTTGACATGAATTGCCCTTTAACACTGCAATCAGCAGATGTGAGAATACAGCTACCAACTTCTATATAAATAAAGAAAGGAGTCTTAGAATTCTAGTGAATTACTGCTGAGGCTAAGACATGCAAAGTACAGGCTTTCCTGGCTTTCTGCAATCGCGGCAGGTTAAACACAATACAAGACAAAATAATATTTGTGCTACAAGGTGTAAAAGGCCATTTAGTTATTTTTCCTAGATCCGCAGAGGTAAAATTAATTTCAATAGCCCTGCTAACAAATGTATTGTGACACACAAAAACAGCCACAGGGGGGCAGCAAATGAAACCTCTAGAATGTTTGGAAACTACAACGATGTGAAATTTGCATTAACCATCAATTCTCAATGTCATTTTGATCATAACCCCCCCCCCCCCCAAAAAAAAATTGCTTGCTGCAGCAGAAAATCCAAGGGAACTTAGCCATGTTAAATTTATGTTTACTAAATGACAAGAGAAAGGGGGAGGCTGCGCTTACAGCGTTTGATGAGTAATATGTTATATTGGGCCTCATGAAATGTGCCCAGATGACTCACGCAGGCCATTAATATTAATGGTTGTACCTTGTTTATATGAATTAGTATAAGCAGGAATTTCTTTAGGGTAAACAGGATATTAAGCTGAGTAGTAAGGATGCACAGAAGCAATAATAAGGCTATGAAGGCTTACAGAAGGTCGCCCGGGATAACTGGGGACAAAGACCTCAGCTAAGGCTATGCATTAACTATGGGAAGGAGCTTTTGTTTGCTGCACACTGACAGTTATGGGAGAATAAATGCAGAAGCTGAATTTGAATTAACTTTGAATAATCCAACTGGTTTATAATAACACAGTGAGAAGGTTGAAACCAGGCTGAGTGTATAGTCCCGTTATAGCTGAATTAAACAGAGAATCACTTTCCTTTATATTCCATATATTGGTCTGAGATACAGCCTGACAGATTAACAAACCCCCCACCCAGGAGGTTCATACATGGATTCAACCTCATCTAGTACCCACGGAGAGCACCAAAAAACTAGGGCCAAAATTATTGGCGTACTAATAAAGCTGATAAGTAGTATGGACAATGTGTGATGGTAGTATGGAAAATGTGTGACAGTAGTATGGACAATGTGGGACAGTAGTATGGAAAATGTGTGACAGTAGTATGGACAATGTGGGACAGTAGTATGGAAAATGTGTGACAGTAGTATGGACAATGTGTGACAGTAGTATGGACAATGTGGGACAGTAGTATGGAAAATGTGTGACGGTTGTATGGACAATGTGTGACGGTAGTATGGAAAATGTGTGACAGTAGTATGGACAATGTGTGACGGTAGTATGGACAATGTGTGACGGTAGTATGGACAGTGTGTGACGGTAGTATGGACAGTGTGCGACGGTAGTATGGACAGTGTGGGCTAGTAGTATGGACAATATGTGACGGTATGAACAGTGTGTAACGGTAGTATGGACAGTGTGTGACGGTAGTATGGACAGTGTGGGCTAGTAGTATGGACAATGTGTGACGGTAGTATGGATAGTGTGTGACGGTAGTATGGACAGTGTGTGATGGTAGTATGGACAGTGTGGGCTAGTAGTATGGACAATGTGGGACGGTAGTATGCACAATGTGTGCTGGTAGTATGCACAATGTGTGACGGTAGTATGCACAATGTGTGATGGTAGTATGGACAGTGTGGGCTAGTAGTATGGACAGTGTGGGCTAGTAGTATGGACAATGTGTGATGGTAGTATGGACAATGTGTGATAGTAGTATTCACAATGTGTGACGGTAGTATGGACAGTGTGTGACGGTAGTATGGACAATGAGTGACGGTAGTATGGACAATGTGTGACGGTAGTATGGAAAGTGTGTGACGGTAGTATGCACAATGTGTGATGGTTGTATGGACAATGTGTGATGGTAGTATGGACAGTGTGTGACGGTAGTATGCACAATGTGTGACGGTTGTATGGACAGTGTGTGATGGTAGTATGGACAATGTGTGACGGTAGTATGGACAGTGTGTGACGATAGTAAGTACAGTGTGTGATGGTAGTATGGTCAGTGTGGGCTAGTAGTATGGACAATGTGTGACGGTAGTATGGACAATGTGTGACAGTAGTATGGACAATGTGTGACGGTATTATGGAAAATGTGTGACGGATGTATGGAAAATGTGTGACGGTAGTATGGACAATGTGGGCCGGCAGTATGGACAATGTGTGAGGGTAGTATGGACAGTGTGTGATAGTAGTATGCACAATGTGTGACGGTAATATGCACAATGTGTGACGGTAGTATGCACAATGTGTGACAGTAGTATGCACAATGTGTGACGGTAGTATGCACAATGTGTGACGGTAGTTAGGGATGGCCGGTTCGCGGATCCGAACCCGGATCCGCCGCGGATTTATCCCGTTCGCGAACGGCGGATTTTTCCGGATTTTCCACCTTCCAAACTTCCGATTCGCGGATTTTTAGTATTTTCGGAAATTTTCGAAAAAAAACACGTAATTTCGAAAATTTTCGGAAATACAAGGATTTCTCTTATTTCCATAAATACGTATTTTCCAAAATTTTAGAAATTACGAGGATTACTCGTATTTTCGAAAATATTTATTTTCGAAAATACTAGTTTTCTCGAATACGCGAAACCCCGTAATTTTGAAAAATTTGGAAAATACTAAATCTCGTAATTTCGAGGGTATTTTTCATCCTCGAGCGGACCGGATTTTGCGAAGTTCGGACATCTCTAACGGTAGTATGAACAATGTGTGACAGTAGAATGAACAATATGGGACGGTAGTATGGACAATGTGGGCCGCTAGTATGGACAATGTGGGCCGGTAGTGTGGACAATGTATGATTTCACCATATACATTGAGATAAGTCCGCTATCGTGGCGAAAAGGAAAATAGCCTGCAAGTGAATAACAAGGGATGCTATGCATGGTGGTCTGCAGGGGCTGCTGGAAAGGGGCATGTCTTTCCCACCTCCACAGACAGGGACCCGCACCCCACCAGGGCTTTTGAAAGATCCTTTTGGGGCTTAAGGGGCCACAGCTTGAACCTGGGACACCCAGCAGTCCCTGCAACCCACCACATAGTTATGGGCACTGTTTTGGCACCTCAGACTTGCCGATTTTAAACAACTGCAACACGCTTATCACTGCTAAATAAATATGATCTATATGCAAAACATTAACAAACCTTTATAAATATGCCACTAGGTCCTCACCCCTGGCAGAACATAAGTTCATGCAGGATATTTCCCCAAACTTTTTCTTTCCAGCCCTCCCCAGTTCCTGGACTTTATATAACATTAACTTTCTTAACTTTTAGAAAATCTCCTAGCCCTCTCTCAACACAATGTATCTGTCATTAATACATCTGCTGTAGGATAGTTCCATTGAATAACTGGTCTTAGTTTCCTAACCTTAGGAGGAAATTTTACCATGTTTACCCAACCGGTCATCTCTGCCCCCTCATTAAGTCAAGGAGTTTTTACAAAGCAGTAGAGATGGACTATAACTCAAACCCGAGTTCGGTCCAAACTTTTTGGTGGTGTTCAATTTCGGTAACCCTCGAAAATTCAATGCAGAAGCATGAAAATAGCTTAATTGTGGCAACAGTTGGTATTTAAACAAGTTCTGGATATTTGTGAGTGTTCTCTAGACCATTTACCAGGTCTCAGAACCACATACAGTAAGTTGCCATTGATATTTAAACCAAATTTAATACAAACTTTTCAAACTATTCGGTCCCCATTGACTTTAATGGGTCCATTTTAGAACTATCAAACTTTTACTGAAGTTTGGAAGTTCGAGAACGAACTGAACTTTAGGAAGTTCGGCCATCTCTCGTGGCGGTGGGCTGGAAAAACGCTGCGGTCTTCAAATCTAATCTTAATTAAATGAGTGGAATTTCAAAAAATTTGTACTTTCAACACCACATGTTGAATTATCACAATCACATGTTGAATTATCACAATCGCACGTTGAAATATCACAATCACATGTTGAATTATCACAATTGCACGTTGATTTATCACAATCACATGCTGAATTATCACAATCACATCTTGAATTATCACAATCACATGATGAATTATCACAATCACATGCTGAATTATCACAATCACATGCTGAATTATCACAATCACATTTTGAATTATCAAAATCACATGTTGAATTATCACAATCACACGATGAATTATCACAATCACATGTTGAATTAACACAATCCCATGTTGAATTATCACAATTGCACATTGAATTATCACAATCACATGTTGAATTATCACAACCGCACATTGAATAATTGAAATCCTGTTTTGAGAATTTTAAAATGCTGGTTCTACTTGAATCCAGGTTTGGTTGGAAACCATGACCTATCTCTAACAGTATAAAAGCAATTTATAGTATGTAACTCATTTCAGTTGAATTAGATGTGCATGAGGCCTATATAGCAATGACATGTTGAACTCGGTAGAATTTGTATTTTTTTTTTACTACTGTTTTATATTGTAATGCCTTTTATCGTGTTTGTTTTTCTTTTGATTCCATTGAATGTAAAATGTCACCAATGACTTAATAGAGGGGAGGAATTGTATAAAGGATACAATAGAACCATTTAATATAAAAAGCTTTCAAAACTCAGAATGACAATAGGTTTCTGAAAGACAGAACCCACAGAGTGCAAATTCCCATTCATGTCTGAACAAGGGGGCTTGACAGCGGACTCTTGTACTTGGCCCCTCCCACAGTCATTCTTTCACGCCATGCATTTATTTGGCATTCAATAAATATAGACCATACTTTGTGAGAACTAAGGCATGGCTTCCCAGACAGCTCGCTTTAAAATGTAGGAGTCTTGGGGGGGGAGGAAAGGGAGATGCAATACATTTCTTTATTGCAATTTACCTACACTTGTTTCTGTGATACAGTAACCACTTTGCGACTGTTAATGCACCGTGTAAATGCGAGCGGTAAATTGAGATCTTTAGCGGGACAACATTTGAAAAGGTTTTGATTTTATTGCTAAATTTATTGCATAGCTTACTGGAAATGGTGTAGGCAATGTAAAATGAGTACAAAATTGTTGCTAACCTGATAGTACATTGAGGAGCGTTGGTTTTGTATTTATTTTTTCCTTTTGCTTGGGATTTTTTTAATACCTGGGATTCTCACCAAACATCTATAAGGGAGGGAATTTTCAGTCAATGTGCCAAAAATTGAAAGTTCATATCTACCTGTAAAACAAAGAATTGGTGATTTGTCAGTTATGTAAATGCAACTCCAACTGCTTACCAGTTTATTACATGAATTGGTTACCAGATATTTAATTATGTTATTTTCTAAAGGTATCTGTCTCTTCCTCATTGAGCTTCTTATGAGATTGAGCATGTGCAGAGGAGGCAGCAGGGAAAACATCAATCAATCATTGGATGTAAGCAGTCACAGCCAGGGCCGGCCTTTGATATGGGTGACCTGTACGACAGCACGTGTTGCATTACCAGGGGGGCGACAGCAGGGAGTCTTAGGTCACGGACCTGTAGCTCAAAGTTGTGCATCAGTGCCACAGCCCCTCTAGTTACGGTCCCCCAGATCAAATATATGTATCAGCACCTCACCACATACTAAGTCCCAACACATATAAGCTTTACTTAAGATGTCTGTATGCTGTGCTGTTCTGTCTGTGCATTTAGTACGTTAATTGTTACATAATGATGTACGCACCATATATACAACCACGGACTGAAGATAGTGAAAGACAGTAAGCGCAAGTGGGGTACTTGATTTGAAGGCAAGCAGCATTCAACGGAGTGTTTTTTTTGGGGGGGGGGTGCTAGGCGTCAGTAACAAATCTTGCACAGGGTGCTATTTATCCTAAGGCCGGCCCTGGTCACAGCCTTGATTGACTGGATGAAAGGATGAGCCAGTTTACTCTGCCAGCATGGAGGCAATAATTATCCTTAAATATCTGGATAGTAATGCTTCTAATAAAGTGCTGAATATATCAGATTGGGGGCAGGTAACTGACAAGTGACCAGTTTCTTGATGGAGATGCCCTTGAATTCTTGAGGTCTGTTATTTTTATATACATGAATTTTATATCTTCCATGATATCTGTTTACATTATTACCTTTAACTAGAGTCAGATACTGGTACAATTCCAAGGCTGGTGCCAAGGAGGGCCTGGGGGGCAAGTAGGAAAATGAAGATTCAAGGGGAGATAAAGAACATTAGGGGAAAAGCAAAACTGGGTAGAAAAATACAGCTGAAAAAGAATCAAGGAGGATTTTAGCATTCTGTTCTAATGTTCCCCACACCAGACCATAAACCAATGATTTAAATGAGTCACTCCTCCTTTGGAGAAGCTTATTGAAGCTTATTGAAGCCTGGAGAGTTTTGTCACTTCTTGATATAGGTGGAGTGGGCTAGCTGTTGGACTCTGACCTGCTTAAAGGGGAGTAAAGCAAACAATACATTATTTCAATCAGTTTATGGAGATATAGAACAAATAAATATTGCATTTTACCTTTTTATGTCTTTTAAGTAAATGTGTTTACTGAAATGTTACTGACAAAACAGCAGAACAGAGAGTGGGAAACACGTCAGTGCTTTAAAAGTTTTAAGTAGCTGAGAGATCAGCACTGCCCATAAAACTCTTCTGCCCACTGCCAGAACAGTATTAAATGATAGTGATCAGCACTATGACAAAGTAATAGGAGGCAGACAGGGCAAGTTTGGTTTCTTGCAAACACAACACAGGATAAATGTGCAGTATGATTATAGATTAGGGGTAATAGGTATACATTTCTGCAAACAGAGAAGGACGTTGCTGCAATGTTGGGCTGCTATTGTAAAATCTATATACATATATAGAAGGACCAAAACTTAGGACCAAAGGACTAGAAAAAAAAATCTCCCTTGTGCGAGTAAAGACGGTATATGTAAATAAATGTAAGTATAAAGGGAAATTCGTTTCTTCACTTGTTGGTGGGATTTTAATTTGATAAAATCAGTTTTATATATAAATATATGTCCACTAGATGGAGCTCAAGCGTAAGGGAACAGGGAAGATAAGTGTGTTCCTCTAAGATGGTACTAAAGATATTTTCCACCCTCTGCAAGGATAAAACATAAAGAATAAAGATAGAGCAATTCTAGTGCAAAGTGACTGCCTCACATTTATGAAAATAAAAATTCCTTAGAAGCAGCTATAATGATTTTTAGTTCTAAACCTGATTCTGTGTCTGTGTTTCAGATTAGATTTGTGTCTGGCGCTATGTGTGTGTGTAAACTACCACCTATTTGGAGTTTATTACATAATGCCTTGCAGGCATAAAGCCATACAATGGTATTTCTAACTATATCTTAATACCATAAATATCTTCCCATTTGTTAGTTTCTACTGGTGAGTAGAGATGGGATGTTTGTTAACTCGGCAAATTAAACCCAAACTTGCTGATAAATTCCCTCCCATTCCCAAGTTCACTGTTTGGATTGGGGGGCGCATAAAAAAAATATACCAGGTTGCCCCATAAGCCCATTTGAGACATCTGATTGGTGGTCCCCATCATTGAATGATTGCCCCCAATGAAAATTACCAAATTTCCTATTGTTGAATTGCAGCTTTGCAAACTTCATTCCATCTCTGCTGGGGATTGGGGAACTGACTGACCGGGTTTCATTCCACTGGCAGTTTTTTTTAATCAATTAGAAACAGGATATAAAAACCAATTCAGTTTTTAAACAATGGAAAATATAAAGAGTGACTTATAGAAGAATTTATTACAGATCACAGTCATTGGGGTTAGACATGGCCTTTATCTTCATCTGCGTTTTTCACCTTCCTCCTTATTCCTCTTTATCTTTTCTTCTTCCTTGTCCGGTTGTCCGAACTTGTTCGGTTTTCAGAACTCGTGGATGTATTTTCGATAATTAGGAATTTATGGACCATTCCCAAGCCCTCGATTTTGTCCGTAACTCTCGATTGCGGTGTTTTAGGGTAAAAAGTAGAGTACTGTGATACTTTTAATGGACTAACAGTTACTAGTTAACAGTATACTGAGGTGGGTAACTAAATGGAGAGAGAGAGGTAGTGGGGGAATAATGAGGGAGGATGCTGGATGAGAGAAAAGCAGACACTGAGAATATGCACATATTGTATACCATCCACATATGGTTCTACATACAAACATAACCCTCAAATGTATTGTTCGAATTCAATAACCCTCGTATGTAGGGTTCGTTTACAATAACCCTTGAATGGAATGTTCGATTTGCCGTAACCCTTGAATGTAGCATTCAGTAACCCTCAAATGTAATGTTCATTTTAGAAAACCCTCGAATGCAATGTTCATTTTCGGTAACCCTCGAATGTAGAGTTCTACTTTCTGTAACCCTCAAATGTAGCATTTGAATCTGGTAATCCTCGAATGTAGCATTCGATTCTGATAACCCTTAAATGTATTGTTCAATTTTTGGTAACCCTCGAAATGTATCATTGGGAAACTCTCGAATTGGCCAGAACCCTCGAATCTATCTTGCAGAAACCCAACCGTGGACCAAAGAAACGTTTAAATGCATTTTGGTGATAGTGACATGTTCCCCAGATCATTTCCCAGGTACCACAGCCATTTACAGTAAGTTACCATTGTTATTTTTACTGTATTTTACCTGAACTTTTCAAACTGTTTTCTCTCATAGACTTTAATGGGTTCGTTTTTCTGGACTTCCGAAATCCTGAATTTTTATTGAAGTTCGGAAACTAACCGAACTTCAGTAAGTTCGCCCATCTCTTTCTCTTCATATTCTCATACTTAAGCCTTTAATTATACTTAAATGAAGGCCCCCCCTCCCCTCCATTAAATCTCCTGGAATAATTAAATTTCCCATCTGTGGTCTGGTCTGTCATTCTTACCTTCCTCAGTTGAGGGCCTGGCCTATGGGAGGAACAAACTTACCGGTGGAGGGAGGTGCGGCGGAATCCTCTCTTGTTTATGGGAGGAAGTGGCCTCTTTTTTTCTTTTTTAATCTAAGGCATGTTCTATAGGTATGCTAATTTAGAACTACATTTCAAGTCCAGTTGATCTAATTGAATACAACAGATATACCATGACCTGGATGAATGAGAACCTTCACAAACACAAATATATCAACATTCTTTTTAAAAGATGGTATTATGAGGGTAGAGTTGTCCTTTAAATCTGCTCCAACATGGAAAAGACCTAAGACTGCACACACATGTACATTCTCCAGCCAGACCAACTGTGCTAAGATATTTGGGTCACCCAGAATTACTGACATGGCCAATATTTTTAGGCCGATTAATGCATAATGAAAAGTTGGGTTACCAGGGTAACGGTTCCAGCTTGCCTTGTCTGCTCTGTGCAGAGGTAAAGAAAAAAAGGGGGTGCTGTGTGTGGACTCATGAGGAACAAGGAAGGATCTCTGCTGCCGTATGTGGGAAAAGAGACTGGATCCTCAGTGGAGCCATAAAGTACACTGAAGATTGGAGCTGTTTCCTGATTACAGTTGACCAGGACCTAAGCTGTTTCCATCTAGTGACAGACTTCAGACTTGGAGCAGTAAGTGTAATAGACACTGTAAGTAAGGACAAAACTACCACAATAGAAAGCTGTGGTGAGTGACATATTCCTGTTAGACCAAACAAGTCCTGAGGTACAGGCTGCTGTGTATAGTGCCACCCATAAGGTTATCATTGTAACTTCTGTTACAGCCCCACAAAACCTTCTGTTTACTTTGATCTGGGCCTTATTATAATAAAGGATAAAAATGTGTTCTGCCTAATATTGTACAGAGACTGACAGCACCTGGTTTGCAGGAGGAGCTGCTGCAGCCAGAGTGACTTGTTAACCATTTACAGGACCAACTTATCACAGCGCTGTTCATCTTCTATACAGTACCTGCTACATTATACCTACCTGCCTTAGGAGACCCTCTAAAGGGAACAATTGCATTCAGCTGGCAACGGTTGTTAGTAGTGAGCTCACTTATAGGCAAAGACTATATGACTATAAGACTTTCAGTGTAGAGGGAAGCGCAGGGGCTTTCTGTTACTTGCCGCGCCGGCGTACGCGTGACATCACCGCTCCGGTGTTGTGCATGACGTAATTGCGCTGGCTGCGCGACATGCCCAGAAGCCATTGCGCAGCCGGGAAATCTGGAAGTTTAGGCCACTTCTGCAGGTACAGTTAGTTAAAACATTCAGGGCACTATTCCAAATATCCAGGGCACGTGCCTTGAATGGATCTGTCGATAAGAGGGCTTGATCGGTACAGTGTATATTGTCTTTCACACTCTGTACACACAGTTGATTCACAGTGTGATATGCACAGTGAACTGCCTGATAATAATAATAAAAAGTGTGTGGGAAAATTTCACTTATCAGGCCACGGGTTGGCCAGCAATGCTGTAAAGTGTCAGGCTGCAAGTGTTCTTTTAAAGCTGTTATAAACAAACATGTTTATACTTACACAAATAGGAGACATGCAATCCTGATTTTATGAATAAATGGGCCTATATACGCAACAGAACCAATTGAAAGATCACAGCACTGTGTAAACGCTGTTGACAGTTAAAAATGTTCTAACTTGTCCATGAAGAAATTTGTATGAGCACCATACACGATTCAAGGATTGTGCGATATTGGAATATGTCACTCACAATTTCGATTGGTGTGTGTTTGGGCCCCTTAAGCTGAAAAAGTGTTTTGTTCTTTTACTTATGCATGATAGTGTCCAATGATAAATGTTACATAACCCAATCAATCACTGAGGTCAACATTGTCTTCATGAAATATGAATCACCTTCCTGACTGCTAAAAACTTTTCTGTTAAAATATATTCAAGTAGTTTTTTTTCCAGTATTTATAATCTATATTATGACACTTCTGATTTCATTTATTTGGAGAAGGAGTTAACCTACTGAGGATGGTATGTCTTATGGATTTAAGATGGCAATTAATCTTGATTCTTGCATCTGAGAATTTGTTAGAGGTCCTGGGAAAGATGTAAAATACATTAGTAACACTAATTTACCTCAACACAACCCCAGATATTGTCAAAAACAGATAATTATATCACATCTGCCAGTAATTACTTTATAATTGATAACACCCCAATGAATTTATTTAGCTATTTACATTCCTTCAAGACACCTTAAAGCTGGTTTCCTGTAGAAAAATATTAGTGAAAATATTCATGCAGTTCATCCAGTGGTTTGAGGGTTATAAATAAAGTTTAATTTCAAGCTTTTCATCTCTTTCTATAAAATAGGAAGGGGGGCTTGGACATCATTACAGAAAAATAAAAATAAAGGCAAAATTAAGATTTGTATTACGGATAATTTAGACAGCAACAGATTTGTTCAGTATAGTATAGTACAGTATTTGAGGTTAAATGAAGACGTTCATCCCATCCAATATACTCAGAATTACCCACATTTCCTACCTGAAGAAGGCAAAAAAATAAAACAGTATGAAGGGGAAAATATTCCTTCCTTCCAAGTGGCAATCGGAAATATCCCTGGATTAATGTCAACTCTATGTATCAATACCAGTAAAATTCCCTAAATTTAGAAACTCATCCAGCTTTTTTTTTTTTAACTAACCAAAGAACCTGCCATCATTACATCCAATTGATGATAGTAGTTTTACCGTTCTCAAAATGAAAAACCTCTTCCGTACTTGAAGAATGTCATCTGACATTTTCTAAATACAAGTGCTTAAGTGCGTAACTTATCCAATCTGTCTTCATATTCAAGCACCCCTACACCCCTTATTAATTTAGTTGCTCTTCTCTTAACCTTTTCCATTTCCAAGATGTTCTTTTTGTATACAGGATTCCAAAACTGCAAAGCATTGTTCAACATAGTCCTTTTACAAAAAAGCTTCACTTGACACAAATACTTTTATAGTATAAGCAGCACAAGGATTTTAATGCAAAATTCATCACCGTACACTCACCAACAATAAAGCCCACTTGCCACTAAGAATCCCAATGTGACAATCTATTTAGATCCGCCTGCACATCATTTGTAGTTTTTAATGGTTGACAAAATTTTGTGTCGTCAGCAGACACTGAGACCTTGCTGACAATGCCTACTTCCAAATCATTAGTAAATAGATAGAATAGACTCTGCCCCAACACTGAACCCTGTCGCAAACCAAAAATAAAATACTACCCTGGAGGTTCTTGACCCCTAGCTTGTGGAAATCATTTTTAAGGACCACTCCTTAAACCATGACCACTCCCAGCCCAACCTAATAATCTGTATACACGATTATACACAATGTTAAACCCTAACAGGAGGTAGGCAAAACACTGTTTGGCATTTAGGGTCTTGGTGGCAGATAAGCCTATCAATCCCCCCCCCCCCCACCATTGTATTGTAATCATGACTCGTGTTTTAGGACTAGGGTAGTCTAAAATACATCAGGACGGCGATTTTTGCTTTTTTGTTTGTGTTCCAACAGATGCATTGGTGTTCTAAACACTGAATGCAGGTGCAATGCTCTATGAGGTCTTTAAGTAACGGTGCATACTTACCAATGCTATGAGTTGGATCTTTGAGTGGTCAAGCAACAGACCTGTGGTTGTGGTACCCAGGCCACCTTAGAGTTAAAGGGGAGATTTTTAAACCTTAATTAAACCTTAATTTATGGATTATTATATAATAATGGATGTTTGAGACACTGTTTTTTTTTTAAATCACAGCAGGGTTTTCTGGGCATGTCTTTACAATTGGTAACATGGCAACTTGACCGTCTTTCAACTATGCCAAGGTAAACCCAGTTGTGAAGATCCAAACTATTTACCTTGATTGATTTTCTGGGGTGAGACATTTCTCGGAGGTTTGTATTAGAGGAGAGTTAATTTTTGTAATCATAAAAATGATTGTATGGGGCCTTAAAATGTGCATTGATCATCAAAAGGTAGGTAATCTGATGGTTTATAAATGATATCTTCCTTGTTTGAAATGAGAATCTTGCAAGTAATCTCCAGTGATCATAAACCTGCAAGAAGTATATTTAAAAGGGCATGTCCACCCCCAAAACTATAATCCCAGCTCCATCTGGTTATCCTGTAGTCCCCCCTCCCAAAGTCCCCAAAACTGCCCACCAGGAGGATAGCAGAGTCCATATAGGATTCTGCCTCCTACCTGGCCTCCGGGAGAAGTTTGGCATGTGTAACTGGCATGCACGTCTGGCCGCCTCCCTCCCCCTCCTCTCTCTCTCTCTCCCTCCCGATTAGGATTCCCTCCCCCTAGTGTAAAACCCTTTTGCTATAATAATCCCCCTGTCCCCCCAGCCCCAACCACTATGTTTATTTTATTAGAAAGTGCCCCAAACATTACTTACCTCCCCTCTTTCCTCCACCGCACTGAATGACCGGCAGCCGCGTCCGTGATTGGCTGCCGCTCAGCCAATCACAGACGCGACTGCCGGTCCCGCCCTCTGCTTGCATTTCTCGCAAGCAGAGGCCCGGCAGCGCGGCGGAGGAAAGAGGGGAGGTAAGTAAAGTTTGGGAACTTTCTAATAAAATAAATATAGCGGTTGGGGCTGGGGGGACAGGGATTGTTATAGCAAAAATTTATTTCAAGGGTGACATCCCTTTAAGCACTTCATCAAACCCCAAGACAGAATAATAAAATAATTGTACAAAAAGTGTTACCTGTATCTGAGCATAGAAAGGAATAGCAGCACCAAATTCTGATCAATATTTAGCTTATAAATACACATCCTTATTATGGGGGGAAGCAACAGGTAAGAAATCAAAGCAATTTAATTTATTATTCTCGGTCTAAAATAAAGCAGTTTTTATTTTTTGACGTTTTTGTAACTACCTCTATTATAAACCAGCGGTATTAACTTTCTGAAGACGCCGGTATTAGTGCTGTGCAAAAAAGCAATTTCCATGCACCATAATAAAAACCCTGTAAAAGCAGACTAGTACCACAGCTATTCACTGCCACGTTGATGAGTGAAAAAAATAGACAGATGGAGGGGCAAAGGGGACACAAGTGGTGGCTGGAGACAGAATTGAGGACACAGTGGGTGATGCACTGTTGGGGGTGTGTATGTGCTAATCTTATCAGTAACATAAAACACCTAACATAGACAAAAGGTTCATACACACATGTGACCCTGAGGGCCAACCCGCGATGCACAATGTGTATGCAGGTCCATTTCAGCTGCTGATTGTTTCCTGTATGGTGCCCTTGGTCAGGCGCAATGGGTGTTTATTTGGGGTTCGTTGATGACCCACCAAAATCTGAGCCCTGACTGAACACCTGAGCCCTGACTGAACACCTGTTTCAGCTGATTAAATAAAGTGGGGAGCAGGGTAGTAATGTTTTAACCTGCGATTATATATAAATGATCAAATGTTTCCTGCTCTATTAGTATCTCTTTCTTTAGCAATAGCTGCTGATTCCCCACACACACACATACACATCTAGATATTTTCATGGTAAATAATTCAATAAAAAAATACCTTCATGTAAAATGCCATATTCATGAGAATTAAAATATCATCCTAATCAAATAGCATTTTGTATACATAAACTAGAAGTTTGATCCGTGTTCTGTAAAGGAGTCGAATGTGTTTTTTCTATGATTTCCTATATTATGTAGAGAAGCAACACAAAAGATAAACAGCGCATCAAACCCTGAGAATGAATACAGCTTTAGAAAGTTCCTCCTTACCTCACTTTCAGTCCTACTTTTACTAATAGTTTCTAATCATAAGAAGATGATGACATTTGTCTAAAAAAGATTTATTGTATTCTCTGAAATTGTGTCCCCACGAGGCAGCTATTTCACCCATATGTTTACAGCCCACATTTCCAGATATGTATTTCTGTTTGGGGTTTTATTTGTAATCGTATGCCACTGTTATATATCAGTTAAATGTTTTCTTTCTTCAAAGTGTCATCTTAATAGTGTCCTAAAGCTACAAAGGAATGTTTTCAAAATATCCATTGTTTGGAGAAGGTAGCCATGACTGAGATAGCTGTGCTTTGTTTTGTAACTACAGAGAAGGACATAATAAACTTGGAGGTTTCATTGTTTACGTTTTATAGCTATTTCACTAATATTACCCTTTAAAGATTACGGTAATAAAAAAACAACTGAAATCTTTGTCTCTATAGTAAGTGATAATATGTTTATCTATCTGCCATGATTTTATACAATAATAGGAATGCTCTTTATTGAGTGTCTTGTGTTCTTTAGGTATCTACACTTTAGTATTATGTGAAGGTTCGTACACACAGGAAATTTCACCTGCAATCCCAATAAATGAGTGGCCGATAAATGGGCTCTTTGGGTGATTATTGCCCGTGTGTATGAGTTTAGCTGTTGAATGAATGACTGACGATTAGGTGCTTTGGGTAAGCATTTGGTCAGACGAATCAATGAATATTGACCAACCAGCCCCTTGTTCATCGGGATCACAGAGGTGTGCACGTGTGTACAAAACTTTAGCTCGTTTACTATCAACAAATGAATACTCAGCTCAAACCCCTAGTGATTCCACCTGCTCAGTGTGGGCTGATTACTGTTAATATAATAGGAGCTTTATCTATACAAATTCTAAGAGGCTGTAAATACTCATTTACCCTGAATGTATAATATCAATCACAATTAATGTGCTAACATATGTGTGTTTGTGTGACATTAGGTGTGTGAGTGTGTGTCTGCAATTGCACCCAGGGACTGAGGTGGACTACCCGGCAGGCATAGAAACAAATAATGCCTAATTATTATACATACACTAGATGTGATACTGGTGTCTCATACCCAGATTCACAGCTATATTGCAAACTGCCACATACACATAATTTTAAACCATAGATAAACACACAAATTTACATTAACATATATCACAAACATATGTTTAAATCTAAAATTCTGCACATTTTACGTACAAAACACTGACACCTATCTGTCTGTCTGTCTGTCTGTCTATCTATCTGGCTATTTGTCTATCTCTATAATATCTCTCTCTATCAAAAAATACCGGTAATTAGCATTTACCATTGGAATTTAACTGTCATCACACATTATACTCATTATTTAGCCTCTTACAGAAAATGCCTCAAATTTATGTTTATTTACCATCCTTCTCTTTCTCCTGCCCAACAAATAATACTGAAACCCTTTTGCAATTCTTTAACCAGTTTTTTGACAATACCAGTAAATCAGCCCTTCAGTTCACCAGCAAGTGTTAGTCAGCCCATTACACCCACCACCATAAGCCATGCCCACATCTACAAATTGCACCCAAATCCACAAGTCCCACCCACTTCCATGGCAGGACATTTCATGCACTGCAGGGAAATACAGGGGGCTTTAAATATTTGTTTCAGGTGACAAAAGGTCTAGGAACACCCCTGGGAGAGAGTATAAAATAAAGCATACATTAGCTGCATTTCCCATTACTACAGGAAAGAAATACAAAGCACATTTAATATTTACCTTAGTTGGCAACTATTTATTATTAATTTGGCTTGTGACAGTTGCCTACCTTGTGAAGATATGAGATAAAACATGGTCTTACTCATTGAACTAATGGGGCACATACACTAACAAATCTCGGTCATACAATCGAGATCAAGATCGCATAACTTACCCTTTTCCCTGTAGAGAGAGATTTCTTCCAATCTTTGCCGTACCCTTTATGACAGCTTCAGGATTCCTTCCCAAGATGCATACGTTCTTATGAGCTTTCACAGCCACAGTGGAGGCATGCTGCTTCCCAGAAGGTCCAGCAAAAAGATTGGAAAGACAGGGAGATGAAATTAAAGTTCTTATCGTAAAAAATGGTGCTCATTTTGCCCCAACCAATCAGATAAGAACTTTTATTACATCCCCATATTACTTTAGGGATGTTGGGGATGGATCTTTTATGATTAGGGCCCTATACATTTGTGGAGGCTTGGCTAATTTCTTTCTGTGGTTTTAAATGTCAGTGTACAGCACTAAGTATGTAACAATCACTGATAATAAAGTATAAAAACCTTTATAGTTTATAACTAGTTGTATTTTGATAAAGTTGCTTGGGAAGCACATTTTGCATTCTTTAAGTGCTCAATGGCATTTTTTTATGCTTCGTCCACAGGTAGTAAAAAAAGCAAAATAATTCTACTTTACAGTTAACGATGCTTCAAATTCTATTAAAATAAATAGGACATGCAGCAAATGCAAATGGAATGTTACATGCTAAGTTGAATACTATGCTTCGTAAACCCTGCATTCATTTTATCACTGCATTTAGGAGTAACATTCTATTTAGAGTTTTACTAGCATTTATATATTAGTGCAGACTTCTTTGCATATGTGTGCAAACTTGTATAGAGTACATCTGTTGTATACCATGCTACAGTATATTGCATTATGATTTTGTCATATACTGTATCTCACCCTAAATGGATTTTTAGTGCATATACAAGTAAAACCTGCACTGTCTGAATAGTCCACTAGATGTCAGTGTTGGTTAATATTTTAAAACACATTTTCAACTGAAAAATTGGAATGCAGATACTTTTCCTAAATTCACAAATAGATTATAAAGTCAAAATAGCTATCATGAATCTGTTGTTTTCAAACTTTTTTAAGGTGGCATCTTTTTAAGCTCTGTAATTATTTTACAACAGTAAGTGTGAAACACTCAAAGAATTCAAAAAGCTGTAACTAAAATACAGTAAATAATTTCATTGTTATCTTCTCTAATTACATATCTCAGCACAATAAAGTTTAAAAAATTGAATGCATTAATGGACCCAATTAGCATATTTATTATTTGTTCAGTTAAAATCATAATGATTATTGTGCTATTTAAATTCGCTTTTTTCTGCTGTGGGCAGGACAACAATAAACTGCTGAATCCTACTTCTGTTTAACTTCTGTTTAATAATCAGAAATATATTTCCTCAATTTGTTGAAGGATTCATTATTATTTACTATCATTAATGAAGTTGATACACCTGTAATACAGACCATGTATAGGTGATTATGGGCCATATTTATTATGCACGCTTTAACAAGTGCTATCGCTATTTTACATTGCAAATGTACATGATGGTGCTTTAACTATAGCTAATAAAAATGTGCTATTAATCTGTAGCAACGAATGAGATGTTATCTAAAGGGGGGTACACACCTTCCAATCCGTTTTGGCTCTCCCGACCGGTCAGCCAGGAAGAAGGACTAACGGTCGCTGCAAAAGTAGCCGCGTCTGCCAATTTGCCACGACTGAGCATGCGGTCCATAGAGGACGCTCGATTGTGGTTTTCCGATGTGTCCAGGCATTCGTTCATCTGATTTGGTCACGTTCAACCAAAGAAACCATCCAATATTTTGGCCGAATTATTGGATGGTGTGTACCCAGTATTTTAAAATGACACACTGAGATGTAATAAAAGTTTTTATAGTTTAAAATTAGGCTAATTTTGCCTCGGACAATGTTATTTATCATTTGAAAGCTAACATCTGTTTGGTTGGCGCACAATCAACACCATTTTTAATGATAAGAACTTTTATTACATCTCCTTGAGTATCGCCTTTGTAAATACGGACGTAAATGTGAATACATCCAAACTTATTACCCTGATTTCAAACTGATAGCACAAAGAGATCTTAGGACTGTATTAATAAAGGATTGATATCATGAAATACCGATTTTGCTATAAGTATTTTTAGTCCACATCTGATGACTGCATCATAAAATAATGCTACGCTAGACAATGGGACTATACCAAGTGTCCACAAAATGCTGTATTTTGCACCACAATTGGAATTTTGAGATGCAGTTGAAAAATACAGATGTAGTCACAAAATACCAGCAGGACCGTTGTTGCGATTTATAAAGGAGAGATACCTCTCCCTAATAAAACAGCCCTTAGTGTGGATCATTCTGCATTTATCCAAAAAACACAGCCCCAGGGCAATCTTGACATATAGTACTACAACATTTATCACTCTTATTATTTGTTCATTTGTTACTGAACTGAGTAAGTGGTGCTGTACAATATGGAAACAAAATAATCAATAAATAATAGGCTAAAATAAAGAACACTGCCTGAATGCATTTAGGAAGAGGATTTCATTATTGGATTGGATTAGATAAGATTGAATTTCAGTTACATTGTATCGCGGTAAGTAATAATATCATTTGGAACATAATTTAGAAAGCAATTGGATTTGGAGATGAAAGAAAGTGCACGGTAAACAGCAATTTAGTAAGACCAGATATGTGCATTAAAGAGGAACTAAAGACTTAAAATAAGTTAAACTAAAAACTAAGGAATTTTAAAATGTACATTTTGTGCTGTTTTAGAGGTAGTTCCATATGTATCCCCAACCACACCATTAAATAGAACATCTGTGCTCAGTTTACATGTTCCATTGATTTGAATTATATTACCATATTACCTGTACATCTGTTATTCTTATATACTAATTATTTTAACTGGTAGTACATACAAACATTTGATAAATGCATTGATTTTCTCTTTTTTTATAGATTTATTGACCTTATTGGGGCTCTTTTTCTTTTTGTGACTTTATCCCTTTTTGTTATTTTTGATTACAAAAAAATTAAGTTTGGTTAATTTTAGAATTTTCAAAACTTCAATAAAAGTTCAATAGTTTTACTGAACCATTAAAGTCAATGGGGAAAAAATGTTCAAAAAGTTCTAATAAAAAACATTTATAATGACTATGAAATGGTAACTTACTGTAAATGCCTCTGGGGAGCTTATTTAAATACTTACGATTGGGCTATATTTGGGCTTCTGCATTGAATTTACGAGGGTTACTGAAATCAATCGTCTCATTCAAGGGTAGTCACCGAAATTTAAGGGGTTAGCGAACGATACATTTGAAGGTTATCGCCATATTCGAGGGTTAACAAACGATGCACTCTTTGAATCCTTGAATTTTCGATAATTATCAAAAATATCTCTACGAGTTCGAAACGCCCAAAAGTTCATAGTTTGAAGAGTTCTAAATAGTCAGAGATCATACAATTGGAAGAACATCTCTTTAATATATAGTGGGTGGTGCATTCTTAGCCTAACTTGCACTGTTCTGTAAGTAGAAAATGCTTTCTAGGCCTAGATGGAGGCTTAATTAAATGGTAGCAAACCTACTTACAACAGAGATAACATGTTCTGTTTGGACCATAGCAGCATCATGTTTGAATTGATTATTGATCATATGTCTCAGGCTTTTCTAAAATGAATATTTGAACAGTATACACTCCATCCCCACAGATAAATCTGATTGCATTTTTGTCCTTTATAAATGACATGTATTTGTTCAGTAAAAGTTTGTGTCTGGATCATTTATAAATATTCAATTTCACTTACTTAAATAATGGGATATTGTTTGTCTCCATTAGGTTTATTAAACTGTTGGTTAGATCAGTACTCATGCTGAAGAATGGATATGTTCTAATGTATTGAAATAAATTGCTGATCGTGCTACATTTCTGTGGCTACAGCCAATGCCTTGAATTATAAATGATTGTGTCACAAATAATAGCAAATCATTCCCAATTGCTTAGAACAGTAGTATTGTCTAATATGTGCGATATATTTTTAAGGCACAGTAGCCATACACATGACCGATAAAGTATTAGCAAGGTATGGAGGCCAAAAATGTCTGTTAACATTGCAGACAAACAACTACCGCCGACATTGCAGATTATCGTTCAAGACAGAAAATGTACGGTGGCTCTCTTACTACAGTAGAGAGAGCTGATAACATTGTTATGTGTAGACAAAGTATATAGACTAACACTCAACCCTGTGTATGTGCAATGGAATCTGATTTGGGACCCTAGTCGTATGTGCAATGGTGTAACTAGGAATCACTGGGCTCCCCAGCAAAACTATCATGGGTCCCCTATTCCTGCTTAATCTACAGTGATTTTCTGGGTGGAGGCTGTATCTGTCATTAGGAAAAAGAGAAGATGGGGCCTCCCTGCAAGGTCTGCTCCCCTGGTAGTTACGCCCCTGTGCATGTGTATGTGCATCTTAAGTTTCAGGTTTCCCAAGGTTGTGTTCAGGGGTGCCCCTACCATGAAGCAAACTGAAACCTTTGCTCAGGGCGCGCCCCTGCGGAACACTTAAAAAGGCGGCAGTTAAAAAAAATCCTTCCTGCAGTACCGCATTTCAGCACCAGTCCACCAGTCAGTGTTAAGTCAGCCCTCCAGTCAGTGTAGTCAGCCCTCCAGTTCACCATTCATTGTAAGTCAGCCCACCATACCCATCTCCACAAGCCACGCCTATGTTCCATGATGAAGCCACGCCCGCTTCATGTGTCGTCCCCTGTCTGCCGATAGGGGGCAATTAAAAGTTGTTTCAGGTGTCGAAAACTCTAGGAACCCCCCTGGTTGTGTTGAATTCCTAGGGGTTAAGACCTAGCATTTAACCCTTTTTTATAATTTAATCCTTTTATTTACCAGCTTTTTCAAGACACAAAGGGTAATATATAATTAACATATTTTTTAAATCTGCTGATAAAAGAATAACTTTGTCATGTTGTATTACTTCCCAACCTTGATTAAAGGCTATGTCCACCCTAAAATTTTATTTTTCATATAAGATCCCCCCTGGGCTCCCAGCCCCAACCGCTACATTTTTTTTTTTTAGAAAGCCCCCCAAACTCTACTTACCTCCCCTCGATCCTCCGCCGCGCTCCCGGCCCTCTGCTTTGCAAGGAAATGCAAGCAAGGGGCGGGGACAGCAGCCGCGTCTGTGTTGGCTGAGCGGCAGCCAATCACAGACGCGGCTGCCGCAGCTCACTTCACCGGAGGAAAGAGGAGAGGTAAGTAAGAGTTTGGAGCTTTCTAAAAAAAAAAAATATGGCGGTTGGGGCTGGGAGCATGGGGAAATCATTACTGAAGGGGTTTTATGCTAGGGGGAGGATAGTAGACGGAGGGAAAGGAGGGAAGGGAGGGAGAGGGAGGGGGGGAGGGAGGGGGAGAAGGGCTGCAGTACGCATGGCAAAAATCTACCTGAGGCCAGCTAGCAGGCAGTGTCCTATATGGACTCTGCTAGCCTCCTGGTAGTCATTTTTTGGACTTTGGGGGGGGACTACGAGGAACCCTATGGAGCGGGGATGTGAGGTAAGGATTACTACACTACATGGTGGGGCCAGTAGTTGGGGGGTATAGTTTTGGGGGTGGACATGCCCTTTAAGAAATTTGCTTATGTGTACATACATTACAATCAAAAGGATGTGTGTACAAACAATATATCAGTTAGATTTTGTGTCCAG
This sequence comes from Hymenochirus boettgeri, assembly GCA_019447015.1. NCBI lineage: Eukaryota > Metazoa > Chordata > Amphibia > Anura > Pipidae > Hymenochirus > Hymenochirus boettgeri. The sequence goes on from CM033476.1 coordinate 181,095,980, forward strand.
GAAGCTTATATTCTGTATTTAGAGAGTTTTTTTTACTGTTGAAAAGAAAACCTGGATGTTGTAGGAAGATGCTGTATTTTATAAATAGGGCCAGTATACTGCACGGCTTACTTAATGTAACAATAAATCAGCAACCTGGGTCTTTAGATTGTTGCATTTTTCTTCTGTAATGAGGGGAAGGATAATGGATTAATTCTTTTGTATTTTCTTGCATTAATAAAAAATGTTAAGCTGGCTACATGCATAAACTAATAGGATCATCTAGAAAGCAATTTTTTTAAAAATGGCTAAATTTAAACCGTGTGTGGAAGGTATGGTTGTACTAATTAAGGAGAAGAATGAAAGGAAATTAACCTATTGTCACTTTACTTTTGGATGTGCAGATGATTTGCAGGAACCGACCAAATTTAAAAAGGTAACTTAAGTGTTAACACTCTATTCATGCTTGTACAGTATGTCTGCCTATATTGTACAGACCCCAAAAATAAACAAACCGAAATGTCATGATTAGGGATGGACAAACCTGATAAAAAAAATTCCCTGGTTGATTCCTGAGCTTTTTGGAAACTTCACAAACCTGCAGGTGAACCAACCCCCCAAAAAATATATTTTAAGGACATGATTCCCAGACACAATGAACTTTACATTGCCATTTCATAGAAGTTTGAGTTTACCCACATATGGCGATGACCACTGAAGACATTTGAGTCATCTTATCTATTGTTCACATGAATGTGGGTTAATCAAATTGCAAAAATGCTTTAGAAGCATCCACATCAGATCAGAGGTGGTTCTCAACATCACAGGCTATATTGAGGTTTACTTTCCTGCACTGGCAGAACTATATAAAGGTAAAGTATAGTGCATATAAAGTGAAGCAGAGAGACCAGATTCAGACTGGGTGTGATCCAACTCCCCGCATACTACGCATATAAAGTTTAAAAAAAAAATAAAAGTACATGGGACAGGGAGATTAGTAATTCCTACCTCCTTATAGTTGTTTCTGTGAGGAGCATCAGCAAGAAGGAGGTAAGAATAATCAATTCTTTCTCCCTGCCCCAGGTAATTTTCCTTTTTAAAAATAACATTTTTACATTTTAATTGCCCTTTAACTTATTTAATCACCTTTCCAGCAACAATGAGCAAACAAGTAATGTTCACTGCAAATCCATCCTTGGGGTGAACAGCATCCATTCCTAGTCATGATAACACATCACATCTATAATGCCGTATTTTGTGATGTGCTGATGCTAGCTAATCACCTCTCTGTGCCACATGCTCCCAAAGTCAATTCTAATCTACCAGGTAAATCTCAATGTTCCCTACTGAACTGTTTGCTTTCTTTTACAATCAAGTGACAGATGACTTCTAACAAGATAAACATTAAGTGATCCAACCGTAAGGATTGTCTTTTTTAAATAAAATGTACATTTACTGTAGTAGAAAATATTAAGCAGTGCTTTCATGTCAAACTGTTTATCAGTTGATGTGCCATGTTTTTGAAATATTTATTAGGCACCGTACTTTTATCAAAAATTATGGCAAGGGCAACTGTAATTGTTCGGAATTTGGGAATGCTTGAATGTTTGATAACCCTCGAAAATACGACCAGAAACTCTAAAGTAGTTTCCAAATGTATTTTTGAGGGTGATTGGTTACCAAAAATAACCTTGTTTATTCGGTAGCAATCGAAAAATGGGTTCTGAAACTTTCGAGTTTTGACCATCCCTATGTTGAACAATTTTCCCTTGTACCTTTAAAATTAACCTTGGATTTCATATCTAGGTATAACTTGATATATTGCTGGAAAGGTTTAGAAATTTTCTTAACACTTCCTGCTTTCACCAGCTTATAGTCATGTGATCAGCCGCTGTCTGCATTAATACCACCCTCTCAACTTTCAAAAGTCTATGCAGCTACTTCTTGTCCAGAATAACATTTTCTGTGAGGACTGCCTGCAGGGCAGGTGATGTCACTCAGACTACTGGAAGCATAAAGTTTGAAAATTCTCTGTAATATAATTTCTCACAGGCTGCAGCCAGAGATGTATTTCAGGACTCATTTTAAAAGAAAGACTTTTATTGAACAACATCAGTTGTTCTTTAAATAACTTTTTTAGAGATGTTTGTGTTGCAACCTAAAGCTGGCCATACATTTGGCAAATATTAGATAGATTTGAGATATCTATCTAATGTCTAAAGGCCACATTTTACAAGCAGTGTTTTTAATCTTCCTATGCGACCCATTCATTTTGTGATCTCAAATTGATTGCATGAAAGAACAGCCTAGGCGGAGATTTGTCCCCGGTCTAATGTCTTAAGTAGTGTATGGGGGCCTTAAGTAAAAAAAAAGCATGTCAGATATTCTCTCAATGTTGCAGAAATTCATGACAATGAGATCCAGTTTATAAATCTAAATACAGGTTCAAACCTATTTACTACCAAGTACCAGTGTTAGCATGAGTTTAAGACTGGTTTGGCTGTGTGGAAGCAGTATTTCAACTTTTATAAGACTACACAGTGCAAGTTTTTTCTGCAGGCTGTATGTGTCCTGTTCAGAAAAAGATAACGTGGTAACCCAGTTGGTTGGTGTGGTAATTAGCGGTTTATGCGTGTCTTCTGGGAAAATTGGGGAATATTTTGCATGGATCAGGGGCAGAACCAAGCGTGCAAAATTTACCCAAATTGCTTGCACAAGCTACAATTTTTAAAAATGTGGCAATTTCTAGATTCTCATCTACATTACCATTTTTAGGATAGCGTTGGAGGTGAAATAGATTAGTAGAGATGGCCAGTTTGCGGATCCGAAACTAGATCCGCGGCGGATTTCTGAGATCCGCGAATTTTCCGGAATTCCGCTTTCCGAATTTTTTCCTAACTGCGTTCAAAAATTTTCGAAAATTCAAGAAATTTCGGATATTCTAGAAAATTCGAATTTTTTCCAAAATTTTGCAAAAATTATACAGTAACTTGCTGTAAAGGGCCCTGGGAATGGTATGGGGAACTTTCTAAAAGAATCTGATTGCAACCAATTCTGATTAGTACATCAGAATTTTCAGAAAGAATCTAATTGATATACCAACCAATTACATTCTTTTCCCAGTCAGAATTGCTTACAATTAGATTCTAATCTTATTTTAAACAATTCTGATTGGCATACTAACTAGAGATGGACCGGATTGTGGAAACAAAATTTTCCGGAATATGGCTTTTTGGATTTTCCAAACCCACATTTGAACATTTTTGAAGATTTTCATGTATCAAATTCACCAATGGCAGCTGTTTTTACCCGTGCCAACCCCTGGGTAAAAGGCAGCTAGACAGTGCCACTTTGTCATTGTGTTAAGTGAGTTTAGTGGAGACCTGACAGTGTAGGAGTTAAGGTTTTTTCCCATGCTTTTGAAGATTTCTGTGTGTGAATCTTAGTGTGGTGGATTAGCAGTTGTGGTTAAGGACCCAAAAGTCCTTTTGAGGACTAACCCCCCCCCCCGCATAAGTTTTTTGGACAAATTTAGTGTTAGGCCTTTTAGAGGTCTACTGGCCCTATTTAAAAACACACAGTATTGCAGTTTAGTAATACAGTGCATTATATTGTGCATTATTATAATGTACAACTGCGGCAGTAAATTAACACCGAACGTTCATTAATTAACGTAACCAATTCTGGAGGACCAAGACAGTGGCCAGTGCTATGTAGCCCCTCCATTATAGTGCACTTCTGGCGCTGTACATGCCTTTTGCCCATTGGAATGCTCTAAATCCAGGGTCAAGCGCAGGATTGTTAAAGGGGGGTTCTGAAGAAGCACAGTAGGAAGTTCATGACTAGAGATGGACTAGACCCAAACTTGAACACAAGCTTTAACATGCTTGTGAAGGTTCTCATTCATCCAGGTCATGGTATATCTGTTGTATTCAATTAGATCAACTGGACTTGAAATGTAGTTTCTAAGACGTTTCGCTAGTCATCCGACTGGCTTTCTCAATTCAGAATGACTTGTACAAGAATCTGTGGCAATTATGTACCCTGGAAAATCCCAATTAGCATATCACAGCCAGGTGTTAAGGGTGTGATTAGATAGTGGCTAAGAGGTGTTATAGGAACGCCCAGAGTAAGGTGTTAAAACAGCATTGTACATGGCAGACAGTTGGTGTCGAACCCCCCCACCTCTATTTTAGGCTTGGTTTTCTTATTTTCACATAAATGGCCTCCTTAACACCTCTCTTGAACCAGTCACGTTCCTTCGCCAGTATGTTAACATTACAATCTTCAAAGGTATGTCCTTATCCTTAAGGTATCTGCGCCTTAGCCAGTGCTAAAACTCCTTCATCAACCTGACTACACAGGAAAGAGAGCCTTACATCCCTCAAGAAAGATTCCAGTATCACCATTCTACCGGCAGATAAAGGAAGATGCACAGTGGTACTCAACACCTCAGACTACCATGATAAGTGACCATCGCCTGGCCGATAACAACACATATGAGGCTTTAACAAGGGATCCCACCAGCCGTTACAAGAAAAGAGTCATAGACTTACTACAACATTCAAAAGGATAAAGCCATTGACCGAGCAATGTATCATCGCCTCTACCCTGGTGAGGCACATCCATGCATATATGGACTCCCAAAGATACATAAGGAAGGGCCCCACTAAGAACCTATAGTCAGCAGCATCAACTCTGTAACATACAGGTGGCAAAATATCTAGCTAACATCTTAGGACCTTTGGTGGGAAGTTCTAAGCATCACATCCAGAACTCTCAGGATTTCACCAACAGATTGAAGATATAGTACTCGGTGTAGAAGAACTATGGTGTCCTATGATGTGACATCTCTCTTCACTTGTATACCCACCAAGGAGGCGTTTACATGGTGAGAAAACGGCTGGGCCAAGACAGCACTCTTACCAGCAGAACTGATCTCAACCCAGAACAGGTGTGTTCCTTGTTGGACTTGTGCCTGAATACCACCTATTTCAAATACAGGATAAGTTCTATAAGCAAAAACATGGATGTGCTATGGGATCTCCAGTTTCACCTATTGTGACCAACCTTTACATGGAGGAGGTAGAAACACAGGCGCTTAATACCTTTAAGGGCATAGCACCCAGCCACTGGTTCAGATATGTTGATGACACCTATGTTAAATCCACCGAAGGAAGTACAAGCTTTCACAGAACACATTAATGCGGTGGACCAAAACATTAATTCACAAGGGAAGAGGTACAAAACAACAAACTGGCTTTCTTGGACGGCTTGGTAGAAGTTAAGGAAAAGGAAAACTGGAAGTAGAGGTTTACAGAAAACCAACACACACAGATCAGTATTTGATGTTTGACTCCCACCCCCTTTAGATCACAAGCTGGGTGTCATCAGAACCCTGCAACACAGAGCCGAGAACATCCCCACTGCACAGAGGCGAAGGCTAAAGAAATGAAACATCTCAGAGGAGCCCTTAAAACTTGTGGATATCCAGACTGGGCCTTTGTCAAAAAGAAGTAGAAGGAAAAAAGAACACGAATACCAACAGTGAAAGGGAAAAGCAAGACAGGAGGAAGACATGGTCATCCCATAGTAGCGGGGTCTCCGAGAAATTAAGAAGAATTTTCAAAAAACATCGTATCCCTGTCTGCTTTAAACCGAACAACACACTGAGGCAGCAATTGGTACATCCGAAAGACCCAATACCTAAACACAAAAAAAGCGACATCATATATGCAGTGCAGTGAAGAATGCTCTGATTTGTATGTGGGGGAGACCAACAGCAACTGCATCACGTATGGCCCAGCACAGAAGAGCCAATTCCTCGGGTCGACTCAGCCGTGTATCTGCATCTTAAGGATAAAGGACATACCTTTGAAGATTGTAATGTTAACATACTGGCGAAGGAACGTGACTGGTTCAAGAGAGGTGTTAAGGAGGCCATTTATGTGAAAATAAAGAAACCAAGCCTAAATAGAGGTGGGGGGTTCGACACCAACTGTCTGCCATGTACAATGCTGTTTAACACCTTCCTCGGGGCGTTCCTATAACACCTCTTAGCCACTATCTAATCACACCCTTAAACACCTGGCTGTGATATGCTAATTGGGATTTTCCAGGGTACATAATTGCCACAGATTCTTGTACAAGTCATTCTGATTGAGAAAGCCAGTCGGATGACTAGCGAAACGTCTTTAAGAACTACATTTCAAGTCCAGTTGATCTAATTGAATACAACAGATACAAGCTTTAACAGTTTGAATAGATCCAAACTATTCCAGATTTTGAACTTCCAAACTTTTAATGATTATTGAATTTTCGATAATTATTGAACGTTCAAATTCATGTTCCCCGGGAGCGGTCACCTACCCCCTCCATTAGCGGAGCTCCACATCAGCGGCCTTTCAGCATGGTGCCACAGTCCTTGAAAACATATACACTGCAAATAACGGGCTTCAAGCTTTAGGGTTTTAAAACTTGACCTTTATTTGTAAGCAATTCTGATTGGATACATTAGAATTATTTTAGAAAGAATCTGATTGGTATACTAACCAATAAGATTATTTTTCAATCAGAATTGGTTACAATCAGATTGGTCTGTTCCCCAGACCATTTCTGAGGTCCCAGAGCCATTTACACTGCATAATTTGTTTACAAAATTTTCGAAAATTCCTTGAAAACTCGAAAATTCCTAGAATTTTCAAAATTTATCGAACGCGGCTCGAAAATAGAATGCGGAAGCTCGGAAAAAAGTGCGATCGTGAGGAAAGTTTTTTTTTTTTTAGTTCTGGGTATATGTTCATGTTCCCCAGACCATTTCTCAGGTCCCACAGCCATGTACAGTAAGTTACCACTGCTGTTTTACCTTATATTTAGGCGGATCTGTGCGGATTTTTTCTCCCATTGACTTAAATGGGTTTTTACGCGGATTTTTGAATTTTCAAATTTTTCCAAAAATCTGTGAATCCACAGGCAGAACGGATTTTAGCAGTTTCGGCCATCTCTATAGATTAGTAAGGAATAGCACAAATTCCACTATTGACACTACAGCAGTTAAAATAATATAGATGAATGAAATTCTTCTCAGATATATATTATGGTTTTTTTATCTGTTAGATTAGAAACAGAATTGTACCCTTGTTTTTAGTTTTTAGACCAGCAAGTCAAATACTCTACCCAAGAGATTTACGGGGTGATGTAGATTATGCTGTGTACCTAGCTTAATGCAACTTTTAAACTATAATTGCATTGCACATGTAGAGTATGTGAATGGCTACAGTTCTTTCATGGTGCTTTATAACCGGACTGATACATATTATGAATACATACTGAACACTATACATATACAGTATAAAGATAATCTAAATTCCTTCTGGTATGTCCCAGAAAGTATCTTAAGGGGCATGTCCACCCTTTAAAAAAAATTTCGGATATGTGGTAGATCTTGCTCCCCCAGCCCCAACTGCATTAATCTTATTGCCAGAAACTCCCCCGATCTTTACTTACCTTCCCTCTATCCTCCACCGCACTGCCCGGCCCTCTGATTGCATGGAACTGCAAGCAGGGGGTGGGACCGGCAGCTCCCCCAGCGGTTGGGCTGGGGGAGCAAGCCCTACCACATATCAAAAGGGTTTAATGGTAGGGGGAGGGAGACCAAAACGGGAGGGAGAGGGAGGGGGGAGCATGCCGCAAACCTCTTAGAGGAAGTCTCAGAGGTGGAAACAATTTCCCCCTCTGCTAGACTCCTGGTGGCCAGTTTTCTGGACTTTGGAGGGGCATTGCAGGGCAACCATTTGGATCTGGGATGTAAGGTAAGGATTTTTCTACACTAAAGAGTGGGGCCAGTAGTGGGTTAAATTATAATTTTTGGGGTGGACATACCCTTTAACTTTATAAACATGGTTCTTCTTAGAAATGAAATCTTTCTGTCATGTAGTGTAGAAAATGGCTGCCTGAAACCAGTTTAAGGTTTACAGCAGTAAGAATGACTTTTAGGGAAGCATTTAAGAGATTAAAGCTCAGTATCTAAGTTATTGCATTAATAAAAAAGCCTTGGAGCATTTCTTTCTTTGTGTTAAAAGTTAACAATAAAATGAACTCCTTTGATTGCACCACATTTCTTTTCTTTTGTTACATAATAATCAAAGCCATTTATAAATAACTGCCACAAAACAAAACACATGCTTTTAATTATTTTCCATTAAAATATGCACTGCAATAATTACACAAAATTTTATTTTTTTTTGTCACGCTCAAGAAAATTTCCCATTACTTGCTACCACATACAGATAATATTATTTTACTTAGCGGTTTATTTATTGCTTTGATGTTAACTGTTTTAATTCATTTACAATTTAGCAATCAATAATTTGTAGAAACCTGCTGTTTCTTTATATTATACTCTATTTATATAAGAAAGGAAAGAGTCGGAAACAAAAGAGGTTGAGATCAGAATGTACTTTCAAACTTTGCATAGGTTATTGTTTAGGCTTATTAGCATAACTAATTCTCTTTTATCTGTTCTGAGTCCTAAGTATAAACCAACTCTATAAAGATAGAAAATGGAGACCAATTGTTTGTTATTATGGGGGTATCCCTGTGTTTATTGTGCAGAACTGACTTTTCGGCTACGCAGAGCCTTTGAAAAAATAATATCAAAATGACTTTTTTTCAAAATGTGTAAAAACTTTTTGGTTCAACAGAACCAAACCACACAGAGAGATTCTAGACATTGGACCAGATCTGTCAACAATTTACAAGATGAGCCATTTCAAATTCTTATCAGAGTTTATCAATTCACCTTGGCAAGCAATGTGAATGGCATAATTTTTTCTTTCATATTAATAAATAATATGCAGATATATTTGTCTTTCTATGCAGAATTACCTTTTCCTCACATTTAGTGCATCAAATAAATTAGAATCTTTTTAGAAGCACAAACCTGGTGTTTTATCTGGGGAATACACTCTTTAAAGACAAATAAAGTTGAAACGTTGAATGTAATTTTCAGAGATTTATAACTTGTATAAATTCTGGTCACATCTTCCACGTTGGCACGTGCTTACTGTGCCTAATTGTAAATCTAGCCCCAAAACAAAAATGGTGAGTTATGTTATGCTTGCAGTTTTGCAAAACGTACGACCCTATTAAAGTCTATGGTCTGAAATAAACATGTTTTCATTTATCTTCTAATATTATTATAACTTTGTACATATTGTACAAGGACTTAAGAAATGGTATGGGGAACATATACAGTACCAATTGCTGTAATGTTTGTAAAAAGCATTAAAATGCTGTTTGTTAACTAGCCAGCAACATTAAGTTAAAAGTGGAGTAAGGGATTTTATGAGTTTGTACATCTTGGACTTTTTTGGACTCTTTTTAACTATGGACTTTTGGACTTTTTGAACTCGCTGACTTTTTTAGGATAATTATCGAACATTCTCAAATTTTCTAAACAATAACCCTCGATTTTAGTGCTCCATAACCCTAGAATGCTGCGTTTGCCTAACCCTCAAATTCATCTTAACCTTAGAATGCGGCTTTTGGTAACCCTCGAATTCAATGATAACCCTCAACTTTAGCACTCTATGGCCCCTAGAATGTAGCATTTGCTAAGCTTTGAATACAGCAAACGATTTTGGTAGCCCTCCAAAATTCAAAGCAGAAGCCCAAAAACAGCTTGATCATGAGGAAAGTATGTGTTCCTCAGACCATTTCCCAGGTCCCAGAGCCATGTTAAGGAGCTATGCCTTACCTCCTGTTCTTCAATCAATTTCTCAGGAGCCAGGATCAAGGTAGTGATCCATTCGCACTACCGTGGCCACAACGGACAATTCCCAAACACTTCCAGGTTCACTTCAAATATAGCAAGGAATAAAGCTGGAGGTGCACTCTTGTCCAATTCTGGGTGCAGATACCTCAAATGGTTCTCCCTTCAACCACAATAGTTTCAGCAAACTTAAGAAGGTAGATGATCGCACTCCAATCAATTTTATATTTTTATTGTGGACCACACATCACACAAACACAATGTTTCGGGGGAATTACGTGCCCCCTTCTTTAGGTGATGAAGAACGGGGCACATTATTCACTTCAAATATAGCTTGCATTATCGTGCATCCACGCTATAGTGGAACCAAACCAGAAAGCGGTCGGAATTGACAGTGCAGCCGTGGTGGATCGCACGAAAGGTAAATATCTCTTAACTTTGTTCCTGGCTCCTGAGAAATTGATTGACCTCTTAACCTCCCTGTCTTAAATCAATGCGTTAAAGGAATAGTTCACTTTATCACTGAACTATTCCTTTAATGGGTTAATTTTTGAACTAACAAACTATCAAACTTTTACAGAGGAAGTTCGGACATCTTTTTATAGGGAAAGTTCAATTGAAAATAAAAAATGGTACATATAGTAGAAAGAGCAGTCTGTCAGTCAGGAGATCACAGCACACTTCAGGAACCTTGGCATTGGATTAAGACAAGAAATTACCCCCTGTTCATCTATAAAAATAAATTCCACCATCTTTAATTTTGTAGTGGATATACCCTTTAAAAAGTCCCAAAATGCTTATCTGATAACTCTCTTTAACATCACTTGCAGACAGTGCATTGTGTTCATACCCTTTAAAGGGCAAATACCACAGAGTCCTCCCCCCTGGGTCTTACCTTATTGCTTAAAATAAGCTCCTAGCAGAGTGTGCCTTACAATTAGTCAAATCCTGTTGTGGTGGGAGACCATAGACAGATTCACAAAGCCAACTTTGGAAGGCTCTTTCTGCTAAATCAGTTAATACCCAGTGGTAAGGACCTACTGACTTAGGTCCACACCCAGGATACTTTCACTGGGAGAGGGGGTGGTGGGGTGGATTAATTGCCCATTAATGGCAGCTAAATACACTGCATTGAGAATAATCAAACTTGATTACAATATACACTGTAAAGTACATAAAATATGGGATATTACAACATGTCCTACTTTTGGAACACAGGTGTGCAGTAAAAAAAATCCTTATAAATGGTGGTTATAAAAGATATTAGAATTCAACTTGTAATCTATGGCCAATAAATGTTCATGATGGCTTCCTTGGTGACTTCATAAATTGAGTTGAAAATGTATGATTATTCTTTTGTTTCAAAGTTTTTGAGAAGGTTTTCATTAACATATATTTTCCTGCAACATCTTTTTTAATGTTGGTTCCATAGTAACACAAGCAATCCTTTCTGTGTTCTGAATGTTACGATTGCTATTTATGTGCCATAACCATTTCAGGAGATTATTCCACTGATATACCTGGGAGGTAAGAAACTTCACATAGTTGGGATTATTGGCTTTATGTGGGATTGCTGCTATCTATGTCTCTGCTTATAACCACACAAACATTTCCAATGAAGATGGGTTCCTTATCCACTGTTCAGGAAGATTTAATTTAGAATGGAGGTTTGTTTCCATAATTACTTGGTAATTTGGGACACCTAATTTGAGAATTTCCTTATGGTTCTAATGTATTTAACATAGTCAGGCTTAGTTGAAACACAGATTCATGCTAACAGAAACAGGCTCTCCCTTAATTAAAAGCTGGTCATGCGTACCCTGAAGCTGTTCTATCAAGAGGAGATTTGTTTCTGCTCTTGGATTTTTTTGTGTGTGTTTCCTTGATGAACTGTTCCTAAAATGCAATTTATCGAAGAAATAAATCTCATACCTTTTATCAAATGGATGTTTTAATGACAGGTTTCTATTGATTGCTGAAATAAGCCAGGAAATAATTTGTTGCAAGAGCTCTGAATACTTTTTTTTAAAGAAAAAAAAAATCAAACGGTTAATACTGCCAGGTAAACAAATTATAAACAATCAAAATAGACTATGATGAATAATTAACAAGTCAAATGTGTTATTAATACAATCAAATTAATAGGGAGATGTTATATAGCCAACCGAAGCGTCTTACCTTTCCATGATCCTGTGATGCAATATGCAATTACATCTGGTATTGCATTGTGGGATAGCAGAAAGTCAAGACCCTCCTGTTTACACCCCTTTTACACCCCATACAAAGCCCCATTCAGTTTCAAGTTACCAGGTAGTTCTAAACTTAACCAAAAGGAATTTGTATCGGGAGCACTGTGCTATTTCCAAAAACATTTGGAATTGGCGCAAGGCCCTAAAATAAGAGTAAAACTCACATTTACTCGAATTTACATTAGGTTAAGTAGGTTTTGTACTTACTGTATTTTTAGCCATTTTGAATCTCCCAGTAACAATTTACTACTTAAAATCAACTGGAATTAGTAAACTCATTTTGATTCTTATATACATTTCCTTATCTCTTTTAATAATGTTTACAATGTTTACATTTCTACTTTGCTTATCTTTTATATGGGGCTCCAAAACCCTCCCCTACCTGCCCTTCCTATCCCTATCCTGTCTTTATCTTTGCCTCTCCTCTTCCATCCAATTAATAATATTCCTTCACACCCTATCAACACCTGCAAAATTCTATTCCTTCCCCTCAAGTCAAAACATCCCAGAAACTTGAATATAATAGTGTCTTAATTCAGCTCAGAAGCTAAACACTCCTACTTTAGCATTCTCATAACCAATAACAAAAATATCCCACGTTGTCTGTTTTCACTATTTAACACTCTTTTGCATCCCTCAACTACCAACACTTTAACTTCCATCTACGCTCCTCAGGATTTTGCCAACTAAAGTAGAAAATATCCCCATGCAAATAGTTTCTCCCATGGACAACTAAAACTGCATTTTTCCTGCCTCACCACCATCAACTCTGATGGAATCTTTTACCTATGTCACCTTTTCTGAGGTCTCAGGCCTTCTGTAGTCCTCACCACTTACATGTACCCTTGATCCCTCCTTTTTACTGAAACACTGCTCTAAAATACTTACCCTTACTAAAATTCCTCCCCAACCTCAGTTTTTTCCTGCTGCCTTTAAACATGTGTGTGTCAAGCCTAACATATTACTAACTACCTCCATGCTAATAACCCATTGCAAAAAGGGATTTCAAACCCATGGGCCAATTCTCTATCTTCATTCTCCTCCATTTATCAGCTGCCTTTGATACTGTAACATTCTCTTTTGAAATTCTGTATTCTCTGGGCATCCAAAATCTAGCTGTTTTGTGGTTGTCTTCTTATCTTTCTTATCATTAAATAATGGGGCTGAGGTGGTTGTAGAGGATGCCGAAAAGGCTAATCTGCTAAACCGTTTTTTTTACTGACGGTTTTTACTGTTGTAAAGGAATTGTAATAATATGCAGGGGAGAAATGAAGAGTATTCACATTGGCTAACAGAGGATATGGTATGGAAACAATTAGACAAAGTTAATATCATTAAAGCCCCAGGACCAGATGGATTGCATCCTTGGATTTTAAAAGAGCTTAGTTCAGTTCTATCTAGACCACTGTTTCTCATCTTTTCAGATTCACTTTGGTCTGGGGATTTGCCGCTGGATTGGAAAATCCATGGTAATACCATAATTCAAAAAATCACAGCCTGGTAAATTTAGACCTGTAAGCCTAACATCAGTGGTAGGGAAGGTGCTGGAAATGTTGTTATGGGATCATATCCTTGACTTTGTCTCCAGAGCTTATCTTATTAGTAGTAGTCAGCATGGATTTATGAGAAATAGATCATGCCAGACAAATTTTTTTTGAAGGTTTTTATGAAGAAGCGAGTAAGAAGTTAGATTCAGGCACAGCAGTGGATGTGGCATATTTGGATTTTGCAAAAGCTTTTGATACTGTGCCACATAAGGCGACTAATGTATAAACTGAGGACTGTTGGCCTTGAAGAAAACATTTGTTCATGGATAGAGAACTGATTATTGGATCGCAAACAGAGAGTGGTGGTTAATGGAGCTACATCTATGTGGGCTAAAGTTCTAAGCGGAGTGCCTCAGGGTTCTGTACTGGAGCCGCTTCTGTTTAATCTGTTTATAAATGACTTAGAAGAGGGCATTGAGAGCAAGGTCTCTGTGTTTGCTGATGACACTAAACTATGCAGAGCTTTGGAAACTTCAAATGATGTGTAAGTGATGCAAGCAGACCTAGATTGATTATCAAAATGGGCAGCAGAATGGCAGATGAGATTCGATGTTGATAAATGTAAGGTGATGCATTTAGGATTTAAAAATCCCTGTGCCACCTACACCATAAATAACTCTGTGTTAAGTGCATCTGTAATGGAAAAGATTTGAGGGTTCTGGTAGATAACAGACATAGCTATAGCAAACAATGCCAGGTAGCAACGGCTAGAGCTAGCAAGATATTGTCTTGTATAAAGAGGGGAATAGATTCAAGAGAGAAAAATATTATTCTCCCTCTTTACAAGGCACTGGTAAGACCTCATTTGGAATATGCGGTGCAGTTTTGGTATCCCATATACAAAAGGGACATCTTGAAAATTGAAGCAGTTCAGAGAAGGGCAACTAAATTAATACGGGGAATGGGGGGGCTTGAATATGCAGGCAGATTAGACAAGTTAGGGCTGTTTACATTGGAGAAGCGACGTTTGCGTGGGGACATGATAACCTTATACAAATATATTAATGGGCCATACAATGAACTCTCTGGTGCATTGTTTACTAATAGGTCATATCAGAGGACTTGTGGAGATCCTTTAAGGTTGGAAGAAAAGAAGTTTCATCTTCAGGTTAGGAAAGGTTTCTTTACAGTGAGAACGGTGAAACCGTGGAACTGTCTTCCAGCAGAAGTGGTAATGGCAAGTTCATTGAATAGCTTTAAAAAAGGCCTGGATAAGTTTCTAAAACTAAAAAATATTGAGAATTACTGGTATTAATGCATATAGATCTGGTTGATCCAGGAATACTTTCCGATTGCCGAGTCAGGAAGGAATTCCCCCCCCCCCTTTTTTAGCTGGTTTTTCCTCTGGATCAACTTTTAGGTAGGGTTAAAAAAAAAGAGGGTGAATAGGTTGGACTTGATGGACGTATGTCTTTATTCAACCTTAATTACTATGTTTCTATGTTACTATGTAACAGATCTTTTTCTGTCTCCTTTGCAAATAAGACTTCCTCTCTCGCTTGTGTGGGGGTGATGATACTTAAATCTACATGTCCACCTCCACACTATCCTGCACTACATGTCTACCTCGCCAATCTCTAAATGTCTGGTTTCTATTTATTTCTGGAGGAAACATTGCTCTCTACCTTTGGAACTCTCTCACGTTGCCAGGTAACATCCCTTAATACAAATAGTAGTATGGACAGCCACACAACTGAAACATATGCATCAGAGTAACAATACCTTAAAAAAATTTATCCTTTATTCACAAGATCCACTCTACACGTTTCGGACCACCTGGGTCCTTAATCATACTTAAGCATGGATCAAGACCACTCATGATGTAACCATAAGGGGGATATGAAATAATGATAGATATAAGTGTTCCATTCCTTTTAGCCCAGAAGAATTAGAATAGGTTCTGAACTATAAAATTATGTCTCTTTAACTTTTTTGAATAAAGAAACAAAAAATTATATGTAAGCGTAAATATCACCATTGTCCACTGGCCATCTGCAAACACTGCTATTTTGTTTTGTTAAATTGAAGCAAAGTATCATTATTTTAATAATGCATCAAGAAAAATGTTTGGTAACAAGGCAGTAGAATTAACTTTTTTCTTTTTGTTTGAAGTTCTAACAAGTAATTATGGTAAATGATGTGTGCATCAGAGAGACAAAATATTAATTATATTAGCCTGCTGTTTAAATTTCCAGCTATTTCTTGTTTATGTTTACAAATGGTAAGCAACATTCCCTAAAGTCTCGTTTTCTTTTTAAAATGTGCCAAGTCTTTTCACATCATTACTTACATTTATTGGGACATTTAATTCTTGGAAGACGATTGTTGAAAGGTTAGACTCTAGAATACGTACATTCGTTGTTTCTGTTATAACTTATTTCCACATATCATCTAGGAAATTTGTAACATTCCCTCTCAGTTAGGCTCCCTCAATATACTAACAGGGTCTTCTCTTTAGTGCAAAAGTGCAAATGTAACAAACTATTTACTTTAATTTTTTTATTATTATTTTAATACCCATAGGTTTGGGTTTGTGTAACCCCCTTAATCTTGCATGTTTTTGACTTAAGCTTAGATTTTACAAATGGACTAAGTCTAATTGATTTAGAATCAGGCATTGGTGTGAGGATATATATGTCATTTAATGCAGTATATTAGACCAACACAACTCATTTCATTCATTTTGCTTGTATCATTGTGTAATAAGGATCCTCATTGTACATTATTTGGTAATTCACCCATATATTTTTTTTGGCCTGTAGCCTGTTTTTTGGCCTGTAGTCTGATAAACTATCATCCATGGTACTATATAAAGGCCTTTAAACAGGCTAACTAGTCTCCACTAAGAAGATCTATGAGTATTTCTCATGTTGTAGATGTTTGTGCCTTTATTGCAAAATATGAACTGAAAGTTTTACAATTATAACTTAATTTTGCTTCTTTCAGATATCTCACCATTTTATCTTGTTATTTACATAATTGTAACTGTGTGGTTAAATACCGAGGGTCACTTCAATTGTGATTCACACAAAATGATTGAAGGAAACCAATTTAATGTCGCTATACATTGATTTTGTGATGTGGCTGATCTCAAGTATACCCAGGTTGAGGACCTAGAGCATTAAGCTGGGTACACACCACTTAACCCCTTACTCCGAACAACTAGAGACTGGTCAGCCAGGATGAAGCACTATTGGCCGCCGGCAAGGTATTTAGATTTTTGCCGTGAGAAGCGGAAAGGGCGTGACGTCACAGGAGGCATGCCGGGGAGGAGACTGTCCAGGGCAGAGACAGAGACTAGGCTAGTCGATGACAAGAAGTGGATCTAGGGGCATAGCAGGATAGGGAGTGGGTGGGTGTTCCAGGTGGGTCAGCCAGTTCCCTCTGTAGGACAAAATTTCAACCCTGACTGCGGGACTCTGGAAATTGTGCCTGCAGTTGGGATAATCTTATCCAAATAGGGATGCCTGGTCAAGGGCAAAAGTTTGCGATGACTGAGTGCACAGTCCATAGGGGACCACACGTTTGCTCATGGTTTTCCAATTTTGGGCAAACAAACGCTCAGACATCAGTCGCGGGCCACCGCAAAAGAATCAAATTCTTTGGGCCCGATTGAAAAAATTGCATGGTGTGTACACAGCCTTTGGTCATGTCACTAAATATGTTTAAAAGGTGGTGTTTTGGGGATTTAGCTATAGTTTACTGTGGACTTTTCTATACTAGCAACTTTACTGTGGACTTTTATAACTTAGTTTAACTTAATTTTAGTATTTATTTCTTTGTAAATAAAGCATACATTATATTATTCATTGCACAATAATTCATGATCATGTGACTGTTTAGCTGCTCACTGTTCTCTGTTGCTATATGTTCAATCTTTAAAGTAAAGTATGTAAATAAAATAAAATTAATTGTACTGTATGTAGGCATGTTTGTATAACAAGACTGGTCCACACAATGCTTATTTTAAAATACAAAATGTGAACTAATGGAAGAAAACAAAATACATAAATATACAGTATAATACATTAACAGCATAAAATAAGTACATATACATATGTAAGCTGAGGAATGCGGTCCCTGCTCTGAAGAGCTTAAATCTATATTGGGAACAAACAGTAGTAGTACAGTTTAGATTTTAAGTTTCCTGGAGAACTTGGCAATCTTTTTCACTTCTGTCTTATACATCTTAATTATACATTTTGTTATTAAGATTAACCATTGTTTCTGAGCACAAGTACTGTAAAACTGGAGACGGTTGTTTCTGCACATTAGGAAAGGTCAAGTTTTTTTTTTCCAAAGAGAAAAGTATTGATCTTAAATAATGAAATCAAAAGCAAAGAAAGTCATCTAGACTCACTTTCCAAAATATTAGACTTTGTACATTCAACTTTTTATGGTATGAAATTCTATTTTGGCCTTAATTTATCAAGCAGTGTTGTTTTAGCCTATTGTCATAAGATAATATTACTTCAGGGAATGTTATCCAATGGTAATCGTTTGTCATTGTCTGAAAATTTTTCACTACTTGATTAATTTTGCCCCAGAGAATAACACATCATAAGGTAAAATTATCCGATAGGAGACACACAGCTTTACAGATCCTTCCATTCATCACACTTTTATTATATTTATCTTTCTGTTTTTGTATTTGTAGATTTTATTTTTATCTGCATGGATTTTTTTTCCCTGAAAACCTAATATTGTCATTTCCGGCAAAAAAAAAAAAAAAAAAGATCGTCACATCCCCCATTGTGTAATAAGTTCCTGACCTTTTTATTTATGAATTAGTTCTTTCCTTTTAAAGCCCTTTCGACAACATATATCATTATGGTTGCAATAATTTTCTATAAAAATAACAATAGGAAATACAAATATGTTAGGCAATGAAAGCAGCTTCTGAGTGATACTCATTTATACTATAATTCACTCGGTGTATCCAGCTGTTAAAACTAATCATAATCTTGTATAGTTCTGTTATTCTTTTATCAAATGTCCATGGAACAATGCTGATCAGAAATGAATGTATTACTGCCTGCAATGAAGTGCGTAGTCCAGGAGAAAATAATTGTTAAACGTCTCACAATATGGAACACTTTTCTTTTTAAGCAGAACAAAAAAAAAAATAGAAAAGAATATAGTCTGATTAAGTTTTTATGTCAGATATGCATTTTAATTTAGCTGGATGTATCATTTTTGCTTCTTTGCTAAGAAAAGGTTTGACGGTACATTTAAGAACAGATTGCCTTAATGAAAGGCCCGTATGACAGGAGAACACATCAGTGCTACTCTGTAATATGTGGAGTACTTATTTAATATTTCCCACTGTTAAAGTGACATGAAACACTCAGCAGATAAATTAATTATTTGCAGAACTATCTTCATAAATGTATAATCCTTTATAATAAAAGCTAGCAGAATACACAGCACATTATACTTAGAAATTAATTTGGTTAAATTTTTTTAGTTTGCAGTAAAAACAAATAATTCTTCAAAACCTAAAGATAGAGATGGACCCAAGTTCGATTTGAACTATATAGTTTGGATAAACTCGAACTATTCGAACTTTCAGGTTTTCTATAATCACAGAAGTATTTTCGATCATTATCAAATTTACTTACCTTTCTCCCTAACCCTCGAAAATACAGCGTTTCAGCGATATCCCTTGAATGTATTGCTCAATTTTTGGTAATCCTCAAATAAAATGCTCTATTTTCGGTAACCCTTGAATGTGTTGTTCAAATTTGGTAGCCCTCGAATGTATTGTTCGAATTTCGGTAACCCTCGAATGTATCATTTGGTAACTCTCGAATTGGCCATAACCCTCAAATGTAGCATGCAGAAACCCGACAATTGCCCGAACATGGGGGAAAGAAGTGTTTAAACGCATTTTGGTGATATGGACATGTTCATTTTACAGGTGCCACGGCCATTTAAAGTAAGTCACCATTTTTATTTTATTTTTAATTAATCCAAACTTTTTAAACTATTTTCTCCCATTGACTTTAATGGGTTAGTTTCCGAACTTCCAAACTATTACTGAAGTTTGGAAGTTGGGAAACAAACCAAACTTCAGGAAGTTCGGCCATCTCTACGCGCAAATATTGCACTTTTAATACTGTATGTGCTGATATTGTATGAGCTGATACACTGACCATGTATTACTAAGAGAAATAGTATAAGAAATAGCACCATAAGGAAAAGTATCCAGACATATTCGTTGCTAAATAGTTCTTTTTGTTTACAACATGACAGACCTTATTCAATAAGGGGCACAACATTTTGTGGGTGTTCTTAATCTGTAGCAACCAATCATAATTTTTTTTTTA
This sequence comes from Hymenochirus boettgeri, assembly GCA_019447015.1. Taxonomy (NCBI): domain Eukaryota; kingdom Metazoa; phylum Chordata; class Amphibia; order Anura; family Pipidae; genus Hymenochirus; species Hymenochirus boettgeri. The sequence continues at coordinate 181,115,856 of CM033476.1, forward strand.
ACTGTTGTAGACCAGTAAAAAGGTATAATCGGATTGGTTGAGGCAAATTAACAGCTCAGATAAATTTTCACACCTCTTATTGAATAAGCCTGTATTTGTACTGTAAGGGTCCTCATAACCAAAACACTCCCCATGCTGGGAGTTTCAAAAGCAAGGGACCATCCTGTGTTTTTTGTTTTTTTACTATTAAAATATTTACATGATAATTTGTTATTTGTCTCTATATTCTGGTCTACCGGCTGTTAGAGAGACCAGACTGTTCTAGAATTGGAAAACACCTATCTCTAAAAAACCTGGCAAATCTGGGCCATATTTAAAAATACATCGTATTGAAAGGGATAGATACCACAGATTTATAGGGTTATTAAGGTGCAGCCATAAGATGCCAGGACTTAACCGCAGGCCATCATTTTATGTCTGTGGTTATATATTTACGACCACACCCATAAAATGATGGGCGCTATGGTATTGAATAGACTATACCATGCGGTATTAGTATATTGCAACACAGTTGTATATTTATGTTTGCAGTGCAACAGAAGAACACGATTGTATAAACTACTGATCATTATCAGTAGTTTACAATGGCGTTATAGGCTCATTATTGCAAGTTTGTGATACTGTATCTTTACAAATACGGCCCTCTGGATGGGTGAATACAGGATCACTCATCCTCTTCCCCTTTCTACTCTCTGGCTAGCCACCTCATCACCCTGCAACCCCCCTTTACTATAATAACTGACCCATCTACTTCTTGCTTATTGAGCAGATAACTTATATTTTATTGATTGAACGCAGTGTTGCAATGTGCTGCTCAAGGTCTCTAATACAAGCTTTAGTATTTACAATCTGCTTACATTTGCCACAGAAGTAAGCATTGTGACAATCAATCTTGCTACTGGTCCCAGTTTAAACACCTGGTAGATATACCTTCCTTGCTTTTACAAACAAAATACAGTACAATTTTTTTTTTTAGTGCAACTTTGCTCAATATTTATGAAGGTTCTGATTCATTCAGGTCATGGTATATCTGTAGTTTTCAGTTAGCTTAACTGGACTTCATGTTTACAGTTGTTTCTTAAAGATGTATCTCTAGTCATCCAAATGACTTTCTCAATCCAGAATGACTTGTATTAATATGGATTTTACATTGCAGCTATTGTTTATCATTAAGCAGTCAAAAAGCTAAAATGTATTTTTTTCCACCATAGACTCCTGAAAAACAACTTGTATTATCTATCCTTAAAACTTTTAAATTAACTCTGTAAAGCTGTTCATTTAGAGCTTACTTTTGGGAACTGTAGAGGTTACTTTTAATTAGGGTTATGTTTAAATCCAGTATGATGTTTCATCATCATGTATTTTCTGCATCTGTATGTATATTCAATTAAAAGATAACACATATAAGACCTTAAATTTTCCCAATAATTAGCTTGTTGCCATTATTAACATTTTCTATGTCTCTAACTTAATCAAGAAGAGATTTATTTCCTAAGAGATTCAGATCTTTAAAAAAACATTAGCCTCAAATATTTTTATAAAGAGAAAACTAATTGGGGGTTGATTAATCCTGAACCCTTAAAATTAGAGTTTTAATAAACTCTTATTCCAAGATCACTAGAAAAAAATAAAAGCTAGACAAAAAGCTGACTCAAATTGTTACTAAACTTAGAAAATAAACAGGGTTATTCAACAAAAATTATTTCTAAGAATGGTGCTAATTTTGCCAAAACCAATCAGATGTTAGCTTTCAAATGTTAAATAATATCTGATTGGTTGGGGCAAAATTAACACCATTTTTAATGATAAGAACTTTTATTGAATCTCCCTGTAAGTGTGTCACTCACCAGAAACTCACCAGTTGTTCATCTCTAATTAAAGAAAAGATTACAGCAGGGCAAATATACACTACACAGTTCTGTTTCAGCACATTCAAAGGGTATCTCCACTGGGGAAATTGACTTTTGGGATTTCAATTTAATTGAAGAACGGAATATATGTCTTGCCTCCCATTCTTCAATTTAACCTGCAGGAGCCAGGAACGAAGCTGGGGTATTTACCCGGTTTTGTGCTCCCCCGCTGTTCTTCAGACAGGTTGAGACGGCATTTGTACTGTATGCGCAGAGCATATGCGATAACCTTTTATACTAAAAATATGCTATTCATAATACAGAGCATGGAAATCCCAAGTGTCTAATTAGCTTAGATTTACTATTGGGACCAACACTGCCAAAACAGTTAGTACAGAACTGTTTATTGAATTTTTGAAAGAAAAAAAAAACATTTTCTATGAAATATCTCTTTTACAATTCAAAAGCAATGACTGAATTAGTTTCAACGATTCTAATTAATTTAATAATTCTGTTACGCAGCCTTGTTTGATGCATTACCTCAGTAAAATCAGACAGCATGTAGTCAACTGGCTCAGTAGGAAGCAAATCTTGATTAGCTGGCAGAATGTCACAGGATAATGTTAATTGCAAATAAAATAACATGTTTCTAATGTACACCTTAATGACGTGGGATGGAAATTAGTTTAACGAGTTTGTTTTCAATTATGTAATTCAGTAAAAATGTATGACTCCTACCATTGGAGAGCACAATGTGTATCACTTTTCATGGAGCTTAATGATTAAACGCAGGAATAAAAAATAATATTAAATTACAGCTACCTTCTGTGTGTGTGCCACTTCCCTACAGAACCATCTTCTTCTACACAGGTGCCAAAGGGTAAAGCAGATAAGATTCCTTCACTACCCTTCTATAGAAAGGGGAAACTCAAAGGGATGGAGCCATTGCTAATTTTAGTAGCTTACACCCATCTCTGTTATAATTCTTTGCTGTTTGAATACTTGTGCAAGCAGAGAGCTATTAGACATTGCTAGACCTATAGTGGTAGGACTTTTATATTTACCAACCAGCATTAATTGATTGCAAAAAGACATGTATGTAAAACCCATTATAGGACAGGAATTCATAAGGATTGATTGCTATTTCTATTAATTATACAGTGATAGTGACGTAACTTGAAATGGGGCTTTGGTGTGCAGTCAAAGTAAAAAAAAAAAGAAAATAATAATAATCTGTCATTGCAATGTCAGAATTTTCTCATTATTTATATTTTTAATTAAGTATGCTTGCATTTATAATGATTAGGCTGGCAAGGCTTTACATAAATATACAATATAATACTACACATATTTCTTCCAAAGAATGCAGCAGCACTATATTCAGTGAAGTTTATTGTATACAGTATAAATCGTCATAGCAGAAGATGGATACAGCAACGTATCAGGGGTAGCACCTTTTTCAAGCTGTTAACATCATAGTAGCAAGAGATAAATGATCATGATGTTACAATTTAAAACCTGTCTCCACAGGAAATTGTTACAAACAATTTAGACTAGATACAGATTATACACAATGAATAGATACAACTACGTTACACAGTGTCCCCCTGTGGCCGATTAGGTAAGAACACTCTCCACATTATATTATTATTATTGTGGATTTATATAACACCAACATATTCCGTAGCTCTTTACAATTACATGTTTACATTCACAACAGGCCCTGCCCCGAAGAGCTTACAATATAAGCACATTTATTTGACACATACAACCTATCAGTATGTCTTTATGATTGTGGGGGAAACTGGAGTGCCTGGAGGAAACCTACGCAAGCACGGGGAGAACATACAAACTCCTTGCAGATGTGTCCATGGGTGGAATCGAACTCAGGACTTCAGTGCTACAGGGCATCAGTGCTAACCACTGAGCCACCACATCTATAAAAAACATATAAATCATCATCGGGATTTAAGCCACAGTTCAAGAACTGTGAATTTAAACTGATCCCCCTATGACCCATCTCAATATAATGTTTGCGAAAGGGGAGAGAAACATGTTTCAATTGTATTGATGACTTGTGCTGCATCATTCAAAGCAACTCACATGGGCACCCCAGAGCATAAACAACAAAATGTGAGTCATGTGTGACATCCATGAGTCCATGAGTATTAAACCTCTGGCCTGTAGTTAGGTGGACAAAAATCCTGCCCTTCATAACTTTTGGGCAAAATATACAATTAAGGCAAGAATACATGCCCTCATTTCTCCCTTCCAGACAATTTTGTTTTTTCTCCCCCCCCCCACACTTCCTTGATTCATTTTTAAATGTGTACCAGTGGTTTTCTCCTGTCTATATGAGACTATGGGTGGTTGTTTACATTCAATAATTTCCGGGCTATAATGTCTGTGCTAACATAGGCCAATGTTGTTGGAGGATATTAGCCACTCTCTTTTTCCCCCCATGGGCATGATTATTCTTGTTACGATAGAAAAATGTCATGAAGATGTACCTGGTAAAATTTAAGTAAGCTTCTGGGATCACTGTAAAAACAAACAAAAATGTCTCTCTGCCCTAAAACATTAACAGGGAGATCCAATACCACAAAGGTATGCATCTTACCTTGCCTCAATCCCACGATGCAATACGTGATTATGTCTGTTATTGCAAAGCAGGACCAAGGCAAGGTAAGATGCATGGATTTGTGCTTCTTTAGAGTCCTCATATAATGCTTTGTTAAGTTTTGTGCTACAAGGTAGTGCGAAAATGCAACTTAAGGCTGTATAGGAAGCACTTTAGATTTCATATTTCTATAAGCGATATTGAATATCCCTGTAAGAGATATTACATTTTTTAAAGATGGCTGAAAGGATAACCTGTATGTCTGAAATTATTCAGAAAATAAGAAAAAGTCTGATACCTATAAAATATATAACTAAGACAAGAAATCCATTTCTTCTTGATGCCAAGTGAAGACTTAGATAAGATCACTACATCTGCCCAAAACAGCTGAAGTCATCAAGTCAGACAAATAATAAAAAAAACGAGAGCGCATTTGGGCCCTGCATTGTATGTCCTTATCTATTACCAGCCATTGCAATCAATCAAGCTATCATTTAGAGTACGTTTTGACTTGGATTCTGACGACACAACAGGGCTACTTCAATGATCGGGTTTGCCAGACTAATGTTTCTAGATGGTAGCTCTGGGCACCAAATCACTGAAGTTCTATTACTTTTGGATTAGAAGACATCAATCCATTTTCATTGTTTTTTATTATTAAACCCTTCGTTTAAACATAAATTCATTTGCAATGATTTTTTTTGACTGATATATTGCTTACGATTTCTTTTCAGCATAATCACATAAAAGTTACCTCTGCAAGAAAATTCTTTAACAATATAATAACAATAATAAGAAACACTGCAAAGGTATATTTATTTGCTGTTAGAGGAAGTATAACTAGGTCTTTTTTTGTATACAGAATGTTAGCAATAATGGCAGCACTACTGCAAAAATCATGAACAAATTAAAAAGTGTACTGCACACTATACCAATTATGGCATGAAAAAAAATACGTCTTTTTCTATTTCCGTGACCCCACTGTGTCAAAAATGAAATAAAATATTGAGTATGTACATAGAAACCATGCATACAAATAAAATTACCAAATTGTTCTGATTACTTTGATCAAAATCTTTATGATAATATAGGAACTACTCTTTTATACAGTAAGTCAATTAATTGTTCGTTCTAATCTTAGAGCAGAAAGCTTTATTAAAGTAAATGAAAATACGCATATAAAGATAGATTTCATTTTACAAGTACAAGTATTTTAATGGAAATATAAATATTTAATTAAAAAGAAAATTATGGATAATATTCACTGAGGTCAAAAGATTATTTTGGCAAAAGTTGATACGGCTTTTAAATACTTTGCAATAAGTAAAAATCACCAGATATGCACATATTATATGCAAGCAATGAATTGTAATCACTTACACTTCATGGATACCTTTAATTACATTGTTTGTACAAGCATATCTTAGCTGACGTGCCCCTCCAAGACAGTATCCCAGCATCAGTCCTAATCTAGTAAAAAGTACAATCCCATGGGATATATATGGATTGGAGGTCAGCATCTGGATTGGAGGTCAGCAACTACCAGTGTGCAATTCCAAAAAGGATCATAGATTAGCGAGAAGCACTCGTTTGGATTTCTGAATTAGTGAATTAATTTATTAGCAGATCACTATCAAAGCATTTCATCAGGGTTATAGTCACATCAGATCTGGGGACTATATATACAAAGGTAAGACTCAACTATACAGACACTTCTCCTAGTCTCCTTCCCTGCCTGTTACAATACTGCACTTACAAATACAATTTCTGCACTTACCATACTCTGCTACCACCTATCTCAAAAATATATTAAATACACAATCTTACTGGTTATTGTTTAAGTTAAGCACTTTGTCACTATATTTATAGCGCAGCACTTAGAGTATTGTTACAGACAGGGGAGGGGACTAGGATGTGAGTCTGTACTGATGAATGTGTATGTATTGTCACACTATAATCCAGACGACAGTCCATAACTGAATCCCGAACTGCTAATAAATGTATTCAATAATTTACAAATCCAGACAAGAGCTCCTTGCTAATGTAATCTATCTATCTATCTATCTATCTATCTATCTATCTATCTATCTATCTATCTATCTATCTATCACTGTTTAATTAAAATCACCATAGCAAATAACACTACTACTGACTTATATTTTAATTATAAAACAAATGATAAACAATTAAAGGGCATCTATAGTGGGCATTTCTTTCCATGTGTTCTATAATTTCCCAAAACCCCAAGAGTGTCTGTATTTTCTTAAGATTCCCTCTCTGTCTTGAGATAGACAAGTAAGAAGAATATGTGATTGCATTCCTCTACTCCTACATGTACTGTCAAGCAAATCCCTGTAACTCTCTTCCCTGCTCAAGTCCCTCCCCCCTCCCTACTCTGTAAAAAACATAGAGATAAGAGCATTAGCAGGGGGAGAGCGGTAGCTTTGATGGCAGAGATAAGGCTGCACTTGACTCCCCTTCTTGATAGCTTTCACTGTTTGATGATGGGTCACAAAGAAAGAGATCGGATTGCAGCTGTACACAGAGAAATCTGTGTCTCCTGGACAGCTTGCTTTCTATTGGCCACTGTGCAAGGGTGTGTTTTTTTTAGGATGTTGAACTTTTAACTCCAACTGTTCATGAGAAGCTTGACGGGTAGCCAGAGTTAAGACATGAAGTAGGTAACAAAGGGGAGGGGGAAGGGGGAGTGCTGCAAAGAGATCTGACACCATGGAAAAACAGAGTCACTGACAGAGATAGGAGAAAGGCAGCAGAGTCATGAATTTAACTTTGCAATGGGGCAACGTGTTTTTTTCACTATAGATGCCCTTTAAAAGTATACTTACTTTACTTGACACCACTAAGTTCGAATAGAAAAGTAAAAATTGTAGGTTTAGCCACACCTCTAAGAGAGCTAAGGGATCTCCATATGGACCAACGGCCGATAGCAATCGTAAATGAATGATCGCTAAACCGATCGGAAATTGACGATCTTTATATTGATCGTTTAAACTGATTGAAAATTAACAATCTGTTTAACGATCATTAAACCAATCAGAATTTAACGTAAAATGATTGTTAAAGGTGTGGTATTGCTTAAAAGCAATACTGCGCCTTTATGAATATGTCCCTATGTGCTGTTTGTAAAACATGTGACAGTCTTAGCCAATCAAAAATTCTTCACAAATTCACTCTAGGAGGAGGAGGAGACAATCCAGTTTCTATTTGCTAGACAGGAAGTGATGTCTGTTTATGATGTGATTTTGCATGTCTCTGAAATGGCCAGTTTTTGCCTTTTTACCAATATTAATATATTAATGGGATGCGGCAAATAAGTACCTTATGTTGTACATTGTACACGCAGTGGAGGGCTTTTTCTTCCTTTAAGCACATGCTATATTGCTGACTGGTATCTTGTGCTTTCAAGTCCTACACCATAAAAGTCATGAAACTGTATCCTGCACTGATGAAATCTAACAAAATTGAAACATGGTGGGATAATCTGGGTCCTATAGAACCTCAGGTTCTCCAATAGTGATCACTATCTAACAGACTCCCTGGCGACAGCTCAGTGGGGAGTATAGGTGGATGATTTCAATCTATATTTAATAGAAACTTTCATTAGATCTACAATTGGTTGGCCTCTACTAGACAGAAGTTAGAGTGAAGTGATATATTTATGATCTGCACAGCAGTTATTTTTCACTGTGGGGTTTGGACTAAACTATAACACTCTATACAATGTTATCATTAATATATCAAAAGAACTCTAATCCCTGAATTTAAATCTCTATAAATTCATCAGAACAAATAGATAAGCAAAACAGAATAAAGTATAGTGTCATACAACAAATATAAGATGGATAATGTCTGCCTTATCTTATATTTATCTAGATGCTTAGTTGTGCTTTATGCAAATTTACCCCATGTATTTCTAAAGCACTTTAAATACTTGAGCACTTTCATATATAAAATGTTTTGTATGATTAATAGGGCTATATTTATAAAGGTGGGGAACTGTTCTTTTGCAATCGGAAATATACAATTGCGGATGTAAAGAATACCATTGTGGTATTTTGTTAATGCCTAGTATGCTACAAACGAACATATATTTACGGCCACGAACGTACATTAATGATAGCCCATGGTATCACAAGTTTTTTAAACTGGCACACATTTAGGGGAATTTTTTACCTAGGGGGCCATATTTGGAAAGTTTGCTTTACAACGGGTTATTGTAAAAGTACAATTGCAGGCGTATATTTACGGTGATGGTAGAACAAGCCACACCTCTGTCACTACTTAGTATAGTATAGTATAGTATTTGTGGTTGAATAAAGACATATGTCCACCCAGTTCAACCCATCTAGCAATATCCTCATTTTCTGCCTAACTATTGATCCAGATGAAGGCAAAAAAAAAAAAACCCACCAAATTTATTAAGGGGAATAGAATTCCTTCCTGACTCCAATCGGCAATCGGAAATATCCCTGGATCAACTCTACTTTATGAATCAATACCAGTAGCTTTTTTTTTTAAACTGTCCAATGAACTTAACATCAGAATGTCCACTGGAAGACAGTTCCATAGCTTTACAGTTCTCACAGTGAAAAACCCTTTCCAAACTTGAAGCCTAAGCTTCTTTTCTTTAAGTCTTAAGGGATGTCCACGTGTCCTCTGACATGTTCTATTGGTGAACAATGCCCCAGATAGTTTATTGTATGGCCCATTAATGTATTTATACACAGGATTTACACACAGGAATCATATCCCCACTCAAGCGCCTTTTCTCTAGCGTACATAGTTGTAACTTATCCAATCTCTCTTTATATTCAAGCTCTCCCAATCCCCTTATTAATTTAGTTGCGCTTCTCTAAACCCTTTTCATTTCAAAGATGTCCTTTTTGTACACAGGATTCCAAAATTGCACTGCTACTAAGTTTTTTATCCACTAAAACTCCAAGATCCTTTTCCAACAGGGTTAACTCAACACAGAGCAATTTATAGCATAAGCAGTAGAAGGATTTTTAAAGAGGAAGTTCAGCGCAAATACATTTTTACTTTTCAGAAAAAAGAGCAGTATTTTTTCATCCCAATGACCTTAATCTGACAATTCAGAATTTTGTCTGTTTATAAATAAATGCAACCGAAAAACTGACTTCCTGTTTGCAGGACCCCTAATAGAGACCGTTATGGTTTTGCCCTTGACCCAGCACCTGGGTTGATTCAGTTGCTCAATAGTGATCTGAGCATCTTTGACCCATCCAACAGACAATCAGTAGAAATAACTGTTAGGAATATTCCAAGGAAGTGGTGCATCCTGGGAAGAAGAAGGACCGTTAGAACCTGAAATGTCAGCTCCCTAATTTCAACAGCAGGGAACAGCAAAGGGTATGAAATCAACTGATTTTTCAAAATGGAAGAGAATATGTATGCTTGTGAAGGTTCTCATTCATCCAGGTCATGGTATATCTGTTGTATTCAATTAGATCAACTGGACTTGAAATGTAGTTCTTGAAGACGTTTCGCTAGTCATCCGACTGGCTTTCTCAATTCAGAATGACTTGTACAAGAATCTGTGGCAATTATGTACCCTGGAAAATCCCAATTAGCATATCACAGCCAGGTGTTAAGGGTGTGATTAGATAGTGGCTAAGAGGTGTTATAGGAACGCCCAGAGTAAGGTGTTAAAACAGCATTGTACATGGCAGACAGTTGGTCTGCTTTAAACCGAACAACACACTGAGGCAGCAACTGGTACATCCGAAAGACCCAATACCTAAACACAAGAAAAGCGACATCATATACGCAGTGCAGTGCAGTGAAGAATGCTCTGATTTGTATGTGGGGGATACCCAACAGGCAACTGCATCAACGTATGGCCCAGCAAGAAGAGCCAATTCCTCGGTCAGGACTCAGCCGTGTATCTGCATCTTAAGGATAAAGGACATACCTTTGAAGATTGTAATGTTAACATACTGGCGAAGAACGTGACTGGTTCAAGAGAGGTGTTAAGGAGGCCATTTATGTGAAATAAAGAAACCAAGCCTAAATAGAGGTGGGGGGGTTCGACACCAACTGTCTGCCATGTACAATGCTGTTTTAACACCTTACTCTGGGCGTTCCTATAACACCTCTTAGCCACTATCTAATCACACCCTTAACACCTGGCTGTGATATGCTAATTGGGATTTTCCAGGGTACATAATTGCCACAGATTCTTGTACAAGTCATTCTGAATTGAGAAAGCCAGTCGGATGACTAGCGAAACGTCTTCAAGAACTACATTTCAAGTCCAGTTGATCTAATTGAATACAACAGATATAAGAGAATATGTAGAATAACTAAGAAGGCATTACACAAACTAACAATTTAATAAATATTGATAATTTCCACTGAACTGTCCCTTTAAGTCCCTTTAAATGTGCATCACCTTACATTTCTCAACATTGAATCTCATCTGCCACTTAGTAGCCCAATGTGACAATCTATCTATATCTGCCTTCAATGACTGCACATCCTCTTTAGCTTTTAAAATTCAACAAAGTTTTGTGTCATTAGCAAATACAGAAACCTTGCTGACAATACCCAGTTCCAAATCATTAATAAATACAGTAGATTAAATAGATTAAATAGAAGCGACCCCAACACAGAACCCTGTGGCACCCCACTTAGCATACTGATGAAGCCCCATTAACAACTACTCTCTGCATCCTATTCATCAACCAAATTTCTATCCATGTACAAATGTGCCACCCCAGACCAACAGACCCTCATAAAAGCCAAGCAATTTAGTTTGGAAAGATCTATTCCTCCTAAATACATGCTGGTTACTACTTGTCACTCCTTGAAACATACTCTAGAATATATTCCCTTATTAAACTTTTCAGTATTTTCCCCACCACTGATAAACTTACAGGCCTGTAATTACCCAGCTGTAAACGACTACCTTTTTTAAATATTCGAGTTACATCAGCTTTTTTCATTCCAGAGGCACACATCCGGACTTGAGTGAATCTGCAAAAATAAGAAACAATGGCCTGGATAAAACTGAACTTAGGTCCCTAAGGACCCGAGGATGTATTTTATCCTGTCCAGGAGATTTTTATTAATATTAAAGGGTAACTGTGGTCTCCAATTCTTCTAAACTAGTAAGGATTATATAAAAAACCTTTGATCATACCTTCAAAATAAAACCTAAATCACATCTCTAGATAAAATTTGTGAGAAGTTATTGCTGGAAACAATATTACTTCCTGCTTGAACACTTCCTGTTTTCAGCCATGTGACCAGCTTGAAGTCATGTGACCAGCCTGTCTGCATTAATAGGCCCCCCATCTCAACTGACAATTTTTTCCCCAAGTACCTCCTGTTTTTCTCAGCATTACGTCTTTACTGAGCATCCTTCTCCCCCAGGCAGAGGGGCGAGCAGAGTTATGATGATGTCACTCAACCTACTGGAAGCAGGAAGTATGAACATTTACCTCAACATCATTTCTCACTGGGTAAAGCTCATTATAGAGGAAATACTGCAGGTTTTCATTTAACCCTAACTTGTTTGGAGACCACAGTTGCCCTTTAAGCTTATTTAGTTGTTTCTGTACCATATCCTCGGTTAACCAAATCGGTTAACTGGTATCTTTTATATCATTTTTGCTACTATACTCTATAATATCTGTACTTGGATCTTCTTTAGTGTATACAGAGAAAAACATATTCAAGATATTTGCTTTATCTCCATCCTCTGTAACAAACTTATCCCCTTAATTAATGGCGCCACATTTTCAGTCCCCGTCTTCTTACTATTAACATACTTCATTTTTTTATAGGATTAATGATGCTTTGTTCAGCTATCCTAACTTCATTATTAACTTTAGCTAGCTTGATTGCTTTCTTACAAACCTTGTTACAGTTTTTTATAATCCCTAAAGTCCTTTTCTGTTCCCTCTGACTTAAAGGTTTTAAATGGATTTTTCTTTCTTTCTATTTTGTTCTTTTATCAGAATTCAGCCACATGGGTGCAGATTTAGTTTTTTTTTTACATTTATTTCCCAGGGGTATATAGCTGTAAAAATGGCTTAAAATCCCCTTAAACACAGTCCACTTCTGTTCAATACCTTTACCTGATAATACCTTATCCCAGTTGACATGCTGAAGAACTACTTTTAAGCTGGGAAAATTAGCTTTCCTGAAATTAATAGTCTTTGTTACCCATCACACTTTTCCTTCCAATAACATACACTAAACAACACTATTTCATGGTCACTGTTTCCTAAGCCTCCAGCTATCTTTATATCTATAATACACTCCATGATGTTAGATATTACCAGATGCAACAGAGATCCATTTCTAGTAGGAACTTCAGCCACCCATGAGAGAAAAGTATCCTGAAAATTATCAAATTCAGGAACTCATCACCTTTTTTCTGTGTTGGCAGTTCCACTCCACCAATCAATGTCGGGTAATTAAAGTCCCCCATAATGAGCACACTCCCCAAACTTGCAGCCCTTGCCAACTGCATGTCAAGCTGACTCACTTCCTCCCTGCTAGCATTTCGCAGCTTATAGCAGACACCAACAATGACATTACCCCCTTTCCTGTTACCTAATTCCACCCATATTGCCTCCACTTTAACATCCATAAATTTGGCTTTAGTTCTTTTTTAAAATAAACACATACTCCTCCCCTTTCCTTTTTTCTCTGTCCTGCCTTAACAAGGAGTATCCTCCTAAATTTACAGCCCAGTTGTGAGAACTGTTCAACCACATTTCTGACACATCTATTACATCATACTTTCCAGTCAACGCCATTATCTCCAATTCTCCCATTTTGTCAGACAGGCTTCTCGCATTTGCAAACATACATTTTAGATTATGATCCTGTAATTTATTTATACACTTAAATACACATGCCTCGCTATCCCCTATGCTAGCCCTACCCCCCTTTCCATCCACCAATGGCCATTTTACACCTTGCTTTCCTCCTGAGCTATCTATCTCATTGAGACTAATATTACCCCCCTCCCAAACCTAGTTTAAAATCTCCAACCCTCTAGCCATCTTCTCTCCCAAAACAGCTGCACTGTCATCAGTTAGGTTCAACTCATCTCTACTAAAGAGCCTGTAGCTGACAGCAAAGTCTGCCCAGTTCTCTATAAACCCAAACCCTTCTTCCTTACACTAACCTCTTAGCCAAGCATTAATGCTCCTAAGCTACCGTTGCCTCCCTAGAAAAGCATGTGGCTGTGGTAGTATTTCTGAAAACACTACCCTGGAGGTCCTTGCTTTTAACTTGGCCCCTAACCCTGGGAAATCATTTTTAAGGACCTCTCCTCCTCCTCTAATTTAGTCATTGGCACCATTGTGGACCAGGACCTCCGGGTCACACCCAGCCCCACCTAATAATCTGTCTACACGATCCAACACATGCCAAACCCTAGCACCAGGCAAGCAACACACAGTTCGGCATGTAGGGTCTTGGTGGCAGATTACCCTATCTACCTTCCTTATAATGAAGTCCACTGGGGGCTCAAGGGATTAGCCCACTCCGTACGCGCTAATGCCGAGCTGTCCTCCTCCACTTCATTACCTAAGTCTGCAAATCTATTGGAATGGGAAAGCTGGGAAGAAGCAACCCTACCCTTCCTTCCCCACTTCCCCTAGAAACCCTAACAAAACTATCTTCCCCCTCAACCTTTCCTGTCCCACTCCACCCACCTCTATACTGGCCCCAGCTAGTGCCTCCTGTCCCCTCAGATTTGCCAATTCCCGCAATGCTGCAAGCTGCCCCCTTAGACTCTCCACCTCAGCTTCCAAACAGGCAACACACTCACACATGACACAGACATAGGTCCCCTGGACCTGTCTGCTCCAGGTTCCTATACATGTGTTAGGATGCACATTGCATGGTACCAACAAAAGTGTCCCTTGTAATACACAGTAAAAATACACAATACCAGCACACACCAGCTTTGTTTAGTTGTCCTTCTTGTTTCAATGGCCATCTTTTTCTATGTCCTTAATAAAAAGGTCCTTTAGAAAAAGGTATTTTGTACAGGTTCCACTCAGTTTGTCTCCACTCACAGGAAACTTCCTTTTGACAGTTGCAAACCCCCATTTGCCTCCAATACTATGTAAGGACTGAACTATAACACTCTATATAATGTTTCAATAAATATTTCAAAAAAATTCTAAAACCCTGGATTTAAATATCTCCCTGTATAAATTCTTCAGAACAAATATATATTGTATATAGATTATTCCTTATGTATTATATAAATAAATTTGTAATTTTATGTTGAATATATTGGGTTTTTCGGGGGGGAAATGTTGGTGGGGGTGGGTAAAAGTAATATACATAGGGACAGTGTTTATGTGTTGTTTAAGCACTAAATAAATAGTTATATCAATATTAACAAATATGTAGTAATGACATTATGTATATAGAAAAGTAAATAAGGCAAAATATATAAATAAATAAAAGTACTTTGTATTCCCCACTCCTGTTTTGTAATGGTATCTTCAAAATGGACTGTTAAGACACACCCCAGGAGGTTTTACAGGGAGGCAATGGAAGCTTACATAGGAATATATTTCTCACTTTCCTTTTAGTGTTGTATCCAATGGTGTGCTTATTATTAGATTGACAGCAGGGTTAGCGAATCAAAACATTTTCTGAGTGTTAGTAGGGAAGTAGGAAGTGTTAGTAGGAAGTTGCAAGACTTATATGTCACTTCCTTTGTAAAACATGTGACAGTCTTAATAAAAACATTCTACTCACTCTCATCTAACTCCACCCCACCTAACTCCACCCCACCCCTCCCCTCTCAATAGACAAAAAGTAGAGCTGCTGATTGCTGGACAGGGAGGGATATCAATATGATAGGGGGACTGAAAGGAAAACATCTCCATGCCCATTTCTCTGAGACAATGAAGTGAGTTTGTTAATGGTTTATTACATTATTTAACCAATAGACCCCATAGAAGCCATGAACCTGTGTCCTGAACTGATAAATGTAATAAGATTAAAACATGACAGAATAGTCTGGGTTCTTTATAGGACCTCACATTTACCAATAGTGATCCCTCTCTAACACATTTACCAATAGTGATCCCTCTCTAACACATTTACCAATAGTGATCCCTCTCTAACATTTACCAATAGTGATCCCTCTCTAACACATTGACCAATAGTGATCCCTCTCTAACACATTGACCAATAGTGATCCCTCTCTAACACATTGACCAATAGTGATCCATGTATGTGTGTACTTTTTCACTATTTTATTTGAATGACTGTCAGCTGTTCCCAGCCCAAACCCTGAGTGGATGTTAACCCTTTCATTCCACAAGGTCATGTGAACAATATGAAATATAACATTCCCTGCTTTTGTGTCAAACACACACAAATACTTCAATCATAAGAATTAGACAATCCTCTTCAGACTTGTGGCTATATCGGTGTAACTCCCTAAAGCAAAGGTGATTGTATCTCACATCATTCATTTACACACTCTTCTGAAACATATAACACAAATTACAATATGAAAACAGTTAATGAAAACATGTGAAATACATTGTCACACAAACATAATAATAGTATTGCGCTCATGTGGGTAATTCATTCCAGAATACATTCATGTTCTATTGCATTGACACATTCTTAGAAATCCATCTGTTGGTCCATTTCATTGGTAATTTTCATGCAGAATTTGCACATCCATGATAAAAAATTTTTTTAATTAAATATGCAAAACGCATTTCTGAAGGATCCAGTGTTAAACGAAAGTCACCTCTTGCTTCATAATGGATCCTGAAAACAGAGAACAAGAACAGCATCAGATTCTTATCAGTGCCATCTGTCAATCTCCTGTCTACTGGGCAGTGCTCTCAAATAGTCAGTTGGTCAAACACAGTGTCCCACAGTCCATCAGCCACAGGCATTGTGGACTGGGCAGATCTCTAACACTCCATTGTATGTTCACTACATTCTGTGAGATAACACTTTGAAGGAGCCTTTTAATGGGAGCCAATGATAAAAACACTAACCTGCTGCACACATAGTACTAGGTCCAATATAATTGTCTACCCTAAATGCAAAAGAGATTTTTGTTTCATTAAAATCATCTTCATATCCCCATACTTAAGCTGAGAGTATTTGCCTCTTTACTATACAATGGGCTTTTCTTTCCTGCAAAACTTTCAACAAATTCCCTGCAAAGTACTACAAGTCCAGGACATTGACTTAATATAGTATTTATATTTGGCCTTGTCAACTTTCTAATAGTTTCAAATAGGTTTGAGTTAATTGTATTACCCCCCTGTGAAACTATTTTACTTAACTTTAAAACAGACTGCCTGGTCAATTCCTGATAACTGAAGGTTCCCTAAAGTTTCTTTAAGGTATTTCACTGTAATCTTATTTAAATCAATGAAGGGGACAGCTGTAGCAGTATTCACCTTACTGTTTGTATGATGCCCCCCTACCATTCTTGGAATACTGGGCCCTATTTATAAAAGATCGGTATCATTATCGTAAAATACCGATCGTTATCGTAAAATAACGACCGGGTTTTTACCGATAACGACCGTTATTTACCGATATCGTTAAATACCGGTCGTTATCGGTAAATAACGGTCGTTATCGGTAAATAACGGTCGTTATCGGTAAAAACCCGGCCGTTATTTTACGATAACGATCGGTATTTTACGATAACGATACCGATCTTTTATAAATAGGGCCCACTGGGTTTGTCTTCTTATATCCTTATTTGAATTGCAAACAAGGAACAGGGGCCTGACACTCAAGTTGTTTAATAAAAGGATTCCTAGGAATATCAAATTTATTCTCTTCTGGATTTTTATTGATTTTACTCCTTATTTCCTGTAGTTCCTGCAGGATTAGACTGTGTAATGTAGCGTCAGTTTCCTGATTTTCTACTACTGCTGCATTATTTTGGCTATGACCTTTATTTTCTGTTCTGTTCTGTTTCTTTCAGACCCTACAGTCTTTAATGAAATGACCTGTATTTCCACACCTATAGCATCTTCTAACAAATCTTCCTTTCCATTTATTCCTTGTAACTTCAGAAACATTTTGTTGGATATTATTGCCATGACATGATTCCTGAGTCCAGTTCTTTAGGGTGTTAACAAATCTCTGATAGGAATTAGCATTTCTGAGTCTATAAATGTACAATTATTTGCTATTGAATATAAAAATGCACTATCCTCAGGAGACATGTCAGGACAGTTATAGGTCATTCTATACAACATCAGATATTCATTACAAAACAGTACTGGATCATCACCCCATCTCAGTTTGGCATTTTCTAGGGCATTGGTACCTCTTACATCCCTTTCACCTATAATACACTGTAATTCTCTCAGTCTTTCAGCTGAATTCCCCCAATTTCCATTGAGGTCGGCTGATGCTCCTCTGTGTGTACCAACTGGAGCTTTAAGTTTAGCAGCCAACTGACTAGGTAGCCAGGCTTTCAGCAAATAACAGGCATCCTTGTTGCCAAGATTATACTGTGAACCACAGCTTCAAATTTATAAGAGAGAGTTAAGGGTGATGCAGAGGTATCAAATTTCCCTAAAATCTGACAAGATTAGTACGGTCCTGTATAGTAAGGGGTGCATGGTAATTATTTGGTGTTTCTATACTAGTTGGTCTGTTCCTGTTCCATTCTGTCTGAGGAGTAAACAAAGATGGACTCCTTTCTGTTCTAATTACCCCATTTCTTTCCTCCTCAGCAGACAGGGTACAGACAGGAACAAAGTCACTCTGCTTCTTAGTTCCCTTCTTTAATATTAACATATTAATACATCTCTCCTTTTCACTTAATTGAGCATTTGCAGTTTGCAGCTGTTTTGTAAGGGACACAATTAGTCCTTCTTTGTATAATGAAGGACTAATAATTTGTTTGTTCTTTTCTAATGAGGATATATGATATTCTCTAAATATACATTTTTCTTTCCAATAGTCAATCTTTTCCTCCAATTCACAGTTTTCATCATTTAATCTCTCTACTTCTTCCCTTTAGCTCCTCACATTCAAATTCACATTCAGCTTAACTAGTAGCTGCTATAGTAAGAGACTTCTCAAAATTTTCCATGTCCTCTCTAATCTGCCTTCTTTCATTAAACCACTGCAATTCCTTCTGTTCAGCTATGTCCTTCATTCTAACAAACATACTAAGGAGGTTCTTCAAATAGCAAATAGGCAGGAAGACACCAAGACGCAAAGCTAAGTTTGCAAACAATGTATTCACCAACCAAACACAACATGTCTCGAATGCTCATGCATTCTTTTTCAAGTGCTACTGTTATATGTTAGAATTGCATTTATGCATTGCACCTGAACCAACATGGGCAATGCACAAGATGTGCAATGATGTAGGAAATGTCACTTATGGGGAAAAACTGAGCGACCAAGCCAGGAATAAATGAACAAGGCAATTTATTAACAATTGCAAGGAATATAAATGATAATGAAGCAGTTGTAGACATTAACCTCATGCACTACAACATGCATACATACGAAAAGGTAATGCAAGACAATCTCCCTGCAGGCAAGTGTATTTAATGAGCATACACCTGCAGTCTGTAGTACATACAATTAGCCTACTCTGCATAAGATATCAATGCAGAGTAATCCAGTGTATATACAAATGTGTGCACACAGACCCAAAACCCAGGAAGATAAAAATATCAATAAACCAATAATACACAAAACAAGAGGGAGCAGGCAAACGGGTAGAAGAACAGGAAAAATATAAACCGGGAGATAAAATACAAGAATCGCTAGGCAGAGAATAGACACAAGAAACACAGGTCAAAACACAGGAGGGCAACCAGAAACAGGACTCTAATACAAGGACTGCTAACTCAGGCTAGAAGGGCTAGGACACAGGAAACGTAAGTACAATAAACTAGCACTGAAGCACTATTCATGCTGACCTTAAATGCAGACATTGGAAGGTCAGGCGACAAATCTCCTCCCAGCAATAGTCTGTAATACACACAGTTCTTAAGGTAGAGAACCCTCTGCTGGTGGGCAGGTAGAAGTTCCAGACTTCATATCTCTGAGGAGAACAATGACATCTGCTGGTGGAAAGGAGGAACTTCATGCAGGCAATTCATAAAGTCACAAGCAGATGTTGATCGTGACAGCTACTTTCAAGATACTAAGGATGTTACTTAATCTTTCTTTTTTACCCATTTTGCTATACTGCTTACTTTTTAATGCCTCATTGTGATCTTGGTACTGTTTCAACAGTTCATTAAACTGGTGTGTCAAGGCATCACTTGAGTTGATATTAAAGGTAGCAGAGGCATATTTATTGATATAAGTTTTAGCAAACTCCATTCCAACAAAAACGTTACTTTATACGAATAAAACAACTATTTAAACAATAAAACACAGTGCCACAATGCACTACAGGCTATTACTGTAAATGAAACAAACTAGGTCACAATTAACCAGTTTCAGAATACCACAACAAATGTGAATATTCTACGTGACTGACCATATTCCCACACAAACTGATCCAATACAGATCCAATCCAGGCCTAGAGGGATCCCCTATTGAAGAACGTGAGGGAAAGGAATTCTTTTCTACTCGCTTTCTTCTTAGAGATGTCTGGTTTTTCCTATAGATCAATGGGTACTTCAGTCACCAAGTTTGATCTGCCCTTCATTAAACAGCTAACTACACTTAAAACTACACCAATACGCAACTAACAGAAAAATAAAACAAAACCTCTATACCACCAATACTGATCATCCCAGATCACTTTTAATGATCACCAATCACTGATGAATCAATACTCAAGAGGATAATTTCCTTGGGTCTGGTCTTGAAATTTCTTCCAACTCCTAAGGAACAAGTAGTCCACAGATCCTGGTTTCTTGAAATAACTCTTGTGGGTAATATTTATCTGGGGTGCCAAATGTTGGACTTGATAAAATGAGTATCTGACTAACTTGTTACAAAGAAGCTTAAGGCCCAAAGGTTTTTAAAGATTTATTAAACAAAGTAACAATAAAATAAAAGGTACAAAGGTAACAAATGGCAGAACTCAAAGGTGTTAAGCTTTTTCAGTCCTCTTAGATGTTAAATGCTGCTAGATGGAGGCTGTATGGAGTTTCTCTGTATTTTTTTGCCTTTTTGGGGCACTCTTATGTACACATTCACTCTCATTCATAACCCAAACTCCAACTCTACTTAAGGATAGTCACATCCTGAAGAAAGTCCCAGCCAATCAAGTCGATGTTATATTATAGACCAGGATTGGTGGTAGAATTTGGATTCACCATTGGATGTGCAACTACCTTTGGACTTTAGGTGATGATGTCACTGAGAATCATGGACTTTGATTGGACTTTTGGTTCATTGGTGTGGGGAACAGAGGAAGTGGGTATGTCACTTCCTGTATACTTTGTTATATTGTGGTGTTTGCACTGTTTGTGTCACATTTGAGAAAGGGTCTTGAACCCGAAACATGTGAATAAACCAGCATCAGAAAGATATCCGTTCAAAGTTTTCTGTAGGGGAGGGGGGGTCTGAGTAACCCATGGCACCCCATGTGGGCAAGGCTTAGTCACCCGCAAGTGGGCTGGGCTTAGGCACCCACAAGTGGGTGGGGATTAGGCACCCATGGGTGGGCGGGGCCACGGCACCCGTGCGTGGGCAGGCCACAGCAGCCGTGAGTGGGCTGGGCCACATGGGGGGCCTACAACTGGAGGGACCATGGGGTCCATGAGTGGGAGGGACCAGGGGGGCTGCAAAGGGGAGACACAGGACAAATTGACTGACAGTTTCAGAGCAGGAGGTGCAGGGGACCTGGTGATGCTGCTGCCATATCACACACAGAAATGTAAATATCTTCAAAACTATGCAAAATTCCTATCAATTTACCTCAATTTAAGTCATTTTTGGACCACATTTCCCCTTTAACATTTCTATAAATAGTAGGCAAAACTTGCAAAGTCCAGAACCTAACTGAACCTAAATTCTGCAATATAATCTGAACAGAGGAAGTGGGATATTCTGCAATATAATCAAAAAGTGCTTCAAAAAAGTATTAGTTTAGGGGATGTGAAACTAACAAAACCAGGATGTTCTATTAATTTATATTAATTTCTTTTTAGCTTTTATATTCTTGAATTTGTTTCTTTTTTTATTGTACAAAACCCTGAAATTTTCTAGAGTATGGTAAGATTATATCAACTGTATCCACACGTATCCAAACATACACACTAATTCCCACTGTGCACCAGTATTTACACTTTTGCTAGTGTATATATATATATATATATATATAATATATATATATATATATATATAATATACTATATACAATACTATATTCATCATTTTGCAGATCTGGCAGGTTTGAAATTTTGCATCGCTTCATGATAATAAATTGATAATTCAACACATATATCAAATAATGATGTCACAGTATGGCGAAAGACATGCATGCCAACTGCTATCTTTGAAAAAATGACCATGATGCCAATGTACCAGTGTGAGTTATTACTGGGGGTATAAAAGCCGAAAGGTGAGTTGAGCCTCCCAACATTTTTTGAATGACTAATTCGCATTTTCCCTAATCCATCAATGAACATTGATCCTCCCTTTCTTTGAGGGTGGATTCAAAATCTAAATCCAAATTTAAATCTCACAAAAACTGTTTGGTTCTGTGTGGTATACAGTATATTTTGTGCATCTGATGCTCTAGCTCTGAGTATTATATGAATTAAATGAAATGTCTTGAATCTGACGGGCCATTTGGTGGCATAACAAAATCACTAGGTTGCCTAAATATAGATTATCAAAATTCTAGCAAAAAAGAGATAAGGTGGATTATGTGTACATTTTTTAATTCCCCAATCTAGTTTTCTTGCCAAATGATAACATTTCCTAAATAAAGAATAAATATGTCTGCATTGACTGGGGGAAAATAAAAATACACTAGAGTTGATCTCACAGGATTTAAATATTTTCCATTATTCTTATTTGTCATATTTGCTTTCTTCTTGATCATGTCATGTGAGTGTGCACCACCAGGTTTGGAGGCAGGACAAAAAAAAAAAAAAACCCCAAAAAACCTTGATAAAGCCAACCTTCCCAAAAAGCAACTAAATTGAAATGCTGAGTTATAAATGCAGGTTTGCAAACAGAACAAATGGAGGAAAATACACACAATGACTAGGAATAATCTTGAAGAAAGCAAATCTAAAATGTATTTCCCATCCAACCAGGTCACTTTGTATCATGGAGATGTCCCTGGAAAATCTTTACACCAAAGGACCCAACAAGAATCAAATATAACTTCACATCCCACTTCAAAGCACAGCACAGGATTGTTAAATTGACACTACACAAGTTATTACTATTGCACTTCTATCCTTCACTATGTATCTGTATATTAGCCACCTAATTAGATTGTAAGATCTATGGGACACCTCTTTCCTGATGCTACACAATTCAAGTACTTGTATACTTTTTGATGCTCATACTTATTTATTTATATTTTTTATCCCCCTTCATGCCTTTTTGTATTATGATATTGTACAGCGCTGCATCACCAAGTTCTGCTACATAAATCAAAATATACATACAACAAACAATTTGTAGTATCTAATAAAAGACAACACTGATGCTCAAGTAGCTGCCTTACAAATTTGTCATAGAAATAATAATTAAGGGGCATCTATAACGTAAAAAAAAAATATTTTTAATTGACCATTAATGGAAAATGTAATTCTTCCCAACCACCACTGTACCTTTTTTTGTTGATCTGCCCCCTATTTCTTTAGATATCCAATCTAAAACATCTTACATTTCAGCTGTCAATCAAGTACCTTGCTGTCATAAACTATTCTTCTCTGAGCAGTTTTGCTGTAGCTGGAATGGTGACAGAGTTTTGACAGTTGGAATGCTGTATGCTTTATGCAGATTTGACAGTTGGTTTGTGGGAAAAAAGTCAGGTCGAATGGGAGTGGTTAAAAGAGGGAGGGGGGATACTGCTCCTAAACAAAATGTATGCTAGATTGAAGGCATGCTGCAACACACACACCTCAGAGTATGTGCTACTTAAATGTGTTCAATTATGGATAGAAAGATGAGACAAAAGTAATTTTTTTCAGTATAGTGTCCCTTTAAGGAAATGTCAAAAAGACAACTAAGTTTTAATGTAATAGCCCTAAATAAAAACAGGTTATATTAAGACAAAAACAGACTATATTAATCCCAGGAACAAACCTTATGGCTTGTTCACATTATGCTTGTTTTTGACTGTTGGAGCGCAAAATGATCCTTTGCACAACTTATCCTATATTCATTGTGCTAGCTCTTGGCTGTTAACCAAAAACAGCTCATAGGAAATTTCGAAATACATATTAGCTTTTGCAAATTTCAAAATGTTTTTCCAATCCTATGAAGTGTTTTGGATTTAGACCATTTTCTAGCACCCAGTTAAATACTCACCACAGATTCTTTAAATTCTATGTTGATTAGTCTATGTTTTTCAAAAGCTAGGCTGCCAGGGTTATCTGAATATCCTGGTATAGAATTGGACTGTGGAATATTACATCTTTGATATATAATAAACACTGTCTAAACCATATCACACTCCCATCTATCCCTTCTCAAAGAAGAACAATTACATTAGTCGTGCATTTGTTTTGTCCAGCATTAAGTTGCATTTGGTGAATACCCATTTGTCCTTAATGATCTTTTTAAAAAATTGATTGTAAATGCTAAATAATTCTCCACCCTGAGATGAAAAAAGCGATCAGACCTGCCAAATTATTTTCTGCCCATGAAAAAGATGGATCTGTTATATTCTTGCTCGTTGTCTCTAGACTACAGTTACATATGCAGCCACAGTGTAGTTGGTGGACATTATCACTATAAAATGCCTTTAATTCTAACATTTTTATGTGCTGGGGAACTTCTCTTGTAGAACAAATTATAAGACTAAGATATTAGCTAGAGACGTTTCCTATCCCTCAAGGCTTACATCTGGGTGAATGATAATCCAATTTTTAGGTAAAAGGACTTAGCCTAAACTAGATTCCATTCTTAGATCCACCAATTTAAAATGACCCTTTCCACACGGATTCACTGATATCCTTTGAGTAAGAACCTTCAAATATTTGTTTTAAACCTGACAAAAATAAAACTAAAAGATCCTTGAATAGAACTGGTCCCAGGAGACTGCCTCTGTTAAAGATATCAAAAGTCTGAACAGCTCTATTCTGACTTTGCTGATGTGAAGGGAACCAACCCATAATCTTGATTTTTTTTCCGCTTTTTTAATGAAATATTGAATTTCCCTACAGTGGTTATCCACTAGAGCCAGATAGTTTAACATTTGTGTTGGGGCCACAATGCTCTCTTTTTGGACTATTATCCATTCTAATTTGATCAGCATGGACTGTGTGAGTATAAGCATTTATGAGGTTTCCATCCCAGAGTTGCACTAGAGTAGCCAGTCCTCTAGATAGAGTAGCCAGTCCTCTAGATAAATACTTTATCCCTGATGTAGGCTGTAACAGCTATCATGAGATGTGCAAATACTCACAGTGGTGATGGTATGCCAAAGCATAGTTCTAAACTACCAACACAAACATGGTACACAATCAAGATGCTCCCTAGGGTTGCCAGATGGTGACCAAATACTCTAAATACTTATCTGAATTCCCTACCTGACTCAGAGATGGGTTGTGGTTATGTAAATGTGGAAGTTTTAGGTGACTAGAGATTAAGAGAGATTAGTGAGATTTTACAGAAGGATGCAAAGTCTGTCACTTAAGGGGGGAGAATTTCTCTTATATGAGATTTATTCATCCATACCTCTCTCTGTTTTTCAAGACCTTTTTCATATATTTTTTTTTTTCTTTTCTTGGGTAACTTTATTTTTAATTGCTTTTCTTTCGTTCTTTTCCATGGCTAGGTCCGATCAAAGCCCTGAAATAACAATTTGTTTACTTGTAGTGACTTCAAGTATAATATATACATGAAGCAGGTAACACCTTAAAGGAGAACTAAACCCACATTTTTACACACCAGAATCTGAATATATCCAGAACACCAATAAACTGTAAAATAGCAATACAGTTAATAGCATTAAAGTAAATGTTACCACTTGATGAACTGGATGAAATAACTGCATGTATGTACAGTGACTGGCCATACCCATGATCTCAGTCACATGCTTCCTTGCCTATTCTGTCCTGGAAAAGGATTGGCTAGAAGCTACTAGTGGGCGTGACCACTTGTACTAACTGTAACAAGTTTCTGCAGTATCTTAGGACAGAGCATGTGTAAAGAACATAGTGGTCAGTGACCACACTGTGCAATACTGGAAAACTGGGAAATAAGACACAAACCTCATGTTAGAAAGTTAAATTTCTCAACAACCATATTAAAATGAGATGTGAGACACTGATTACTGCTTTTATAACAAGATCTGCCTTCTAATTTAATGTTGTTTTGAGGCTTTAGTTGTCCTTTAAATATAAGTGTTGCTAATTCCTCTGTTATAGACTGAAACTATATGTGTGATGTTTGTGTGGTGGTGTTTTCTTGGGACAACTAGTGATGCAAATAAATTACAAAGGACATTCTTTAAACTCCAGACATGGTCATTGATATTTACTTCATTGAGGTTCCTTAGCACTGGGGCAGTGAAGTTAAAGGAAATTATACTCACCTCCCCCTCGTTCCTTTCCCCCCACTCCTGCAAAGTACCTAGGGTGAGGATCTAAAACACTAAGTCCTCACCTCCGGGTATTTTACAAAAGTCCTGCACTACTTACTTGTAATCTCCCTCGTCGCTCTGGTCCAATCCTCCCCACTGGCACTTTGAGTGACAGGTCACGAGGCAGCCAATGGGAAGACACGCTCTGTCTCCCGAACTGTCACTGACAGTGCCAGTGGGGAGGATCTGACCGAATCGACGAGGGAGAAGTACCCAAAGGTGAGGACTTAGCATTTTAGGTCCTCACCCTTGGTACTTTGCAGGAATGGATCGGGGGAAATGGTAAGTATAATTGTCTTTTAAAAGCAGTAAAGCTATCTATACATTTTATTTAACCATTTTTTATTTGTTCATTGATACGGTGCCTGGGTCTAATGAATAACTGCTTATATGAATTTAATGTACATTAATATAAATTTAAATTGGAAAAAAAAACTTTGCATAATAAATCAAAGTGCATAATAAATCGAAGTAGATATGCAACAATTGACTGGATAAAAAAATGCTCGACACATTGGAATTATTTTATATTAAATGTCTAAAATAGGCCATTATTCTTAATGCTTGGCAAGATGAGTCAACCATATTAAATGATGAACAAATAGTCCTCTTTTCTAGCAGCAATAATCTCTTGTCCACAGTTTACCCACAGGTAAACATCATATGAAGATCCTTCGTTAACTGCACACCACGCTCAGGATTACAGTTGGAATTTGACTCTTTATAAGTAGAACCGCCTAATGCAGGCTGAGAATATTGACATTATCAAGCTTCAGATTTAGCCATTAGATAAGGGCACGAGTACACAATGAAGAGTTCTGTAATTCATTTCTTTTCTGTGTTACTATAAAAAGCTTCCAAATTCATTATTAAAAGTTTCAAACCTCAGGCTTACAGTCTTAATGTAATTTAAATAAAGCATGGCAAAACTAGTTAAGCATTTGTTTATCCAAGCAAATGCAATGCCACTTGCAACCTTATACATTATTTAGTATTCATTATTTCTTAAACCCCGTAGCAGCCCATTTTCATAAATTCCCTATCATAAATATATTGTGCTACACTGTAAATATTTCACTTAGTATCCTATAAATTTATGTAAGTTTTTTTTTACTTCTTTAAAGGACAAATAAAGGCTCAAAATGAATTAAAGTAAATGTGCAAAAAGAATGTGCCTGGAGGCTTGCTTTTTTTTTTAGTAACCTTGTTATAAAAAAATAAGATTAGAAACCACAAGGGCAACTTTAATAGCATAAATATTTATTGAAATATTTTTTTAGGCTTTTTAGTTTAAAGATTTCTATTTGATAAATATGGGTGTTAAAGAGATGATGGTCTGGTATGACTATATTAAATTTATAAATTTCAAGTTTTATGGATTTCCAATTTTGAGACATGAAGGGGTACCTTTACTGTACTGTATATGTAAACCTGTCATAAGGCAGAAAATGCCATTACCATAACATTGAGTTCACATATAGTATTCACTATGAAATGAGCCAGTTTAAATTGACTAAAAACTCCCCCAAAGGTCATATAAACATGTGTGTTCTTTGCTTTACCAGCTGTTAAATTAAACTCATAAATGTTTTGAAATACTGCTGACTTGCCCAATGTTTGCTGTTTTGTCTGAAAACCCCAGTCATGTAAGATATTTTTTACTGTAATTCAACAAATTTAACCCGAGAACTAATTGAATGATAGTGAGATGTATAAACCACAAACAACAACTTCCAAAATACAAAATTCAGCCTCTGACATAATTCTATAATATGCAAGTAATCTGGATTATAATGGGAGATGCAGTGAAATATTTCCTTATAAAAATCACCCAACTACGTAGCTGAGTGATTGTTTTAACAAGACTTTCTACTTCACTGCTGCTAATATTATCTATCCTGTCCACCCACCCCATTACATCTAAGTAAATAGAGGTAAATCAGGGTGTTTTTATGAAGTGCTTTGACACAGAAGTAATAATCTGTTACTAAACCTGTCCGTTTAGACGTCCGTTTCAATACATTAAAAAGAGAGGCCCTTTCAATGTGCTGCTTCTCTTCTTAATGCACCACAGTCCACAGGCATAGACGCCTTATCAAACCAGGTCCCTAGACCACAGCACAAGGCCTTGTAAACCAATATAATTTAGATAATTTTCAACCTTTATTGTACCAAATCTAAAACAATTTCAACCCATTTATACATAATTTACACAGTGCTATAAAACCAATTAAAAGGCCAGCTGTTAAGTACAGGAACGAGACATCACCCGTGTAGCCTCAATCCATACAGTCTCAATGATGTAAAACAATCAAACAATCCTCCATCAAAAAGTCTCCCAGATGTATCCCACTGGTATAAATTGTAACACAAAAGTCATATCTAACCGGCTGCTAAAAAATGAGTAGCAAGTGGGACTTTACAGGTACAGGTACAACAGTATAACACAAAACGGGACTTACGTCGGACTCGCAGATAACCATGCCTCAACCATGCCTCTCCAGACTCACCAGGCTCTTGAAACAGCAGCAGTTCGCTATGCCTTTCCGGACTCACCAGGCTCTTACAGCAGCAATGTCCGTCCCATTTCTTTACCCGTAATTCACATACACCCTCATGACCTATCCCAATCCTTCAACCAGCAGCAGACCGGTAAGTATATAAATATATTGGCTACTGTTTAAAATGGTACCAGGGAGGCGCACTCAGACAAGATATAAATTAGTGTTTATTGTGATAAAGTGGTGCACAACATTTCAGGGCTTCCCCCTTCCAGGAAGGGGGAAGCCCCGAAACGTTGTGCACCGCTATATCTTGTCTGAGTGCGCCTCCCTGGTACTATTTTAAACTATGAATATACTGCTTATGGTTGAGCAGTTGAGGGAAGCAGCACCTTGGAAGATTGAAAGGAGTGTGGGAGTGCGAGGAGTTATACAGGGTAAGTGGATATTGGCTACTGTGTATTACAGCATGGGCGCCAACCTATGAATTTCATCCCTAGACAGGACTTTTTAAGGGTCTCGCAAGAGCTGATCTATTCTACCTTTAAATAGCACTCGCGCTGGTTTTATTGTAAATCTGGATCAACTCTACTTCATGTATCAATACCAGTAACCTGCAACATTCCTTGTTTTCATAAACTCATCTAACTTTCTTTTGAAACTATCCAATGAACCCGCCATCCCAACGTCCAATGGAGGGGAGTTCCATAGTTTTACTGTTCTCACAGTGAAAAAACCTTTTTAAACTTGAAGTCTAAATGTCTTTTCTTCAAGTCTTAAGGGATGTTCGCGTGTCCAGATAGTGTATTGTATGGCACTTTAATGTACTTATACACAGTAATTTTTCTCTAGTGTACATAATTGTAACTTTTTCTTCATATTCAAGCTCCCCCATTCCCTATATTATTTTAGTTGCCCTTCTCTGAACCCTCTTCATTTCCAAGATGTCCTTTTTATACACAGGGTTCCAAAATTGTACTGCAAATTCCAAATGAGGTCCACAAAAGCAAAAACAAGGTATGAGTGCACTCTTAGGCCAACAAGGGTGCAGACGCCTCAAGGTTCATCCCTTAAGAACATCAGAATCCAAAGACAAAGTACAAACAAGGGTTGCACTCCAAAAATAACATGTTTTTTTATTTGTGACCACACGTCCACTCATAAAGTTTCGGGGGGTTTATTTACCCCCTTCTTCAGGTGATAACAGTGCAATAGTTCTCAGGGAATAAAATCTTTTTTTTTTTATTCCCTGAGCACTATTGCACTGTTACACCTGAAGAAGGGGTGAAACCCCAAGATCACTTAACACAGATCCATTTATAGTATAAGTAGCACAAGGATTTTTAAGTCCAAAATGCAACTTACATTTATCAACATTGAATATCTCATCTGCCCCTTACAGTGGATAACTGGAGCAAAGTGTAGTACAAAAGGTTAGAAAAAGAAAATTGCCTTTTCAGAAAACAAACAAGGGTTTCCAGAAATGGACCAGCATGAATAGGGAGAATACAAATATTAGTCGTGGCCAGAGGAAGAAGTCAGAGCAGCACGGGAGCAGAGGAAAGGTGAGTGGTGATTATTAGCAGCTGGTTTCCATATAAACCTTACTTGATACCTGGCTTTTTGGTAACTATTATCCAATGCAGTCAGCCTTAACTATGTGTCAAATGAATCCACTCTGGAAGTGCCATGCCACTTCTCAAACCTATATAACTCAAGCAAGATTATGAGATAGAAAGATTTGTGTGGGCTCAGTGGTCATAAAACATATATTGGCAAGAGACCATGCACAAACAATGTTTCAGAATGGAAGTGGTGGGGTAATATTGTGTGTGCATGATGTTTCACCACCACTAAGCCCTTGCAGGAGTAATTCATCCCTTTCTCTTCCTTGCACCCTAAATATGTCAAATTCTGGTCTGGTTTTGACAACCATCCTGTATATATAGTTTAGTTCAGAACTTAGTTGGTAATTATTGAATCATATAATAATCAGTAAAATAAGCAAAGAAAAAAGATGATCAAATGTATGATCAAAAAAGTAAAAAGCCTTCCAACCTCAAAATAGAAGACTCTAACTAGTTACCTTAGATAGAAACACACAGTCCACAAGGTTACTGGTTCAAATCCCCAGGCCAATACTAAATAATCAGCTGTTTTTACTGCCCTTTTTATTTGTTTTTTTAACATTGTGTTCCTATGAATAGATAAAGTTTCAACATAGTAGCTATTTTAAGATGGTGGTTAGGGTCTGGCTTCTGTGTTGAACCCAGTTCCAGGAATTTTTCAGATCACAGAACTTTCCCCAGAAATCCAATATTCTAGAATTATTAATTTTTTTCCACCCTCAAAACTAAAATTTAACCCACTGCTGTCCACACAGTGTAAAAAAATCCTTACCTTTCTCCTCTGGTCCTTTTGGTTAATCTGCAACGCCTTTTGAAAGATCAGGAAAGTAAAGAGTAGATGCCTTCCTGTGTGTAATCCATATCTTCCTCTTCTCTGTCCTCCTGAAGGACTCTGGCATGTAATGCGTAGCTCTCCCCCCCCCCCCCCTCCATCTGGATCCATCGGCGCTGCAGATCATCTTTTAATTAAAGTAACGTGGTGTTCAGGGTTGAAAGGGGGTCCCCTACACTACAGATAAAGTTATATTTTGGGGTAGAGGTAACCTTTAAATCGATTATTTGGAAATTATCAAATATTCAGGCAGATTTCAAGAAAAATCGACGTGAACTAATAACCCTCAATTCTGAATATAGGAGAAATAGCGAATACATGAGCCTCGATTTAGAATATTCGAAAATGTTAAAAAATGTGATGCAGCTTTATCGGCTCTGATTCATGTATTATAATTCACCTATTTGGGGTCTGGAAAGATTTTTTTTCCCCATTATAATTCTGTTTTTTTTTTCTTCCTTCCTCTGAATCAACAGTTAGGCAGGAAATGTGGGTGTTGCTCAGTAGGTTGGACCGGAGGGACGTATGTCTTTAATTCAACCTCAAATACTGTACTATACTATACTATACTATACTAAGTGCTCTGTCTGACAAATTTTCCTTGGTTTTCTCCATTATCCTCACCCTTATCACAGATACCTTGCACTTTAAATACAGGGGATAACCTTGTCTGGTTAGGTGCTAATTGCTATTGGTAAATCAAGTGGTAATATATTGGGGTATACTGTATGTGCTGAAGTACTTGGGGACCCAGTAGCATTACACTAGTGGTGGGAAAATCAAGGACAAAATAAAATAACATATGGGAAAATGAAGGCATGTATGCATTTAATAGTAACATAAAACATCCTTTAATATCTAACACTGAAAATATTTTATGTCTCTTTTTACCTATATATTTAAACCTGTCCCAAAAACTTGCAATCTAGGTAACTTATAACCCCCTCAAAAAACACTCATGCACCACAGGGAAACATCCAATTCCCTTGCTAAGGTTGCATTGGTGGTATTGCATCCTTGGGTGTGTTGATTGCTGAACCACCATGCTGCCATGACATTAAAAGGGAAGACATTACACTAATAGTATCTGTTCTGATACAGTTGTTTATAAATTAAACAGACTGAAAGCACAATTAAATTGTAGCATGGGCCAAGGACAATATGACACAGTAAATGCAAAATTAGAATATAATGTTTTAAGTTTGTCTCATCAGCCTACATTACTGGGATCTGGAGGTTTATTAATAATCCTACATGTGTGCATACTTTGATGAATAGTTAATAGACGGTATTTGGGCTTCACTGTTTCTCTGTAACCTCAATAAAAACAGAGACATGATAAAAAGATAAGAGGTTTTTTAAGGTTTCCTAAGTTTTTCCTCCAACGAATGCTGGAAAAATAACCTTTGAGGTCATGAAGCATATTTTTAAAACAACTTTAAATTGCTATAAATGGACGAAATCCCAAATGTTTTACAGTAACTTTCATCTTTATGATTAGATATTATTAATATGAAAAGAGATTCTTCTTTCTCACACAAATACAGAATTGCATGTAATATCTTCTGTTGCAGAGTGCTATTTTTAGGAGAAGTTCATCATCCAAACCTAAGTAAAGTCAAACCCACAGTCACTTTAAACCCCACTTGATGATGCCATGGGCAATGACTAAAGCTGTCCCCCGAGCTGTAATAAACATGCTTTAAAGGAGACAGCTGGGAAGCAGAAGATTGTCTGAAATAATTACTTGCTCATGTAACGGGGAACAAGGTAAATTTGGGAGGGATTTGGATTAATATTAAATTGGTGGTCGCACTTGCCCTTTAAGCCAAGGAATGAGTGATTTGTTCTTAATAAGCTACTTAATATCTAAAAAGAGATGAAACTGAGGATGAAAGTTTAAATACAATTCTACTTACAGTATTTCACACAATTTGATTGTTGATTAGGAATAACTTAAAAACTGTTCATTTGTCAGTTACCTGCCCCCATCCCCAACTGATATACTTTATTACCTGTGTTACAAATCAGATATTTTAGCATAACTATTGTCCTCATTGTGGCAGAGTAAGCTGGCCCCACTCTCCATGGAGTCAATGAAGGCTCTGACTGCTGACATCACGACCCAATGGTTGGCTGCTGTTTCCCCTGCTCCCTCCTCTGTGCATGCTTAAGTATAGTATTTGAAGTTGAATAAAAATATACATCCATCCAATCCAACCTACTCAGTAATACCCACATTTCCCCTAAATATTGATCCAGAGAAAGGCAAAAAACCCACCAGAATTATGAATGGGAGGGGGGAATTACAGATTCCAAGTGGCAATCGGAAATATCCCTGGATCAACTCTACTTTATATACCAATACCAGTAACTTGCAACATTTCTTGTTTTTAGAAACTCATCCAGCTTTTTAAAAACTATTCAATAAACCTGCCATCACAACATTAAGCACATAAAAGCTCTTGAAGCAGATACCTTTGCCAGAAAGGAACAGAACGTATCATTAAAGATCTAGAAAAGAACAACAGTAACAGCGCACTCCTGGTCTTGTTCAACAGTTTATTAACATGCAAAAGTGCAACAACGTGCAGGCGACTTTCGGTCTGTGTTCTAAGACCTTTCTCAAGCCAAACATTGCAATTAACAACAGTGCATTCAAATAGACAATAACTCCTCCCATATAGTGACATCATGAAACATTCGCAAACTCTTAAAGGGATGTATATTAACCCCTACCAGTGTTAACCTATGCAAAAAGGCGCTGTGTGCCCTGGTAACAGGCCCAATCCGATAAAACACCACTAAAAACACCACTAAAATATAAACAGGAAGATTCAATAAAAGTTCTTATCGTTTAAAATGGTGCTAATTTTGCCCCAACCAATCAGATATCATTTAACATTTGAAAGCTAACATCTGATTGGTTGGGGCAAAATTAGCACCATTTTAAACGATAAGAACTTTTATTGAATAACCCTGCATGTGCACTAGTGCTAAAAGTGCTTCATGTGCTAAATAAATACCACACATACTCGAATATAAGTCGACCCGAGTATAAGTCGAGTTACTTATTTTTACCTCAAAAATGAGTAAAAACTGGTGGACTCGAGTATAAGTCGAGGGTAGAAATTATGACCACTACTGCCTTCTGATTCTGTATTGTTTTGAAGGTTTAGTTGCCCTTTAAATGGACAGCAGCATTCCCATACAGTAATAGCCAAATCCAGTATGCTATTACTGTATGGAAATACTGTATGGGAATTCTGCTGTCCATTTTAATCCCCAATTCATTGGCACTCCAGATGTCTGGAAACTACAACTCCCAGCATGCTTTAGTTGCTGGGAGTTGCAGTTTACAAA
The DNA here is from genome assembly GCA_019447015.1 of Hymenochirus boettgeri. Lineage (NCBI taxonomy): Eukaryota > Metazoa > Chordata > Amphibia > Anura > Pipidae > Hymenochirus > Hymenochirus boettgeri. The sequence goes on from CM033476.1 coordinate 181,150,429, forward strand.
CATCTGTAGTGGAACTGCACACACTAAACCTGTTTACAACCCCAAAACAAACTATCCTGTCCTGGACCCAAATGACTCACTTACTCCCCCCCCCCACCCCCAGGAATAAAACCCTATTTCCCTGCACCCATCTTCTCACTTAGCATCTTCCACCCTGCCACTACCTTTTCTTTTTATGCAGCCTCACCTTTTTCCAGTTGCTGATGGGCAAGTGCTGTGGGGCAAGCAGTGATAGTTGCAGGAGAGTCCGGGCCCCTGACATCACTCACTTGATGAAGGAATCTGGCTGCCGCATCCACTGATGGTTGCATCCACTGACGTCACTACTCCGGCGCCGGAGTAGTGACGTCAGTGGATGCGACCATCAGTGGATGCGGCAGCTGGATTCCTCCATCAAGTAAGTGACTGACCCGAGTATAAGTCGAGGCTCAGTTTTCAGGCTGTTTTTACAGCCTGAAAACCTTGACTTATACTTGAGTATATACGGTAAATAGATTTAGTGGTATAAAACTTAGTTATTTCTCAACAGACTAAATTATATTAGAAGACATCACTCTATTTTCATGGTACTATGCCGATTATTAACCCCCTTAATTATATACAAAACACATTTTTAAAACAATAGGCCCGTGCATATTTATATATCCATATGATAGACTCATCTATCACTGAGAAAACATTTCAAGGAATATTGTTCATTAAGACCATTGGGATGCACCATGTTGAGGAATCTAATCAAATGGGTTTTCTGTTTGTAATAGTATTTTTGAACGGACCACACCCTGTCTCAAACTTGGGACATGGTCAATGCCAGAGAACCTGAAGTCACTAAGTTTATGTCCACATTTAAGAAAGTGTTTTGCCACCGGTTTGTTAGTCTTTCCATCTCGGTATGCCGTCATGATGGCCGACCTGTGTCCGCCTATCCTCAGCTGGACTAACTAAACTAAACTTCAAGTCCAATTAATCTAACTGAATACCACAAGTATAATACCTTGATTTTAACATTCTCAATAATTAGGGGTTTGGTGCTTTTATCATTTCTCACTATTGGCCCTATTTATTAACATCACGTTAACAATTCAATATTGGTAAGCTTAATTTTAACCCCATGCTTGCTGCAACTGCGCGTGTTTTACAAAAGAAGCCCACACAGACACTCCTATTCACCAGCGGTTCTGTCATTTATTACCTGGCGTTAAATAGTCACGTAGGGTTAAAGCCCTTCTGGAATTTACCCAGAGCCACATAGCCACTTGTGAATCTCAGAAGCAGCTAAAAGGGCAAGTCCAACCCTCAAATGAAAACTTACATACAGGTAAATCACCCCCAAAAGCCTTAACTGTAATAGTTTAAAATCTGAAATATATAAGTCTAACCTGAAATCCTGCACAATGTCCTGTTGCCCCTGTTTCTACTTCCTGGTTCTTCCATTTAGCAACTGTCAGTTATGGATTTGACAGTTGACATTGCTGCCAATAACTGAATGTTAATCCACTAGCTGCCTCTTCTGAGCATGCTCAGGTACAGTACGGGTCACTAAATTTCCAGTTTCCTTAAGGCATCCAGAAGGATAGCAGGCATACAGTAATGCATTCAGAGGACACAGTAGGATATATCAACATGTTTTAAAGAGGCCATTCTTTCTAAAACATGTTATTATGATGGTGGAGTTGCCCCTTAACCCTAAGGATAATTTGGAGCAAAAGAAATATGTTTAATGTGATTTAGGGAAACACATGAACAGATTTGTGGGGCCCTCTCCCTTTAACTCATTTCAGTGGTTATTGTTAGTGCTCTTCATGTAAATGGTCATTATATTAATTTTTCTGTACTAGATTATTTACCAGTTCACAATAAGAAGAACTTCTATTTTGTAGGACCTGGTCAACTTCACTCTTTTGTTTATATTTTTACGTAAAACAATATGTTGAGCTATTTATATTTATTGTTATATTTTTGCTTGGTATTCCTGATTCTTTAAGCAAGTGCTAGATGTGTGATTTTTGAGATATTGCCAGTGGGCAGAGAAGGAATTTTAAGATTAAATGTATATTAGTACTGAAGGAATAAAGTAGTTTGTCTGTAGCAAGCATTTTATTAAAACAATTGAATGTATTATTTAATATGATCAGCAATTCTGAGAACTTTAAAAAATGTTTTACACATTTTTTTGGTAAAGCTATGCTACATACACCTTTCAGTAGACTGGTTTCACTTAAGAATTAAATGGCGCAGGAGGAGACTTGGCTATAGATTCCCTTTCGGTATCCAAAAATCCCCATGAGACAGGAGACTTCTGGGTATTTTTTTTTTTAGCAATGGCATCTCTTGGTCTTTCACAGAACCAATGTCAGCTTTATTAAATCCTTGTCAGTAGAGTGTGCTAACTTTGTAAAACACTTCTAAGGCTGGGTACACATGGACACATTTTCCGTCCTGACCGACTGTTCGCCGCTAAAGAGCGGTTGGCATAGACAAATCACTGTCTGTCATGGTGAAAGAAGCCGCACGAGTGACAGTCCGCAGCGGCTGATCGTGCGGTCCATAGAAGACTGCACGATTGACGTTATTTACCAGCATGACCGATGGCTCATTCGTTTGATCCAGGCGACAGACATCCGTCACCGGCGACAGGGATGTTACTTAAGCTTAGGCTGAAGTAGGAAAAGACTGAACTATAATTTCAGTATGCAAATAAGCATCATGGTAGAGGAGATTTCCAGCTAAATACACGTTTCCATAGCAGCCCTAATTGGTTACTGACTAATTGTACATTGGCTTTTTATTTTTTATTTTCCTGTTAATTTTTTCTTACATTTCATATTAGTATTCACTATTTTGTTTTTACAATTCTGTTTCATTTAATCTTCATTTATTAAACAATAGATGTGATGTTAGTATTAAAAGTATTAAATAGTTATTAGAGAGTTGGATGCAATATATTTTGTCTTTGCTCTCCAGCAATATTAGTCTGTGCAGAAACATCAGTTGTAATGTAGTGTTTATACCAAGGAATATTGTACCTTTTTCTGTGAAATACAAGGAAGTCACGAAGGATAAATAGACTGCCGTCATATATCTAATGGAACATGGAGATTTCTTACAAATACATGTAAGTATGTATGTATGTTTAATTTTATTTATATAGTCCCACTTAGGTACATAGTAATTGAGGTTGAATAAAGACATCAAGTCCATCAAGTCCAACCTATTCACCCTCTTTTTTTTTATTATTATTATTTTTTTTTTTAATCCTACCTAACAGTTGATCCAGAGGTAGGCAAAAAACCCCAGCAAAAAAAAAAGGGGGGAAAATTCCTTCCTGACTCCAAACGGCAATTGGAAAATATCCCTGAATCAACCAGATCTATATGCATTAATACCAGTAATTCTCAATATTGTTTAGTTTTAGAAACATATCCAGGCTTTTTTTAAAACTATTCAATGAACTTGCCATTACCACATCTGCTGGAAGACAGTTCCACAATTTCACCGCTCTCACTGTAAAGAAACCTTTCCTAACCTGAAGATGAAACTTCTTTTCTTCCAACCTTAAAGAATGTCCACGAGTCCTCTGATATGACCTATTAGTGAACAATGCACCAGAGAGTTCATTGTATGGCCCATTAATATATTTGTATAAGGTTATCATATCCCCACGCAAACGTCGCTTCTCCAATGTAAACAGCCCTAACTTGTCTAATCTGCCTGAATATTCAAGCCCCTCCATTCCCCTTATTAATTTATTTGCCCTTCTCTGAACTGCTTCCATTTCCAAGATGTCCCTTTTGTATATGGGATTCTAAAACTGCACTGCATATTCCAAATGAGGCCTTACCAGTGCCTTGTAAAGATGGAGAATAATATCTTTCTCTCTTGAATCCATTCCACTCTTTATGCAAGACAATGGGGCATATTTATAAAAAAGCGAAATTAGCGCAAAAAAATTACCGCCGCACATCGCAGCCGTGAAAATAGTGCTATTGCCATATTTATAACGGCGAGCGCCATTGCCGCGATATGTATCGCGGCCGCGATGTGTTGCGGTAATTTTAAGTCCTGTACTGTACAGTATCGCCGCGAAGGGACTTAAAATCCCTTCCCGACGCCTCTGCTAAGGGGGCGGGGCCCATTTTGATAATCTATCTAGGTCTGCTTGCAACACTTGCACATCATTTGAAGTTTCCAAAGTTCTGCATAGTTTAGTGTCATCAGCAAACACAGAGACCTTGCTCTCAATGCCCCCTTCTAAGTCATTTATAAACAGATTAAACAGAAATGGCCCCAGTACAGAACCCTGAGGCACTCCGCTTAGAACTTTAGCCCACATAGATGTAGCTCCATTAACCACCACTCTCTGCTTGCGATCCAATAACCAATTCTCTATCCATGCACAAATGTTTTCTTCAAGGCCAACAGTCCTCAGTTTATACATTAGTCGCCTATGTTGCACAGTATCAAAAGCTTTCGCAAAATCCAAGTATACCACATCCACTGCTGTGCCTGAATCCAAATTCTTACTCACTTTTTCATAAAAAACAATTAAATTTGTCTGACATGATCTATTTCTCATAAATCCATGCTGACTACTACTAATAAAATGAGCTCTGGAGACAAAGTCAAGGATATGATCCCGTAACAAAGTTTCCATCACCTTCCCTAGCACTGATGTTAGGCTTACAGGTCTATAGTTACTAGGCTGTGAACGACTACCTTTTTTGAATATTGGTATTACATTGGCTATTTTCCAACCCAGCGGCACATCCCCAGACCAAAGTGAATCTGAAAAGATAAGTAACAGTGGTCTAGATAGAACTGAACTAATCTCTTTTAAAATCTGAGGGTGTATTCCATCCGGTCCTGGGGCTTTATTGATATTAACTTTGTCTAATTGTTTCCTCCTTCATTCAATGTGAATACTCCTCATTTCTCCCCTGCATATTACAATCCCTGCTGTAAGAACTAGTATTCTCAATAGTGAAAACCGAAGTAAAAAAACGGTTTAGCAGATTAGCCTTTTTTGCATCCTTTACAACCATCTCAGCCCCATTATTTAATGGTCTCACATTCTCAGTCCTCATCTTTTTACCATTTATATACTTAAAAAACATTTTAGGGTTGGACTTGCTTTGTTCGGCAATCCGTATTTCATTTTCTATTTTAGCTAATTTAATTGCTTTCTTGCACTCTTTATTATAGCTTTTATACTCTCTGTAAGCCTTTTCTGTTCCCTCTGATTTCAAAAATTTAAAAGCCTTTTTCTTTTTTTTCCATTTCCCTTTTTTCCTGAGCATTAAGCATTAAGCCATGCAGGAGTGGACCTAATTTTTTTACACTTGTTCCCTAAAGGTACAAATTTAGAAATGTAATAGTTTAATAACCCTTTAAAAGTGGTCCACATCTGCTCAGTATCTTTACCTATAAACAATTCCCCCCAGTCTTTGAGCAGGAGTGATTCCTTTAACAGCATAAAATTAGCTTTCTTAAAGTTAAAAGTTTTTGTTAACCCAGTGCACTTTTTTTTTTTGCAACCTATATTAAATGACACTATATCATGGCCACTATTCCCTAAGCTTCTCATTACCTTCATCTCCAAAATGAGCTCAGGGTTATTAGATATCACAAGATCCAACAACGCATTCTGTCTAGTAGGAACTTCTACCATCTGTGAAAGAAAATGCTCATATAGGAAATTTAAGAACTTTATACCTTTTGAGTTGCTCCAATCTATGTCAGGGTAGTTAAAATCCCCCATAACCAAAACATGCCCCATACCAGCAGCCTTTGCCAACTGCATATGGAGATTCATTTCCATCTCCTCCCTGGCTTATAACATACAACAATTAATTTACCCACCTTCTTGCTTCCTGTACTCAGCTCTACCCATATTGTTTCTGCCATATCGTTTATACCCCCATCTATTCCATCTTTTAGATTTGGCTTCAATTCCTGTTTAACATACATTGATACTCTGTCATGTCTAAATAAGGAGTATTCTTCAATATTTACTGTCCAGTCATGTGAATCATTTAGCCACCTTTCTGCTATACCAATTACATCATACCTTTGCTTTAAAGCTATTAGTTCTAATACCCTGGTTTTTCCAGCCAGACTTCTTGCATTTGTATACATACATTTTAAATTATCAATTGATTTACTTCCATACTTGGTCGTAAATGCCTCCTTATCCTCTATTCTCCCCCCTCTTCCTTCTCCTCCCTCCTTTGTGTTATTAGCCCCCTGAGCCATAACTTTTCTATCTACCCCTGTGTAGTTCAACATACCCTCCCCCCATACCTAGTTTCAAATCTCCTCCAGCCCCTTACCCATCTTCTCCCCCAAAACAGCTGCACCATTATCATTGAGGTGCAATCCGTCTCTACTAAAGAGCCTGTAGCCAACAGAAAAGACAGCCCAGTTCTCTAAAAACCCAAACCCCATCTTCTTACACCACCATCTTAGCCACACATTTATACTCCTGAGCTCCTGTTGCCTCATTAGCGTAGCACGTGGCTGCGGTAGTATTTCTGAAATCACTACCCTTGAGGTCCTTGCTTTTAACTTGGCCCCTAATTCTCAGAAATCATTTTTAAGGACCTCACCTCCACCTCTAACTTTGTCATTGGCATCAATGTGAACCAAGACCGTCACGTCACTCCCAGCCCCACCCAATAATCTGTCTACACGATCCACCACATGTCGAACCCTAGCACCAGGCAAACAACACACTGTTCTGCATGTAGGGTCTTGGCGACAGATTACCCTATCTACCTGCTTATCCTTCCTAGCCCCCAATTCTCCCTCCCTTGTACTGGTGATGGCCGTCCCCTGGGTGCTCAAAGGAACGGCCCGCTCCATAAATTCTGCTTCTGAGCCATCGTCCTCCACAATTTCACCTAACACGGCAAATCTGTTGGGATCAACCAACTGGGAAAAAGCGACACTACCCTTCCGTCCTCTACTTACCCTGGTGACCCTTATAAATCTATCTTCCTTTACCACCTTATCTGCCCCATTTCCACCCTCCAGTTTACTGGCTTCTGCCAGTACCTGCGATTCCCCCAGATTTGTCAAGCCCTGCAATGCTGCAAGTTTCCCCTTTAGACCCTGGACCTCAGATTCCAAATGGGCAACCCACTCACATCTGACACATACATAGGTCCCTTGGTGCGGCTGCTTCAAGATCCCATACATGCGGCAGGATGCACATTGCATGGCCCCAACAAAACTGTCCATACTAAATAGCAATACACAACAAGAGAAACAGCAATACACTGCAGAGAAAAAGCAGTCTTGTTCTTAAACCCTTTCTTGTTCTAAACAAGGTACGCAACGCTGTACATTATAAAACACAGAGTATACAAACGGGGGATAAGTGCAAGCAATTATACAGATAAATTAAAATAATATAAATATTAGGAAAGAGATCCCTACCCTGAAGAGCTTACAATCTAAGTGGGAGGGACAACATACAGATACAAGTGGGGGTGGGATAAAGTGCTCAGACAGCTAACAATCATTAATAGTGCTGTTATTCAGAAATGTAGTATAACAGTTTAGATTTAAAAGAGCTAAAGGATGTCAACTAGCAAAGCGAGAGAGGGAGAGAGTTCCAAAAGTAGGGAGCAGCAAGAAAGAATGGTGTAAGAGGGGAGGAAGCAGTGTTTGTAGGGAGTTTGTAGAGAAGATTGCATTGCACGTTCAGGAACATAACGGAAAAAGAGAGAACATAAGTCGGGAGGTGCAGTGGACTGAAGGGATTTAAACTTTAAAAGAAGGGTATTGAATATGATTTTTTGTTTGATGGGATTCCAGCCTATGGACTGCAGTATCGGGGTTACAGGTTCTCTTTCGGAGGAGAGTGAGATGATCCAAGCTGCAGAGTTGGAGATGACAGGCCGGGAGACCAAGTAGCAGAATGTTACAGTAGTCAAGACAGGAGATTATAAGGGCATGCATGAGCATGTTATTAGTGAAGCAAGAGAGGAAAGGGCTGATCTTGGCAATATTGAAAAGGAGAAAACAGTATTCTTAATGTTATGATGGTAGGAAAGGGAGGAGTCAAAGATAACTCCAAGGTAGCATGCAGATTCAACTGGGTTAATGACCATATTGACAATAAATATGGAGAAGGGTGGACTAGGTCCTAGTTTAGGGGAAAAATATTAATTCAGTTTTAGATAGATTGAGAATGTACTAGCGAATTAGCGAGTTAGAATAAATACATGTGATGGACACACTACAAACCCCCGTCATTGCTGGGGCACCTGGGAATGGAGGGGGGCCCGTGATCAGCTGTTTTGAACCAGTACCGGTCTTTAAACAGCTGATGCATGTGCATATCTTTACTGTGGATGTGTGATCAGCTGTTTAAAAACAGCTGATGGGGCCAGAGCAGGGATGTGTCAGGGGCCCGGCCTCCAAGCCTACGGGAGGGCCCGGGCTCCTGACATTATGCTCCTGATCAGGGTTGCTCTGAATATGCTTTGCTCCCTGCAACAAACATCAAAACCCAACTGAGAGTCGACCGTCACACAAATCTACCCAGCATGCACAGCTGTACAATAAACTAATTATAATATCTGTTCATTCACTACCACATACAATTAGAAATGTAACAGGATCCATTACAAAATAATAATCAGGTAAATGTAGCATTTGAGAGTTCTAATTAGAGCTTTCAGAGATTCAGCTTAACGATTTTTAAATATTGTTTGATAATATGAATAACAGTGTAAAATTAAAAGAGTAAATTACAGAAAAATATAACAGACAAAAACCACAACACATGCAACAGTAAAAAAAATGAAAATGGGGGGAAAAATGAAAATGATACTTAGTTTCAGTCATGTTAGTGGATGAAGCCAAGGAAGTAGATGCTTATAAACTGGAGTCCAAGGTTGTTTCCAAAGTTATCTGACCTCAAAATAACTCTTAATAGTTGCAAGTTGTATGGTAAAAGAGAGATTTTACCTTGTTGTCCAGAGTCATTCTTATTCCTCTGGACAGGGGTAAAACCATTTATCCACAACCAATCACAGTAAGTTGTGGTCTGAACAAGAGGAGTGTTGACACCCCCACAGGGTACATATCCCTGCAAAATCCCGTATTGCAACGGCATAACATGCCGTATCACACCAACTTACCAATCCGTCTCCAGGGCAGTTAGATGGATTCATATATACTGAATTTGATACAGCTACTGTTCATTAAGCTATAAAACTACCAAAAGTGTCTTTCTTGAATTCCACACCAAGTAGATCATGGGGGTTTGGATTCCCAGTAGTCCATTTTTTAGTAGTTTAAGTAAATTAAGGTTGTAGAAAGAGATATGAATTCCAACATATATTCTGTTTCTAGCATGCATATGAACTAGAATGTCAGGTAAACTCCAGTATTGCTCCTGTGGAGAAAGAGTCTAGGGCTTGTTTAGCACCTAGGCAACACAGACGATTGGAAAGCAGGAGGTTCTTTCATCCTGCTAACTACAGTACACATAATTAAGTTACTTTTAGCCAAATACACAAATAAACAATTTCGCGCCCCCCCTCCCTCCCACCCTCCAGATTGTGGGTGCATCATCCCCTAGCTATAAACTGCTTTTCTGCAGTGTAATGTAGCCCAGCCTACCCATAACCGCCATGTTAACCTTTAAAAACAAGCTCCAGAAATAGACTAACCTGACTGCATTCAAACAGCACTCTGCATAGCATAGCCACGTTGGCTGACTCTCAACCAATCATGGACATGGCTGCCAGTCTGGACTCTGTTTGCAACTTCCAGTAAACAGGGAGCTGGGAGCAGAGAACCTAAGGAACGATCGATGGTTAGTCTGTTTCTGGAGCTTCTTTAGAAAATCTAACATGGCAGTTGGCGGTGGGCTGGGGTACCCTACACTATGAAAAATTTTAGGTTAGGTGGGTGGAGATAGCCATCAACCAGTGTATGCCATGCTTTCACTTTTTTTTACAAGTGTTTTATTTTTGGCAGTAATGAAATGGTTAATCATATATTAGCCGCTCACTGACATCACTAAATAACAATTATAAGACCGATTGACTGTTACAATCCATCTGCATATTCTCTTCAAATGGGCATTGCATTTAATTCTATGGACTCCTGACACAGACACTATATTAAAGTGGTGAAATCAGGCTGCAACATTTATTAACACATTTTCAACAAATATCTTCTTAAAGGGTATGTCCACCCTAAAAATTATTTTTTAATATAAGATTCCCCCTGCCAGCCCAGCCCCAACCGCTATATTTATATGTTTAGAAAGCTCCCCAAACTCTACTTACCTCCCCTCTTTCCTCCACCGCGCTCCGGCCCTCTGCTTGCGAGAAAATGCAAGCAGAGGGGCGGGACCGGCAGTCGCGTCTGTTATTGGCTGAGCGGCAGCCAATCACGGACAAGGCTGCCGGAAACTCATTTCGACGGAGGAAAGAGGAGAGGTAAGTAAAGTTTGGGGAGCTTTCTAAACATATAAATATAGCGGTTGGGGCTGGGCTGGCAGGGGGAATCCTATACATTAAGGGTTTCACACTAGGGGGATGGAATCCTGAGAGGGAGGGAGAGGGAGGGGGAGAAGGGCTGCAGTCCGCATTCCAAAATTCTCCCGGAAGCCAGGTAGGAGGCAGAGTCCTATGTGGACTCTGCTATCCTCCTGGTGGGCAGTTTTTGGGACTTTGGGGGGGACTACAGGAGAACCTTATGGAGCTGGAATGTGAGGTAAGGGTTAAACTACACTACATGATGGGGCCAGTAGTGGGGGGGATTATAGTTTTGGGGGTGGACATGCCCTTTAACTTTTAAACTGTAACTCAATTAAAAACTTTTAACTTTCTTAAACTTAGTTTAGGCCAGACCCTTTTTTGTTGATCCACCAGACTTACTCTTATCCAGGTCTCCAAATGAAGGACTTTTCCATGAACCAAGTCAAAGCCCAATTGCAAAATTATTTTCCTCCACGTCAGTTTTGGCGGATAACTCAGCTCAAGATTTATGTTCCTCCAACAAACAATGCTTTTTCTATGCACTTTGCAGGCTGCTATTGATAATATCATGACCAATATCAGACATGTAAAAAACCATCATCCCCAGATAGGCCTGTTTTACCACCCTCTAGATTGCAGTATCTCTAGGTAAGAGAGCGCAAAGATTTATCTGAAAGGTCAATTTGATGTTTAACTTTGTGTCTGCACAATTTCTGACCAAACAGTGGTGGTGTCAGAAAATTTTAGGTGCAACTCCACCAATTCTTTTTTCATTATCCTAATGGGGAAACTAGTGCCACAATCAATATCATTACCTTCCAAATGGGTCGACAAACATTTTACAGTTCAACATTTTTTTATTTTAAACCCTAGATTTAGTCCCTAATATCTTTCAGCCAATCACTTGGCATAGAAAACAGAACTTTAAAACACTTGTAAGAAAGGACTACATTATTAACTGCTTCCCAGATATTTCAAATTAGACAATTGTTTCAAGTTATTGTTAACAAGAAATACTTGAGGTACCTCCCAGGCATCCAATCCCTTCTGGCCACCGCACTGCCAGATAGACAATACTAAGGAATAAAGAAAGTAGGGCTGTCCAGTCGTTTATAATTTACAAGGGGTAATCCCTCTTTATTGCAGTTACACCAACACACGAGTTTTCGGCCGCTAGGCCTTTATCAAGTTATTGTTATTCTTGCAGATCCAATTGTAATTAACATAAACACCAACTTTGGTTTTTCTAATCTCTAATTTGCTATGGTTTGAGCATATGTGTTTAAAAAAGGACTGTAATAAGTGTGTTTCCATTAAGACCTTTTTAAATATGTACATAAATAACCAACTGTTTACAATAATTCCTGTGATATATTGTTGGTCTAATATGTAATTTAATTATTTACAGTAAAAAAGACATACCTGCATTTTTTTCTTGAGAAACAACTTTGATTCCTAATTCATCACAAGCATCCTTAATTCTTATCATGCAAGATGGCACCTAAGGGCAAGAGAGATCAAAACATGTTGTCAAGGCCCAATGAATTAAATAAAAGCATAAGCCCTCTATCTTGCTAAGTAAGCCTTTTACACACAACACAATCAGCAAAGAAAGAAGCTCTAGCTTTTTTGATAGAAGAAAAACTGCAGGAATTGAACACCAAAAACTCAGAGGGATTACATATAATAAAATTTTCAAAAGTTTAAAAATAGTATGGACTTGGTTACCCATACACAAAGAAGTTACAGGAACTCCACCATGTTGTAGATAATTGCCCTGGTGTTACCGATAATCAGTTATACTTTAACACTTTAAAAGTTCTTCTAAAGGGTCTTTAAAAGTGCTTTATTCCAACAAATGCATACTGGCAAAATTACAGTACGGCATCTAGAACCTTTATGAAGCCAAACTGTGCATAATGATCAAGCTAAGATTTATAAATAACATGTTAACATGTGAAAAGTAGTAGTGATGGGCCCGAACTCGAACCCGTGTTCAGGTAAAATTTTATGAGTTTAGCCAAACTCCGAACTATCCAAAGTAGTTTGGTTTTTCAAACTTGCTGACTTACTTTCAATAATTATCGAATTTTCGAATCGGTAACCCTCAAATGTAGTCTTCGATTTCAGTAACCCTCAAATGCAGCATTCAATTTCGGTAATCTTTGAATGTAGCCTTTCGATTTTGGTAACCCTTGAATGTATCGTTCAGTAACCCTCAAATGTATTGTCCGGCAACCCTTGAATTGGCCATAACCCCCGAATGTAGCGTACAGAAACCCAACAATTATCCGATTGTGAGGGAAGGATGTGTTTAAATAAGTTTTGGTGATAGTGACATGTTCCCCATACCATTTACCAGGTGCCACAGACATTTACAGTAAGTTACCATTGCTATTTTTTCTGTATTTAATTTGTAATTTTAGAACTATTTCTCCCCGTTGACTTTAATGGGTTCGTTTTCGAACTTCCGAACTTTTACTGAAGTTTGGAAGTTCAAAAATGAACCAAACTTCAGGAAGTTTAGCCATCTCTAGTGAAAATCATGTGATCTACACCAGAGCCTCCCACTAGCCTCCCCCCTTGCCAACCCTCTCTGATACAAAAAATTTGTGCAACTTGTGTTGCACACCACACACTAGGTATAACAAACAAGCCCACCCCTTCCAACTGCTCTGACCAAGCAGTAAATACAGTAGATGCTTCATATATATAAAGTGGGAAAGGGGACTCAAAGGCAGTACTTCTAACTGCAAACAAAATACTTTATGGCAACATGTTTCTCACTGCAAAGAGTCCTTTTTCGGACTCTTTGCAGTCCGAAACATGTCACAATAGAAGTATTTTGTTTGCAGTTAGAAGTACTGCCTTGAAGTCCCCTTCATTCGTTTTATCGTTTTATATATATTAAGCCTCTCTGATACATGTGTATATCATATACAAGTAAAGTGCAAAAAGTGTGTATTTGAAAAAATCATGTGAAAAATCAAGTGAAAAAATATTTCAGTATTGTTTATTCAATAAAGAGACTGATAGAAATACCTTGCTACATTATAACAGCTTTTATTCCACTCCACTTAAATTGTATCTCCACTGACTAAAAAATCATGATTCACTTTAATTAAAGAACCTCCTGAACAGTATTCATATGCGTGCATATTGCAAGGAAGAGAGGATGATGTTGGCAATACCTTTTCTACAATGGGGCTATACTGTGCAGATGTTAGAAAATGAATTAAAGGACATGTAAAATGTCGAAAATATTTTTTTTTAACTAATCACACAGTAATAAGGATTAATTACCACCAATTTTAAATTTGCTTTTTTTCCTTCTCTGACCTTTCTATTCCTTGTTTTTTTTAGCTCTGGTAGTTTTACTTTTTAAAGAGGGTGGGGAACAGCTAGTCAGTAGAGATGGGATCCGGGTTCGACAAGAACCCGGATCCGACACGGAACCCCTCGGTTCCGAAAGATCCAGCAAAGATTCAGCATTAAGATCAGGAAAAGGAATAAGCATTATCTGTTTCTCTGTGCAGATAAACCCAATCCTGCAGTTAGCTGCTGTCTGTATACTTAAGTCCCAATGTAGCACAGTACCTAAAGAAATCAATTACAAAGCCCCCCCCCCCCACACACACACACCTTCGAACTCCTACAGCTAAAAGAAAATCTTACTTGATTCAAGCAGTTATTACAGCTCCCGGTGCTGCTTACCTTCCAATAGCAAAGCAGTTTTCCTTTCACTATAACACAAAATCACTGTGTGAATTCTATGGGCTGTAGGGGGGAACAGATCATCTCCACTGCACATGCGCCATACTCTAGTTGTGCCTTGGTTTTGGGAGGAGGGGGATACATAGAGGAGACATGCACACTAACTAGGAGTGAGCTGGACAGGACATGAGGAGATCTAGTGACAGGGAGCACTGAGAGCTAAAAGGGATCAAGTTCCTGACAGCACTAAAAATATAGAAAAGGATAAAGCCAAGTCATTTTTTTCAGTTTAGTGTCCCTTTAAGTCTGGCTAAACAAAGCTGTATATCTCCACCAATGGATAACATAACTAAGAAAGAAAATGTGTTTCTTTGTACAATTAAACACATTACACTCTTAGAATTTGAAAAAAAACCTATCAAAACAAATAAGAACATTTTGCTATATGATCCTAAATACAGTAGTAACTCAACAACCAACTATTGGCCTTTTTTAAACTCGCACTTTATTAATATATAGTATATATCATGCTATGTTGCATAATTTGTTTAGATTGACACTTTTTGCAATTTACTTGTATATGATATACACACTATCAGGCTCATTTACCCTGAGCCGCTATCGTTCTGGGTAAATGTCCCGATCGCTTTTCAATATCGTGTCTGCGAATGTGGGTAAATCCTGGTAAAGGATTTACTCACTGTGGGATTTTAACACCAGCTATTTGTTGAATCGGGAGTGTCAGATATGCAACCCACGCATCCAATGCTAATATGGATTTAAAGTCACGCTAACCGGTAGTAAACTGGTTAGCGTGTCTTTAACTCCATATATCTGCCCAGCGAGTCTGGGACCTTCATCAAGCCAAACTGTGTCACAGAGGTTTGGCTAGTCTCTCAAGTGGGAGACTCTGATGTAGGTCACATGCTCTTCATATGATTGGTTATAATGTTGACGTTTAGCTTGACCATTATGCACAGTTTGGCTTGATAAAGGTCCCAGATGCCTAGATGTATGCGCCCACACACTACTATATATACACTGTACTATATATATAGTATTTGGTTTAACATTTTCTAATTTTTTTTTAAGTACACTGTAAAAGCAAGTTAAGTTTAATTGTAAGCTGCAGCTTTAAAAAATCTTTCCCACCCTTTTTCCCCCTAGGTCCCTCCTGAGCCTACCTGTGCTGCTGTAAAGTTGCTGACATCTTGGATGTGCAGTGAAGACTGTTGATCTCCTCCCACCCGAGACTTGCTGGCTCCCTCCTACTTCTGTAGCCTCCAAAAGCTGTGATCGGGTGTTCCGTCCACGCTCCACGTGAGCAGGCGTGATATCACGGCGCAAGCGGTGTCCGTACACATGCTGACATCACGTCGTGTGTGCCATTACGTCACGCCCACACAGACCACACGATCGCAGCTCTGGAGTGACCTAGGAGAAGAAAAAAAAAAGGAGGAGGGGAAAAAGATTTTTTAAATGTGCAGCTTACAATTAAATTTAACTTGCTTTTACAGTGTACTTATCCTTTAAGAATAATATTATTCAAATCACAAGATGTATCTAATGCATTTGGAATTTAATAAAGTAAAACGAATATAAATTTAAGTCTTTTATTTCTGTTTGACAAGTTTACCTTCCCGAGACCTCTCAAAGCATCTCAGTGCATTTTAAAATATTAGCAGTAATGAGCTTTCTACTAGAACTCGAAACAGCATGGCACAGAGATAATTATGAAAATTGTGAAATGCCTTTAGCATATAGATAAAGGGAGTCTTCCTTCCTTAATAGATGGAATGAAGCTCAAAAATTGCTCTGCTGTGGTCTGCTGTGTTAAATCTAACTATTGTGTTTTATCTAGCATGATCAATAAACATGGCTTTCACTTCCATCTGGCAGTCCATCTTAAAGAACTTTAAGTGTAAAATACAATGTGATTCAACATGAAAAAGCTCAACATATCTTCCAATAATACAAATTTAGAAGTACTGTTACCTGAGAGAACCAAATATATTTGACATTGCATGTATATTTTTAAGCATATCCAGAAATTTCACATGTATAATTAATGGTGCCCTAGAAAAAAATGTATTGTAAAATAAGCACTTAAAAATAGGATTTAAATTGTAATTTATGACATTGAAAGTGCCTGAAAAAGGTTTAAATGTCTTGTTTACAAGTGTTAAAGGACAATTATACTCACCTTTCCCTGATCCATAGCTGCATAGTATCCAGGGTGAGGACCTAAATTCCTCACATCTGGGTACTTTACCTAACTCCTGCAATACTTACTCATAGTCTCCCACGGCCCTCCTCTTCATGCTTCCTCTCTTCCACAGCAAGTGACAGTCTGCAGTGCAGCCAATGGGAAGACACGCCTCCTTGCAGAGCGTGTCTTCATGTTGGCTGCATCACGATCTGTCACTTACAAGGGGAAGAGAGGAGGAGTGTACTTTGAGTAAGTATTGCTGGAGTTAAATTAAGTACCTAGAGGTGTATTTGTTTTCTTTCTATGTGTTCTATAATTCCTCCCAACCCCCAGAGTACCTTTATTTTCTTCATTTTACTTCTCTGCCCCAAGATATATAAGTTAAAAGAAGTCAATATTTCAATATACCACTCCTGCTTGAGCTGTCAATCAAATCCCCTAACAGCATGCCAGTGTAGTATGTAGGCTTACACAAGTTTTACAGCAAGACTCTCAATGACTCCTTCCTGCTCACTAAAGTGCTTGGTAAATACTGGTTTCAAACAGAAGTAAAGGGAAGGAGAAAGAAGCAGCTTTCGCCAATTTATTGCCTGTCAAGGGGAGATCTGGCTGCAGTGATAAGGCAGGACTCAGGTCTCTCCTATCCCCCTTCCCACTCCTAATGTAGAAACTGTCTCCAGAACGCCAGGCTTACATACCAAGGGTTTATTTATTTATTTTTTTTACAAAGATTAGAGTGACCAAAGTTTAGAGTGATGTGTAGGGGGATTAATGAGCATGAACAGCTTGTTTCACAGGCTTTGTTCACAGCAATACTATAAAAACTATATGAACGGGGGAATGACCAGAGAGGGGAGGAGGGGTGATTAGCTCTGCAGTAAATCAGACAGTGTGCAATCACGGAGCCACAGAGGATGGTAGCCTGGAATAACTATTTTGGAGGGTTTGTTTGTGTTAACCCTATGTAATATCAGGTTTACGTGGGTTTGACACTTAATTTAGGGCACTTCATCATTTCCAAATCTTTTTGAAAATAGCATACCTGAAGCAATTCCTATTTGTTTTGCACTAAACGTAATACTGGATTGTATTGGGCTTTAAAGAAGCACGGATTTATGAGAAATAGTTCCAGACAAATTTACTTGTTTTTTATGAATAAGTGAGCAGGAATTTAAACTCAGGTATAGTAGTGGATGTAGTTTACTTGGATTTTGCTTAAGCTTTTAGGCAACTAATGTATAAACTGAGGACTGTTGGCCTAGAAAAAAACATTTGTACATGGATAGAGAATTGGTTATTGGATTGCAAACAGAGAGTAGTGGTCAACGGAGCTACATGTATGTGGGATAAAGTGCCTCAGGGTTCCATACTGGGGCCACTTCTGTTTAATCTGTTTATAAATTTCTTAGAAGGAGGTATTGAGAGCAAGGTCTCTGTGTTTGTGGATGACACTAAACTATGCAGAGCTTTGGAAACTTCACATGATGTGCAATTGCTGCTAGCAGACCTAGATAGATTATCAAAATGGGCAGCAGTATGGCAGATGAGATTCAATGTTGATAAATGTAAGGTGATCCATTTGGGGTTTATAAATCCTGGTGCCGCCTACACCATAAATAACTCTGTGTTAAAGGGTAACTGTGGGCCAAAAATGACTTTAGGTAAATTGGCAGGAATTGCTTTCCTGAGGATTTTTGCAGTTTACTTACATTATTTATTTTACATAGTTTTGAAGATATCTACATTTCTATGCGTGATATGGGAGCAGCATCACCAGATCCCCTGCACTTCCTGCTTCCTGCTGCTCTGAAACCATGTGACAGTCCTTCTTCCCTGTGTCTCCTCCTCTTCATGGGCTCCTATGGCCCCTCCCCTTCCAGACCCACCCTGGCTCCTTCCCTTGCAGCCCCCTTGGGCCTTTCCCTTGCAACTTCCTGTGGCCCCTCCAACTCATGTGCTCTGTGGCTCCACCCAATCATGGGTCATTTGGTCCCTCCCACTTGTGGGCCATGTGGCCCCTTCCCTTGCAGCCATCTTGTGTCTTTTCCTTGCAGCCTTCTGTGGCCCCTCCAAACTCACAGGCTCTGTGGCCCCTCCCACTCAGGGCCCCATGGCCACTCCCACTTGCAGACCCACCCTGGCTCCTTCCCTTGCAGCCTCCTGTGGCCCCTCCCATTTATGGGCCCCAATGACCCCTCCCCCTTGTGGGCTACCCATTGCCCCACCTCCCTTACAGAAAACTGTAATAAAACTGTACAGAAAGAATCAGCAGTTTTAAACTTTGTCTGATTCTTTCTCTGCTGAAAAGGCTGCTTTTACACAGTCTTCTGTAGGGGGTAGGAGGGTATTGGTCTGAGGTGCAAGTGGGGAAGGGGCCACAGTACCCACTAGTGAGAAGGGCCACAGAGTCCATAAGTGGGAGGGGCCACAGGGGGCTGCAAGGGAAGGGCCAGGTTGGGTCTGCAAGGGGAGGGGAAACAGGGCCTGCGAGTGGGAAGGGCCAGCAAGTGGGAGGCACTAAAAAAAGCAGTGCTGTGGGCTGTGCTTTTCTCCCCAACCCCCTCCTACCCTTCAGTCATGCACTGAGCATGTGCCAACCACAGATTAGAGAAGGAAGTAGTATTTCTGACTGCAGATTCAGAACCTCCCACCCCCTAACTTTCTGATCAGTGATTTCTTCATATTTTGGGCTGTGCAGCACATAGAGTGGTGGTTGATGGCTCGTTTTAAAGGTAGGAACATGGCCTTTCATTTAAAATAAACTTATATGGAGACCACAGGTTCTACTTTAAGTGAATCTCTAATGGGAAAGGGTGTGGGGGTTCAGGTAGATAACAGACTTAGGTGTAACAAACAATGCAAGGCAGCCACGACTAGAGCTAGCAAGATATTGTCTTGTATAAAAAGGGGAATAGATTCCAAGGATTAAAATATTAATATTAATATATTAATATCTCCCTCTTTACATGGCACTGGTAAGGCCTCATTTGAAATATGCGGTGCAGTTTTGGAATCCCATATACAAAAGGGCCATCGTGGAAATTGAAGCAGTTCAGAGAAGGGCAACTAAATTAATAAGGGGAATGGATGGGGCTTGACTATGCAGGCAGATTAGACAAGTTAGGGCCGTTTACATTGGAGAAGCAAATTTTGCATGGGCATATGATCACGTTATACAAATATATTGATGGACCATACAATATGGGGTTCTGGTGCATTGTTCATGAACAGGTCATCGTGGACATCCTTTAAGATTAAAGAAAAGAAGTTTCATCTTTAAGTTAGGAATGGTTTCTTTACAGTGAGAACAGTGGAACTGTCTTCCAGCAGATGTGGTATTGGCAAGTTCGTTGAATAGCTTTAAAAGTGGCTAAAAAATATTGAGAATTAATGATATTAACAAATATACTGCAGTTCTGGTTGATCCAGGCATCCTTTACTATTGCTGTTTGGAGTCAGGAAGGAATCCCCCCAACCCCCCCCCCACACACCTTTTTTTTAAGCTGTTTTTTTTTGCCGTATGTATGTATAATTTTATTTATAAAGCGCAATTGGGTTACGCAGCACTGTACATTAAAAAATACTTTTTACAAACAAGGGGATAAGTGCAAGCCATTATACAGATAGATAAAAATTAAATTAAATACAATATCATACATCGATTAAGAAAGCATATATACAAATTATGTATAAATCGATATAAGTGCAACAAGCCTTGACACATTAGGAATGAGATCCCTGCCCCGAAGAGCTTACAATCTTAGTAAGTCTTCCTCTGTATCATCTGTTAGGTAGGGTTAAAAAGGAGGGTGAAAAGGTTGGACTTGATGGACATATGTATTTATTTAACCTCAATTACTATTTTACAATGTTAACATGTAAATCCCTGCTTTTTACCTTTCTTTGATCCTGTGATGCAATACCAGAGGTAATCGGCTCAAGCTAAGAATTGATAATTTGCTATATTGAATCTCCCCGCTGATGTTTTTATTTTAAAGGGCATGTCCACCCCTTTTTGAAATTTTTTCTGTAGTGTAGGGCTCCCTCCCCCAGCCGCACCGACAGCCGTGTCCGTGATTGGCTGAGAGGCAGCCAATCACGGATGTGGCTTCCGGCTATCAAGAACATCAGAGGAGAGAGGTAATGTAAGTACAGGGGAGTTTCTGCAAATATTACTGTAGTCCTACACTAGAGAAAAGGGGATTTGTGCTAGGGGGAGGGAGAGGAAAATGGGTGGGAGAGGAAAGGGGGGGGGGCTGCAGGTCTCTGCCAGGCTCCTGGTGGTCAGTTTTCTGGACTTTGGAGGGACATTACAGGAGAACCATTTGGAGCAGGGATGTAAGGTACACTACACAGTGGGGTCAGTAGTGGGTTAAATTATAGTTTTGGGGGTGGACATACCCTTTAAGGATGTTTCAGTGCTGCTCTCTACCCTATATACTGTTGTTGCTGGCTGTTACACCTCTGTGCTAGGCATTCATAGGGGTGTTTGAGAGCACAATGCCACTACACCATAGTTGTAGGAGGACGATACCAGAGTGTACAGATAATTATACTACTTTTCAAGGCTAAATATTAACAATATACTGCACAATTTCCCAGGTGACCTGAAGAGGTATTTGTTATTTTGACGACATTTTAACAAAATATAACTCAACCTGGTGTGTTCTGTATTGTCCTCAGCTTTATTATCACACAGAGCAGATATTAGTTGCACAGCAATACTATTAACACTTAGCAGTTGGCTAGTTTACTAAGTGCCAACAGATTTTCAACATGCTGTAAGCAAAGAAGTAGTCATCTTTCAACTGAGCAATTGCATGATGTGATACATGGTATTTTATATAAAATAAGGAAAGACATCTACATTGCGATTCAGTGAAACAAATATCTAGACCCGCTGGTTAAGGTTTTGAACTCCCTTGTGCTGTTGGCAGTGATGTATCTCTCTCCTAGCATTTTCCTTGGCCTGCTCCATCTGTTAACTGATTAGAGATCTTCACTCTTCATTTTCAAGGTTATCCACTAGATGTAAAACAGCTGCTGTTTTTCTAATGTTTTCCCAGCTCATTTTAACCAAGACAACAGTCTATTTTTTTTTTTCTTGTGATAAGATGCATTAAATATCAATTAGTTGTTTCCTTTTGTGCCCTGTACTTTTCCTGTGCTACTTGCTTTTTTAGAATAGTAGACACGATTATTTAGCTCCCTGGTAAGAATGTAATTACAATGAAATCAAAAAGCTAGGAAAAGTCGATGATTAGACATTGTGCTTGTAATAGACAATCAAGATGATAAACACAACAGCCTAACCACTACTACTACGTCTCCCAGGTACCAACCCTATTAGCGTAGTGGGATTGCACATTTTCAGAGGCACCACAAATCCCTGTTTTTCTTTTGTTTAAGTTTTGGCATTTGGAAATGAAACAACCTCTATAAAGTTCTGATTTGTCTGGGGACCTGACATCACCCAATCTCAATAGAATTGTGCAGTATCTCATCATCATGCCCTGCATGCACCCTTCCCAACCCATGCATGTCAAGCTCAAAGATTACAATCTCAAATCAAATGTTCAGACACCTACAGAATGCTGCTGTCACCTTGTTAACTGCAAACACACCTTAAGCTCATTTGGACAGGTTCCACAGGGGACAAGAAGACTTCTACAACTGTGCCAAAGCAGTGCTGGGTAGGAAAGTTTTCTCCAGTGACTAAGAATCCATCACATCCCAAATCAATCAATACCGAATCTATATTTGTCGGAGCAGCTGATTGGAGAAGCCTCCAGCATAGGAAATAAACATCTGGTTTCCATTAATTAATTATTTCCCAGGAGAGCACTTTGAGAACATTTACTGAACTCTATATGTTTCCTTTAATAGCACATATAATTACTTTAATTGCTTTTGAAATAAACCAATAGAATATAAATTCTAACATCCACTTGCATGAAGTCAGTATTGTTCTGTAGATATTGCTGTGTTATTTTTATTTCTCTTATGAGTTACAGTATGTTTTGTCTAAGATATTAGAGAATAGTGTTAATCCATTGTGTGTTCTTTCATTGTATTTCCCAATATGCATATAACATATTTTATGCATCAGTGCTTTGAACCAGCCTACAGTGTTACCAGCAATCAGCAAAACAATGGGAACTCTTTCTATTACAGACATTTTAATGTTAAAGCTTTCAGATTGTAGCAATTCCTAATAGAGTAATTAGATATCTTAAAACTAAAGACTTTAAAAATACTTTAATTTAGTTTATATTTAGTTTAACCCATTACAGTAGTTTGCCTGTTTTTACGGCCCAGGCATGCTTGGAATGCTTCATCCAGATGGAGAGAGGAGAGAAATAAAAAGAGATCGGCTCTATAAACAGTCGCTTTATATCCCATTAAAGGGCACGTCCACCCATAAAACAAGAAATTGGTCAAATGCTGGTTACCTGCCTTCAACCCCAACTGATATATTCAGCACTTTATTAGATGTAGTACTAGCCATATATTTAAAGGAGAACTAAACCCAATTTTTTTATACTCCAGAATCTGAAAACAACCCCCCTAAAAACAAAATAAACTATAAAATGCCACTTTAGTAAACTCTGTTAAAGTAAATCAAAGCTTGTTAAGAACTGTATGAAGTATCTGTGTGTATGTGCAGTGTCAGACCACACCCCCTGACCTCAGTCACATGCTTCCTTGCTTTATCTGCCCTGTAAAAGGATTGGCTAGATATCATTATTGGGTGTGACCAACTGTAACAAGTTTGTGCCATAGCAAAGGACTGAGCATGTGCAGAACATAATGGTCGTTGACCAAACTGTCTGATACTAGAATGCTGAGAAGTAAAGCACAAACCATATGTTATTTAGGTAAATTTCCCAGTGCCTGTATCAAAATAAGAGGTAAGACACAGATTACTGGTTTTATATCAAGGTGTTCTGACTTCTAGTTCAGTTTTGTTCTGTGGCTTTAGTTGCCCTTTAAGTATAATTGTTTCCTCTGGAAGAGTAAGCTGACTTCTCCCTCCATGCAGACAATAAATGCTGTGACTACTAACATCACAACCAATGATTGACTGCTGTTTCCTCTGCTCCCTCTACTGCATATGCTCAAGCTTATAAAAAAAAACGGTTTGAGCAGAGGAAGGAGGCAGATAACTGTGCAAGAACTGAACATAACTTAATCATCTGGTTACAAAAACATTTAATAAACTGGTAAAGATAGCAGTTGGGCTTGCGGACAGATAACTGACAAGTCACCAGTTTTTTGTTTTAAGGATGGACAAGCCCTTTAAAGCTATGCGAACATTTTTGGAATGGCATAAGCCCACAAAACGAGAGTAAAACCCATGTTAACCTGATATCGCATGGGGTTTATGTTTATGCTTACATGCAAAAATACCCTTTTTTGCATTGCCCCAATAAAGACGAATATTAATTTGAGTTAATAATCAGTTTTTGAAGAAAATCTGAAGAATGGTTTCATTTAAACCATAATCACCTTTCGTTACTGTTAACATTTGGTAGCGTTGCCTTTGTGCAAAGACCTGTGCACCAAAGCGCTGAATGTACAGTATACCTGCACAAGTAAACACTGTATTGTTTTGTGAAGCAATCTTAAAGCAATCTTAAAATTCTGCACTGATCAATGAGTCCTAACCCAAATGTTAGATGGAAATTCAAAGCTCTAGTTCACAATGATGAAAGGATCTTTCTCATGGATCCTAGAAGAATAGAAGAAAAGCCTTTTTTAGTAACCATCATTCTACACAAATCATAGCTTTGTGTATCAATATATATATATATATGTATACTGTATGGATAATATATATTACATTACAATGTATTATATTGATGTTTAATCGTGTCTATTGTGCAAATCAAAGTACAAAATTAACAAAAACTAATGCTATTTTGTTCTTTACAGGTTTCCTACACTTGTTTATTTGATGTTCAGAAATGAAAACAGAAGAGAAGGAACTATCGTATATTTAAAGGTCCATTAACACTGTCTATTTTGTCACAGCAGGAACAGCTCTCAGCTTACCTTTCTTCAACTGTCATTATTCAAAATTATATTATATTATGAACATAAAACTCTTTGGCTCCAACCTGTATAATAGAAAAAAGTATGGAATGGACATTTGTTCCATTTTAAATGGAAGATTATACTTTTGGAGCAATCCAGCACCTTATTTAGTGGGGCTCTTATTCCCCTCCCTGCTGATAATGCCGCTATGATTGGGCATGCAGTGGGGAAGCTGGTCTGCCAGATTGTATATAGTGTGTTAAAATGGTGGTTTGAACAAGCCTTGTGGGGCTCTACGTAGCTTTCTTCATATTGTTTGTTACCTATAACCATGTTTTTAATCTCACTGATGTGAGGGTCTGTGTTAAATTTTACTAGCAATAGTATTTCTAGTTGCCACAAGGGAATTGAAATTATGTTAAGAAGCACCGAGGCAGGTTTGGCAATGTTACTGTATTAAGCAAACTGGGATATCAGCTAAATAAATATGTAGGGTTGGACCATAGGAGACACATTATTTCTAGCATAGAATAGAGAAAGAGAGAGAATTCTTTTGAAATTTACATGGTGTGAAGATGAGTAGGTAAATCCTGTAAAATATTTTCCTAGTAATCTCCTAGTGTGCAACATAAGTCAATTTGTATGATAGTTCCCATTATTCTGGGGTTATAATTGTATTAAGATCTTATTGCCATTTTTTTTTAGTACGTTAGAATGTGCCATGTACCTTATTATTATTCAGAAACTTGTAACAGAGAGTGATGGCAACTTTGCTATCAATAGATGCAGTAATAAATTTAGACAGTTGATCTGTAAGCCTACTGTATGTGAAAATTTGACATTGCTTGTCAAAAAGCACCTAAGTTGAAGATGCATATATAAGAATTTGTTTGACAATTTATAATTAGACTTCGTTTAAAAATCTATTAATGTACCAGCTACATAAAGTTTTTTAAAAGGCAGATAATTCATGTGTATCCGAGGTTGTATTGAGAAGTGTAGGATAAGTAGGCCAAATTATTCAGGGAACCCTAGGAGTCCCAGACCCCTGGTTGAGGAACACTACATTGCAAAGTTGTATACATAGTTGAATAGTTAATTTGGCTTAAAAAAAAAGACAACAGTCGATTAAGCCTAACCCCTCCACAAAAAAAGCAAAAAAGCACACAATTCAAATGATGCATGCCCCCAGTAAGCCAAATAAATTGTTCTGCTACTAATAGATTTACTTTTACAAACTGAAAGAACTTTTAACACTGTCCATTCAGGGATTTGTCTGAAATAAATACTTCCAAAATACTGACTTCCTGTTTCTAGGACCCCTAATAGTGTCCATTATAGTCTCAGTTTCTCAGTTGATAAAGTTGCTCAGTAGAGATCTGTGCATGATTGACACACCCAACAGCCAATCAGTAGAAATTACTGTTGAGAACATTTCAAGGAATTATGTATTCTGGGAAATATCTAATCTCATTTTAGCTTTAAGAGCACCAACACAGCATATGGTTGTTTTAAAGAGCATGCCCATCCCCAAAACTAAAATGTAAACCACTACTGGCCCCATTTTATACTGTTAAAAAACCCTTACTCCTCTGATCCTTATGGTTCTCCTGCAGTCTTCCAGCCTCTGCTTCTGAGAAAAAATGTAACCCACTACTGGCCCGACTGTGTATTGTTCAAAAATCCTTACTCCTCTGCTCCTTATGGTTCTCCTGCAGTGGTTGTCCAAAGTTCAGGGCTGCCTCTCTAATGAGGCAATGTGAGGCAAAAACCTCAGGCAGCACATTAAGAGAGGTTGTAGACAGGCCAGTAAAAAAAAATTGTGCAAAAATATTTATTGTTTTTTTATTTTATCGTCTGTTGTCACTGTATGGGACATTTACTGTCTGTTCTCATTGATTGCACTAGATTGCTCAACTAAACATATACTTTACTGCAGATGTTATTTTTTTATATTTTCTTTAAAGGGCATGTCCACCCCCAAAACTAAAATGTAACCCCTTACTGGCTACATTAAGAAGTTTAAAACAAGCCTTACCTTACATTTCTGCTCAAAATGGTTCAACCGCTGTGCCCCTCCAAAGTCCAGGAAACTGCTGTGTAGAAGCAGTGTGTGACTCATGCCTAAGTCTGCCTCAAGCTCCTGAAGGTTTTAGGCAACCCTCCCCCTCCCTCTCCCTCCCATTTTTCTCTCCCTCACCCTAATGTTAAAACCTTTGGGTATGCGGTAGGGCATGGTCCCCCAGCCCCAACCGCATTAATATTATTGCAAAAAAGTCCCCCAATCTTTACTTACCTTCCCTCTCTTCTCCGCTGTTCAGAACTCCTGGCAGCCGTGACTGGCTGCCTCTCAGCCAATCACGGATGCGGCTGCTGGTCCCGCCCCCTGCTTGCAATTCCATGCAAGCAGAGGGCAGGAACAGTGTGGCGGAGGAAAGAGGAAAGGTATGTAAGGATCGGGAGACTTTCTAACAATAATATTAATGCACATATCAAAGGTTTTCAAAAGGGGTGGACATGCACTTAAATAAATGTGTTAGATATTGTTAAAAGGCATTTCATAAGGTTAAATTAGCTTTAGATAGTTTGTTAGGTTAGGCTAGGTTAGACTAGTTAGGTAAGTTAGGGTCCTGTTTAAAGGGCATGTCCTCCCCCAAAACTATAATTTCCCCCACCACTGGCCCCAATGTATAGTGCAATAAAATCCTTACCTTACATCCCAGCTCAAAATGGTTCTCCCGCAATCCCCCCCCCCAAAGTCCCAAAAACTGGCCACCAGGAGGATAGCAGAGTCCATATAGGCCTCCTGTCTCCCCTCTGGGAGAAATTTGCCATGCGCAGAAGAGCCCTCCCCCCTCTCTCTCCCTCCCATTTTTGTCTCCCTCCCCCTAGCTCCAAACCCCTTTCCCATATGATAGTTATAGATCCCCCAGCCCCGACCGCATTAGTATTAAAGTTAGAAAATCCCCCAATCTTTATTTACCTTACCTCTCTCCTTCGCCGTTCCACACTACCGGCAGCCGCGTCTGTGATTGGCTGCCTCTCAGCCAATCACAGACGCGGCTGCCGGTCCCGCCCCCTGCTTGTAGTTCCGTACAAGCAGAGGGCTGGGATTGTGCGGCGAAGGAGAGAGGTAAGGTAAGTAATGATCTGGGGACTTTCTAACTATAATACTAATGCGGTTGGGGCTGGGGGATCTAGACCTATCAAATATAAAAAGTTATTTTAAAGGGTGGACATAGCCTTTAAAGACCTTGATGTGGTGGTACAGTAGGCTCTTTTGGACGAAATTCTTTATTCTTCTGTTATTATGGTGTAGATAAATGTATATTTAAAGAAACAGGGCAAATAAATGATGCCAAAAGTTCAAAATGACAAAATGGCTAGCTGCGCTTGCACCCACAAAGCCATGCCCCACCCAAAAGCCATGCCCACTTGTAAGCCATGCCCACTTGTAAGCCACGCCTGCCCAATTTCGCTGGTGGCATGCTATGCACACCACATATAGGCAGCAATCGATGTTTGGCACAGGTGGCAAAAACCCTGGCAAAAACATGGAAAATGTTATTTTACTGTCTCATTACTATATTTTAGTTGTTTATTCCTTCTAACTGATGATTCAATATTATATGATATGCTCAGCTCTTGTTTTCCTACTCAACTGATAAACATAGATATCATACGCTAGCTCTGCTAGATGAATGTACAGAGATTCTCTCCACAAGGACAAATATTTGTGATGTATGATGCTTCACAGACGACTCCTGGAGAAGAGCTACAATAGCCTAAATCAGCAAATATAATGACCCTTGCCAGACTAATTGTGCCAATCAACCCCCCCCCAACCTTAAGCCTGTTGTAACTAACAATAAAATCAGAAGGAACATTTTTTACCTACTGAACAGCTCGTGACGTGTGTTCTTTAAGTTTCTTCCCAGTCTAGACTATTATATCAATTGTAACTAATTTGGAAGGGAACAGTATTCCAGGACCTATTAGGTCCATAACAATTGGCGCCCAACGTGGGGCCATCAGCTCTGACTGACCCCAGCCGATGCCAGGACCCAGTGAGCCAGCAGATACAGACGGAACCTGATCACTTCCGAAGGCACAGGTAAGATCTAGTTTTCTAGTTCTTGCCTGTTTCTCTGTTAGTGTTGGTTTTTCTGGTGTCTATATCGGCTGTTAGCAGTTAGCAAAGACAGGTAATTTCTTGCCTGGTGGCATCCCATAACCTGTGAAGGATTATCTGTTGCCCGTTCTGTGTTTGTGGTCTGTGTTTTGTCTGGTTGAGCAGAACTCATTAAATAGAGACAGGATATTGTATGTGAATAGTTGTTCCCTAACCGACTGATCTGCGTGTGCTGTCGGTGGGGGGCTTGATGGTTTGTGGGTAATATTCACATAAACATCCAGGACAGGGAAGGTCCTAGACCGATTGATTCTACTGTGCTATCGGTGCGTGAGGACAAAGTGCTCCCTAACTGACTGATCTACGTGACTGTCAGTTCTGCGTGGTCCTGAAGAGCAGTAGAGAACTACGTGTGCTACTGTTGTATTGTTGGGTTCATGTTCTGTAGTTGTTTGTAACCCTTCCGAGGTTTAGCCGAGATAGAACCAATTGTAATTCAGAGTTTACATATACTCAGGTTCTCTGTTTTTTAGAGTTAAATCGTGCTTCAGATACTCCCACCATTCCTGAGGGGGGAGGATATGTGTGTGTGAAGCTTTCCAGGCAGATAGTGTGGGATATCCTGAGATATTCCACTGAACGTAATAAATAAACTGAACGTATAAATAAACTGTGTGAGATTTTACATAGTGGTGATTCACCAACCGTACAAAGTAACTGCCTGTTATTTCTGTTTAGTTAATATCGTATCATTGTCCCGTATTTTCTGCCATGCCATGGGTCAAAATAGTATTAAATCATTGAATGTGAAGGGGAAACTGCATTTACACTTTTCGCTCAAATGGGGAGTAAATACGTAAAAAAGTATGTTAAACTTGCCAAACTATGTAATCTGTCAGTAACTGCTCCAAATTACAACCGAACAGTGGCTTATACTTTTAAGGGATAAGGGGGGGGATTTACGAGACAAAGGTCTCCTAGAGATTGCAGAAGCATGGTTTAAAGTCTCCAGGGAATTACATGAACATAACTGGTCTGAACAAAGAGTGATTGGTAAAACTGGGAAATCACATTTTGTATCACAAAGAGTCCCCTTTCCCCTGTGTTCAGCACACCACCATATGAGGGTGCAAGGAGGTTTCTTACTCCAGTACAAACATCTAACGTTGAAGCCACCGCCCATGAAGCCACCTCTGGCGGCCATCTTATGGATACCCCTGTCCCCAATGGTGGCAGCCATTTTAATTCAGACAACACCCTTCTTCATGGTGGCAGCCATTTTAATTCAGACAACACCCTTCTTCATGGTGGCAGCCATTTTAATTCAGACAACACCCTTCTTCATGGTGGCAGCCATTTTAAT
The DNA here is from genome assembly GCA_019447015.1 of Hymenochirus boettgeri. NCBI lineage: Eukaryota > Metazoa > Chordata > Amphibia > Anura > Pipidae > Hymenochirus > Hymenochirus boettgeri. The sequence continues at coordinate 181,180,386 of CM033476.1, forward strand.
TCATCCAGTTTGAGTACCATGCCCCTCCCAAATAACCCTTTTATTCAAGATTGTCCATCATCCAATCAGGTTGTCACTCCTTTATACCCAGTATTGACCACTACCGGCCAACTGTATACTCCACCCACTATTAAGCTATTAGGAGATGATGAAGTGGTCACTCCTTCTAAATTGGATGACTCCATCCACCGGCAACAGGTGGCCACAGAGAATTTAACACGCCAAATAAATGACATAGCTGACCAACTAAAAGACATTAAGAAAACAACAGCCAAGACAAAAAGAAAATAATGAGACGATTACAGACAGACAAGTCCAGTCAGATGCCCCCCCAGACCTAAATCCTATCATGATGTTAGGGATGATTCTGATATAGAATGTGACAGCAGTACACAGGGTGCAGTAGGGGCGCTAGGCCTAGAAAACCTACTGATAAGATTTAGAGCGTGAAATACTAAGACAATTAATCATCTAGTGGACCTTAGGAAATGACACTTAAAACACCCAGAACTACCGACCCAAGAGGGTGAGAGAACTCCGTACAGATGAGTTAGGGGTCAGCCAACATTACCGCTCAGGATGATACAGACTGGATGACTGTAGATAATGCTGAGTCCACCCCCACCCATTCTTAGGTCCAAGTGTCAAAACAGGATCAATCATCCTACTATCCTGACAGTTCTAATCCCCCCATACACAGGGGGGGGGTGGATTCATGCAACTCCCAGTCCCTCCTGATGCTTTGTCTCCCAGCCAGGACCAGAGGAATAAAAGAGGATATTGTTGTTTCGTTCACACCCAGCCAAGCGGCCACTCTAATATCCCAATTACCCGATCCTGACCACCAGCCTATGCCCTTCTACCAGAGGCTTGTTGGCTTCCAAAGAAATTACTCAGCAATTGAAAGACCTAGAGAGTTTATGTGAATAAGAGCAGGTGATGCTTATTGCCTGTCATGAAAAACGCATTAAATTATAATCCAAATTGGTAACACCACAACCTACGAGTCTGGTGTGTCATTCTGTGAGCAAATAAGATCCTGGGCACAAATAGGCTGGCTGATCAGGCTGTCATCTTAACGACATCACACAGACAAGATGGAGTCCGTGGAAATATCAAATCCGTCTGACACAGATGTTTATGATCTAGGATTTGACAAATACAGCACTCACACAACAGCATGTTGTCATCAGCCTTTGTCATGGATTAAAGGAAGTCCTAAGAAAGGGCCTGATGACGCACGCCCTGATATCGTACACTTACCCTCCAGACCCTTGCAGCAGTGCTAAAGGACTAGAAGCAGCCCTAGGAAAACCGAAATCACACCAATCATGGTCGCCGAAGAAACAATGGTCGCAGTACCACCTGAGGATACAGAATTAAATCGGGTCAAGATCAATTATTAAAGGGCCTTGAAAGCAAATTCGAAAACATGAAAACCAATCTCATTTCACAATTGAAACCCACAAAAGGAAACAACCCTCCTAACCCCAACAAAGGAAGAATTGTTATAATTGTGGGAAACTTGGACATCTCAGCCGTGATTGCAGGGGCCCAAGGAGACAGTACAATCCAATGGCGCACAATACAATCCTAATGCTGTCCATATAACCAATACAACCCCAACATGGCTTCCCCTGCTGCCTCCTCCACCAACTCTTCCTCCACTTCCCAATAGATATAGGCAAACCTGTGTCTGACACCCCAACTCCAATCATGTCTCTACCCGCCGAAGATTTGGATTGGCATCCGGACCCCTTGCTAAAGTTACACTGCCAATCCAGGGACCCCTACTACTTTCCTGATAGACACAGGCGCAGCCCGAAGCGTAATCAGGACCCAAGATCTACCACAAACAACTCTCTTACTAATTCTGATGTCTGTTGTGTTGGAGTATGGCATTCCTCGTTCCAACCCGCTGACCTGTCCTTTACAAGTGGGATCCTTTCTGGCTTGTTGGCACGTTTTGTCGCCACCCACTTGTCCACTAAATCTTTTGGGTACTACATCCTTTCCAGATTACACAAAGGTGTGTTTCTTGCCGGATGGCTCTGTCACAGTGTCAACACCTCTCGACCAGACTGAAGCTTCGTCTCTCTGCTCTGTTCCTCCTTGATGTCTATAGATTCAGTCTTGCCTTCCACCCTACTGATGATGTCCTTCGTCGGATCCCTCCTTCTCTGTGGTCACAAGGCCCTGAAGACATAGGGCGCCTGAAAGTCCCACTGTGATGGTTTACCTTAAGGATGGGGCGGCTCTGCCAAGGACCTCAATACCCTTTGAAGCCTGCTCAATCGGAAGCCATCTCAAATCAAATTCGTACCTTACTCGCAAATGAGCTATCGTAAAAACTATCTCACCGTGCAACACACCACTGTTTCCTGTTAGAAGAAAGGAAAGTAGGTTGAACCCGACAAATACCCGCTTGTACAAGATTTACGAGCCGTAAATGAAGCTACAATATTAGAAACTCCAATTGTGTCCAATCCTCATACCATACTCTGTGGCATACTCCTTCCGCTTCTTGTCTTCAGCGTGGTGGATTTATGTACGCATTTTTTAGTGTTCCGCTACACGCATCTTGCCGCTTCCTGTTTGCTTTCACCATGAACAAGAGCAATACTGCTGGACAGTAATGCCACAAGGGGCTCAAATTCGCCAACGCAATTTTCCAAAGCATTGACCTCCATCCTGGATTCATGGAAGCAATCACATCCGGAAGTCTCCCTGTTACAATATGTAGACGACCTTTACTCTGCTCACCCACACTTCCTGTCGCTGCACAGGCAACAGAAGATTTACTCTGCCATCTAGCGGAGCAAGGATGCAAGGCATCCAAAGCTAAATTACAGTGGTGTCAACCCACTGTGACATTTCTCGGACAATGTATCTCTCAAGGGACAGCACATCACATCCGATAGGATCAAGACTTACAAGGTATCATTCTTCCCCGAGGACATAAACCTCTGCATGCTTTCCTCGGCCTTGTCATATTGCCGTTCATGGATCCCTGAAGCCTCCATCCTTATGCAACCTCTGTACGAAGTACTGAAGACTGGCCTTTTACTATGACAGCAGAAGCCGCTGAATGTTTCACCACCCTGAAGGCTATCATCTTCAGCGCCCGCGCTTGGGCTTCCAGACTATGAAAAACCATTCAAACTCTTTGTCTCCGAACGTCAAGTCACGCCCTTGGTGTCCTTGCCCAAAATCATGATCAAGAATCAAGCCTATTGGTTACTTTTCCGGACAATTAGACAATGTCGCAAAGGTAGCCCATCCTGCATGAGAGCAGTGTATGCAGCGCATTTTCTCCTTGATAAACCTTCTGACTCATCCTGGGCCATGATTGCGTCCTTCTGGCCCCCCATGACTTTCTGCAATACTCAACCAATCTCAACCGAACATATGTCTTCATCTCGTCATCTTCGCCTACAATGTTCTATCCTCATGCCTGACAATGTTATTCTTCAACGCTGTTCCATCCTTAACCCCTCCACACTTCTGCCAATTCCTGAGGGGGGTACCACTATGATGATGAAACAGATGACCATCAGGCAGCACTAGAAGGACACAATTGCTTTGACCTCATGCAACAAGAAACAACGCACCTCCCTACAGTCAGCCCGTCTCCACTTGAAAACCCAGACATAACTTTATTCGTGGATGGTTCACGGTTTGCAGATGATACAGGCAAATTTCAGTGGGATATGCTGTCACCACCGCTGATTCTGTGCTCCAAGCAGAAGCCTTACCAACTGTCTACTCTGCCCAAGAAGCAGAGCTCAAAGCCTTAACTGCAGCCTGCAAAATTGCAAAAGACAAACGCCTCAATGTACACACTGATTCCAGATACGCCCAGGCGTTTGCCCTAGACTCTCGGCATCATCTGGAAACAAGAGGATATTTGACAGCCGCCGGAACACCCATTAAGAATGGCAAATCTGTTGCAGAACTAATGGAAGCCCTCTCATACACCGAAACAAGTGGCCGTTCTGAAAGTGAAGGCTCATGGCAAACTCAATTCTGCTGAAACCATAGGCAATCATAGGGCCGACCAGGCTGCAAAGGCAGCCGCCCTGAAAGAAATACAGGAATTGCCAGAAGATGTGAAGGAAAAATTTAAAATTCGGATGGAACAACGAAACATTAACTCCCCTTCTTCAGATGGGCTTCATAGACAACAAAGATAAATTAAAAAATATCCAAACAGCACTGCTAAGGAAGAAGAGAGGAATGGCTAGGAAAAGGGGCAGTACTTAAGATGGGCTGTATACACATAACAAAAAGGTAGTATACCCAGAAGCCTCTATCCAGCCTGTCCAGTGGGCACATGGACCTTCCCACTTTCAAAGAATCTCATGAATAACCTAATATCAAAGACTTACTTCGCTCCTGGTATAACCACCTTTACCAGAAACCTACACCGCTGCCTGTGCAACATGTGCAATGCAATCCAGGACGTATGGAAAAACCTCCAAAACTCCATCTGGCCAAACCCTGTATCCCTTCCAAAGGATCCAGATAGACCACATCCAAATGCCAAAAAGTGAAGATTCGAATATGCGTTGTAATTGTTACATGTTCTCCGGATGGCCAGAAGCATATCCCGTGACTAACATGACCGCTAAGACTACTGCCAAGAAATTACTCTCGGAGATTGTATGCAGATTCGGTGTACCGGAAGTAATAGAAAGTGATCAGGCCCTGCATTCACTGCAATGTTACCAAAGAGATATGCGTGCTTTAGGAGTAACTTTGCACTTCCATACGCCCTATCACCTCAGAGTAGCGGAAAGATTGAAAGAATGAATGGTACTCTAAAGACACTATGTTAAAAATGGCTCATGATTCTGGGATGGGATGGCCTGATAGCCTGCCTATAGCTCTGTTCATGTCAGATACACACCCAGGGGGGAGCACAAATTACCCCCTTTGAGATCCTATTTGGATCAGCCCCTAGGTTAGGGTGTTATTTCCCCCAGCAATACAATTACAGTCTGATGTATTAACTGATTTTGTTTGCCAACTAACACGTGAATTAACTAAGTGCATGGTCAAGTGCTCTCTTCTCTTCCAGATCCTGAGTCTGTAACAGGTGCTCATTCACTCCTCCCAGGCGATTGGGTGCTGGTCAAGAAATTTGTAAGAAAGCACTCCCTTGAACCTAGGTTTGACGGCCCATTCCAGGTTCTCCTCACCACTCCCACTTCAGTGAAGCTGGAAGGAAGACCATCTTGGATCCACGCTTCCCATTGCAAGAAATCTACCCCTCCGGCTGAGAGAACATGATTGGTTATATATCCTTTTCATTATCTCCTCAGGGAGAGCTTTACAGGTTGCCGTACTCAGAATGAAGGTCTAACAACATTCTGGTTTAATTCTCAAACACCGTACTGCTGTGTTTAGTTTGATTTCTGTATGATTGCGATATGCCCCGATCTCTGTGAGCAATGTAACCTTTATAATGGCAAACCAGCCATTAGCTCACTATACATCTGTGTAACTGATGAATATGGGGAAACAACTGTGCTTATTGGGGGCTGTAGGGTGGAATACGGGATCAGATTGGGGATATCAGCCCGAATCTGCTCGCCTTAATAGATAAGAATGGTGTTCCCTTGCTTAAAAGAATGGCCCTCCTAAAAACAGGCCTTTGTCTAAGAAAGAGCGATAGACCTGGTTCAAATATGAAACTAACCCTTACCCTTGTGAATCCCACCTCCACAGATGCAGGTACATATATATTAGCGGCATGGGCTTTTGGTAAGACTGCTTCTGTATATAATGGTAGATTCTTCCTAAAAGATATGTATAATTCAGCAGAATCTAGATCTGAACAAAAAGGAGACAAACCTACGAATCTTATTGTACCAAAAAATATGAGGGCTATAGCAAATCCTACTTTCGAAGAGACAATACTACTCGAAACTGGATTTAGTGATGCCAATGTTTGGCTGGAATGGATGAAATATAGTGCCGTCCAACATAATAAATCCAACTGTTTCGTTTGTGGAGGAGCACGCCCCCACTTAGGCACTGTTCCACTTAATCTCCCACCCCAAATTGAGCAATGTTTCCTTAGCCTGTTCAGTAATGTTTCCACCAACCAGACAATTTGTGAGACGTGAAAAACTAATTACCCAATTCTTAAACAAACTCCCCGCCAAACTGAAGGTAAACCATATATCCCGGAATTAACGTGTATTACAACTACCATCATTCTGGCAAAGCCATGGGAATTTCACTACAGGATATTGTGAAACGTATAAAGATGGCTCTAAAAGCCCTCTGCAGAATCAAGTACAATCACTTGGTGACATTTACTGGATTTGTGGAGACTGAAAATCAGGTCCATCTCCCCACTTCCTGGAATGGTGAATGTGCCTTAAGTAAGGTGATTATGCCCCTTCATATCATCCCTCACTATCCATCGAATGTACCCTTTGAACCCCCTCATCACGCTAAAGAGATTGACTCCGGGTGGAAGTCTTGATCCACACATATATATTGAGCCATTGGAGTTCCTAGGGGGGTACCCGATGAATTTAAAGCCCGTGATCAGGTTAAAGCAGGGTTTGAGTCTTTATTCCAATAATCACCGTGAATAAAAATGTTGATTGGATTAATTACATTTACTATAATCAGCAGCGATTTGTTAACTAACTAAAGATGCACTCCAGGGTTTGGCTGATCAGTTAGGGCCAACTGCACAAATGAGTTTCCAAAACAGGATCGCCTTAGATATGATGCTTGCTGAAAAAGGAGGAGTTTGTAAATGTTACCAGACTCTAGCACTTGTTGCACTTATATCCTGATAACACCGGCCCAAATGGTAAAGTCACTCTTGCTATTAAGAAACTTGAAGATTTGTCAATCGAATTAAAGAAGAACTCTGGAATAAATAGCCCATGGGACCAATATTGGATGGATGACTGGGTGGCAGAAAACCTTGGCCCAGATAGGAGTGACTGTATTGATAGTTTTAATATTGGTCTCTTTCTAGTTTGTTGTTTTATTCCATATATTAAGAAGCTAGCAAAACAAGCTGCAAATGTATCCGTCCCAATGTTTGTAATGCATGAATACAAACCTGATTTATTCCTGAGTCTCCTTACACTCCCATGCAACCTACAGAGCTTTCCGCTTACAATTCTCTACAGGGATAGTTAGGGTATTGGAGTTGGAAGGGTTGGTCCCTGGCCTTGCGCGGTCTCCCCAGGCCAAGCTAAAAAGCCACACCCCCCTCTAGGGTGGACTCCCTCTGGGCAACTCTGATAACCCTTGTTAGGTAGGGACAGCAAAATAAACATTTTAGGGGGGTGTTAAGGAGACATATATCCCATACATCTATCGCTTTAAGCTTTAGTTTTAATTACATGGAAAATGTATTACGTCTCATTACTATATTAGGATTCTTCAACCGGATGATAATATGATATGCCAGCTCGTCTCCTACCAACGAAACAAGAATCATACGCTTAGCCTGCGAGATTAAGCACAAGAGGATTCTCTCCACAAGGACAAAATTGTGATGTATGATGCTTCACAGACGACTCCGGAGAAGAAGCACAATAGCCTAAATCAGCAAATATAATGACCCTGCCAGACTAATTGTGCCAATCAACCCCCACCCCAACCTAAGCCTTTTGTAACTAACAATAAACAGAAGGAACATTTTTACCATCTGAACAGCTCGTGTCAGTGGTGTCGTTATAGTTTCTCCCAGTCTAGACTATTAATCAACTTGATAACGAAGGTGGGAAAAGGGAACAGATAATTCCAGGACCTAATTAGGTCCATAACATAGGCAGCAATCGATGTTTGGCACAGGTGGCAAAAACCCTAGAGACACCCTTGCCACGCCTACCCAATTTCGCTGGTGGCATGCTATGCACACCACATATAGGCAGCAATCGATGTTTGGCACAGGTGGCAAAAACCCTAGAGGCACCCTTGCCAAAGTTGCAAAAAGTGAAGAGTAGGGGCTGTCAGTGAAACATCCAGTCTCCACTTCTTCCTTGTCCTCTGAGAGGTTTCTGGCATGCGCAAGGGAGTCCCCACCCCCACTCCCTCCGGATGCTTTCTGGCTTCTTTATCCCCTAACATTAAAAGACTTTTTCTGTAGTAAGGCGCACCCCCAATCACCAAGTTTGTTTTGTAAAAAAGCAGCAATTCTTAAATTCTTCCACGCCCGGAAAAATTAACAGAAGTGAGTGATCTAGAGACCCATGATAGACAACTGGACCAAATGTATAATAAATTCTTGAATAGAGAATACCCTAGAGAGATATTGGATATGGCAGTTAAGAAAGCAGGGAAGACCAATAAGAAAAGTAAGGCTCAAAAGAAAAGGATACCCTTGATTATGGAGTACACAAAGGGCAGCCATATGATTAGCAATGTGATATGTAAGAATTGGCATATGTTGAATCAGACACACCCAGGCATGGAAGAATTTAAGAACCCACCGATGATAACCTATCGAAAAGGTTATACTGTGGGCCGCAGCTTAGTTAGATCTTTGTTCAGACAAGGGAATGTGGACAGAGACACTTTCCTGGGTTAACAAAAACTCTGAATGTATCCCTGTCTACGTTGCACTCAGTGTAAGTTCGTAGACTTAGATTGTCTCTTTTAGACACCCTGTTATGGGGAAGGATTACCGTAATAGGGAGTTTTGAACGTGTGAATCAGTGTACACTGTATATGTGTTGTGGTGCCCCTGTGGACTTTTGTAAGTAGGGGAGACCACCCAGATGATAAAGTCCTGCATTTCCCAGCACCGTTCAAGTATTCGGAAAAAGGATATTAAATTCCCTGTGCCAAAGCATTATGTAGAGGTGGGTCACACCGATGCAGATCTTAAATTCAGAGTACTGGAGGTGGGGGGAGGGGATTGTAGCCTTCTTTTAAGAAAATGAGAGGTCTGATGGGTGCACCAGCTTAAGAGCCTACATCCAGAGGGATTAAATAAGGACTATGATCTTTATCACTACTTAAGGTAATGAGGAATGTGATTTGAAAATTTGTATCAACCTTGTATCAACTTTGTAGGTAATGATGTGTCTAAACTATATTTGTTTTCCTTGCAGTGTACAGATAAGTAACTAAAAACTAATGGACAACTAAGGGTTAATAAAATGGTGAACAGTAGCCGATGGTGATGTCAGTTCCTGTGGGAAGGGTATATAATGTTTCAAAGATTGGCCAGCATGCCATTGTTTGTACAATTTGTACAATTACTATCCCCAAAACGTAGTATGCTTGAAATGTACTGAATAAAGCAATTGAAGCATAAATCTTGTTTGTATATATTTCCAAAACAGGTAAGACAAAGAAATTCATCGGGCAAAAAGAGTGTAAACTGTAATATTAAATAAACCATTAAAAACAAAGGACAGCAGGGGGACAGAATAAAACAATATCCTCCCAGACAGACTTCCCTTTTAAAGTAGATTTTTTAATTTACATACCACATCAAAACACCAAACATTTTATCAAACATGATAGTTATATTATGGTTATATAGTGAATATCCTAAAAAGATAGATCAATTTAGCTAAAGGATAACTTATTAAAATAACAATATCATCACAGAGGAAAGAGAAACTTTATGGGGTCTATTATGGATTCATAACATACCATATTAGCACAGTGGCCTTAGATTGTAAATATATATCTCCTAAATACATATACAACTTTATTTATTTAACAAATTAAATAAACACTCAGCTTTGGGCATACATGCTTGGTTGTGTAATCTAAGCAACAAGTGTTGAGATACTCATGTTACATGTCTTACAAGGAATGTAGTGGATTGGTGAGTTTTAAAAAAAATCCCTCTTAGAATTAAATAGAGAATGGGGAATCCATGATTTTTTTTAGCTGACTTTTAATTTATGTTGCAATGAGTCATAATTATAATGATTATAATTGGGTGTCTGCAATGTACCTCTCTGTAAATGAGCCTGTTCGTGTTTTTCTTTTCTTTTCTTAACTGTTGCAATGTGGCATCAGGTTTAAATAAACTGAAGAAAGAGTCTCTTAAAAAAAGGAAGTTAATTAAGGTTGTCTTTTGCAGACTTTCATGAAATGTGCTCTATGCGGCAAAAGAGAGAAAAAGAAGAGACAGAATAAACAATCATGTTATGGCTAAATTATTAAATAGGCAACTGCTTCGTTTATTTAGCATGGTGATTAAATATTCTCATACATGCTTCTTAAGCATGCGCTATGTAAAATGATGTCCTTTAGGTCATCACAAGGACTTTGTACACAAATCTAATGCATACAGTAAATCTTTAAACAGTTTCAAACACAGAATGCAAAGAAGTGCCACTGCCAAACAATGAAAATACCTTGTTCTTCCCAAGAAGATTCTACAAAAATAAAGGAAACCTGCATACATTTCGGCATACATTTACATTCATTACACAAGTAGAACAGTGTCAGTTTTGAAAGTACCGTATCTCTTCTTTCAAAAAAAATAATCTTGATCTGACCTGAGACCATGAATACGGTAAGTGTGACTTAAAGAGAGACAAATTCATGAAGAATGTATTAAATATTTTTTTATACCTCTGGTACATACAGCCCAGGTGGGACTGGTCCAAGGCAGACAAGTCTCAAAAAAGAGAGCATTTTCTAGTATTTTACTAAAATAGGCACTGGACAAACGGGTGTAAATATAAAAATAGTGTTTGGTAGCCTGGACTAGATTTCCTGAGGAAAGCACTTACTACATGCAGGTTCCTACATCTTTTCTTGATTATTTTTATATCATACAATTCTCACCTAAAGGATTTCTTATGCATTTCCTATACCATCCATGTGCCCATTACAATAGAGAGAGGAACAATGCGGCTTGCCTTTTATCTCCTAACTTTTTTTTAGCCATGAAAGCTCTAGCAGCAGTTACCAGAAGTGACCCCACTTTTGAGGGTACACAGAGTAATAGCAGATACAGAATATAGCCCTATTTGCTGACATTATACAGTACTGTCCAAAAGTTTTAGACAGGTGTGGAAAAAGGGAGCTAACAAGAAAAATCAAATAAAAAATAATTAAATTAAAGAAGGAGTCTTAACCAGGTTCAAATCGGACCCGAACTCCATTTCTTTTTTTTACTGCTGATAGCTATTTTATGACGTTGATGTATAAAATTTTATATTATGATTGTGGCGTACAATGACACCTGCTATAGCTAATGGTCCTTTTGCCACATGGTAGATAAATACCATTCCTTATAAATATTTTACCCCCAGTCACAAGTTTAAGAAGCTGCTGTTAAATATCCCCGAGTTCATAAACAATTACAAATGGTAATTTACAACTACAATAATGTTTAACTATACTGATCCTTTGTAAATATTGTCCTAAATTCCTGCCATATACAGTATGCACATATGCAAAATTCAGGCTCAATTGTAGAAGAGAAGTTTCTCTTCCATAATTCCCCCTAATTCTATATTTACATAGAGTATACAATGGTTAGTGTTACCCCACTGTTACTAGAGATGTTCAAAACTGTTGAGTTTCGTTCTGTTTTTGAGTTTCGATTTTCAAAAATCGTCTACTTTCGATTCTCGATAAAAATCGGAAAATTTTGAAAAATCCGGGTTCCGTGAAATCCAGGAGTTCCAAAAGTCAGGACTTCGAAACCCTCAGATTCAATTCGCAACTGGGTTCTATTTGAACCCACATTACATCTCTAACTGTTATCCATATTATTAAACCAGGGGTAATAGACACGTGGATAGCAATAGGGACATACAGCAAACAAGGAAAGTTTTCATGCCTTTTTGCACATACTTTCCTTTTAAATTACCTCTACTGCTGTATGAGCCCAAATCTCATTTAGAAGTTCCAGTATGCAACACATATACAAATAAATTTCAATTTAAATTGATAGATGGCCAAAGGAGAAGAGATGAGTGAAAGATGTGTCTCTCTATGTAAGTCAATGATAAATTAGAGCAATGTCTGCATATTTTGCTGGATTGCACAGCTGTGCTGATTTTTTTTAAGCATTTCCAGGCTGTGAGCAGAAGAATTAATATTTGATTCAGATAGTTGGCCTCAACAGCTAGATCTCATCAACAACTCTGTTTTAATTAGATAAATAAATTGACTTTGACTTCGGGAACACTGGGCCAAATAAATATTCTGACTAAAAGATAACGTGAGAAAGTAAAATGCTGATCAGCTTGTTTGTGAACTTTGCTCAAAGTGGAGAAAGCTGGAAAGAGAAAAATAAATTTATGTCATAGTTGTGAGCTTGATTTGGGATTAAAAACAAAAGAAAAATCCTGGTCATTACCTGTATTTTGAGGGTTATAATTGGTAATCATGTAATAAAGTGTTCTACGAATCTGACATGACTATGAAATGAGTGGTTACTACTTTATTACAATCTATAATTGCAAATGAAACTGTCAGATTTTCTATATCTTTCTACACACATGGAAAACATTCATTGTTAAACTAATGGCAGGTATAGATACAATACATAGCATTTAAAGGAAGGGTCAGAATGACAGAAATTTTAATATAATCACATGCAGATTGCTGAAAAGATTTTGCTTACCACCTGACATACTTGTAATTAAAATGGATTTTTCTGTCTTTCACAATGATTCCGAATTGCAGAATTAATAGGAAAGTCACAAAAGCCAAAATGGTCACTTCTTTTTTTAGACAAATAAAGGGAAATCATATTTCTCTAACTGGGAAGGAAATCTGATGAGCAGTGCCTTTTTTAATGGAAGCCCTGTCTTTCCTTCATGACCTATTGCTTCGTAGAAGTTTGCTTCTCTGTGAAAAGGTCATGGGTTCATACATTTGAAAGTTGCTTTTACATTAATGGGAAAACATTACCAAGGTGTAACTTCTCTCTCACTTCTAATTCAAAATTGGCATTGGCTTTTCTTAGGATCTCAGATGCAGAGTGATTTCAATTGTATTTAAAGGAAAACTAAAGCTAGAAATATAAACCTTTTCAAAGGACAAGGCAGTGCTCTAGCACCCTGGGTCATGGTTTTTATCTTTTTAAAATGTGAAATAATGGAGCCTATTTATATTTTGTGAAGGCAGTAAAGATGCAGCATTATAATTTTGTAATACAATGCCTTTATGACCCCTAAGTAACCCAACGTTTCCCAAGAGCTGAGAAATTACCCCTCCATGTGCAAACCAAATGTTAGTTACAGATCTGCCTATGGACACCTTCTTAGGGAAAGAAAAATACATATTTTCAGAATTGTGTCTAGCTTTAAACAATGATTAAGAAGTTCAGAGACAGGGCCTATGATTCAGCTGATAATGCTCTGTCCCAGTAGTGGGCATGATCTAAATTGTGACTTGGGAGTAGAGCAGTGGTGCTGGTAATGTCACAGCTAACAGTACTAGCAAAAAACAAAACACACTTATACTGCTGTAACTTTGGATAGACTGCAGCTAGAATCATCATCCTGGAGTCATTAAAGGTAGGAGTGTACTATTTTCAATAATGGACACTTGTACGGAGACCAGTTACCCTTAAAATGATTAAGGTAGCAATCTTTGGTGCGGTGTTGTTGTTTTCTCTTGATAAAGTTTACTTTTCCAGCTGTAATTCTAAGTATTAGTATGTTTCTCAGTGTATTGCCAATAGGGTCAACATGAGCTGACTTGCTTATAAGAGGAAATAATTTATAAACTGAATTGGCATCAGTGTGTTCGAAAGGGGATTACTATTATACACATACACAAGTACAGATCTTGCCTTTAGTTCTGCTCTAAGTTACTTCGTTTGATAGCACAGAAATGTTAACAATATTACGAGTGGTTGTGACATTATTTATGTATTAAAAGGAATAATGTACCCCCTAACAAAAACCAATAACAGCTAGAACTTCTGTAGTCCATTGGGTCTCACCTTCCCCTGTAGAATCATCAATATACTGGATAATATATAATAACATGTAGCACACTTTACACACTTTAGAAATACATTAAAAATGGTATGTATAAGCTACAGTAAGTTAAATGTTGTCAGACAGCGTGATCTGACAGCCAATGGAAAACGAGACACCCAGAGTGACATTATACAAGATATCCTTGCAACAAAAAACAGAGAGGGTCCAGGGTAACACTTTCTGGCAATTAGTTGTTCAGGGAAAGCAGCTTCTACTTAAAAAGATTCTCTAAGTCTCCTCTCAATTAAAGATTTAGACAGTCAGGGACCCGGGGTGTCAGCTTAACAAGGTCAGGGGTGGATATGTAAATTTGGGTATCATCAGCATACAGGTGGTATTGTAATCAAAAAGAACTAATGAGCTGACCTAGCCCAAAGGTGTAAATAAAGTAGAGGAGAAGAGGGACGAGTACTGAGCCTTGTGGTACCCCCACAGGGAGGCGGAGAGTAATAGAATTGGAGCCAGAGTGGAAAACATGGAACATCCTAGTGGTAGGAGGGCAGCTAAGAGAGTGAAGAACCCTGGATACCTATGGAGGATAGGATGCATCCACTGTATTAAAAGCTGAAGACAGGTCAAGCAGAATAAGTAGGGAATTGTAGCCTTTAGATTTAGCCTTAAGCAGATTATTAGTAAATTTGGTGAGAGCTGTTTCGGTGGAGTGGTTAGGGTGGAAGCCAGACTGTAGGTGATCAAAGAGGGAGTTGGCAGAAAAGTGATTACCCAGTTCAGCATAGAGATGCCATTCAAGAAGTTTAAATGTAAAAAGGAGAAGAGAGAAAGGCCCGTAACTGCCTAGAGCAGATGTATCAAGAGAAGGTTTTTTGAGAATAGGGGATACAATAGCATGTTTGAATGAGGAGGGAAAAGTACCTGTGGATAGGGACTAGTTAAAAAGATACATCATGGCTGGTGTAAAGGAAGATGGGAGATGGGGAATGAGAAAGGAGGGAATAGGGTCAAGGGGCAGGTGGTGAGATGGGCCTTGGAGAGAAGGCATGAAATTCTATGTTCTGTAATATTGGAAAAGCTGGTTAGGACAGAGATTGAGGGTGTGGAAGGTAGGATGGGTAGGAATGTCAATAGGACTGGAAGCTGTGGAGATGAGCCAGAGCATGCATTTCTTGTATTAATGATTTTTTTCTGTGAAATAAGAGGCAATTTCATTAGCAGATAAACAGGGTGTAGGAGGAGGAGGTGACGGACAGAGCAGGGAGTTGAAAACTTTGAAAAGCTGCTTTGGATTGTGGGATTGTTTGGAAATAAGGGAGGAGAAATAGGTTTGTATGGCTGAAGACAAATCGCTCCTGATCCGATGAAGAGCATTTTTAAAATGAAGAAAATCAGTGGTCTTGTTGCTTTTTCACCATTGTCGCTCAGCTACACGGGACTGCCTTTTTAATTTTTTTAATCTAATTTATCTAATCTATCTAAGGTTGCAGGTTAATGCGACTAAGGCGAGAGGTGGTTAAGGAGGCAACAGCGTCGAAGGCTGAGGAGTCAGTGTTGTGGTAGAGGAAGGCAGCAAGCTCGGGGTCAGAATAAAAAACAATATTGATGAGTGATTAGAGAGGAAGAGATGTTGAAGAGGGTTCAAGGTCCCCCAAGTCTCTGCATGTGTGTGTGTATGTAGGAAGGTTGGCTGGGAAGGATGAAATAAGATTAAATTTGATAAGGATGTGATCAGATAGCGGAAAGGGGGAGTTAAAAAAGTTAGATAAAGAACATAGCCAAATGAAGACTAGGTCAAGTGTGTGTCCATTATGGTAAGTCTCTAAGAACGACAACTGAGAGAGTTTAATAGAGGAGGTAAGTGAGAGAAGTTTGGAGGTAACAGAGTTGTTGATGTCAATGGGGATGTTGAAACCCCAAAAATTACAGTGGGGATGTCCATTCAAAGGAAAAAAGATAACCATGCAGAGAAGTGGTCAAAAAAACTAGTGGTTGGGCCAGGAGGCAGATAAATAACAGCAATCTGTAGGCGTGTGGGAGAATAAATACAAACAGAGTGAGACTCAAAAGAAAGCTGGGACATGGCATGTAAAGGAGTAATGGGTTTGAAACAGTGCTCAGACAGACTTTTATTAAAGTCCTATAGTTGAGAAATGAACAGAACCTCAGGAAGTTGGGCCATCTCTACTCTCAATATTATTAAGGGGCTGCAGGCATGCTTGTTTTGGCAAAAGTACATTTTAGTTGTCTGTTTTCTTTCCAGAGTGGAAACATACTATATTTATTAAGAGATGGGATTTTTGTTCTTATTTATAAGATGAGTTATATTAAGCTTATTTCATGGTGAGTTTCTAATGAAACATTCCAGCAATACATAATAATACATAATCAGCAAAAGGCCATAATATATTATTTTGGATTCAGTATTTCTTCATGTAGCTGATTGGTTACACAGAGATGCCAACTTAAATAGAACTGTAAATTATTAAACCAAATAAAATGTAATAGACATAAGGTGATTCCAGCAGCACAAATCATGTATGGAGATTTATTTATCTGAAGACATGTGGTCTCATCCTTCATTCAACTTTAGGACCACAATCTTTTGTTAAGCAGCTTCCATAAGTGGTTTAAAATGCACAAAAAGTGATGCAGTTTTCATCACTGTAATAAATTATTTTTCATAAAGATTTTTTTCAAGTGTGTCTACCTCTAAATTAATATATTGATACTTACCTTTAGTGGCGCAAACCATAGGGGGCCCCCCTCGTAATTTACCTGTTCAGGACTCCACAAATTTGCTTTTTTGGATGCAGTTAGGCTCCTCAGTATTTTAGCATTTGGAACCTCCAAACATAATCAGTACTGAGACTGCAAGTGGCAGTTCAAAGTTCCCTTGTTCTAAAAATAAATGTAAGCTAGATAATAAGGTAGTTATAAGTATTATAAAATCTACTTTTATCCGGATATCAAATAAAAATCCATCGGAATTCAGTTAGTACAGTATAATGTTTGAAGTTGAAAGACACATGTCCATCAAGTCCAACCTACACAGCAATGTCCACATTTTTGTCTACAGTTGATCCAAAGGAAAAATAGTAAGAAGGGGAAAATATCCCTGGATCAACTCCAACTTTATGTATCAATACCAGTAACATGCAACAGTCTTTGTGGTCATTAAATACCATATACAACACCAGCTTTGACTATAACCATCCATCACATTCTCTGAAGGTGGCCACACATGGATCAATTGCTGGTGATTATATTGATCGAGCATAAGGAAAATGGTGCTGGTTTTGATGACGGACACCACACATGGAGCAATTATCGGCTGATAATATTGCTACAATACGTCTATGACCACCATTAGAGGCAGCATAGCAACCTGTATTTTCCTAGAAGGAATATAGAGCAAGAAATTTTCTTTAAAACAACAGTTTAAACGAGCTTCCAAATGGCAGGTGTATGGTGAAATATGTCCTTATCAATCTAACTTTTGTAGGCACCCTCATATAATGATCTAACTATAGAAAGTCCAGGCAGTATGTTAATAATAAATTATTGTAACTCTTTTAAAACAAAACACAATTACTAAAAGCTCTTTAAATTACCAGAAGGGTTAAATAACTATAATAAATAGGATAAAATAAAGGGAAAAACAGATTAAAAGACCGCTATAGTATTTTTTCCAGTAATACATCATTATGCGCTATATACCATTATGCTTTAGGTTCCGACCAATCAGATATCAAACTTTGCCACTCAACTCCCCCAATGTCTTGTTCTCTTTTGTTGTAAACACTATCACATACAGGTTTTTTTTTTTTACTATAGCAGTCTTTTAATGTGAATAAGAAAGTGTAAATATAAAACATACCTAACATATAAATAACATTCAAGCTACTGTAATCGGTTGCTCTTCAGAAAAAATCTGGAAAAGTACATGTAATTCCTCTGGGTCTTCTCAATCTTAATTTGTTTGTTTCTCTTTTTTTCTCCCTACTCTGTATTTTAACAAAGTCATAAATAACATTTAATAGTAGTTTAACCAATTTAAACCCATTTCCCATGTCAGTTTTATGATCCACTTATCAAGTTAAAGTTTACATTTTTACTTTGTAGCAACCTTATGAATTATGAAATAGAAACCAAATGAAATCAGGAGCAAACTTCTGTTGAAATTGTGAAGACAAAGCAAAACTGTAGTCTAACAGGAGAAACAATTAGAAAAGCCCTAGTTTTCGTTCTATCCCTGGGTGTAGGATGATTATTTCATTAAAACTATCTGGTACATTGCCAGTTTTCATAGCTATAACCCCAGCTGCCCTTTACATTGACTGGAAAAATCAAAGAAATTCACTTTGTTCCTTGGGTTTTGGTGTGGAATCAAAGACAGAAAGAGAAAACACACTCTAATCATAGGAAGATTCCAGCTGAACTTTTAAGATTTGCTTTATATTGTTGCATTTTCATTATTTTTGTGAGCTAAGCTAAATCTGTCACAGCGCACATATATATTATACCATTATATTGATTATATGTCTTATATACTATATACAGTATCTTAAACATATATATACTGTATATATACACACAAATAGTTGATGCGGACGCTCACCAATTCAATCATATAGATGCCTGGGTGCTATCACACACACACACACACACACACACGCAGATAAGGAGAACTCCTGGGTCTTTTGATGAAAATATTCTTTTATTTTAAATCACACGCCAAACAACAACACGTTTCGGTCTCACACATAGACCATTATCAGTAATGTGATGATGGTGGTCTATGTGTAAGACTGAAATGTGATGATTTTTGGCGTGTGATTTAAAATAAAAGAATATTTTTTATCAAAAGACCCAGGAGTGCTCCTTATGTGTGTGTGTGTGTGTGTGTGTGTGTGTGTGTGTGTGTGTGTGTGTTGTGTGTGTGTGTGTGTGTGTGTGTGTTGTGTGTGTATATAAAATATAACAATATGGAGGAGCACTCTCACCAAACAGCAACATCGACCAGGGTGCTTCCTAAGAGAAAGTTATGTAACTAACAAGGAATGAGCACTCATGGGGTTTCGACGTGTTTCAGGGCTGAGAAGGGGGGAAAAATGTTTGGATTAAGGGATTCAATAGTAGTTGTAACCTATTTGTAACCATGCCCCTACGGGAAGAACAGCAAAAAAACACGGGCCATCTTCGGTAATACCCAAAAAGACGATTTCAGAATCCTTGAACTTTCAAGGATTCTCGATTTGGCCATTCGAGTATTCTCGATTTAACCGTTCGAGTATTCCTAAACGGCTGAAAGTCCCGCAACTCAGATCCATGAACAGGCCATCCCTAATTTGAATTTTAAAAAAAATATCATTTATATAGCACCACATGGGTACGCACGCTGTACATTATAAAATAATAAAATACAGAGTATACAAATGGGGATAAATGAAAGCCATTATACAGATATATTAAATTTAAATTAATTAAAATCCCTGCCCTGAAGAGCTTACAATCTAAGTGGGAGGGACAACATACAGATACATGTGTTGGGAGGGAAGTGCTCAGGCAGCTAACAATCATAAATAGTGCTGTTTTTCAGAATTGTAGGATAACCATTTAGATTTAAAAGAGCTAAAGGATGTCACCTAGTGAGAGAGGGAGAGCGTTGTATTGCGAGGAGTGCAGGGCATGTCCAGGAACATAAGGGACCAAGAGGGAAGAAAAGGTACAGTAGAGCGAGGGATTTAAAGGTTAAAAAGAAGGATATTGAATATGATTCTTAGTTTGATGGGAAGCCAACCTATGTACTGCAGGTTTTTTTGTTTTGAAGGAGAGAGAAATGATCTGATCTGCCGAGTTAAAGATACACTGGTGAGAAGAGAGATGACTAACTGGGAGACCAAGAAGCAGAATGTTATAGTACTCAAAATGGGAGATTATAAGGGCATGCATGAGCATTTTAGTAGTGGAGATAGAGAGAAAAGGGTGGAACTTCGCAAAATTGAGAAGGAGAAAACAAAAACAATGTCCTAGTGATGATGGAAGGAAAGAGAGGAGTCAAAGATTAGTAGTATGCAGTATGCAGATTTAACTGGGTTAATGATCATATTGTAAATAAAAATGCAGAAGGGCGGACTAGATCCTAGTTTAGGGGAGGAAATTAATAATTCAGTTTTAGATAGATTGAATTTAAAGCGGTAGTGCGCCATCAAGGGGAAAATAGAGAGCAGACATTTAAAGATTTGGGATTGAACTTCAGGGGTTAGTGCGGGGGTGGACAAGTAAATTTGGGTATCATCAGCATATAGGTGATACTTAAAGGCAAAAGATTGTTTATTTCTCCCAAAGAAATAGTGAGAGGGAGGGAGAACAGCAAGGGTCCTAAAACCGAGCCCTGAGGGACCCCCACACTAAGTGGGACTTGAGAGGACGTTTTAATGGCAAAAAAGACAGAAAAAGATCTGTAAGAGAGATAAGAAAATAACCACGCCGCAGCTTGATTTCGGAAGCCAGGAGAATATAGAATTTGCATAAGAAGGGAATGATCCACAGAATCAAAGTCAGCTGATAAGTAGAGGAGAGTGAGAACCGACAATCATTATTACTGTGGTGTATGGTTTATTTTTGTTGGTCTTTTTGTAGGTGTATTATATTCACGTATTTCTGACACCCTAAATTGATAAATATGAATTAATTTTTTTCCAGGCCAGGAGTGAAGTGGTCATTTAGCTGGAATCTGTGAAGCTAATCAAAACCGCTCTGCATTTGCAATTGTTCCTGCACTATCTGGCCCATCACGCTGTACACTTTGTTCTTTTCCTGTCTCTAAACAACACTTATTTCCAACTACCTTTATTGGGTTATTTGGGACCTAAGCACAGACATTTCTAAAAACCAAAAATAAAGTATTGGTTTGCTCTTTCTACTTTTATAACCTACATTACCAGTGCTATATTTCAGTTGTTATTGTAATCTATGGCTACTTTAAGAAATGTCATGTTTTGTCTTGCAGCTAAAAAATCTTGTTACAGTATCAATGTTCCATTTGTGCATGAAAGCCTCAAATCTACAATATTTAATTGGGAATTGTTGTTAACATTGGCAGAAAAATTAACACAAACCAGGAAAATAAAACAATGCATTTGGGATATTAGTAGCATAAATGGAGGCTAGAATTCCTAATTAACAGGTAGGTGTGACTCTCCCTTCTAAAATCACCAGCCTTTTGGACAACCTGTTTGTATACTGTAGCACTCCTTTGGTGCTTGCCAGTGATGAATACTGGTGGCCATACACGTAGAAATATTATGGGCCAATAGCTTTCCTTTAATTGATTGCTTCATATTTAATATATGCAAACAAATGAAATGTGACTTTTTAGTACATTATTCAGGAACATCTGATGTATTCAATTAGATCAACTGGACTTGAAATGTAGTTCTTGAAGACGTTTCGCTAGTCATCCGACTGGCTTTCTCAATTCAGAATGACTTGTACAAGAATCTGTGGCAATTATGTACCCTGGAAAATCCCAATTAGCATATCACAGCCAGGTGTTAAGGGTGTGATTAAGATAGTGGCTAAGAGGTGTTATAGGAACGCCCAGAGTAAGGTGTTAAAACAGCATTGTACATGGCACAGTTGGTGTCAACCCCCCCACCTCTATTTAGGCTTGGTTTCTTTATTTTCACATAAATGGCCTCCTTAACACCTCTCTTGAACCAGTCACGTTCCTTCGCCAGTATGTTAACATTACAATCTTCAAAGGTATGTCCTTTATCCTTAAGATGCAGATACACGGCTGAGTTTATCCTTAAGATGCAGATACACGGCTGAGCTAATGTTAACATACTGGCGAAGGAACGTGACTGGTTCAAGAGAGGTGCTTCAAGAACTACATTTCAAGTCCAGTTGATCTAATTGAATACATCATATATACCATGACCTGGATGAATGAGAACCTTCACAAGCATTATTCAGGAACAAGAAGTAATTTTGTTTATAAACATCTCTGTGGCATAAATACTATAAATATCAACAGAAACGAATGACAATGAGGATCATTGTAATGATTACCACAGTATTTTGGATATTACACTGTTCAATCAACTTATTTTGTATTCTTTATAGATAGAATACTGTGAAACTGTGTCTGTGATTCAGGGCCAAGATAACAAAGGCTGAACACGTAAGCATTCTATCTAAATTCAAAGAAAAAGTGAAATATTATAATGTGCTAGTTTAAAAAATAAATAAATAAGAAACTTGAAACTCGATTTGCTTATATTTTGTTTAAAAAAAAAAAATGACATTCTCAAAAGCCATGATGAATGTGATTTTTATCAGTGATTGTTTTGTGCACAGACTAAATAATTTTAAGCAGATTGAATAGACATACTGAATCCGGTAACTAAGACAACTGCCTAATAAATTAATATTGTCATAATTACATGATAGAACGTAGTCATTATTTGTTAAAGCCACAGTGTGGAAAATAAGATGAAATGTGTGCACAAACTGTACTAGCAAAGGGGCATATATCCGCAGGGTAAAAAGCAAACTTGGCAGGCATTACCAATGAATCTATTTCTCCATGACTTAATAAGGTCATAGAATGTACCATATTTCTCATTTCCCCAATGGAGTGCAATTATCCCATTGACTTTATTACTAGCTAGAAGTTAGTGGATATTGCTAATGTTGATATTACAAAATTGCATGTACATGGCAACTGAATGACATGTATCAATATTATACACAAGTCAATCATTTCTTAAATGCTAAGCAGCCAATTAATAGAGAATTTCAGGCATAACAGACTCAGAATTATTTTGTGTTTGGAAATCTATTTATGAAGGCAATCAGTGAAGTTAGAAGCCCTGTAGAAGCTTACCTGATAGAGGTCCACCTCGTTAAGTTGAGGAATAAATAAACATAATGACTTGGATAATTGACCGCTTCTATTAAAGTGCTAAATTTAAACTTTACAGGATCATTGTGACTGATTCATGGCTCATTTCTTTTAGATAGAATGGCTCTCTTTGGCACTATTTTTAATGTTCCGTGTACAACCATGAATGTTAATAGCTTAGTTCTTCTGTTAACATGAAAAAGAATGGCAAAAGTTGAATATATATAATTATATATATATATATATATATATATATATATATATATATATATCTGCATAACCAACGACTTTTGAATTCCTTCGAGTGCGTTGTTGATTATGAAGAACCCAGGCAACTATAGAACTATAGAGTGCAATCATTCTTTGTGTCCTATATTATAAAATGCCAAGTGCTGCATCCGTGAAAAGTGTGTGCCTGCGTGTGTGTCACTGCAGTTTCAATAGACTCACCACTAGAGGGAGAAGTAAGAAACACACAGCAGCATCGAGATAACAGATAAGCAGATAAGCAGATAAGGTTGAGGGGGGACTCTGCCACAGAGGGGGTGACACTGTGGGACAGAGGGGGGACTCTGCCGCAGAGGGGGGGACTTTGTCACAGGGGTGGGTTCTGGGACAGAGGGGACTCTGGGACAGAGGAGGGGATTCTGGAACAGAGGGGGACTCTGGGACAGAGGGGAAAACTCTGGGACAGAGGGGGGAACTCTGGGACAGAGAGGGAACTCTGGGACTGAGGGGGGACTCACAAAGCATGATTGCACTCCATATATGCAGGAAGTCAGACGAGGCACTCCAGGGTCTATTCAAAATATCGGCCATCTTGTTAGCTGTCTTCAGGAAGTGATGTCAAACCACTGAATAGTGTTAAAAAACGCTGAACTTTACCCACTCGAATGGATGGCGATCGACTACAAACCCTGTTGATAGCAAAAGGGCCCTCCTTCAAAGAGAGACACGCTGGATAAAGACACTCAATACGTCACCGAAGGGTTTGAACAAACAGTAGACCCTGTTGCTTGTAAAGGTTCTCATTCATCCAGGTCATAGTATATCTGTTGTATTCAATTAGATCAACTGGACTTGAAGTTTAGTCCTTGAAGACGTTTCGCTAGTCATCCGGCTGGCTTTCTCAATTCAGAATGACTTGTACAAGAATCTTTGGCAATTATGTACCCTGAAAAATCCCAATTAGCATATCACAGCCAAGCGTTAAGGGCGTGATTGGATAGTGGCTAAGAGGTGTTATAGGAAGTTATAGGAGTAAGGTGTCAAAACAGCATTGTACATTGCAGACAGTTGGTGTCGAACCCCCCCACCTCTATTTAGGCTTGGTTTCTTTATTTTCACATAAATGGCCTCCTTAACACCTCTCTTGAACCAGTCACGTTCAGTCACGTTCCTTTGCCAATATGTTTACATTACAATCTTCAAAGGTATGTCATCTTAAGGATAAAGGACCTTAACGCTTGGCTGTGATATGCTAATTGGGATTTTCCAGGGTACATAATTGCCAAAGATTCTTGTACAAGTCATTCTGAATTGAGAAAGCCAGTTGGATGACTAGCGAAACGTCTTCAAGAACTAAACTTCAAGTCCAGTTGATCTAATTAAATACAACAGATATAGTAGACCCTGTTGTGTTTTCTTTAAAATATAACTTTTCCCTTTTATATTAACTCTTTCCTCCATGAGAGGTTAGTAATGGATGGGCTTATTTATTTATAGGGGTCACTCTAAAGTAGGTAATTAACTAAGACAGTGGCATTGATGAAAATGGTTTGTTCGGTGGGAACAAACATTTGAATACTATATCAGACTATTTTGGAGACCTACAAGATTGTTTTTTAATGACTCATGTTTTTTTAATAGCACTCACTTTTTTATTAATTAATATTATATATATATATATATATATATATATATATATATATATACACATATAAATATATAGGAAGGAGCAGCACTCAATTTCAAAAAATATCAATTATATTTCATATAATCAAACATTCTCATAGCTGCAACGTTTCGGGTCCATATTACCCTTCATCAGGCATATATATATAATATATATATATATATATGTGATTAGTTTTTAGGATATTATTAGCTATTAGCAGCACTTAAGCACTTTTTCAGTACTAGCACTTTATTGAAAAAATTTCAGCACTGGGGCAGCTCCAAAGTACAGCAAACTGTTAGCATAGAGTATCCTCCACGGAGTAGGATACACCTATAGGGGGATGGAACTTACCTTATAACTTATATAATAACTTATTATATATGTGTGTGTGTGTGTGTGCATTTGCCTGTGTTGTGCGTGTGTGTGTAGCAGATGCCACAAGCTAAATACATTTAAATTTCAAAGTACACAAAAGTATACAAATTTACATGTATGCATTTTTTTGTATTGAACAACTTCTGAAGCATTTATAATACATACATAAGGCTCTGGATTCAGGATGGCAGAAAAAAAGGCTCAGTGGAATAAATCCATTGCACCTCCAATAGCATCACTGAGGGGGTAATTTCTTACATTCCTTCTCCCATTAAGATATCCTGCCTATTCCTGATCGTAATGAAGGAAAAGTGTTGTACTAGACTAACCAAATCTTATCTCCGTTCAGGCAACTCCTCGAGAGCAAAGCATATTTTAAGGGACCTGACACAGAAGTGGCTGTTAGAATGAATGCATGCATTGCTCTGACTCTTTGTATGGGCACGCGCAGTTTCTTTTCACATCTGCTTTGAATCATTCTTATCATTTTCTGGAATAGTTACATATTACTTTACCTTACACTAAAGTATGCAATCAATTTAAAAATGAACTATATATGTAATTAGAGCTAATATACTAATAATATACTGTGGAATATATTACTACAGTTTGTAATATTATATTATTATTTATTGTATTGCATTAATTTCTTATGTAGTGATACAAGATATTTTTAGATCTTAAGACATTCACATCAGGCCCTTCTGCAAAGAGCTTCCACGCTAAATACCCTTTCACACAGACACACAAGGATTAATGACTGCAGCAGAAAACCATAGCACCCAGAATAAAACGCAGAAACGTTCTGAAGACATAATGAAAACTTCACCCAAAGGCGCAAGCTTGAGAGAGAAATAAGAGCCCAGATAAGAATGAGTTTAACAGTAGAGGAAGTGGCATTGTGTAATTTAAATGACAAAACATTGAGGAAAATCACAAAACCATCTACAGCAATATGTTTTGAGTCGCTTTTTAATAATTATAAGATTTTTATTTCATTCTTTTGTTTGTCAGATTGTTTTAATATGATTGCTGGTTAAGTAAGTATAGATTGCCATAAGATAATTTGAAATAGATATTAATAAATTATGAATATGCACATGGTCTATTCAGCTTTGCATGGGAGCATCTCATGAATATTTTCTATTTATTGCATTAAAACAAGCTTTGTGGGTAAAACTTTTTAAGTGAGTTGCTATAGAAACTATTTATATGTATGGTTGTCCTTGCAAGAGTCTAAATGAAGGAATCTTTGACTGTGACCTTAAGCTATTTACTTAGTTATAGACATAATAAGTCACATCTATGGAAATCAGGAAAGGACCATATGCTTGCTAAGATTATTGCAAATGCTACCCTCAGGGTAAAAACTGTTCATCAGCTACAATGGGATGTACGGATGCATCCCATTTTGTATTTTGACTGTAACATACAAAATGTTTTAGGTTTAATTACATGCATTACTTTGGGTACATTACATTGACAGAATATTTTGTCAAAAAAAACATTTTGAATGCTGTTTAGAAAAATCTGCTACTTACATGATTTTACTTCTCTGTGTAGTAGTTTTTAGAAGAACCTAATTATACAATGTAGATAAAATAACATGCTTTGCCTGACTGAACTTTACAAACACACCATAAAAAGGTGGTTTTAATTACTAGACTTTACCTTTCACATCTGACACACTTGTGGACATTAAATGCAGCTTTATTAGCAATGTGCAAACCCTTGAGATACTGTAACAGACACCTATTCTAAGCAGTTTCAAAAAAACTTTAATTAGGAGTTAATTACCATACTCTGCACTTATTTTCAGCTTTCCTAATTTTTCCTTGCATACTCACATTATTTATACTGCTGAGAGGAGTAACTCTGGTATGTTGGGTAGCCTGAACCCCTCAAAAACCTGTACAAGGATGGAGAGGACTCATTAATAAAAAAAAAGAGTTATGCCATAATGGATGGGAAGGTGAACAGTTAGGTGTATACCGTATAATTGGGATAAATAATACAGTTAATAGAGTTTATCTCTGTCTTTAAATGATGTGTTCTAGACTAAAACTGTGACAATATAATACCTTTTAACTGTGATTTATGAATAAACTGTTCTAACAGCTTTCCCACAATAGAGAATGGGCTACAGGAGAAGGAACTTACTAGAAAAATGTTAGAATGGATAAACAAGTGGTATGGCAAACGGAATTGGGACAGATTAAAATGAAGAAGGTTGATTGGATGGAGTGGACTCATTGGAAATAAAAAGTTGAGGCATAATGAATGGACTGTAAGTAAGAAAATAGCCAGAATGGAAAAAAACAGGAAAGCCTGGATGAAGAGGGAAATGGGTGTACAATTGGGTGACATTTGATGCAGAACAGAAAAAATGGGAAATATAATAGATGGACAAGGTAAGATTGGGGGAACAAAATAAAAAGAGCAGATTGGGTTGAAGGTAGGGAACACTGTAAGTAGAAGAGATATAAATATGAAGTAGGGTGGCAGAAAAGACAGACAAGGGGGATAGACTGGCAAGGGGCAGATTAGGAGGAGAAGGGACAAATTGAAAGGAGGGGAAAAAGGTGATAAGGACAAGGAAGGGGAGATCAGAAGCAGAAGGGGGGACACATTTGAAGGAAAGGGGAAAATAGATGAACAAGAAAAACTTTTGATGAAAATCATGGGGACAGAATGGATGTACAAAGGGAGGAAGAGGGGTCAGATTTTAGGGGGGTGGAAGAATCAGGTGAACAGACTGGATGGGGGACAGTTTGTAATGATAATAAGGGACAGATTCAATTGAGGATTGAGCAAATTGGAATTAGTAGGGTACAGACAAGATGGACAAGGAAAAAAAATTTGGATGAAGGGACAGAAAAAATAAATCAATAAAAATAAATGCAACTGGACACTTCAATATTGCAATCTATTTATTCACCCATATGTGAGATATCCCTCCTGCAACATTTCGGATGGACCTCCACGCTTTATCAAGAAAAGTAACCCTTTAGAGAAATAGTCACCACAAAAAACATTTATCCAGTTAAAACATTTATCTTATTAAAAAGGGCAGGTTAGAATGTTTATAGAATAGTTTATAAGAAGAGAAGAAAAAATAAGACAGTGAAATATACAAAGCATGAAGGGAGATAAATATTACAAATTGCATATAATAATGCCATGTAATATATTGTGCAAAGAGTAGAAGAAGTAGTGGAAATAAAATAAAAGACAAAAGATTACTACAAAGGCAGAAGAACTGAAAAAGTAAAAATGGAGCACCGCAGGACTCCGAGAAGGTGAACAGTGATTAGTGTACAGCATGAATGGGATTATTAATACTGGAGTTTATCACTGTTTTTAAACATTGGGTTTTACATGTGATACCTTAAACCAATTCCAAACTGATTAATGAGTAGAGATGGACGAATTACCTGAATTTTAGTTAGTTTCCGGACTTCAGTAAAAGTTTGGAGGTTTGGAAACTAATCCATTAAAGTCAATGGGGAGCTAATAGTGTGAAAATTTTTGATGATTTAAAGATAAACTAACAATGGTAACTTACTGTAAATAGCTGTGGCACCTGGGGAACATGTTGCTATCACCAAAACCTGTTTAAACACTTCTTTCTTCATTATCGGGCAATTTTTGGGTTTGCGCAAGCTACATTTGAGGGTTATGGCCAATTTGAGGGTTACTGAACGCTACATTCGAGGGTTACCGTAAATAGAGCTATACATTCGAGGGTTATCAAAATCGATTGATACATCCGAGGATTACCGAAAGTTGAAGGCTACATTTGAGGGTTAGAGAAAGGAACAATTCATTCAAGGGTTACCGAAAGTCGAAGGCTTTCTGGATTCAATATCACTGGCTGTGATCTGGCAGTAGCACCCAGCACTATTTACCTGTTAAAGTACCTGGTGGTGCGGGAGGCTTATCTTTATCCCCAAAGGCTACATTTGAGGGTTTGCGAAAACGAACGTTAAATTCAAAGGTTAGCGAACGATACATCTGAGGGTTAGCGAAGACAAACAGTACATTCAAGGGTTACCGAAAGTGGAAGACTACATTCGAGGTTTAGCGAAAATGAACATTACATTCAAGGTTTAGTGAACATAACATTCAAGGGTTATCGAAAGCAAACAATACATTCGAGGGTTAGCAAAAAGGAACATTTCATTCGGGGGGTTACCGAAAACAAACAATACATTTCATTCAAGAACTATACATTTTCGGGTTAGTGAACGCCTTGTAAATTATCGAAAATACAGCTGTGAGTTCAGAAAAGCGAACTAGTTTGAACTCGAACAAGTTTGAATAGTTTGAGTTCACCCAAACTTACAAAGTTCGGCCCAAACTCGTGCTCCGGTTCAGATCCATCACTAATTAATGTCAATGGAAGGAAATAGTTCAAAAAGTTCTAGTTAAATACAAATAAATTTGGGACCCCTTTGTTCTTGTATTGTATTGCTGTAGTACTGAAGCAGGGCCCCTGATGTTTACTTGGCCTTAAGCAGCTGCCTACTGCAGGTTGCCTTAATGGATAATCCTGCTCTGGTACTGGGGATTGAAATACAATACTAAACATCTAGATGATTTTTGGGTTGGGCCACCTTGAACAAAATAAATTGTATTTATGATGATAATCATGCATAAAGCACATTTTAAGTAGCTACTTTAAAATTCTGTGTGTAATAACCAATTAAACATAATTACATGTATGGTGTCAAAAAAGAGAGATAACTAAATCTAAGTTAATTTTTAGCCTATTCAGCAACTTTATAGAACCAAGGACAAATTATCTACTGCATAGTCACTAGAGACATCTCTTCAAGTTTAAAATGAGAGAGCGCATCTTATAAGAAACGGCAGTTGGCTTGCTGTATTGTTATTGATGTAAAAGAAGCAGTAAACTCTTTTGTATGCTCAAGCTAATTTTTCTTCCTTCTGATTTTAAACTCTTTGGGGAAAGTTAATTTTTCCCTTTTTTTTTATCTGAACAGACTGTGCTTTGAATGTGGAGCTGTGATTTTATTTTCAAGTCTGCTTCACTGATTCAGCGCTCTGTCTCGGTGCAGAACAGCTGAACCAAATAATCAGACTAAGTTACGGATACCGAAATGCCCCATGCAAGAAAAGCTGGGGGGGTTTGTGTTCAAAATTGACTTCATGTTTACAGTTGGACACTTCATTTCTGACTTGCATAGAACCGAGAAATAAGGCAAAAAGCAAATCACTAAATTATGAAAAGAACATTTTTTCATAAAATCAATCCAGATGTTATTTAAGTAGGAAGTTACAAACACTAAAACAAGTAATGAAGCAAAATCAGACCACATGTTACTTATAATGTAGGTTTTATACACAAAAAAGACAGTCCAAAAAGCTCATTTACAGTTTTTTTTAAAACTTTTTTCCCCTTAAAGCTAAGTACACACACTAGAGATAAAGCCCTGATATTGTCCCATCTGACGGTATCGGGCTTTATCAGCAGTGTGTGTAGCTTCTTTCCCGAATGAGCACGTGGCCGTTGAAAGTTCGGATAAGACCTAAAATTTCCCTCAGCCACGGTAGACTCCCTATTGGGGAGTCGGCTGCGGTAGAGGGAAACACACAGTGCTGAGCATTCTCCCTGTGATGTATATAGGGAAAACGCTCAGGACTGTGTGTATCCTGATCTTTTAAAGATCCTGTCTGTCATCTTTCAAACATCTTTACTGTATGTACCCACCTTAAAGGTTCATGATGTTTAGAGTAGGGATTCTGAGGTACAATATACTAATTTAGTAGCAGAAGCTGCATTTGTTATCTGAGCTGGGAGCATAAATAACATGCATTTCTCATTAGCAATCTTTGCTGGCTTCAAAGTAAAGCAAGGTATGGCTGGGATTTTATTCAACATTACTGCATAGGGAAATAAAAGGGCTTTAGAATTTCTTTGGCCTTTCTCCATCGGGGAAACTACTGATTTCCGGACATAATAAATACTTTGGACCATGCCAATAATGAATCTTTATAAATAGGGCCGTTAGTCACTTATATCCATTGAAAGCATTGTCAGACCTGCAGTCAGCATATTATCTGAGGATAGTAAGAGACTATTTAATGAGCCAAATCTTAAAGGAAGACGGTATCAGTCAAGTTGCCATGAAATTGTGCAGTGCCACAAAGCACATAAAAAGACCCGAACCAGCTTTCGGGCCTAAATTTTTGATTTCGGACAAACTCCAACTATCCAAACTCTATCCGAACTACCCAAACTTCAAACTAATTTGGGTTTTTCGAACTCACTGACTTATTTTCGATAATTATCAAAAATTCAATAATCATTGAATTCGCAAACCTGTAACCCTCAAATTTGTTAACTCTCAAATTTGTTAACTCTTTTTTTTTAACTCGATTTCGGTAACCCTCAAATGTATTGTTCAATTTCGGTAACCCTCGAATGTAACCTTCGATTTATGTAACCCTCAAATGTAGTGGTTAATTTCGGTAACCCTCAAATGTAGTGGTCGATTTTGGTAACCCTCGAATGTAGTGGTCGATTTCAGTAACCTTCAAATGTAGCCTTCGATTTCGGTAGCCCTCCAATGTAGCCTTTGCTTTCTGTAACCCTCAAATGTAGCGGCCGATTTCAGTAACCCTCAAATGTAGCCTTCAATTTCTGTAACCCTCAAATGTAGCGATTTCGGTAAACCTCAAATGTATTGTTCGGTAACCCTCAAATGTAGCGGTCGATTTCGGTAACCCTCGAATGTAGCCTTTGATTTCTGTAACCCTTGAATGTAGTGGTATATTTTGGTAACCTTTGAATGTATTTTTTGGTAACCCTCGAAAGTATCATTTGGTAACCCTTGAATTGGCCATAACCTTTAAATGTAGCTTGTGGAAACCCAACAATTGCCCAATCGTGTGGAAAGAAGCGTTTGAACAAATTTTGGTGACATATTTCCCAGACCATTTCCCAGGTGCCACAGCAATTTACAGTAACCATTGCTATTTTATCTGTAATTTTTCAAACTTTTCAAACTATTTCCTCCCATTGACTTCACTGGGTTCGTTTCCGAACTACCAAACTTTTACTGAAGTGTGGAAACAAACTGAAAATGCAGGAAGTTTGGCCATCTCTAGCCTGTTCAAACTGAGGCTTTAGAACAAATGCTTAGTGATCTTTACGAGATTATAGAGACAGTTTGCATTGAATTGGAACATACTAGGATTAATTTAGGGATACCTTAGTGTGTAATATAAGTTAGTGTGAGTGGTATTCAGTTAGCAGCACTCCAAAAATATCCACTTTAAAACGTTTTCCAAACCTTCCTTTTGGTCGTGCTCAAGATAAAAGATATAGAAAAATATAGAAAATCAGATTAGTCTTAAAATTTTTCATCTTTATAAAATCTCTGCTAAAATTAAAAAAATTACAATAAATGTGAAAGTACCCACTTACTGTACTTAAGCATAAGAAGTGCAGGTCCACTCTCTTGAGTTTATTTACAGTGGGGGGACATATTCCTGGATTGGCAAAAATGATGTTCCTTCAGACTTAGTTTAATGGGTATATCCAGGGTCAAAATTAATTGCTTTATTACTGATGCAGTACCTGATAGTTCCTGAACCAATGTGGACCTTTGCATGAAAGGTCTTTCTGCAAGAAACATAGCAATAGCGCTGAAATGCAATACCAAAACAGGGAGCTTATTTGTGGTAAGCCAACTTACCATCTATGCCAGCACCCAGTTTATCAACCAGTCCAGCAGCCAGTGTGCCAGCCATTCTAGCACCCAGTTTATCAACCAGTCCAGCAGCCAGTGTGCCAGCCTTTAAAGCAGTTATTTATCTTACCCACAATTTAGAAAGCATGTACACCTGTTAGCCAGCCATTTAAGTACCAATTCAGTGCCAAGATTGAAAGACATTCAGCCAGTCAAACTTTCCAGCCTAAACAGCTTGCATGCAGTACATAAGACAGATAACCTGCCATTCAACCCTACTTTACAGCCAGCACAACAGCTACTGATTGGTTAAATAGTTGTCAGTCTGGCTTATAGACTAGCTGGCAAGATGGTGGGTTGAATGCCTGACATACTGGGTGCTGGAATATCTAGTAAACTAGCTGAAGAATATGTTGGAAAGCTGACTACTGGACTGGATGGCTAATGGGATGCTGAATTGTGTGTGTATATAGTGGCTGAATTATGGGTAGTCTAGGCAATGTGGGTTTGAATCCTCCCTTATACACATATGCAAGGAGTTTTATGCTCTCCTTGTGCTTGTGCAGGTTACCTAAGAGCCCCCTGGTTTCTCCCACAATCATAAATACATGGGGGAATTAACCCAGAGGCGCTATCACTCTGGATAAATCTCCCAAATGCGATTCAATATCACGAGGCCCGGGAGAAGACAGCCTGCAAGACTATACAACTTAACTGAGTTAACAGTAATCAAGTAATCAAGTGCTTTAATTTCCAAGAGAATTATATCTGATGTAGACTTGATGTTTTTGAACCTTTAGTTATCGTTTGGTATTCATTTACAATGTAGTTGATTTATTGTAATCAATAAATATAAAATGTCTGAGTTTGATTGATTATTATTACATTTGTTATGCTAATGGGTTAATAAAGGGTAAGAAGTACAATATGTCAAGGCAACAATTTGGTCTTTGTTCTAAGATCTTTCTCAAGCCAGCTTTTGCATGTGTTTGGTTTGCGCTAGCTGAATTTATATAGTGGATAATGTTCCCTCTAATGTAAATTAAAGGATATTACAAGTCACAAGGAGTTTCATGTTCATATAAATGCAGGAGGCCACAGAACTCTGAGGTGATAATGTATAATATCAGTATAATTTGGGGCCCATAGCCACTTATAAAGACGACATATCAACAGGGTCATTTTTAGACCTTTTGCCACCTGAAACAAACCTTTAAAGTCACCCTCCATATTTTCTTGCCACCAAGTGTAAGCGGTCATTATAAAGCAATGCAAAAGTCTTCACTAAATAGATATAGCATTATTGTAGCGGGTACAATAAAAAATGGTTCAGCTGCAAATTCGATCTTAAAATAATGATAATAATTTATATAATTTAGAGGACAAGTTAAGACTCCTCCTACGGCATCATGCTGAAAGCAGTATATAGTTTATGGGGCATATTTATAATGGATCACTACTGCCATTTCGCAACATCAAATTGCAAACACCTTTAATATTGCCGTATTTATAAACCAGATAAAACTGGCATGAATATTCTTGCCGTGGTAAAGTGCGGGAGTATTACTGGCAATGTGTGGTAGTCCAGTCCAGTATTGCGGCAAAAAAGAGATTTTAGCAGACTTTAGCAGATAAAATACTTATGTATATGTGAAAATGAGGTCCCCATTGTACTGAAACCTTCTAGGGAACCCACTGTGAAGTGTTGTAAAATCCTTACCTTACATTCCTGCTCCAAATGGCTGCCCTGCAATGTCCCTCCAAAGTCCAAAAAAGTAAAGACCAGGAGCCTACTTGTGTCCCATTCTGTGTCTGTCTCCTGTCTCTCCTCCGGGAGAAGTTTGCCATGCGCAGTGCAGCCCTCCCCCTCCCTCTCCCTCCCATTTCTCTCTCCCTCCCCCTAGCTCCAAATCCAATTTCTGTAGTGTAGGGCTCGCTCACCCACCCCAAACCGCTATAGTTCTTTGTAAAATAACTTAGCCAATCTGTACTTATTGTACAGTTAGTTTCCCCCGGCGTTCTGTACTGCCAGAAGCCGCGTCTGTGAATGGCTGCCTCTTAGCCAATCACGGACGTGGTTGCTGGTCCGACCCCCCACTTGCAGTTTCATGCAAACAGAGGGCCATGACAGAATGTCGGGTAAACAAGCAAAGTAAGTAGTGATCGGCTAAGTTTTTTTACAAAGTACTATAGCATTTGGGGGTGGGTGTGGGAGCCCTACACTACAGCAAATTTTTACAAAAGGGGTGGACATGCAATTTAACGCAATGAAACAGTTTTTAACATTTTATAAATATCATTAAGCAGTTACCATGGCGATAAATAGCCATATGCAGCAATAAGCAAAATGGCAATATGCGGGAGTATGACCGCCAGTTATCACCCATTTATAAATTACATTAAGTACAAATTTGGCGAACCATTGTAAATATGCCCCTTTATCTTTTGGTATATATAAGCAATGGTCTTGGGAAATTACAGTACATATATTGAAAAAAGGCACACATATTGAGGTAGTTCACAAGGAAAATACATTTTAGGTTGGAAGTATTAATTTGAGTACTGTGGTCTTTAAAGCATAAGTACTGCATTGTACGACTTAATTTCTTTCATAAGCTTAAGCAATCACCTATTCTTCTTAAAAGCTGAATCTGAAACATACCAGCATATGTTTCAAAAGCTCATTTATTTTCAATTAAAGGAAGGAAGGTAAGAAAACAAATTCTTCTTATCTAAAATGTTAGCATTTCATTTTATCCCAAAAGTCGAGTCTCCTTGGATTACTACTTATACAAATGATTAACTCCCACAGAGATGATACAAGATATTTTTATAAGCATCTGACAGTTTAATTACATGGATGAAGATGATAACTAGATATCCTAGTTTGTCAATTTAGAATTAGGGCATTAAACAAACAGACAGGAAGCATACATTTAAATGAAACCATTAAGTGGAGACAATTAGTGTTATAGCGCTGAGGATCACTTGAACATTTTAAAGCATGAAATTAGGAAACAAGTTTCAATGTATTTGTTTACGACATTTAACCCTTTAATTCTTAGCTAAATAAACAGCCTTTTCTTAATACTATATTAATCATGATTTGAAAATGGAGTACACTGAGATACAATTGTGGTAAACAAGACACAGGTGTCGTTAGTAACAGACTTGTAACTCTCTGTCTCTCATGAGGCCTAAAGGGTATGTATACTACAAAAATGACATTGCCTAATCTATAAATGAATAAATGTAAGTTGTAAGGTGTGTGTGTACCTGCAAGCCTTACCCATGCCCTGTATTCTACCTCCCACGTAGGGCCGTCTCTAGACATTTAGGCACCTGTAAAAATTCCAAATGCTGCCCCCCCCCCGCCGCCATGCCTCGCTGCTGGAAAGGGTGTGGTTTTATGATTGAAAGTGGGTGGTGCTTTCTCCAGAAGTGGGAGGGGCTTTGTACACATTGATTTAACTAGTGTCATTATCATTGTGTGTACATATCAATCCTCCATTTATTTACAATACATTAAAGGACCCACCCTCTAGAATAGTACCACACCTAAGGTTTTGGCCAAAAGATTTGTAAGCCTGCCACCAAGGTAGACAATTTCAGACAGCAGGGCCCTAACTAACTTTACGAATCTAACCTAACTTAACCTAACATACTCTATCTAGAGCTAGCGTATGAAATGTCTTTTAGTAATATACACTCATACTATTTGAATTAATTTTTTGCAGGTCTTGCTGGGGGTGGGGGGGTGGGGGTATTTGCTTTGCCAACTATAAATGTGCCATGGGGGTAGGGATATTTCTATGCTGGTGGTGCCCGGGGGTATGTGCTCTTGGAGTCCAACTCTTAACCAATGCCCCATTTATCTGGCAAGCATGCTCAGTAATCACTATGAGCTAGTAATTGGAGAGAGAATTTACCACAATGCATTTCACACATGCCAGCTGTTACCACTACCTGCCCACAGCAGAATATTTATGATTAAAAAAAAGCACTTGAATGACAGATTAACAAAAAGAATGGTACAAAAAGGGTGGTGGTTTGGAAGGATTGCCCAGTAATGGGCACATTAAAAAACAATTATTTCAGTTTAAATACCCTTTAAACAGGCCAAACACATACCGGGATATTTAACGTGAGTATTTACTACCAACTATAAGTGCCACACAGTTGCTGGTGAATAGTTTACAAATGTCTCGCATAGCGAATCTCTAAACCCTGTTCACCTATGCTGAGCCAGCTGTGAATGGGGGTGATAGTGATATTATTGGGCAATTGACTAACTGATCATTTATTTGCTATGATAAAAAAACTTGTCCAATTTGGTCATTGGAGCCCATAGAAGAACCCATTATAGTATTATAGTGAATTTTAAAAAAAGACTAGCAGTGGAACTGGTCCTTAGTACTAAAAAGGTTTAGGCTGATTTACTAAAGACATCTTTCATCTTCCCTCTTTACCAGTGGGGAAAAGCATTGTTCTATTTTTTTGTGTTAGGTTGAACACCATATCCAAAAATAGCCTACTCCATAATAAAGCCCCCTAAATTATCAATGTAAACACTAACAAGTATATTCACCTAGAACTGCCAGCTATCAACTATTTGTGCGCAGAGTAGTGATGGATCTGAACTTGAACTTAAACCTTAGTTTGGGTCAAACCTTATGAGTTCGTAAGAACTCCAATCAATCCAAACTATGCGAACTAGTTCGTTTTTCAGAACTTGCGGACTTGTTGATTTGTTATTGATAATTCACTAATTATCGAATTTTCGAATCAGTAACCCTCAAATGTAGCATTTAAATTCTGTAAAACTTGAATATAACTTTGATTTCAGTAACCCTCAAATGTAGTGTTCAATTTCAGTAGCCCTCGAATGTAGCATTCGCTTTCGTTGACCCTCGAATGAAGCCTTCAGTAACCCTCGAATGTAGCAATCGATTTCGGTAACCCCTTGAATGTAGCCTTCGATTTCTGTAACCCTTGAATGTAGCGTTCGGTAATCCTCGAATTAGCCATAATCCTCAAATGTAGCATGCGGAAGCCCGACAATTGCCCGGTCATGGGGGAAGGAAGTGTTTAAATAAGTTTTGATGATATGTACATGGTCCCTGGACCATTTTCCCATTTCCCAGCCATTTACAGTAAGTAACCATTGCTATTTTTTTCTGTATTTAAAACAAACTTTTCAAACTATTTTTCCCCATTGACTTTAATGGGTTCGTTTTCAAACCACAAATCTTTTACTGAAGTTCACAAACGAACTGAACTGCAGAAAGTTCAGCCATTTCTAGCGCACGAGTATCTCTGTGCCCAACCAGCGCCACCTCGTAAATGAGTCTACATTTAGTTTTACATTTTCAGCTTTTAGCTCCCCTTTAAATTTTAAATACTTTTAAAATTTCCAAATTTTACAGTATTTTAAGTAATTCAATTCAATTTCAATAACCTAAGTACATGGTGACTGGGAGAGTCCTTATAGTGAGAGGTTCCATGTATGTGTCCAGTACCCTTGAAAATGGCTACTGTATATTTGATTGAGGCAGCTGCTAAGTAGAGGTCACCGAAACTGACTTTCGTTCCATTTTCGGATTCCTGGATCTCAGGAAAATCCCAAAGATCCAAAAAACCGGAACGAATTTTTAATAATTTTCGAAAGTACGGGGCTATTTTGGATAATTTTCGAAAATACACTCGAACATTGGAAAATGATCAAAAATACGACCAGAGACCATTTTCGAGTTTCCGACCGTATTTTCGAAGATTTTCGAATGTTCAAGGTTATTTTCAAAATTATTGGAAATAGCCACCAACGTTCAATTTTCCAAAAAAATTTAAATCAAAAAATCGAAAATGGTCTGCGTTTATATTTTCGATAATTTTCGAACGTTCGAGGCTATTTTAGAAAATGAACTAAATAGCCCCGTACTTTCGAAAATTATTGAAAATGCCTTCCGAAGTCCCGAAATCCGGAGGATCCGTCCAGATTCAGACAGATCTTTCGGATTTTGGAACTGAGGGGTTCCGTGTCGGATTCCATCTCTACTGCTAAGTAGTTGTGGATGTAACTTTACGAATGCAAGTTTAAGGATAAGAAACAGATTTGTACTGTTGCATTATTTATAATTATAGTTAATTATGCCAATTATGTAAATTTATCTTCACAATACAGAAGGTGTTTTTAATTGATAAACAATTGTGAGTTATACATAAACAAAATAACATTCTCCAACAGAAAGGGAAATTGTTAAATGGACAAGCTTGGTGTTTGTAAGCCTGTCTATCCCTGCAATGTGTATGTTAAACTGGTACTTGCTCAACTCATATATAAACCCTGGCTGTTTAAAAAATTTAGGGTGAATTTGGAGTATTACAGTTTTCATTAAAGTGGACTTCTCCATTAATGTATTGGTTGAAGGAACTATGCCTTACTTCCCATTCTTCAATCAATTGAGCAGGAGCCAGGGACAAAAGTAAGTATAGCTCCTTAACCTCCTGGGCTGCAATCAATACATTAAAGGAAAAGTTCACTTTTCCAGTGTACTATTCCTTTAAAGCTGTGAAATATTATTATTACACTGGCCAGTGGTGTAGCTACATACTTAAGGGCCTGGAAGCAGAATTTGGACCTGTGCCCTTAACACGTCAGAACTTAGCTGTAACATCCCCTTCTCCACCCTGTGAGCTTTTTTTTTTACAAATTGCTTTAAAAAGAGTAAAGGTATGCAGCCCATGTTAATCATGGCCCTGGGCCATCTGGGAGGCAGGCTTTTAGCACTCATCTTTGCTTTGTGATATCTAAGGGAGGGCAGCACAGTTGTAAATGTGAGAAAGCGATTTCAGCTGTGCTGGAAGTTTTTGATATTGTTGTCCTTTAAAGGGCATGTCCAGTGTAAAAATAACTTAAGCTAGGAATGAAGATCAATTCCCCAAACCTAGGATTCACATTAATAACATTTTCCTAAGATGCCCCTGTAGTTCCTTACCTGACCTGGTCCCTCGACGCTTCTCATCTGCTCTGTGGCTGACAACCGCTCCACTTCCTGGTTGCTTCTGTCAGTAAATGGCGCGATGTGACATCATGCCTAATCGCCTGACAGCCATGACCAAGAAATGGAGTGGCTGTCAGAGCAGTAACCCTCTGCTCCTGTTTTTGCTCAAAACAGGAGCAGTGGGTTAGACCCAAGCGTCAAGGGACACGGTCAGGCAAGTGACTTTAGGGGCATCTTAGGAACATTTTATTAATGCAAAACCTAGGTTTGGGGGGTTGATCTTCATTCCTAGCTAAAGTTATTTTTCCACTGGACTTGCCCTTTCAGTAACTGTTAATACCACTAATAGCGTTCAGTGGGTTTAAAGGAGAACTATAGTACGCATAAATTTCTTTTTCAAAAACAGTTAAAAAAAATCTTTCTTTAAAAAAAAAAATTATAATAATTAAAGGGAGTGACCCCTTAAACCAACTTTGGGGGTAAGGTAGATAACCCCTACCCACTCCCAACCGCCGCAATATTTTTTTTAAAAAGTCTCCCTAATTCTACTTACACTGCTTTCTCTCCCACGGTGCTCCATTCCGGCCTCCTTTTTGCAAGCAGGGGCCGGACCCCAGCCATGTCTGTGATTGGCTGAGAGGCAGCCAATCACAGACGCAGCTGACGTCACTAGAAACGCCGCGGGAGAGAAGGCTCTGTAAGTACGGATCGGGGGGGGGATTTTTAAAAAAATATTGCAGCGGTTAGGTGCGGGCAGGGGTTACTTACCTTCCTCCAAAAGGATTACACGCTAGGTGCAACGATGGCTGAGGATGGATCCGGATGGTGAGGGGGTGCCGTGGTGGGTACTGCGCATGCTCCAAACATTGATGAGGACAAGGAAACAGCGTGGATAAGAAACATCACAAACAGCTTGGAATCTTCAGTTTCCTGGACTTTGAAAAGGCCTATCTTGGGAACCATAAGGAGCAGAGATGTAAGGTAAGGTTTATTTTAAACTGCAAAGTGGGGCCAGTATGGTTAAATTATAGTTTTTGGGGTGGACATGCCCTTTAACACATAAATCAGTGGAATAACTTCTGCTGCCTTGTATCTGTGGGTTGGTGGAAGTAAAGTCAGGTTTCCTTGACACTGGGCCCTGGTGTGGTCACACCCCCTGCACTAAATTTAACCATTTCTCTCTATACAGTATGTTAACCAATTAATATATTCAACAGTAAATTAGCATCTAGCAACTACAATAGGGCATATTTGCAAGTACCGTATATACTCGAGTATAAACCAAGAAATGTTACCTTTAAAATCATCCTGAAAGTCTCCCTTCAGTTGATACTCAGGTCTAGGCGGACCTGAAAGATTGAAGAAGCAGATGGACAAAATCACTTAGCCCTCTGGAAAAAAAGCTGTCCCCCATAACACACAGAATCCTCTTGATTTCAGTGGGTTAGGCAATTGTTATCCTGCTCACTCAGACCAGCCCACACTGCAAGGGGAAAAAAAAACAATAGAAGTAACAGGATTCAACAAACAGGGTATGCAAGGTATGGGGTTATGTATTAGACTTTCTATGGGGCAGTATATGGGACTTTCTATGGGGCTGTGTATGAGACTTTCTATGGGGCTGTGTATGGGACTATCTATGAGGCTGTGTATGGGACTATCTATGGGGCTGTGTATTGGACTTTCTATGGGGCTGTGTATTGGATTTTCTATGGGGCTGTGTATTGTACTTTCTATGGGGCTGTGTATTGGACTTTCTATTGGGCTGTGTATAGGATGTTCTATGGGGCTGTGTATAGGACTTTCTATGGGGCTGTGTATTGGGCTTTCTATGGGGCTGTGTATTGGACTTTCTATGGGGCTGTGAATGAGACTTTCTATGGGGCTTTCTATGGGGCTGAGTATTGGACTTTCTATGGGGCTGTGTATTGGACTTTCTATGGTTCTGTGTATAGGACTTTCTATGGGGCTGTGTATTGGGCTTTCTATGGGGCTGTGTATGGGACTTTCTATGGGACTGTGTAATAAACTTTCTATGGGACTGTATATGGGACTTTCTATGGGGTTGTGTATTGGACTTTCTATGGGACTCAGAATTGGACTTTCTATGCGGCTGTGTATTGGGCTTTCTATGGGGCTGTGTATTGGACTTTCTATGGGACTGTATAATGGACTTTCTATGGGGCTGTGTAATGGACTTTCTATGAGGCTGTGTATGGGATTTTTTATAGGGATGTGTATGGGACTTTCTATGGGGCTGATTATTGGACTTTCTATGGGGCTGTGTATAGGACTTTCTATGGGACTGTGTATGAGGCTTTCTATGCGACTGTCTGTGGAACTATCTTTGGGGCTGTCTATGGGAGAAAGTCAACCCTCAGTTTATCAGTTAAAAATAAGTATCTTGGTTTATATTCGGGTCGGTTTATACTAGAGCCTATATGGTATGTATTTTATTTCTTATATAGTGCTACATATTATTGCTTTATAATTATTTAATCTATTTACATGAAGACCCCTTAAAGGCTTTATTTTACCCTGCTATACGTGCATTTATGATTTAAATCCTTAAACCGCAAAATCTTTTTAGTTTAACTGAAAATCCTGCACAATGTCCTGTTTCCCCTGTTTCTGCTTCCTGGTTCTTCCAGTTAGCAACTCTCAGTTATGGATTTGACAGTTGACATCACAGCCAATGATTGAATGCTAACACCCTAGCTGCCTCTTGTGAGCATGCTCAGGCTCAGTACAGGTCACTAAATTGCTCAGTTTCCATGAGGCATCCAGAAGCATAGCAAGCATACAGTAATTAATTCAGAGGACAAAGTAGGACACTGTATATCAACATATTTTAAAGAGGCCATTCTTTCTAATAGATCTTATTATGAGGGTTGAGTTGTCCTTTAACACAAATAATCAGGAAAAAAATATGGTCTATAAATACACTGATAATAACATTATTTCCCACACTGAAGTCCGGCAAAAATATTGTTCCTTTATAAATATGTCCCTAAGTTCTTATAAAAAGAGAAATAATTAACTGTCCCCATAAACAAAAACAATGAATTATTAATTTAAAGGGCATGTCCAACACACAAAGTAAAATTTCCCCCACTACTGACCCCACTGTGCAGTGTTAAAAAATCCTTACCCTACTCCTCTGCTCCACATGGGTCTCCTGCAGTGTCTAGCCAAAGTCCCACAAAGTGAAGAGTAGGAGCCTCTCTGTAAGTGAAAAGATTTCTACCTCTTACCTTTCCTCTGAGAGGTTTCTGGCTTGCCCACTGGAGCCCTTCCCTCCCTCCCTCGCTCCCTCTTGATCCCTGTTTGCTGCCTTGTGCTCTACCTTTAAACCCTTTTCTGTAGTGGAGGAGACCCTATCCAAACCCCAACTGCCATGTTCGCTTGCAAAAAACGAATCAGTAATTTACTTACAGAGCTTTGTTCCCCTAGGCGTTCTGCACAGGCGGCCCTCTGCTTGCAATTTCCTGCAAGCAGAGGGCCGGATCAGAATGCCGGGGGAACAAAGCTCTGTAAGTACCTTTCTAATTAATTTTTTTGCAAACAAACACAGCTGTTGGGGGGGGGGGATAGGGTCCCTTACACTACAGAAAACGTTAAAAATGAAGATGAAGATACCCTTTAAAAAATCTAAAAATGAAAAAAATTCAGAAAAATAAGTATCTACTGAAAGGTGGCTAGCAGTTTGAGG
This sequence comes from Hymenochirus boettgeri, assembly GCA_019447015.1. Classification (NCBI taxonomy): domain Eukaryota; kingdom Metazoa; phylum Chordata; class Amphibia; order Anura; family Pipidae; genus Hymenochirus; species Hymenochirus boettgeri. Next base: position 181,223,916 of record CM033476.1, read on the forward strand.
GAAAAAGCACCATCATATACAAGTAACTAGGAGTGCGTTGGACAACATAATACAAAAGGGATATTTTATACTATGGGGGACATTTTATACTAAGGGAGGATATTTTAGTATGGGTTTAGTATGGGTGTTTATATTATGGGGGACTAGAGATGGACACAAAACCGAACTCAAACCCGAGTTCAAAACCAAACTTTATAAGTTTGGACAAACTTTGGACTATTCGAAATATTTCCTACTCGAACTAGTTTGATTTTCCGGACTCGTGGGATTATTTTTGTAAATCCTCGAATATTCGAGTATTTTTTAATGCTCGGTAAGCCTTGAATAGCAGATTTCAAAAACCCCGAAGGACCTGAGAGTTCCGAAATCAGCCTTTGGAGAATTGCCGAATGGCCGACAATCCCACGGCCGGACGTTTGGGGGTTCCACTGCTTGAAACCGGGACCCTCTCCCAGGTCCTTACAAGGACCACTGTGGCCCTGACAAGGGCCCATTGGTGCTTAAGAGGTGCCGCAGCCCGAAACCAGTACCCCCCCTCCCCGACACTTATAAGTGCCCTTGCGGCACTTACAAGTGCCATTTTGGCCCTGACAAGGGCCCTTTGGGGCTTAAGGGGCCCCACAGCTGGAACTGGGACAACCCCTCCCTTGCACTTATAAGTACCTTTGCAGCACTTAGAAGTGCCCTTGTGGCCCTGACAATTTCCCTTTGGGGCTTAAGGGGTCCCACAGCTCAAACTAGGACCTCCCTCTCCGGCACTTATCAGTGCCCTTGCGGCACTGACAAGTGCCTTTGTGAGTGGTCCTGCAGCTCGAAACGAACTGTCACCAATGCCGGACGATGCCACTGTAGAAGTTGGAGCTACAACACATCCCATAGTGATTGGTATATAAGTTTGCCCACAGTGATTGTTACATAAATTTTGCCCACAGTGATTGATACATAGGTTTTGCTCATAGTGATTGGTATATAAGTTACATAAGTTTGCCCACATTGATTGTTACATGGGTTTTGCCCACAGTGTTTGATACATAGGTTTTGCCCACAGTGAGGGATACATAGGTTTGCCCACAATGTTTGGTACATAAGTTTGCAACACAGTAGCTACTTACTGAGTCAGGATGTGGGTTAAGAGAGACACAAAAAATTGTGGGGACTCTCATGATTTTCTTTTTCTCTTCGTCCTGCTCTGCTGCCTTTTTTAGTAGAGCACAAGGGCATGCCATGAACAAATGTTTCATTTTGCTTCATGGCAGGCATGCCCCTGACTTCCATATTGATGTGAATGCATCTGTTTAGAAAATACTCTAAACAGTGTATAGAAACAGTAAATACTGGGGTCTGGGGGTGTGGCCAAATAATGCACATGCTCACAGGGCTTTTTGAAGACTACACTGGCTGTGAGTTATATTGGCAGCAACATCTAAACCATCTTACTTACAGAATCTATTTCTCACATGTACATAAATGCAACTTACTAGAGAAGATTCTTACAATGTATAGGTGTTCTAGGGAGAAAGGCCTTTGCATAGGATAAAACACTTCAGTTTCCCTTTAAAATGTAACTATATATTTATTTACTTTTATAAAAAGATCCACAAAATCCATTCAAAGTGGTCTTATACCATATATATTTATATATATTAATTAAACCAGTCCTAATCTATATGTTTTAAATTTCTGGCTTATACTTCTGGACCTCCTAGTTTTGGTTGTTAGAAGTGTCTGTTTCATAGGAACCAATTAAAGAAAACACTATTATAGAAAATGCTTTCTTATATAGTTAATAAATACTTCTGCCCATGAATCACAGCATTCATCATTATTTTTGAAACTAAGAAGCTTTTAAAAGGTCACCAAAACAAATAATAATTCATGTATCTATTAAAGATGTCAGTATAAACAGTATAAACTGTATAACATGTTACCAATGATAATGTCATATAATGTAACCTGTTTTATACTTGCCTAAATTAATATTGTTGATGGTATAACAATTTACAACCTATAGGAAATATGATGGTTAAGGTACACTCGTGGTGAAATCACTTTCCCTTTAAACAGCGTTTAAATAATATATTATGAATATATTCAGTAGTGTATTTCCGGGGGGGGCGCAAATTAACATAAGGTCCACAGAGGGAATGATACAAAATCACATACCAAATTGATTTTTGCTGGTATAGCTGTGTATATATAACTTGCAATATATAAAAAATGAATGTTTTTTCATTCTTATGTCCTATTTGAAATCAATAAGAACATGTCTACTCCGCTTACTCTATGGGAGTCTATGTTATGTTTATCTACTGAAGAGAATCAGAAGCTACAACTCAGCCATTCCCTATTCAATACAAATATGTATCATATGTTGTGTTTTATAGAATTTGGTATTTCCTCAGCAAGAAAAATGGAAAGTATATTTCTCTAAGCATTTTCGAGAGATATAATCAAAAATGATTAGTGAATTGGAAAACATTGCAAAAAGCAGTAACACTGAACATTGTGGATAATTCATGCACATATATTCCCTGAAATCTATATACCACTCAAACAGCTTGGTTCGGATCAATACAAACAAACAGAAATGGCTTAAAAATGAGTAATACATATGAGTAGTAAGAGCTAGGTGCCCTATGTCCTACAGAATTAAAGAAATACTCATCTCTTTTATCCATGGGAATAAGCACAGTGCATCATCTCAAATGATCTGACAGAGTAGAAAATAACATGTGATGTGGCAATAAATCATTTGGGGTTTCCACCATCAAAGGGAATGTTTGCAATGTTGAATATTAACCAGGAACATTTTCTGCACAACTTTCTCAAAATCCAAATTTTACATTAGGACTTTTACACTAGGAACTTTTTCAAAATGTGGCACACTTGACAATGTTGTTTATTCTCAAGGCACATGTGTTCTTTATGTGGGACTTAATGTTGCAATTATCGGTGTATTCATTAGTTTGGCTTGAAAGAGAAAAATTCTTATTATTATTTATTTTTCTGTGTTTTTGGAATGTGTACGAGCTAGAAACACAAAATTCAGTTCAGACATGCAAGACACATAGGAGAAGTGCACTGTTACCTAACTAAGGAATCAGAGCATTTCCGAGTGATCAGCAATTGTACAGACTACTTTGCGCATAGAATTTAATGGACATGTGTGGCAGGTACAATCAACACATACAATAAAAGGACCATAAAAGCACTCCAATTAGGCTAAATTACAAATACATTTTGCAGAAGTGCTACTGATCTGGTCAAACGTTTATACAAAGAAAAAAAAGAAAATCAATGCACATTCCTAGGCCCCATACAATATAATATTATCTGTACACTGGCATACTTTATAAACAAAGGGGTTTAAGTATACATTACTGTGATCACATGAATGAAAAGCCTTCCAACCACGTCAAGGTTCCAGTCTGGAAGGTCCTAACTTCTAACCTTTTTTACTTTAATTACGATCAGCACATTTTAGCATTCCTCATACTGGATACATATAGCAGACTTTCTCACTTCCCCCCAGCCCTTGGAATTTTTAAAATGAGGAAAAAGTCCGTCTACCCAGTGCTTTATATTAAAGGTATAGGACCTCCAATTAAAGGGGCATGTTGGGGGTGCTATAACCACATGGAAGCTTGACCATGCTTCCTAATAAATACATACTATAGAAGGACTTCACTGGAAGCTAAATTACAACGAAATTTTGTGGAAGTGCTACTGATCTGGTCAAATATTTAACACTGGCATTCATTATAAACAAAGGGGTTTTAGTATACATTACTGTGATCACATAAATGAAAAGCCTTCCAACCATGTTGAGGTATAAAGCACTGGAAAGACAACCTCTTCCCTCATTTAAAAATGCTTTCAGGAAGAGGAAGTCCAAGTAAAGGCAGAGGCAAAAGTCTGGGATGAATTCATAATGGAGACCAAAGCTGGGTAATGACACAGGCTTCAAGATACAGGTACTGAAAGCAGTAGAGCTGGTAGGTGGCAGGAAACTGGAACAAGTAAAAGGAACATGTGAGTAGCTGGATACTGGACAGGTAAGTGACTGGTTGCTGGAGTGGAATAACAGGTGAGTAGCTGGATACTGGACAGGTAAGTGACTGGTTGCTGGAGTGGAATAACAGGTGAGTAGCTGGATAATAATACAGGTAAGTGTCTGGTTTCTAGAGCAGAGGAACATGTAAGTAGCTGGATACTGGACAGGTAAGTGACTGTTTACTGGAGTAGAATAACTTATGAGTAGCTGGAAGTTTAAACAGGTAAGTGTCTGGTAATCATGGGCACAGGTGACAGGCAGGTAGCAGGGAAGCCAGGGGTAGTGGAGCAAGTCAGGCACCAGAAGGAACGCTGGGAGCAGAACAGAAGGTTCCTTAAATTTTCAATGTGACTTTACATTTCTTATGTGTTTTCCCTTTTCTCTGTATTGGGTCTCATTCGAATGTCCAGATAAAATGTATAGACATTGTTGCCCCCTATATAAAGGTTTATAACAGCAACCAATTGATATATTCAGTGGCAGAAAACAAACCATTAGGGCAATAACGATAGTTCATTGGCTGCATTGTCAGATGATTTCCCCATATACACATGCAATTTCACTGGATACAATAAGATTCATCTAATATTGTTAATGTTTGTACTTAGCTTAAGAAATAAAGTGTAAAAATATAATTATTTACAGGCTGGATGTTCAGGATGAAACTGTTAAATTTAGTAAGGGCAGGAACATTACCTGGCTTTTTTGGAATGAATTGTTTTTGCTATTTTACCAATAAAAGCCTGTTGGCTGTTGTGCTCCTTATCTCTGGACCTATCCTGCAACACAGTCCATCAACTTCTGTATGGTGCATGTTACCAAAAATGGATCCTCCTGTACACTAATCAGTAAAATGTTCTGTGATGTTATTGCATATTGTATTACAGTAAAAGTTAATGTTGAATAGGTTAGTGTGAATTTAACTTCTTCATTGGTCCGGCATCCGGAGTTTGGCAAAAGAAACCTGCTGCAATATATTTAATACCGAAGTTTTCACCACTTTTATCACTAATATTTAAATCCTGCTAATGGAAGGAGCAAATCCGGTGATAAATACCAGAAGCCACATTTGCCCGGAACTATTGCAGGTCCAAGTAAATTAGACCTAAAATGTGCAGAGAACGTAGATAGTTTGGGCTCCATGCATAAAAACAGAACATTAGGGATTTCTTACTATGTTCACACAACAAATACATCTATGAGGTAATGGATTGGACTTTGTTCTCTCAGTTACATTAAGGTTTGGGTTATTGTGAATGGAAGCAAGCTGAACGCTCATTACTATGTAAGCAATATCTCTAATTTTTAATAATATACAGGAGATTCTCAGAATTCTATTCACAGTTAATAAACAATAAAAACAGCTGTAAAAAGGTGTTATATTTACTTGCTACACTTCGCAACTACAGCGTCAATCATAATTACAACATTGTTGTGATATTCAGTAAGTTAAGCAAGTTACTGCCATTATTATAAAAGGATGGACAGCAATGCCAGGAGCTATTAGCAGTAAAAATAAAACCCCAACAGTGGCAGGTGAAGAGGTGGGTGGCCAACGTGAGCCATGAACGATGGGCCATCAGGAGGGGGAATGGCGTGGGTGTAATTCAGGTGTGACAGGGCAATTAGGAAACCAGGAGCAGAGGGTATGAGGAAGCATGGTGCTGCGAGAGGGGCATGGCGATAGGGAGTACCAATTTGACAAGAGTGAAATATTAACCAATCATCTTAAGCTCCAAAAGACCCTCCAGGGGTCGCAAGAGCTATTTTTAGAGCTGGGGAGAGTGTCCCAGTTTCGATTTGTAGGATCCCTTTAATCTCAGGGGCCCTTGTAAGGACCAGGGAAAGGGGTAATACTGGTTGCGAGCTGCATGACCCTAGTTTATTGACAAATCTACTTTCGTAATGACATCTTTAATAAAGAATTTGATGGGATAGTATACATTCACACATTATAAAGTGCAGCTAGTGCCCAATTAAATATTGTAGACATACAAAATAGAAGCCTAGTGCACCTCCAATTCAGATTGCTTACATGTTTTAGTCCCTTAATGATACTGCTTTTAAAAAGCCTGCCCTTCTCTCTGGATAAATACAATTTTTGTTGAATAATTGGCCAACTTATTTTTTAGGCCCAGCTACCACTTCTAAGTTTGATTTTTCGTCTTGGTCCTACTCAGTACTTTTATGACCAAGAGGCTTGGTCAAAACTCCATTGTATATACAAAGATGGGAAAGTATACATCCCCACATTATAGAGTACTCAACCCAAGGAAAGGTCATGGGTTTAGGTTAGTAAAGTACTTTTTTTTCATAAAAGGCAAGTATAAACTCTATCAGTATAAACCGAGGTACTTGTTTTACCTGAAAAACAAGTAAAACTGCTTGAGTTTAAACCAAGGGTAGAAAATATGAACACTAATGCAAACCTGTAATTAGTAAAAGTGATTAGAAAATGAACATGAATAAAGAGGAGATCCATGCTTTTTTCTTTTAAAGTATTTATTTCAAATAAAAAGAAGTTGTTCCATAGGTACTTCACTTCAGAAGCATATGCACTAAGAAACATAAGGTAAAATCACAAAATTGTTGCAAAATGTTGCAACATCTACATAACCGGTACATAATTAAAGGGCATCTATAGTGTAAATATATAAACTACTTCCCATTGTATAATTCTAGTTACCGTATATACTTGAGCTACCTATTTTTTGCCTAAAAAATTAGTAAAACGAGATTGACTCGATTATAAGCCGAGGGTAGAAATTATGACCACTACTGCCTTCTAATTCTGCATAGTTTTGAGGCATTAGTTGCCCTTTAAGTGGACAGCAGAATTCCCATAAAGTAGTCCCAATACCTTTTCACTGTAGATGTTTGGAAACTACAACTCCCAGCATGCTTTAGTTGCTGGGAATAGTACTTTCCAAACATCTATAGTGGAAAGGTATTGGGACTTGGGGTATTGGGGGTTACTGTATGGCATACTGTCCCCCCTACCCAAGAAGTTTTCTGTGAGATGAGGAAGATCCTGAGGCAATGAATAAATGATCAATTAGATTCACCCTAGGGACACATATTTAGCAGATTAGCTTTTCAAAAGAAGCCAGACATATTCCTACACTTGTGGCATGTTTTTAGCTAAAACACATCAAATCCCCACATGCAGATTGATGGCTTTAACCTCCAAGATAATATCTAATGAATAAAATACTGTATGGCAAACTTACCTCTTGCTCTGCATCTCCCCCGCCTGGTGTCACTACTCGGCGCCAGGAAGTGAGAGGCGTTGAGTAGTGATGTCAGTGGGAGATGAGGAGCGACTGGCAGCAGGCAGAGAGGTAAGTTTGCCGCTGACTCGAGTGTAAACCAAGGATCTTTTTTTAAAGCCTGAAAACCTCGGCTTATACTCGAGTATATATGGTATTGATGGCTCACCCACCCATTCCTTTCAAAGTTAACTTATAGTCTAGAAATCCTGGAATCTTGAGTATCACACTGTCACTCCCCCTTTCTTATCAAAGCCGACCTGGCTTGTTCTAGATCATACCATGCACTTTCCTGCTTTACTCCTCCCAACCCCAAATCTTCAACACATTTTTTTGTTCCATGTTCCTCTGTCCAGCCTTTAACATGTTGATGGACAGGTCAGCTTGACTCCATTGGCTAAATATGCCAGAACTACTGTGAAATTATTTTTTTCATCAGCTGTTGTTCTAAGGAAAATTGTTTTTCTCCCAAAGACGCCACAGTTCTGTTGCTTGAAAGATCAAAAGTCATTGCTGTCTTGTCCATATTCCCGATATTTCTGAGGTTAAAATTAGAAAACTTTCTTTATTTTATAATGAATTTATGGAATGACATAACCTTTTCTTCAATATTTTGTGGCAGCTTTTGTGAAATCTTTTGTGTCTCAAGCAAAGTGTGTACAATATCCAGCTGATGCAACACGTTTCAATACCCTCTATTATATATTGCTCATCTTAAGCCATTTGAAGAACACATAATAGAATTGCCATGCGTGTTATACAGGATCCATTTAGGCGACATACCACAACCCATTTATGCAAGTCATTCTCTAGAGACCCATGAATTTGACTTTGGCATCTTTTCCAAATCAGATTTCCTTTTTTGGCAATACTCACACCTGTCTTTCGTCAATGCTAAACTCCCTGCCTGCAACAGTATTTTTGCTTTCCTCTGCTCTTGACACAACTTTAAGTGTAAAGCCAGTGTTGTATGATCTGTGTTTTTGTTTTCTTCCATGATCAACCATTTCTAACAGATTAAAAAACGCGGTAGAACCAGTAAGAAAACTTGAACACCATACTTTAAGAGCAGAGTTACGGTAAACCCCTCATACATTAAGAAAACAATCCATGCTTAAATATAGAGTTTGGTAAATTGCCCTCACAGTAAGATGAATGCAGTAGCCCACAGTAGTTTAGGTTTGGACAGAGGCCAATATTGGAATGCTGGGAATAAAACACAAACCCCATGTTAGAAAGGTAAATTCCTCAGCAACCAAATTAAAATGAGAAGTGAAGCACTGATTACCGGTACTGCTTTTATATCAAGGTGTTCTGCCTTCTGATTCAGTATTGTTTTGAGGCTTTATTTGCCCTTTAAATGGACCCTTTTATAATAAACAGCAATATTCATAGTCCCATACTGTAGTAGAAGAGCTTATTGGCCACAATATACCGTAATAATAGCAGAATTCAGTAACCAACTATTCCATGGCATTCCAGATGTTTGCAAACTCCCAGCATGCTTTAGTTACTGAGAGTTGTAGTTTCTAAACATCTGGAGTGGCTAAGTTTAACATTAATGCTCCCTACAGTACAATCAAAATCATTTGCCCCCCATAATAAAATAATACAGTATTACAGTATAAGGTAGTTTTAATTCTTATTTACCCACAGTGCACCCACCCACCCCTCCACTTCACAGACTTAATAGCCCACCCCTAAACCCCTCATACACTACAAGAAGAGCCATATGGTTAAATCTTACCAAATTTGGCCGTATGGTAGGGCTGAGAGTGTCAGATGATATGCTCCTTAGTTGCTCCTCCATTGCGCCTGTATGTCTGGTGAGGGCTGAGGATTTGAGCAGGACGTGCGTAACTCACATGCCCGCACCTACGTACTTCCACCCCCTGACTGCTCCAGTCTCCGGTTTGCCTTCTGCAATTACGGTACCGGTGTCTGCTACAGTTCAGGTACATCAGCTTCTTCCTTTTTTGTTCAGGTCTCCTTCTTCCTCTGCAAACTGCATATGACCCGAGTATAAACTGATGTTAGATTTTTGGGTTGCTTTTAAAATAAAAAAACCTTGGTTTTTGGAATATATACAGTACCCAGCTACTGAACATGGCTATATGTGAATAACTGTTAGTGCTACTTTATTACATTTTTGTGTATTGACATTTTTTGTGGTTTACTATATGATAATGGATTAATCTTCTTTTTGCTCTGAAACTCTTAGATTGTCTTAAATATGCAATTGGGGATCTTTATATGTTTATATGCATTACAGAGTGTGTCAATGTCTGATGTTGTGTTATACAGTTTAAAGGGTAACTGTAGTCTCCACAGAAGTGTACTCTATTGAAAATAGTGCTTTCATACCTTTCAAAACTAACCTAGGATGATGGATCTTAAGCATATGGATCTTAAATTGTAGTCATGTTAAGTTCCACTTCCTGGTCTGTCCTGTCTGTCTGAGTGTGTAACAGGTACATGATGATTGGTGTAAGAAAAAAACCACCCACACCCAATAAGTTATCTTTTCTGAAGCTAGTAACAGACCTGAAACCATTATCTTTCCTCTACCTATGGACACTCTAGGTTGATTGGAGACGAGGCTTATGATGCAACTGGGCATGCTCAAGCCAGAGACTTGAAGGCAGAGCAGTGCTGGTGATGTCACAGCTTACAGTGCCATAAGTAGGAATGATCCTGGAGTCATTTTAAAGGTAGCAGTGTGATCTTTTTAATAAAGGGCACTCGTATTGAGAACACCATTTTCCCATTACTATATTGTTACATAGATAATTTTAATATTATACTTATACAAATAACTATTATTTTCAGTTTATTTTGTAGGAAGTAAATGCAAAATGAAAAATGTTTATTCACCTAATGCTATAATGTTGCTATTTTTAAAATTACACAGAATTTTAAAAAATACATTTCTTTCATCAGCAGTACATAGAGTTGGCACCTGTGGGTAATCATCCTTACATATCACCCAGGCCCATCTGCATCTTTATTTTAAAGGTTGGATCAGTACTAAGGGAAGAATAATACAGAGGTCAGTGCCTCATCTTCTGTAATGTTAAAGCTTTTAAGCTTTTTTTACATGACAGCAGTTTATCATTAGCAGACTAAAGACAATTTTTCTTTTTGAAGTAACATCATCACACGCTAAAACTAGCATTAAACATAAACTCAACAGTAGGACCATCACAGGTAAAATCTGCTAGTGTGGCTCTACTGCTAACACATTTTGTAAAAAAAAGTATTAAATACCAACAGTTGATGCTACTTGCATCAATAGAGTGAGGGAGACAAATCTGAATCAATTAATTACTTAGACAGAAAAAAGCAATAACTGTTTTCATCCAAAACAGGCTAAATAAGAAAAGAGATCCATGATTGCAAAGGACTAATTACACAGTTCAAAGTAAATGTCCATTCCAATGAATAAAAGGTATGATGTGAAGAGTAATTAAACTTTCCTCTAATTGGCTTTACTCCTTGTTGTCAGAAAGCAACATTTAAATTGACCATTTTTGGAAACTATATTTCTTCCCAACCACAACTGTATATTTTTTTTATTGATCTGTCCCCTATTTCTTTAGATATCAAATCTAAAACATCTTACATTTCAGCTGTCAATCCAAGTGCCTTGCTGTCAAACTATTCTTCTGTGTGCAGTTTTGTTGTAGCTGGAATGGTGACAAAGTTTTGATAGTTGGAATGCTGTATGCTGTGTACTGGTTTCACAGTTGGTTTGTGGGAAAAAAGTCAGGTCAGATGGAAGTGGGAGTGGTTAAAAGAGGGAAGGGGGGCACTTCTCCTGAGCAAAACATGTGCTGTATTGAAGGCATGCAGCAACACACACCTCAGAGTAAATGATACTTACACCTATTCATTTAAAGATTAAGATGAGGAAAAGCCATTTTTTTCAGTAGAGTGTACCTTTAAAAGCACAGTAGTGTTGCTTAGTCCCTAATAATGGATACTAACATTATGGCATTCATGTGATAATTTAGTTATAATGATTTTGGGGAGGTTTACCCAGAACTGCAATCACCCAGCTGCAGGCCATTTAATATTGCGCTTGTTGCCCTTGGTAAAACCCAATAGGGACTCGCCAATTTGTGTGACTCTAATGCCAGCTTTCAGCTACACAAGCAATACTGAATGTATTTTGGTGTGTATTTGCAGTGTCTGGCCACAACACCTGACCTTAATTACATGCTTTCTTGTCTAATCTATCCTGTAAAGGACTGAGTATACTGTATGTAAAGAACATAATAACCATTGACCAAACTGTGTGATACTGGAATGCTAAATAAAATATAAAGTATTACTTTATTTAGGAAAAGCATCACATGTGTAAACAATTAATCTAACATAAACTAGTTTATTCCTCTCTAACCTTCTAAAATTCTTTGCATAGGAAACATGATACTGTATACATAAAACGGTGAACAATTACTGTAAAATGTTCTTAATGGAAAATGTTAAAAGCTGTACCACCATAAAATCTAATGAATTTGTATCCAAAGATCACCTTTATCACAGATTATTAGATATTCCTCATTTAAACAAAACAGTTAGTTAAATGTCTCGTAGACAGTGTATTCTCTATATGATAGATGGATATCGAGGTCACTTACTGAGGGATGCATATTTCAGCACAATTATTTTGTCTATTTGAATTCCTAGCAGAAAAGGTTCAAAGGTGCAATATTCTTTATGCCTGATTTATTTCGTTGATTACTTGGCATGACAATAATTGAAAAAAAAAAATTAAACTATGATACATATTCCAGTTATTATGTGTTTGGTTACATTAGTAATTTTGAACTGTAATATCTACAGCATCCAAGTAGAAATATTGGAAATGTCCTTGGGCAAAATATGATACTGAAACGTTAATCCTTAACAAACTGCAATTTACAAAGACACTGCCATAGTCCTGATAATCTGGATTGCAGGTAGTATTTCTATGTATATGGCTTGGACTTTAAGTACTGGTCATATAATAAATCAGTTACTTGCTACTTAATATTAAATTTCCTCAATATCAAAAAATAATTTATAGATGGAAAGTTTGCATAAAATCAATAGATACAAATATTTTTTTGTTTAACAATATGTTGTTCAAAATGAAAAAAAATGATGGATGTGTCATGTTACATCAGTCACGCTAATGCAGGGGTGGGCAATTAAATTTCACAGGGGGCCGCATGAGAAACTTGGATTGTCGTGAAGGGCCAGACCAATAGGTTCAATTAAATTTTCATTATAGACATAGCAAAACTGCATTCAGTTAATCAAAGTTTCAATTAATATGCCTGGATCATTGGATATTTTTTTATTATTAATTGCAATTTTTAATTGGTATATAATATTTTAGATACTTTTCAAACTCAATTAATCAATTGATCAGGTCATTTTTAATAAAATAAACTTAATAAAAATAAATCAATTATCGAGCCTTGAAACAATCAATTAATATTAAGATTTTTTTGGGTACAGATCTTGTATTGAGGGGCCAGTCAGGGGTAGCTGAAGGGCTGCATGTTGCCCCCGGGCCTTACTTTGCTCAGGTCTGTACTAATGGTTGCCCTGAGTCAGTAATTTATTTTAATTTGATCTATTTTACACCTCTAGTGGCTGAATAGATAACATATGACAGCAGTAAGTGCTAAATTCAGTTATCCACTGATTATGACATCTGGAAAATAAATCTCCCAGGAACTTAAAAATATATATTTTTTTGTTATTTATTGACCCGCTGTAATTTAAAATAGTTGAGCAATTTAAGCCTAGGCATGAACTGTATATTTCATTACTGAAAAAAAAAATGAGCGTAACAAACGTAGAATAAAACTGTGTTATCATTTTAATTGAGGATGTTTCAGGGGAATGCACCATGTTCTGATTTGACTGTTCAGAACATATGCTAGTGTGGCATAACTAAAGACTGGAGATGTAACAGCATGTGGGGTAGAAACATAAGGAGAGATCCCAGGATGTAGCTAATCACAATCAGTAGTTAGAAAGGAACCATATGAGAAAAAGAAGGACATGGCTTTTTTTGAAAAACGATAAAAATAGCTATGGTATAGTAGAAACATGTTTTCAGTTTTTGTCTCTGCTTTGCATTGCTTGTTTCAAACTATTCCAGCAGTGACTGCAAAACAACTAGACTAGGATATTTAGAATGCATAGGAATCCCTGACACTAGAAAACTTCAAAGGATTTTTTTAAGGGAGATGTGGGTGTTGTTGTTAAATGGTGGTGTCCTGGATTTAGCATTAGACACAGTAGTAGGTGTGTCATGGGCCCAGCCTCCAATTTGGTTTGGCGGGGGGGGCCTGGGCCCCTGAAGTTTTGTCTCCTCAAAGAACTAAAAATCCCAATTTGTCTTTTCCCTAAAACATGTCTACAAATTTGGTAACTGTCTAAACATAACAAGTGTGGGATTGGAATTTTTTGATTGTTTAGCACATAATACTTTATAGATTATTATTAATCAGCCATGAATTGATATTTTATTTAACATCTTTTAAAATCAGCATATTTAGTTTTAAGACTTTATAGCTCTTTATAGACAGCAGTTCGTAGCTGGTTGTCTCCTGATGTCAGGGGCTTGTTTAGGGGGGGATTCCTGGTGCCTGGAATCCCCCCTTTCTGCCTGCTCAGTGCAGTCTGCTTCTCCTAGTGCCCATAGACTGTTACATAGATTGTTACATTGTTAATTGAGCTGTGAGTGAGAAGCAGCATTTGTATGTTAAAAAATGTATGCAGTCTGTCCTGTGATTGACAGAACCATAACTAATTATAATTGATACAAATTTGTATCAATATTAACCCTGCAGCTGCTTAAGGTGATTGCTGAGACTGGGTTTATATACATTACTTACTATACTTACCCCACTGTGATGGAGCTTATTGAGCAGGAATTAAGAAATCAGGTGGCAGCTGACTATCAACATTTCATTATGTATACACAGGAGTGATTGTTCCATATATTCCATATACAGAATGTTAGTTCAATGTGCCCATACATGGTCTAATGTTATCAGCTTCCCCTACTGTAGTAAAGGTAACCGGAAATGGAAATTTTTAGGTCCCAATACCGACAATCTTCAGCAAATTCTGTCAGATCCACCGTCAGTGTCCCAGCTCTGACTTTGAAGGACACTAATGATATTGAAGGGCCAATGTGGATTTCTCAGTAAAAGAGAACATTAGGCTGGGAACAAATGTCCAAATTTTTCATCTGGACCATTCGCCACTATGAGCAGTCAGCTGGGACAAAGCACTGTTAGTCGCGGCAAAAGCACAATTTGCGGTGATTTACCGACATTGGTAGCTGTCCCCTCAGATTTTTTAGACCAGATACTTTATAACAAAAGTGATATTTGGCTAACTGTGATGATAATTATGGCAAGTACAGAATATATAATATTATTATATGATGCATATATAATAGAATATATGGATGTATTTCCCTGCCTTGAAAATCCTGTGTTTGCTCCTGGATATAGACATATAGGAAATCTTTGTGTGAAAACAGTTCATACATGTTCATATGTAAACTGCTTTGTAATCTGACTGAGATGGTGGGTAGTAAAGATTCTTTTTAAAATGTTTGGTGCTAAACTTCTAACTGTTTAATTTGCCTTGGGCTTTTGTTACATAATCTTTCTGTTTCTTCAGTGTAGAGTCCTTCATTGTGAGGGATATGCAGGTCTTTACCTCTTCCTCTTCTCAATTCTTTTTCCCTTTATGTGGTAGACTGTGGTTTTGTATTTTTTAATGTAATGTTTTGTATGATTTTTAATGTAACTGTTTTAATAACCCTCAGTCAAAATTGGTAACAAAGGTCCATATGCACACTAACCCTGAATGGGTGCAAAAAGTCCAATTCCCCTACTTCAAAGGGAAAGTACTGAAGAGAAACAAAGTAGACTTGCACTCCAATGTGAACAGTTTATTGTGAGCCAAACATCAACAGGTAACACAACGTTTCGAGGGTAATACCCCCTTCATCAGGTGATGTGAACAACAACACAGGGTGGCCTTAAATAGCCTAGTGCCAATCCAAGGGCACCACCCCTTGTGGGTGTGTCCTAAGACAATACCATCCAAAATCAATGCAATGGTATAGTGAAATGAGCATAATAAAATAATAAGAAGTGCATAGAATAAAAACAGGAGATAATAGCAAAATATATAAATATGCTTAAAAAAGCCCTAAATAGGAAACCTAAATGGGCTATTAAAAGCCACAATAATAAAACCTAAAGTATAGCCCATTCACACTTTAGATACTCATTATTCTATACACATTAGGTTTCCTATTTAGGGCTTTTTTATCATATTTATATATTTTGCTATTAACCCTCAGTCAACCCTCAACACGAAAATCACAGGTGGTTGCATTGTCAAGAGGGGTACTTTTTCTTTTCTCTCTGTATAATTAATTGCTTTGTTATCCCCAGTGTTAACCACCTATATCAGGGAAACTTAACCAATAGTTCTCCAGATGTTTGAAAATTCTCAGCATTCCCTAATTACAGAGTGCTTGAATGCTGAGTTGTAGTTTTCAAACATCTGGAGATCTACTGGTTGTCTACCAGCAAAATATATAATCACAGATGGTAGGTGTGCGAAACTCAAATGATACTTTATCTTCTACATCAGCTGTAACGTTGTCCCCTGAACAAGAAGGGATGACTTGCTTTCCTACAGGGAGATGAAATAAAAGTTCTTATCATTAAAAATTATGCTAATTTTGACCCAACCAATCAGATGTTATTTACCATTTAAAAGCTAACAACTAATTGGTTGGGGCAAAATTATCACCATTTTTTACAATAAGAACATTTATTACACCTCCCAACAACATGTGAGTCCAGGGCAGGGCTTATTCACCATGTAGTACAAAGCCAGGAGTTTTGGGACAGTCCCTTAATATCAGGTCTGTCCCAGCAAAACTGAGACAGTTGGGGGATATGCTAATGGACTTTTCCAAAAGTCCATTTTTAACATGATATTTATTTAAAAAATATCTCACTGTTTTCAGTTGACAGTTGCATGTTTAGGTGAAAACCATTGTATTTAGTAGGAGGTGATTCTTTGTTCTTAATAAATAGAAATTAAATAAAAATGTTTTATCATAAAACATGTTCTTTCTGTCAAAACATTGTTACATGAGCCACTTATGTATACACATAACGCATGCAATAAAATATCTGACCTGTTTTAAAATAAATATTACCTAGAATGAGACGGATTTAATGAAATGCTATTAACAGACACCAATGGTCCTAAATAATACAGTCCCCTAAATGACAAATCAGTTACATTTATTTTTGTTAGATCTCATAAAATGACTCGGATGAAATGTTACAATAATACCATGTCTTCTACAACTCTATATACTTTCAAACTAATCTTCAAAAATGTCTGTATTTTATTTCTATCCATTTTATTTTATTGCTGTGAAAATTGGACATTTTATTCTTAAAAAAAAAAATACCGTATATTGGCAGTATCTCCATCTTGCTTTTCTTCTGGTGCACTGTAGATTTAATTAATATATAAGAAGTACCCCTTACAGTGTAATAAATAGTGTATAATATCCCCCTAGTGTAAATAATAAGGATATAAGAAGCCACAAGGAGTTGCATAATTACAGCGTTATTTCGCTATCGCAGGACATCGCAATGACAAATAGCGTTATTTTCGCCTTATTTCTAAAACGCTCGTTTTCGCTTTCGCCTTTGCGGAAAAGTATCGCTGAGGCGATGTGTGGCGATGGTTTTCGCCTTATTCATTGCGTTAAGTGTGGTATCACTGCGAAAAGAGAGATTGCTCTCTAATGTAATTTCAGAGCTATTTGTGTCACTTTTTTAATTTAAAGCTATTTATAAATTGGTGAATTTTTGCCTTTTTGCCCCTTTTCTCCCTTTTGTGGCATTTTTTACTTACGTTACATTACTTACACAGCACTATGGTATGTTCCCATATTAATGGAACTAATTTGAT
This sequence comes from Hymenochirus boettgeri, assembly GCA_019447015.1. Taxonomy (NCBI): domain Eukaryota; kingdom Metazoa; phylum Chordata; class Amphibia; order Anura; family Pipidae; genus Hymenochirus; species Hymenochirus boettgeri. Next base: position 181,241,271 of record CM033476.1, read on the forward strand.
GAAAATAAGCAATACTAAAAAATGTGTCCTATTAATAAAATAGAGAAAATTTGCCTTTTCAGTTTCACACTATCATCCTATTAAAATAGAGAAAATCCGCCCTTTGCGTTTTACACTACCATGTCCTTTAAGCAAAATTGTGAAAATTCGCCTTTTGAGTTTTATACTATTTATATCTTTGGCTGAAAAAAACACCAAATGTGTTAGGCTATTTTTAAATAACAAAGATAGGTGTCCAGTGTGTATTAACCAATTTAATACTACTTTGAAAAACCACCAGGAAGTATTACCTATTTACCATCATATGTGCTGAGCATTTTCAGCATTATTAGTGCTACCTTTTGCTACATAATTTTCGCTTTTGATGAAAATTCACCTTTTTAATAACTTTGATGAAAAGAAAAGTTGAAAGTTTAAAAAATTGTGGTAAAGGCTGGTGGGGAAAAAAAAGCAAAAATAATGCCCCTTTATAAATATATCCCTCAGACCCCCATTTGACTTTATTGGTAAATAAAAAAAAAATTGGAACCTTAAAAAAAAAAAATCTTTAACCCTTTCCCTGCCACAGATCGTATATTCACGATCTGTGCAGTGAATGTTCAAACTGCCACAGATCGTGAATATACGATCTGTGGCTTCCCCCCTCCCCAAAAAAATTTCCCCCCCTCTAGGCGCGATCGGGGGGCAGCATTCCTGCCCCCCTACCCCCCTCGATCCCCCCTCGGTTTCGGCCAAATCCGAGGGGGGGATCGGAAGATATCCCTACCTTAACATGGCCCCCGCAGCTGAAGCCGGTCCCACGTGGAGGAAGTTCCTTGTTCCGGAAAGGGAGACCCCGGTGATGTCACTGATCTTCCTCCTTCACCGGGGTCTTCCCATATGGAGGTACACTGCTGCCCCCGGTGGTCCAGTGGAGGTACTGCAGCATGATCTCTATATAGATCATGCTGCTGTACCTAGTATAGAACAAGCTGTCAAGCTGACAGCTGTTCTATACATTTTGTGAATGGAACTCAAAGTTCCATTCACAAATAGGATTTTTTCTAAGTCTTTGCTACTTAGCGAAGACTTAGAAAAAAAATGGGGACAGAGATCAATATTTGGTGATCACTTCTGATCACCAAATTATTGATCTTTGCCAATGAATGAAAAATCACTTCCTGGAAAATGATTTCCGGGAAGTGATTTTTCCGATCGGATTTCGAATTGGAAAACGGGCATTTATGCCCGTATTCCAAGTTCGGTATCATTCCCTAAGATGATCTGATGATTATCTTTGGGAATGATCGGGGAAAAAAAGGGGAAATACACACAAAAAAATTCTTAAAGTGATACACACACCCTTTTTTTTTTTTTACCCTAAAACTATAAATTAGAAAAAAAAGTTGTCTTCTCCAAGCTCCCCAATGTCCCCAGTGATATCGGTAAAGTAAACGCGGATACTTATTTGTTCGATTTCAAGGGAAACTAAGCCTATATTTTATAAGGAAATTTTGCAGAGGTACCAAATAAAGACCGTATTGAATTTTTAGGATCAGTAAAGTGTGCAACAAACGTGTGTGACTCTCCATACTAACCGACTTCACTAAAATACCACTAAAAGGGGGAGAGTGTGTGTGTGGGGGGTGGGTTGTGGCGTTTTTAAAAATTTTCTTGTAAAGCGCACTTCTAAATGCGTCCCATTTGAGCTAGTTGGTGGCCTCGTCTCTGTTTGCACCCACGCAAATGGCACACCGTTTGATTCAGGACATGTGGGAGATTGCTATTTAGTGGGTTTTTTTGCTTGTCAAGTGGGTTTAGGTGGATTTCAACCCTTGAATCATTATTTTATTTTTCACAAAATCTCGTAAAAACACAGAGTTCTTTGGATCGCTGGGTCTGGAATTCTTCATGCATGTATGAAAGCATGGCACCGTAACGAGCTGAAGGTGTGTAGATTCCAAAAATATAAGTTTGTGGAGGGATTTCCATGTTCGGGACGTTTCCTTAGAAAAAGTGTAGGCTGTTCAAAATTACAGAGCACTTTGATTTTTTTTCTGTAATTGCATTTGTGCATGCGTCCCATTTGAGCTAGTTGGTGGCCACGTCTCTGTGTGCATCCACGCATATGGCATACCGTTTGATTCAGGACATGTGGAAGATTGCTATTTAGTGGGGTTTTTTGCTTGTCAAGTGGGTTTAGGTAGGATTTCAATCCTTGAATCATCTCATTTTATTTTTTACAAAACCTCGTAAAAACACGGAGTTCTTGGATCGTGGGTCTGGAATTCTTCATGTATGCATGAAAGCATGGAACCGTAACGTAGCTGAGGTGTGTAGATTCCAAAAAATATAGTTTGTGGGGGGAATCTCCATGTTTTGGGACTGTTTCCTTAGAAAAAGGGTAGGCTGTTCAAATTACAGAGCACTTTGATTTTTTCTTGTAATTGCATTTGTGCATGCGTCCCATTGAGCTAGTTGGTGGCCAGTCTCTGTGTGCATCCACGCATTGGCATACCGTTTGATTCAGAACATGTGGGAGATTGATATTTGTGGGGGGGTTTATTTGCGGGGGGCATTTCAAAGTTTGGGGCTGTTTGAAATTACAGAGCACTTTGATATTTTTCTTGTAATTACACTGGTGCATGCGTCCCATGAGCTAGTTGGTGGCCACGTCCCTGTGTATCCACGCATATGGCATACCGTTTGATTCAGGGCATTTGGAAGATTGATATTGACAAGTTTTTTTACATGACATGGAAATTTGCCATGATTTTTAACTTTGAATGTGTATTTTTATAAATTTTTCCTGAAAATCTGGTAAGAAAGCGAAATTGTACACAAAACTGCACCCACACCATTGGTGGTAGCATAAAAGAATACACACCATTGTGTAGCTGAAGGGGTTGTAGAGTCCAAGAATATATAGTTTTGGGGGGTATTTCTATATAGAGGGGTGTTTAGTCTGACAAATCTGAAAAGTTGCTGTAATTGGGCCACTGTTCATTGGCTCATTTGTGGCTAGTTGATTCACGTCTGCGTGTGTAACCATACATAGGGCATACCGTTTGATTCAGAACATTTGGGAGATTGATATTGGTAACTTTTTTTTACATTACTGGGATTTTGGCATGATTTCTACCTTGAGAGTGTTTTTTTTTAAATTTTTTAGAAAATCTGCTAAAGCTGTGAACTTCTACGAAGAACTGCGCCCACACCATTGATGGTACGAATGAACAAACTACAGATTTCGTAGATAAAGGTGTGGGGATTCGAGAAATATATGGTTTGTGGGGGTTGTTTTGTGGGGAAAAATTGCAGACTGTTCAAATTCAGATTTGACTGAATATTTTGCTGTTTCTGGCCATTGTGCATTGTTTCACTTTGGTTTTTGGCTTCCACGTCCACGTGTGTAACCACACATATGGCATACCGTTTGATTCAGGACATTTGGGAGATTGATATTTAGTAGCTTTTTTTTACATTCCTTGGGGTTTTGGCATGATTTCTACCTTTTGAAGTTGTTTTTGTTCATTTTTTCAGACAAATGCGAATTTCTACGAAGAACTGCGCCCACACCATTGATTGTATGAATGAACAAACTACAGCGTTACGTAGCTGAAGGTATGTAGATTCTGAGAATATATAGTTTTGGGGGGTATTTCTAATATAGAGGGGTGTTTAGTCTGACAAATCTGAAAAGTTGCTGTAATTGGGCCACTGTTCATTGGCTCACTTTGTGGCTAGTTGATTCCACGTCTGCGTGTGTAACCATACATAGGGCATACCGTTTGATTCAGAACATTTGGGAGATTGATATTTGGTAACTTTTTTTTACATTACTTGGGATTTTGGCATGATTTCTACCTTTGAGAGTGTTTTTTTTTAAATTTTTTAGAAAATCTGCTAAAGCTGTGAACTTCTACGAAGAACTGCGCCCACACCATTGATGGTACGAATGAACAAACTACAGAATTTCGTAGATAAAGGTGTGTGGATTCGAGAAATATATGGTTTGTGGGGGTTGTTTTGTGGGGAAAAATTGCAGACTGTTCAAATTCAGATTTGACTGAATATTTTTGCTGTTTCTGAGCCATTGTGCATTGTTTCACTTTGTGTCTTTTGGCTTCCACGTCCACGTGTGTAACCACACATATGGCATACCGTTTGATTCAGGACATTTGGGAGATTGATATTTAGTAGCTTTTTTTTACATTCCTTGGGGTTTTGGCATGATTTCTACCTTTTGAAGTTGTTTTTGTTCATTTTTTCAGACAAATGCGAATTTCTACGAAGAACTGCGCCCACACCATTGATTGTATGAATGAACAAACTACAGCGTTACGTAGCTGAAGGTATGTAGATTCTGAGAATATATAGTTTTGCGGGGGTATTTCCAAGTTAGAGGGGTGTTCAGTTTGGAAAATCTGGGGAAATGCTGTTATTGGCTCACTGCGCATTGTTTTACATTTTGACTAGTCGCTTCCACGTCAGTGTGTGTAACCACACATATGGCACACTGTTTGATTCAGGACATTTAGGAGATTGATATTTGGTAAGTTTTTTTTACATTACATGGGGTTTTGGTGTGATTTTGTAACTTTGAAATGTATTTTTCTCTATTTTTCCAGAAAATTGTGTAGAAATGCGAAATTCTACGAAGAACTGCGCCCACACCATTGATGGTATGAATGAACGAACTACAGTGCTACATAGCTGAAGGTGTTTAGATTTCAGGAATATATAGTTTGTGGGGGGTATTTCTGAGTTATCAGGGTGTTTTGTGGAAAAAACTGCAGACTGTCCAAATTCGGAGTTGGCTAAATATTTTCGCTGTTTCTGAGCCATCGTGCATTGTCTCACTTTGTGGCTTTTCGCTTCCACGTCCGCGTGTGTAACCACACATATGGCATACCGTTTGATTCAGGACATTTGGGAGATTGATATTTGGTACCTTTTTTTTACATTCCATGGGGTTTTGGCATGATTTCGACCTTTTTGAACGTTGTTTGATGTTCATTTTTTTTTAAAATCTGGTAAAAGTGCAAACTTCTACGAAGAACTGCGCCCACACCATTGATGGTATGAATGAACGAACTACAGCGTTACATAGCTGAAGGTGTGTAGATTTCAGGAATATATAGTTTGTGGGGGGTATTTTTGAGTTGGGGGGGTGTTTTGTGGAAAAACTGCAGACTGTTCAAATACAAAACTGGCTAATTTTTTTTTGCTGCTACTGACATTTGGCACTGGTCACGCTCTGGGTTAGTTGGCAGCCATGTCTCTGGGTACACCCATGAATGTGGCATACCGTTTTATTCGGGAGGGGTTAGGCTTTCATATTGGAGATGCGTTTGAACTTTCCTCCACAGTTTTTAGCTGAAATTCGCATTTGATTTTGTCTCTGATTTTACAGTTGAGGAAAAAAAGGAAAATGTGAGAAAGTAACTTACAATTTGACGAAGAGCTGCGTCCGGGTATCTGCATTTTGATCGAAACTAACCTCACTCGTAAAATCCTGCGAGTGTGTAGTTTCTAAAAATATCTCACTTGGGGGGATATTTTAGATAATTTGGTAGATATTCTATGTTAACTGTCAGTAGTGGTTACACATTTTAATTTGGTGTAATATTCTAGGAGGTGCAGTTTTAGTTTGGGGGGGTCTCCTGTACAGGAAACGTCGGGTACCTACATATATCTGGTATCGTTGTACTCGGGAGTATCTGAGCTTTTAGAAACAGTAAGATTTTTGTGTGTAACCTTAAGATAACTATAAGTAAAAATGGGAAAAATCCATGAAAATTTGCAAATTTTTCATTTTTTTTGCATATTTTACCCATAATTCCAGTAAAATTTCCAGAAAAGTTACAAAATTTTGTTACCATATTAAAGTAGACTTTGTGCTGAAAAAAACAATGTATAATATTCCTGATTTACTGCAAGGTTTCCTACTGTAAAATTAGTCTAAAGCGATTAAGGACAAAATCCTGAAAATTCTTCTGGCAGTTAACGCAAAAAAAAAAATCAAAATCTCCTGGCAGTGAAAGGGTTAAAAAGCGAAAAATGATCCTTAAAAAAGTGAAATCTCCGATCGTATTACAGTACCGTATATACTCGAGTATAAACCGACCCGAGTATAAACTAGAGGTTTCTCACAGATTTCTCACCTGCCCTCCTTAACAACCCCAATGTTTTCCATTATTATGCAAACTCTCACAGTAGTTGTTACAGTAAGAAGTAGCAGAGTGCACAATGACAGGACTTACAGAAGTGGCGTGCATGCATTGGGGCACTTCAGCATTAGATGTTTACTTCAAAGTAGTGAGAAGACATTCAGTTTAACTAAGTCCTGGCAGGTAGCTTAGTTTAATGGGAGCAACAGTGGCTTAGAATTTTATCATTCATTTTGCTATGTAGCGGCATGACTAATATAAGGAAATATTCCACCATTGCACCCATTATAATATTATAATTATATTATAATATAAACCCATAATAAGTCACTTATGAATGATATCTTTTTTGTCACCTGGACATATGGTGATGGAAATTGTTTGCAATAGATAAATAAAGTTTTTTTTTTTGTAAAAAAAGAGAATCTATTAAAAGAAAAAGATGGTCTGGATTGTAATTCCTATGCTAGAATATGAAAAACAAGTTGTCATTTATAATAGATGACAGGGGCTTTTTTTCCTTCTTTTTTTTTAGTCAAAGGAAAGTCTACTGTATATCTCTAAAATATATACTCGCCCCCCTAAGGGTTTTGATAAAGATGGTTTTTAGTTTCTCCTATAATTTATATGCTCAAAGCGATCTGTGTAGGAAAAGAGTAGGCGATGAAAGAAAAAATATTAGTAATGTATATTGTGATCTATTACCCTTTATTTGTTTAAAAGGAGAACTAAAGGCTAAATATAAAAATGGTAAAATTAGTTAACAAATTTTGCAAGCCACAGCTTGTGCTCATTGTTGACAGGTCATCCATTTATTTATATAAAAGGCTCTTCAGTTTTTATCATACTTTACTGGATATATTTTAGTGTCAAAGATGTATTCCATAGATAGCACAGCAGTCAACCTTACAAGCATTAGATATCTCCTGGCTCTGGATAATATCATTTTAGGCCTTTATTTCATTTAACTTTCATTTAATGTGAAGATAGCAATACAGGTTTCATCTCTCGCATCAGTCACAACCATCTGAAATGATGTAAACTTTATATGAACAGAAGATTCTTTTCTGATTTATAAATGTGTGGAGAATTTTGCCTCTATATACCAAAACATTATTTATCTACTTATTTGTTGTGGAGCAGTTTGGGGATTTTAGCTTCACTAGTTGAGTAATGCTGAGGCCACAGCTGTTTCAGAATTTGATATTGCCAGTGGGTATTATCAGCCACACTAACATCCTTCCAAGAACATTACAGAACATATTTTGCTTACCATCCATTCAAATATTGACATTTCAGTTCTAATGCTAAGTTGTTTAATTGTGGAATGAGATATGTGCTTATTAGACTGACTCCATAGCAGCCATAAAGATTTCTATTTCATAAATCTTTTTCCAGGTTACTCACTTTGAATAATTCATGTTCAGTAAGAATGTAATATAGTGGGTTTTGAGTTTCAAATCCTACCAGAAAGTAATATAATTGTCAATCCATTATGAAGCCTTTCCTCTCAATAACAATGCAGGATTGGGGCTCTTAGTATGTTAAATCTACCTGGAGAATTAACCTTGAGCTGTGCTTTATGTTTTATGGGAAAATGTAAAGTCTTGATTAAATGAGTTTTTCTATTGGGTAGAAGGCTGTGAGATAAGTCACATGTATGCTGTGTGTGCTTTATTTTAAAATATCCATGCCTGGTAACATTTAATATTCATCTTTTCTTTTCTTTTTACATTTCAGATATTAATATATCTTAAGTATTTTCAATATAAAACAGCATTTTTTCATGCTTTGGTGAATCTTGGTCTGTGGATTTATTTGCAGGAACATTGATGCCGTCTTGTCTGTAGGGTTTTAAACATTCATCATGTATTGCAACTCCTGTCCATGTGTATAACCAATGAGCAACAGTGTCCTTAATGTATTTTATTAATATTTCAATATACAGTATTGATAAGACATTTTATTTAACTTTCCTTACTTACATAAACAATAAAAATGTAATTTTATCTAATGAAAACCCGAACAGACATATTTGACATTAATGGGGTTGTACATTAGCTATAGAGGACAATGAGAAATAGGAATAGATTCCCTTAAACATAATTTATTATTAGTTTTAAGAAAAAATTAACTAACTAGTATAGCTGTTGCTGCTCTAGTATTCAGAATTTCCACAATGGAAATATTTTGTTTGTTAGAATTATTTTATAATAACTGTGTTACTGTGTAAAATGTAATATAGGGTTTATAATGTCTTATATATAATGCCCCCTAGTGTTAAGATCACATAATTGCCTTACATAAGCATTTATTCTGACCATGTGATCAAGCCTCTTTTTTAAAAAATATAGACAGCGTATTCTGAAGCTGTGAGTTATCTAAACACTGAAGAGAAGCATGTAATAACTGTATTATAACATCTCCTACATGTCTGGAAAGATGGTGCACACGGTATTTGATAATTCTTTGTATGTTTTATGTATAAATACCTGTATTTATATGACTGATTGACTGTTTTGCACGCTAAATGTAATATTCTCCTACAGAGAAATATAATTAAGGCCACATTGTTAGCAGAGTGTTAAGAAATGTTATACTATCTGGATAACCAGCATTGAGTAACATCTTAAGTTGAACGCAGGAGAGGGACTCCTGCAAAGATCCAATTTGTTTTTTCAAATCTTTATGAGAGTCACACCACTTGAATTTGCACTGGAATTTAGATTTAACTGACACATTCCCCTGTGGTTATTGATTTTTACAGTTTTTCAAATAAAATGAAATGCTACTGGTACTAACCAGTTTTTTAGTGTTTTTTTGTGCCAGTTGGATTCAAAATGTATTTTTTCCCTTTCTTGTACAATTGGGTATTCTTTGGATATGGCTATGTTTACTGTATATTGATTTATCAATAATGTTTAAAGGAATATTTCACTTGAACTATTCCTTTAATGTATTGATTGAAGTCCACCCCTTTTTATAAATATTTGGGGAACTGTAGGTCTCCTTCCCCCAGCCCCAACTGCTATATTAGTTTTAGCAGAAACTCCCCCGATCATTACTTACCTTACCTCTTTCCTCTGGTGTACTGTCCTGGCCCTCTGCTTGCATGAAACTGCAAGCAGGGGGCTGGACCAGCAGCCACTTCCGTAATTGGCTGAGAGGCAGCCAATCATGGGCGTGGCTGTTGGCAGTAGAGAACGCCAGGGGAGAGAGGTAAGGTACGTATAGTTTGGTGTTTCTGTAAAAACTAATATAGCGGTTGGGGCTGGGGGAGGGAGCCCTACAGTACACCAAAGGGGTTACACACTAGGGGGAGGGACAGCAAAATGGGTGGTAGAGGGAGGGAGAGGGAGGTGGAGGGCTGCAGTACGCATGGCAAAAGTCTCCCAGAGGACAGAAAGTCCTATATGGACTCTGCCAGGCTCCTGGTGGCCAGGTTTTGGGACTTTGAAAGGGCATAGCAGCAGATATCCCACCCCTCTCACATCCCGTGGGAGTCTCCCTCATTCTGGGGTGGTCTCCCACACACCCGCAAGACCACCCCAGACTCCCGAACTTGAGAGGAGACTTGAGTCTCCACCCAAGTCACACACCCTTTCTGTGACCACGCCCCAGAATGCCCCAGGAACGCCCTTAACTCCTCCCTAACCCCACCTCCCACCACCCCTAGAATGGTGCCCCCGCCCCGCGTGATGTCACGCCATGCCCGCACGTGATGCCACACCACGCCCCCTTCTCCACCCTGCCCGGAAGCCTGAAAAGGCAGGGTGGGATGTCTGTAGCAGGGCAGTCATTTGGAGCAGGGATGTAAGGTAAGGATTTTATTACACTACACAGTGGGGCCAGTAGTGGGTTAAATTATAGTTTTGGACATGCCCTTTAAAGGAATAGTTCACTTTTTGAGTGAACTAGTCCTTTAAATATCAGGGGGTGTTGTTACAGTTCAAAGCAGAGGTACATAATCCAAAATTTAAATTGTAAATTATCTGTAACATATTTATATGATTGATGATTGTGTAATGTCTGAAGTGATATTAAGTTGAATACATATTTAACACATACACACATATTTATATGTATTTTTTTTAATTTGTAGTTTTGGCACACATTACCTTCCATCCAAACACAGTTGGTGGGAATAATAAGTAGAATCATGTTTTTTGTGTCTTTTTGTATCCTGCTGGCTTTATCTGCCTGATTAAACATTAAGATTCACAATCCAGTACCCTTTCCTTTTCAAATTTTACCGCAGATTAATTGGCACTGTGTGAAGCAAATTGCGGTGCATAAAAGTAATCATGGCTTCTGTCATACTATCAGGACAATGCATGCACAAGTCATTCTTCTGAAGGAAGCAAAACAAAGATACAATTAGAATGTAACATAATATTTATCTCTCCTCAAGCATCACAAGTGTATGAAGACTTTACAAGAAAGACTGGGGGGAAAAAAAATGTCATGTCTGATGGAAAGAGGATGGAAATGAAACAATAGCATTGCTTGTCTTCTAGTCACAGATTTCTAGATCATTTCAAGTCATATTTCTGAACAGTATTTTTCAGCCACTTGTCATTGTTTCTAAAAAGCAAAAGGTGGCACTGTTCCATTTCTGAAGTGTTAAATAATCAGTGAAATACTGCTTAACTGCTAATAGCTTTCAATGTTCTATAAAGGAGCCAGCAAGAACTGCATCATTAACCATTCTGCCTACCTGGCCTCAACATTAGATCGTGCCTTCCGTTAAGGTGACAAAACTCATAATTAAATCATTTGAAACAAGGCTTTCATTAAACTGGGAGTTAAAGGATAGAAAATAACAGAATAACAGTAAAGGCAAATGAAACCTGGAAAAAGTAACAAGGAATTTCTAAACAGGAAAGGTTACCTGGCTTAGACTTTACTTCTCAAAGGAAGAACATTTGTTATTTACATAACTAAAAAGTCTAACTTTGTGTTCACCTTCCTTATATAGACTAAACTGCAGTGCTATTTAGAACAGCATAAGCCCATAAATACTGGTTTGATTGTACCACATCTGTAGACCTTGTTTGATACCTTGCTGATAAAATAGGTGTGAAAAATAAACATGCAGTATGAAAAACATGATGGGGAGGGGAAGAAAAAGTGAGATATTTTAAGGAGATGAAAGAATATAGTTTCTGTCTTATATTAGCTGGTTGCTATTGGAAAATCTATAATACTTAAAGAATAAACGAGCAGTCTTCAGAAAAATGTACCTGTTTTAGTAGTTATCAGACAAGTTAGAAATCTTTGGCCATAACTAAGAAATCCTTATATACTGAGAGGAATATCTGCCTATCTGCCATAACGCTGTCTGTCACTTAAGTCAATTGTGGTCTTACAATGGATGCCTTCAGGTCTGTAATCCATCTGCAGTTTTTAAGGGTGGATAAATGATGTTTGGGTAATGGGATTTTATTAACATAGTAAAATAGTTTATTTTTGATTGAAAATAATAACTGCCCATTAAGTTCAACCCCTCCATAAAAAACCCAGCCTCTCCTACCGAACAAAAAGCAGTTTTTTCCATCCAATTGGTGCATGAATGCCAGTAGACTAAACTAGACAAGGACACCACCAATCATTGCCACAAATGATACCGTATATATGGTCACAAGCTATAACCCTTGATATTCTGCCTGTACAAGCAGATATCAAAAGCTAGGTACACACACTAGCGATAAAGCCCATATACAGTCGGATCCAATGGTATTGGGGCTGTATTGGCAGTGCGTGTAGCTTCTTTCTTGAACAAGTCTATGGCCGTCGTACATTCGTGCCGGCCTCACAGACATTTGGGAAAGACCTAGAATTTCCCTTGGCCATGGTAGTCTCACTATAGGTGAGTCTGCCGCTTGATCTTTGAAAAATGACAGACAGGATCTTGCATATTTTGTCTGTCATCTTTCAAAAATCTTTACTGTGTGTACCCACCTTTAGTCTCCTTTAAATATGTTCAGAAATTCAGTAAACACAGCTTTTTCAGGCAAAGAACTTCACAACACTTTAGCCCTCACAGTAAAGAACTTTCATTTATAAAAGATCCCATGCTATTTGGCTGCAGTTTCCTATGACACCTTGTAAAAGGGTTATCATATCCTTTGGAAAACACCTATTCTCTAGGGAAAACAACCCAACTTCGATGACCTATCTTCCTAACACAAATTCTCCTTTCCCTTTATCAGTTTAGTTGCCCATATCTGTACTGTTGTTGATATCCTTTCCCTAGACTGGTGCCCAAAACTGCGTTGCATACTCATCATGAGGCCTTAAAAGCGGCTTTTTATAATCACAAAATTAGGCCTTCTTCTATGCTCCCTTTCTATAGCCTTCTTCTATGCTCCCTTTTATACAGTATTTTATTTGTTTTAGCAGATACTGCCTGACACAGCTTTATTGTTTTAACTACTAACACTATTTCATTTAGGCTATATTTAGTAAGAAAAATGATAAGTCGAAATCCTCTACAAGTAGCTGCCTTTCGGTGTAGTCTTCAGATGTTCGGCCCCAGAACATATGGCAATGATAAGTATAATATAAGGTTGAGGTACCCTAAAGAACTTGACACAACTCAAATTTAAATTGCTGGAGTATTTATTAAACTTACAACATGTTTCGGACAGAGTCCTTTCTCAAGTGTGATAATACATTGTTAGTACCACATATTAAAGGAGCAGGAAGTGACGTCATGAAAACACCCACCAATCGCTTGTGAGGGGAGGTGCAAGCAAATTTAAACCCATATCCCACAAATAAATATAAATGAGGTGTTGTTTGTAGGATATGGGTTTAAATTTGTTTGCCCCTTCCCTCACAAGGGATTGGTGGGTGTTTTCATGATGTCAAGTCCTTTAGAGTACCTTAACCTTATATTATACTTATCAGTAGAGATATCCGAACTTTGCAAAATCCGGTCCGCTCGAGGATCCGCGAATTTTCCGAAAAAATTAGAAAATTCGAAAATCCGCGAGCGGACCCGTTAAAATTAAAAATACCCTTGAAATAACGAGATTTTTCGTATTTTCAAAAATGCAGGTAATCCTCGTAATTTTGAAAATTTTCGAAAATACGTATGTATGGAATTAAGAGAAATCCTTGTATTTTCGAAAACTTTCGAAAATACATGTTTTCCCGTATTTGAAAACTCGTAATTTCGAAAAATTTTGAAAATACGAAAAATCCGCGAATCGGAAGTTCAGAAGGCGGAAAATCAGGAAAAATCCGCCGTTCGCGAACGGGATAAATCCGCGGCGGATCCGGGTTCGGATCCGCGAACCAGCCATCCCTACTTATCAGGGTATAATTAGTGTTCGTGTCATTTTTTTGCCAAAATGCACAACATTTTCTCAACATCAAACCTCATTTACCATTTTGGAGCACATGTCCAAGTCTATTTGAAACAGTGTTGACATGGTGACATTATGCACTGAGCCTATATATTCCTGCACAATTTAGTATCATCAGCTAACACAGAGATCATACCGTCAATGCCAAATACTAAGTCATTTATAAATAAGCATTCCAAGGAACAAAACTCTTCTAAGAGGAAATTATCTACTAATAATTAATTTTTGTAATCAATTCTTTATTCAGTTCTCAATACAATTACAAATAGAAAAGTTAAGGTCACTGTTTCTATGAGGTACCATATAAAGGGCATTTGCAAAACCCAAATCATTTCATATCCACTGACCCCCAAATTGTAGGTTACAACTCAACTCTTTGTAGAAGTTAATCAGATTGGTTTGGCAGGATATAATATACATTAAACCATGCTGGAACCTACTTATAATGTTGTGAACTAAAATGTATTCCAAAATCTTAGCCCTAATATTCCCACAACAGATGTCAACTAGAGATGGGCAGTTCGCGGATCCGTAACCGGATCCACGGCGGATTTCCGAGATCCGCGAAATGCGGATCTCGCGGATTTTCCGGAATTCCGCTTTCCAAATTTTTTCCGAGCTGAATTCGAAAATTTTCGAAAAAACGGGAAATTTCGAAAATTCAAGAAATTTCAAATATTCTAGAAAATTTTGAATTTTTAAAAATTTGGCAAAAATGATATAGTAACTTGCTGTAAAGGGCCCTGGGAAATGGTCTAGGGAACTTTCTAAAAGAATCCTATTCTGATTAGTTACAATAAGAATTTTCAGAAAGAATCTAATTGGTATACCAACCAATCACATTCTTTTCCCGTCAGAATTGGTTACAATTAGATTCTAATCAATTTGTAACCAATTCTGATTGGCATACTAACTAGAGATGGACCGGATTGTGGAACCAAACCTGGTTCCATGGCAGATCTCTGAGATCTGCCAATCCGCTGATTTTCCGAACCCACCTTTGAACACTTTCGAAGATTTTCATGTATCAAATTCACCAATGCCAGCTGTTTTTACCCATGCCAACCCCCTGGGTATAAAACGCAGCTAGACAGGTGCCACTTTGTCAGTGTGTTAAAGTGAGTTTAGTGGAGACCTGACAGTGTAGGAGTTATAGAGTTTTTTTCCATGCTTTTGAAGCTTACTGTGTGTGAATTTTAGTGTGGTGGATTCGCACTTGTTGTTAACCACTCCGTATTCACCAATTTGGGACCCAAAAGTCCTTTTGAGGACTACCCCCCCCCCCCTATAAGTTTTTTGGACAAATTTAGTGTTAGGCCTTTTAGAGGTCTACTGGCCCTATTTAAAAACACACAGTATTGCAGTTTAGCGATACAGTGCATTATTGATAATGTACAAACCGCCAGTAAATTAACACTGAACGTTCGTTAATTAACAAACCAATTCTGGAGGACCAAGACAGTGTTATGGATGTCAAAATGATGCGCCAGCCAGTGCTATGTAGCCCCTCCATTATAGTGCACTTCTAGTGCTGTACGTGCCTTTTCCCCATTGGAATGCTCTAAATCCAGGGGCAAGCGCAGGATTGTTGGGGGGGGGGGGGGATTTCTGAAGAAGCACAGTAGGAAGTTCATGACTAGATATGGACTAGACCCAAACTTGAAAACACAAATTTTAACGTTCAATAATTCATGTTCTCAGACTTTAGCGCTCCTATACAGAAAATAGAGGAGTGGTCACCTACCCCCTCCACGTCAGCGGCCTTTCAGCATGTCCTTGAAAACATATACACTGCAAATAGCTTCAATCTTTAGGGTTTTACCTTTATTTGTAAGCAATTCTGATTGGATACATTAAAATTATTTTAGAATTGATTGGTATACTAATCAATAAGATTTTTTTTTAATCAGAATTGGTTACAATCAGATTGGTCTGTTCTCCAGACCATTTCTGAGGTCTCAGAGCAATTTACAGTAAGTTACTGTATCATTTTTTGCAAAATTTTCGAAAAATCCTTGGAAACTCGAAAATTCCTTGAAAACTCAAAAATTCCAGAAAATTAGAAAATTCTCGAATTTTCGAAAAATATCTAATGCGGCTCGAAAAAGGAATGCGGAAGCTCGAAAAAATGTGCAATCGTGAGGAAAGTTTTGTTTTTTTTTAGTTCTGGGTATATGTACGTGTTCCCCAGACCATTTCCCAGGTCCCACATCCATGTACAGTAAGTTACCATTGCTGTTTTACCTAATATTTAGGCAGATCTGTGCAGATTTTTTTCTCCCGTTGACTTTAATGGGTTTTTACTCGGATTTTCGAATTTTCACATTTTTTTCCGAAAATCCGCGAATCTACAGGCGGAACGGATTTTAGCAGTTTCAGCCATCTCTAATGTCAACCTGACAGGCCTTTTATTATTGGGGGGAGACACCGTATCAGCAATTCACCAATCAGATGGAACAAGACCAGTTAATCAGAAGTCCAAAAATACTAAAGGGATGCTAGACTGAAAAAAAAATAGTTGCCTTTATCCTTTTCTATATTTTTAGTGATGTCAGGAACTTGATCCCTTTTTGCTCTTAGTGCTCCCTGTCACTGGGTCTCCTGTTCAGCTCACTCCTAGTTAGTATGCATGTCTCCTCTATGTATCCACCCCCTCCCAAAACTGAGGCATAGCTAGTGTAAAGCATGTGCAGTGGAGATGATCTGTGCCCCACTACAGCCAATAGGATTCACCCAATAATTTTGGGTTATAGTGAAAGTAGAACTACTTTGCTATGGGGAAGGTAAGCAGCATTGGGAGCTGTAATACCTGCTTGAATCAAGAAAGATTTTCTTTTAGCTGTAGGACTTTAAAGGCCTTGAAGAAAACATTTGTTCATGGATAGAGAACTGGTTATTGGACCGCAAACAGAGAGTGGTGGTTAATGGAGCTACATCTATGTGGGCTAAAGTTCTAAGCGGAGTGCCTCAGGGTTCTGTACTGGGGCCACTTCTGTTTAATCTGTTTATAAATGACTTAGAAGGGGGCATTGAGAGCAAGGTCTCTGTGTTTGCTGATGACACTAAATTATGCAGAGCTTTGGAAACTTCCAATGATGTGCAAGTGCTGCAAGCAGACCTAGATAGATTATCAAAATGGGCAGCAGAATGGCAGATGAGATTCAATGTAGATAAATGTAAGGTGATGCATTTGGGATTTAATAATCCCTGTGCCATCTACACCATAAATAACTCTGTGTTAAGTTCATCTGTAATGGAAAAAGATTTGGGGGTTCTGGTAGATAACAGACTTAGCTGTAGCAAACAATGCCAGGTAGCAACAGCTAGAGCTAGCAAGATATTGTCTTGTATAAAAAGGGGAATAGATTCAAGAGAGAAAAATATTATTCTCCCTCTTTACAAGACACTGGTAAGGCCTCATTTGGAATATGCGGGGCAGTTTTGGAATCCCATATACAAAAGGGACATCTTGGAAATTGAGGCAGTTCAGAGAAGGGCAACTAAATTAATAAGGGGAATGGAGGGGCTTGAATATGCAGGCAGATTAGACAAGTTAGGGCTGTTTACATTGGAGAAGCGGCGGTTGCGTGGGGACATGATAACCTTGTACAAATATATTAATGGCCCATACAATGAGCTCTCTGGTGCATTGTTCACTAATAGGTCATATCAGAGGACACGTGGACATCCTTTAAGGTTGGAAGAAAAGAAGTTTCATCTTCAGGTTAGGAGAGGTTTCTTTACAGTGAGAACGGTGAAACTGTGGAACTGTCTTCCAGCAGATGTGGTAATGGCAAGTTCATTGAATAACTTTAAAAAAGGCCTGGATAAGTTTCTAAAACTAAAAAATATTGAGAATTACTGGTATTAATGCATATAGGTCTGGTTGATCCAGGGATACTTTCCGATTGCCGTTTGGAGTCAGGAAGGAATTTTTTCCCCCTTTTTAGCTGTTTTTTTTTGCCTTCCTCTGGATCAACTGTTAGGTAGGGTTAAAAAAAAAAGTGAATAGGTTGGACTTGATGGACGTATGTCTTTATTCAACCTTAATTACTATGTTACTATGTTACTATGTGTGTGTGTGTGGGGGGGCACTTATAAACTATATAAACTATAAACTATAATTGATTTCTTTAGGTACAGTGCTACATTGGGACTTCAGTAACACAGACTAACTGTAGAATTGGGTTTATCTCCACAGAAAGAGCACAGAGAAACAGAAAATGCTTATTCCTTTTCCTTATCTTAATGCTAAATCAATTAGCCATGCATTTAATTATAGGGTATTACATTTTGGATTTAGTTCTCCTTTAACTATCCAACAAATAAGGTTAAGATGTAATGCATGACTGCACTGACTGACAAGTTATTTCATACAGTATAAACAACATTAATGAGGAAACAGCTAATTTTTGGTCTGGCCACTCGATGCATGCATATATTATAGTAAATGGATCAGATTACCGTAACCATAATTATGTGAAAACATGTATCTTGCATTTTTCTCTTCTTATAATGTATATTTAATTAATGTTTTCATTAATTTTTTAAATAATTTAATTATAAGGTTTTTAAGTAAAATAAGCTTCTTCACTGTTGGACACATGCTGCACCAATGGGCAAAATTCCAGTAAAGAATTCTAGATACTTTTCTTTTTGAGTACCAATGGTGCGCATGATAAATTAGTGCCTACACAAATATCTGCTGTACTTTAATCACTGAGGTTTGAAGTGCTCAAAATGTCATTTTGTATGCGTGCAAATAATATACATGTGTGCACACAACCTATATTACATGTAGAGCTTCTGGTATATGCTAACATTTACCACTGCAGTGCTGCATATATACTGGTTAGCGTGACTTTAACCACTTTCTTGTGGTGGCTGTGTGGGAATTGCATAAAACACTTGCACAGCTGCTGCAAGCTATTTCCTACCAGCTATGCATCTCTTTCTGCACTACAGCATTAATGTTGTGCAGGGGTTAAATCCCATTAGCTTTATCCAGAGCCGCAAAGCCAGTATTGAATATTCAAAAGTGAGATATACCTAGCTCAACTGCAGCTCTTCTAAGCTGTTCTTAACTTCTGATGTTCCTACAACCTTCCTTCCCACCAGGCCCATTCATTATTTGATTCGATCACAAAGCAGAACATGTCAGGTGGTTCTTTGGACGTCGTGTGAATGTTGAAAGAACATTGCATGGAAGTCGTAGGATGAATTTATAGTGTGTGGGCACCTTAACAAATGCATGGCTATGGCTGTAACAGTTCTATATCAAGTCTTACTTGACATGGTTCTTTTTAAGAACAGAAATGTACCGGAACAAAGAAGACCACAAAATCTGGACGGACCTACTGCGACCTATACAATACTAAATTACTATATGTAATAGTGTATCATGACAGGACAGACAGGAACAGATAGAACAAATACTGTATAAAGGGCTCCATGAGATACAAAGAGACTGTAACCTTCTAAATAAACTAAAAATCTTAGTACTGAGTTTTCTTTAAGCAAAACAGACTACTGTATGTGCAGATTTTTAACTACCAGCACAGTGCTCTGGTTGAAATCTAAAGTTCCATGGGGCTGTCCTTATCAAAATGGTTTAGTAGCTATAAAGAATTCTAAAACCGCAGCATAACAGGCATTTTATTTAAAAATAAAAATATTTATATAAAAGCAATATATAATTTACCAGAAAAGATTTATAATTGTGTAATGATTAAAACCACCTGGAGGTTAATACAGTGCAACTGTTTGGTAAAAGAATAAAGCTCATCCTCATTAAATAACAAGCTGAAATTTCTTCTTTAGCATAGCTGTGAAGCAGTTTGGTTGAAGGACAGAACATTAACTGTACAGAGACTGTAGGGTATGGCAAGTTGCCCCACGCCTAATGGTTCTGTTTCACCATGTGCAGAATTCTACAACAACCAGAATGATCTTAAATAATTGTCATTTTTTCCAAATCACTAAACACTTTCCATGTATTGCTGTTTTAAACTAAATATACTGTATTTATGGGCATTATCATATGACCACATGAAACTGCTCTACATTATATAAATAGTATGGCACAAACAGATCTTTACTAAGGCTACCTAAAAAAAATTATTAATAGTACCGTATATACTCGAGCATAAGTCGAATTTTTCAGGCTTTAAAATTAGCCTGAAAACCTAACCTCGACTTATACTCGGGTCAAGTCCTAATTTAGATCCTAATTTAGATCCATATTCTGCAATTACAGATAGTAACCAGTAGGTGGCGCTGTGTTAACCTGCATAGAAAGTTACAGGTACTGTCACTGGATGCTGTAAATCTGATGGGTCTCCTCAGTTTGGGGCAAAAAACAGTACAGTACAGTACAATGCAAAGGACAGCTTGAAACTACAACTCTCAGGTGACATTTTTAACTATTAGGGTCAGAGAATCCTTTACTATATGGGGGTCAGAGTTCCCTTTACTATATGAGGGTCAGAGGGTAAGCTTAATTAAAAGTTTACTGAACCTTGCTTACTGAACCCACAAAGCATGCTGGGAGTTGTAGTTTCCAAACATCTGGAGTGCCAAAGAATTGGAGGTTACTGGTACTGGATTTGGCTATTAATGTATGGGATTCATGTATGGGAATTCTGCTGTCCATTTGAAGGGCAACTAAAGCCTAAAAACAACACAGAATCAGAAGGCAGTAGTGGTGATAATTTCTACCCTCGACTTATACTCGAGTCAATCAGTTGTTACAAATTTTTCAGGTAAAAATAGGTACTTCGACATTCTCGGATCGACTTATACTCAAATATATACGGTAATTAAATTATTGGAAGTAAGTTATATTGTAAGAATATGGATCCTATTTGTATAGCCAGGTACAAACAATAAAATATAATGATTACTGCTTGAAGCTAAAACATAACTAACGTTCCATTAATAAAGCATTGTTAGTCCTAAAGCTGACATCAGTGGTGGCTACTCAATCATTGTTTTTATAATTATTATTCTCATTATTATTACCTCCAGGGTATTTCAGCTATGCACTTTCTTAAAAGTCAATTTACCTTGTAAGTGTGAATGTGTGAATCTGGTATAGGGAGAATAGATGTGGATTTTAAAATTGGTAGATTTTTCCTATTGGGTAAAAGTTCATTGTGCTGCATCCCAATGGTGATGGTGTGGCTTTTTTGAATGAGATGATGTCAAGAGGGATGGGAGAGATTTTAAAGGGCATGTCAATTCTCTGCTCCTTATGGTTGTCCTTTTTGGGTCCTTTTTATCGGAGGTATATGGCCGCAGCCGTACAATACCAAGCGCTAGTAGATTAACACTATTCTATTGGCATTTGTACAATTACAATTGTAAATGTATGATCGCAATTGTAATTGTACATTTGCAGTGTAATTTTATGACCGTGGTCATAAAATTGATGGTTGTTAAAGGCGTGGTATCAATACTTTATAAATACACCTTTATAAATAGGTATCTTATTTTCTTCTAATCTTAAAGGATTTCCTTGGGTTCTCTGCAATATTCTATTGGTGGACAGTGCACCATTAATGTATTTGTATGAAGCGCATGAGTCCCTTCTTCAGTGTAAAGAGCCCCATGCTATCCAATTTGTCTGCATAGATAAGCCCTCCCAATTACCCCCATTCCACAATCTCTCCAGGTAATCTCAACATATCACAATTTAGAGTAGTATACAAATTCTAACAAGGTACAAGATATTGCAACAAAGATGCATTTTATTGCAGACCCAAGCACACAACATGTTTTAGACAGCAAGGTCCTTTCTTAAATATCTGTTGTATTCAATTAGATCAACTGGACTTGAAATGTAGCTCTTGAAGACGTTTCGCTAGTCATCCGACTGGCTTTCTCAATTCAGAATGACTAGTACAAGAATCTGTGGCAATTATGTACCCTGGAGAATCCCAATTAGCATATCACAGCCAGGTGTTAAGGGTGTGATTAGATAGTGGCTAAGAGGTGTTATAGGAACGCCCAGAGTAAGTGTGTTTAAAACAGCATTGTACATGGCAGACAGTTGGTGTCGAACCCCCCCCACCTCTATTTAGGCTTGGTTTCTTTATTTTCACATAAAGGGGCCTCCTTAACACCTCTCTTGAACCAGTCACGTCCTTCGCCAGTATGTTAACATTACAATCTTCAAAGGTATGTCCTTTATCCTTAAGATGCAGATACACGGCTGAGTCCTGACCCGAGGAATTGGCTCTCTGTGCTGGGCCATACGTTGATGCAGTTGCTGTTTGGCTCCCCCACATACAAATCAGAGCATTCTTCACTGCACTGCACCGCATATATGATGTCGCTTTTCTTGTGTTTTGGTATTGGGTCTTTTGGATGTACCAATTGCTGCCTCAGTGTGTTGTTCGGTTTAAAGCAGACAGGGATACGATGTTTTTTGAAAATTCTTCTTAATTTCTCGGAGACCCCTGCTACATATGGGATGACCATGTTCTTCCTCCTGTCTTGCTTTTCCCCTTCACTGTTGGTATTTGTGTTCTTTTCTTTCCTTCTACTTCTTTTGACAAAGGCCCAGTCTGGATATCCACAAGTTTTAAGGGCTCCTCTGAGATGTTTCATTTCTTTAGCCTTCGCCTCTGTGCTAGTGGGGATGTTCTCAGCTCTGTGTTGCAGGGTTCTGATGACACCCAGCTTGTGATCTAAAGGGTGGTGGGAGTCAAACATCAAATACTGATCTGTGTGTGTTGGTTTTCTGTAAACCTCTACTTCCAGTTTACCATTTTCCTTAACTTCTACCAAGCAGTCCAAGAAAGCCAGTTAGTTGTTTTGTACCTCTTCCCTTGTGAATTTAATGTTTTGGTCCACCGCATTAATGTGTTCTGTGAAAGCTTGTACTTCCTTCTGGTGGATTTTAACCCAGGTGTCATCAACATATCTGAACCAGTGGCTGGGTGCTATGCCCTTAAAGGTATTAAGCGCCTGTGTTTCTACCTCCTCCATGTAAAGGTTGGCCACAATAGGTGAAACTGGAGATCCCATAGCACATCCATGTTTTTGCTTATAGAACTTATCCCTGTATTTGAAATAGGTGGTATTCAGGCACAAGTCCAACAAGGAACACACCTGTTCTGGGTTGAGATCAGTTCTGCTGGTAAGAGTGCTGTCTTGGACCAGCCGTTTTCTCACCATGTCAACAGCCTCCTTGGTGGGTATACAACTGAAGAGAGATGTCACATCATAGGACACCATAGTTTCTTCTACACCGAGTACTATATCTTCAATCTTGTTGGTGAAATCCTGAGAGTTCTGGATGTGATGCTTAGAACTTCCCACCAAAGGTCCTAAGATGTTAGCTAGATATTTTGCCACCTTGTATGTTACAGAGTTGATGCTGCTGACTATAGGTCTTAGTGGGGCTCCTTCCTTATGTATCTTTGGGAGTCCATATATGCATGGATGTGCCTCACCAGGGTAGAGGCGATGATACATTGCTCGGTCAATGGCTTTATCCTTTTGAAGCTGTTGTAGCTTAGTCCTTTCTTAAATGTGTACATACCTGTGCTAACCACCATTAAATACTGTCCGGGTGAGTTACCCCACCCCTAATTCAATTAACCATTGCAAGTACAAGTGCCATTATAATACTGTGTAAAACATTGAAATACCATTAAGTGCCAATATCATAAAGTGCATATTTATCAGTTTTGTTCAATTAATTATATCTTATCTAATGTGCCGTTCAAGTAAGTGCAAAAGATTATAATAAAACCTGTGTAATATCTCAATTGTCCTAGTTCTTAATAAGACCATTGAGTGTCTCTTAAAAAGTCCATTGATCCATGTGCATAATCCCAAGTAATAAAGTTTATATATAGGGGGAGATACAATATGGCCCTTTTCCGTCTAAAACCCACGTTAACCCGAAAAAAAATTCGGGTTAACGTGGGTTTTAGACGGAATTTAGAGCACAGCGCCATTTTCAAATGTTTTTGGAAATAGCGCCGTGCTACAGATGTAAAACACCTGCCGTTAAGGTTTGCACTATATAGTATTGTGACACTTAATGGCACTGGGTAGGAGACGTTAAACCCACGCTCTTACCTTAGCCCGATCCCGCAATGCAATAACTGACGTAATCTCGTTTACGTCAGTTATTGTATCGCGGGATCGGGCAAAGGTAAGTAACGCGGCGCCTGGCTTGGAATCTCCCCGATAGTGTTATAGTTTGTGAAAAATCCTTAGGCTCCATAGTAAGCAAGCATAAAATGTCCAATTGTTGTATGTGGTTCCAGAATACATCCACAAAAGCGGGCTGGGGGAGCACTCCTGTGGAAAAATTACTTTATAACAAATAGTTCTACTGATCTGACCAAAACATTAGAACAAACAAGAAAAGAGATGATCAATGCACATTCCTGGGCCCCATAAATCATAATATCTATGCTAGTGCAAACACAGGAGTGCTCCCACAGCCCCTCTTTTGTGTATATATTGTAGCAGAGCTTCTCTGCAGGAAGATTGACCAAGCTTCCATGTGGTAGTAGCACCCCCAACATGCCCCTTTAATTGGAGGTCTTATGCCTTTGAAGACAAGCATTGGATGAGAAGCCTCTTCCCTCCTTGTTAAAAACCCGTAGGCATCTGATGAAGTGACCACTGTCACGAAACGTGTCAGGGACAGGTTCCAGGAGTGATTTTCCTCACATTTTTTGGCCATGTAATATAATAAAGGATTGATTTGCACCAGGTTGAAGACTCGTCCCTTCTATTTGCCAGTTAAGACTGCCAGTTAGTGGCCTTCCCTGTAGAACTTGCAAAGTTCCAACAGTAAATGTCTTCTTACATGTCATTATAACAATCCTTATTGGAATGTTCTATGTTACCAATTGCTATCTTTAAAAAACAATTAAAGGGAAAGTTATCCTTGTAAAACCATATATTTGTATAGAAAGCATTTCAATCACCACCCTTCATTTATACTATGTCATTCTAATGTATTTAGATATCATACCCAGTAACATTCATGTTGAAACAAATTTTTTGTTACATTTCCTCCTCTCCTTCGTTATATCTCATTTTATATCTCATCGGCATTGTTCATCGGCATTTGAACATTAGAGGTAATTAAATAAATATTGAGTTTGCATGTGTAAGAAAATCCTGAAAGGGATTTACTCACAGTGCAAGTAACTGTGAGCAACATTTTTATAAATAATGGACAATTTACAGTACGAATCTTAATTATTATTTTAAAAAATGATCATTGTAATATTTTCTAAGCACCATTTCTATTGCATACCATACAATTTAGGGATCTTAGGCCCAAAACATAGATTAGGATACGTCTCACTACAGCAAAAACTATTTCCCAATACAGCGATGCAGAGGATCAGTAAATTAAGCACTGTATCTTTCTGTTTGTCAGTAGCAATATTTAGTACATAATCTCTATTTCTGTCTTTCTTCCCACTTCTGTCTCTCCTTCTCGTGCCAAACGTTCACATAAATATTATTGGGATAGCTAGATGACTGATGATTTCCTTTTTTATAATTAAAGACCTCTACATAAGTATATTCCTATTTATAAATTATAGTTACATTTGAGTATGTAAAGCAACCACACAAATCAATAGAATCCTGTGTCATGACAGATTAAGTGCTAAACAGGGTTAAAGTCCTGCAGTTACTAATTTATAAGCTGCTTTCTAATTTAATTTAGATTTGAAAATACTGACAGGCATAACAGTACTGATGGCTGATATATTAACAAATACTAATGTCACAGACATTATCCCAACACCCGTCATCAAGAAATGATAAAGAAGATTATCAGAGGATGACTACAAATGTATGCAGAGATCATGGTAGACCTTGACTAGCAAGAGAAATGAAATAAATGAAGAAGGAAGAGTTGTTTGGAATGTGTTTCATTATTCCAATAGTAAAGCATACTATTGGGGGCTTATTTAAAATGATAGTATTACACCTTCGTTTGATCATTAAACTGAGATATTGGGCTGTTAACTTATAAAGAAAAAAGTTATGATTTTAAGCAGTAGTTTTTTTTTTAGTTGATTAAAGAAGGAGAGAAAGGAGTCAAAGATTATACTGTAGCCATGTGCTGACTCAAGGGACTTAATGAGCATACTGTCAACTTGAATAGTAAAGGCTTGGCTAAGGCCTAGTCTTTTCACACTGTAATTGGAGGGATGACAAATTGAATTTGTTGAAATCTTGATTTTTTCCAAATTGCTCGAATAGACAAATGTTAGTGTCAGGTTTTTTGTAGTAATATAGAAGGAAATCACATACACAAACTGATAGGTTTATGGAAATTCACACATCTTAAAACTTGTTATGGCAATTCTTTACTCTTAACTAATTATCTCTAAAATCTTCAATGAATTTTACTTGTTGCTTTATTTATCAAATAGAAATTACTTCCATTAAGATATGCAGGGGTTTTCCAAGAATTGTAATTTCTCATTACATGTTTTGTTCATTTCGGTATAAGAAGGTTTTACATTTCTTATTTTCCCAGGTTTTTCCTTTAGATCCCTTGGCAGCAGCTGTGCTAGGGCTATTTAATATGCAGATTGATCCTCCAATCAGAATCCCACAGGATCTGTATGCGTGATAAGTTGCCATAGCTACAAAATACAGAAATATAGGAGAGGAACTTTAATAAAAAATAAAACAGCAGACAAACTTTAAAAAGAAATTCTACAATGCACCATAAGATTCAGATATTGAATGGAAACTTTGTATATACTATTTCTGGGTTTTTTTCCACGCTAATAGAGAAAGGCAAAATAATCTAAACTCAAACATAGAAGCCAAAGAAGAAACATGGAAATTTAATATTGTTCCTTTAAGACTTAAATATACTGGTCAGGGAACCCAAACTTGTTTTTTTTGTTTACCTCAGCATGTAATAATAACTGTATTATTAGTAGGAAACCCACTGGTCTGTGCCTGTTTTGTAGTGGATAAGCTCATTTTGTTAAGAACTGCGCTTTAAAACAGGGAAACGCCAGTGAGTCTGGGGTGACTTGTCTGAGTGGAAAAATTTTATAAATTCCTTAAACTTACTAGTTTTCCTAGACTCTGGAGTTACTGTTTATTTTCTGGATTATTCCTTTGTAAATCCCTTAAAAATTCCCCTTTATCCTTTGCCTAATCCTTTAACAGCCTTTGCAATTGAGGATAGACTTTTTGCAATAGACTCCAAAACTAATGGGATGACGCTTGTGCCTAAAGAGGAAATATAATTTCTAGTTATTGAGGGTCCTTATTCCCCTATTATCCCGGAACTTACTTGGCTTTGTTAACCAGATTATTTGTTGGAGTACTTGTGCCCAAATAATTGTTTTTGGAGCCCTCACCTCTATCTACTCCAGTCCAGGACATACTTAGAGTATCTACTTTCCTTTGCAGATACTCCATAAAGGAATATATGCAGGATAATTTGCAGCAGGATTTGTTCCCTGCTTGGTTCTTCTTTGTGGAGGAAAAGGATTATCATTATCTTTAAAAGACTACATTTATAAACTGCTACTTGTTTCCTATTATCTCTGAAGCCAAAATCTTTTCAAAGTTAGATCTTTGTGGAGACTATAACTAATACACAGGATGGTCACTATGAATATCTTGTCATGACCTTTGGACTTTGCAATACCCCACAGTGTTTTTAGGAGTTTGTAAATGACCTGTTCAGTTATGTGGTGTCTACCTGGACAATATGAGAGACCTTGCCTACCATAGGAAGTAAAAGAGGTGTTCTCTGGTCTCATTAAAGTTCCTTGTATGGTAAATTGCATTTTTGATGTTTCCAAAATTCCTTTTCTTGGCTTAATTATTTCACAAGAGAGTTTCAATGTGGATACTGCCAAACAAGTTTCTGCTTTCCAAGACTGGCTTCATCCTACCAGCATAAAGGCTATACAAAGATTTTGCCAACTACTACAGACCAGACAGTTTATTAAGGGTTTATACTCTCAGATTGCTCCTATTGTGTTCTAGCCCCAAGGTTTGGGGATTAATATTTACTGATCACAAAACAGAGACTGCCCAAACAGTTGTAAAGACCTTACAGCTTCTCAAAGGGCATGTCCACCCCCAAAACTAAAATGTAAGCCCATAATGGCCCCACTGTGTAGTTTAAAATCCTTACCTTACATCTCTGCTGCTTATAGTTGTCCAGCAGTGCATGTCCAAAGTCCAGAATAAAAGTAGAGTTGTGATACCTTTAATTGGTATTACACGGTACAAACCTCAACTATTACTTTGTCCAAAGTCCAGGAAAGTGAATAGTAGGAGCTGTCTTCCTGTCCAAAGGTCTCTGCCTCCTGTCTTGCCTCCATGAGGGATGGTGACATGCACGGTGTAGCCCTTTCCCCCCTCCCACCCACCATCCGGATCCATCCTCTGCAGCCATTGCACCTATGCTGTAGCTAACCCCTGCCCACCCCCAACCACCCGTATTAGTTCTTTAAAAAAAGAAGCTGAATCATACTTACAGCCCTTCTCTCCCACGGCATATCCATTGCTGTGATTGGTCACAGACGTGGCTGCTGGTCCGGCTCCAATCATGGAACTGGGAGGAGACATCGCAGGAGGGCTGTAAGTATGATTTGGCTTCTTTTTTTAAAGAACTAATGTGGCAGTTGGGGGGTGGGCAGGGGTTAGCTATACCATAGTAAAAGTAAAAATTTAGGGTGGATATGCCCTTCAATAATTTGGTTTAGTGGCCCTCAATACAAAATAATGGTTTTGTTTTGTTTTTTGCCACCTCTAAATTGGACTGCACCTCTCCTAGTGGTCTCTTAAGGCCACATCCTATTCCTTCACATATCTGGACCCATTCTGCCATGGAGTTCATTGTAGAACTCCCCTTTTCCAAGAATAGCATGATTATTTGGGTGATTGTTGATTTAGCAAGATTACACACTTTATACCTTTGCCAAATCCCCCTCTGCAATTTAACTTTCCTAATATTTTAACTTCATGGTTTCCCAGAAAAAACAGTTTGTTGTTGCCACGTTTTTGTGGTCCATTTGCAAAAACTTTTTTTCTGCCTACCACCCCTATCTAATGGAGCCTTTGAGCCAAGACAATTGGTCAGGTCTCCTTTGCTTTAATGGAAGATATTTTATGGCAGTTTATGGTCAGCACCTTCAAGCCTTCCCCCAAGACTTATTTCAGGTTTTCCTACTGCCAATAATCACTCAGTCTATCTATCAGCAATTTGGAGAACTACTAAATTAATTCTACAAAAGTGTCCCCTGATTCTAACAAATAATGCCAATTAAAGGTGAAAGCCCTCTCCACAATTTCCTACACAATATACAAAACCTTTAATAACATTTGCCTCATTGTTGGATTGCCTTGCCTTGCTTTCCTGTGTGTTCTGTTCAGTCCTGTTTGGATTTCTCTGCTCCTGACCTTTGTTACCGGACTGATTCCTGGCTATTTTAAAGGGTAACTGTTGTCCAAAAATGACTCAAGGTAAATTGACAGGAATCGCTTTCCTGAGGACTTTTGCAATTGACTTTCATTATTAATTTTACATAGTTTTGAAGATATTAACATTTATATGTATGATAATGGAGCAGTATTACCAGATCCCCTGCACTTCCTGCTTCCTGCTCTGAAACCATGTGACAGTCCCTCTTCCCTGTGTCTGCTCTTTCCTCGTGGGCCCCCATGGGCCCTCCCCTTGCAGTCCCATCCTGGCCCCTTCCCTTGCAGCCCCCTTGGGCCTTTCCCTTGCAGCCTCCTGTGGCCCCTCCCACTCATGTGTTCTGTGGCCCCACCCACTCATGAGTCATGTGGTCCCTCCCACTTGTGGGCCACATGGCCCCTTCCCTTGAGCCTTTTCCTTGCAGCCTTCTGTGGCCCCTCCCACAGTCTGTGACTGGGAGGGGTCACAGGGGGCTGCAAGGTAAGGGGCCAGGTTGGGTTGGCAAGTGGAGGGGACACAGATCCCATGAGTGGGAAAGGCCATAAATTGGGAGGCATTAAAAAAAAGCAGTGCCGTGAGCTGTGCTTTTCTCCTACCCTTGAGTCATCCACTGAGCATGTGCCATGAGGAAGTAGTATTTCTGACCGCAGATTCAGAACCTCCCAGCCACCCTAACTTTCTGATCAGTGATTTCTTCATATTTTGGGCTGTGCAGCACATAGAGAGGTGGTTGATGGCTCGTTTTAAAGGTAGGAACCTGGCCTTTTAGTTTAAAATAAACTTATTTGGAGACCACAGTTCCCCTTTAAGAAAATAAAAAGGTTAGAATAATAGAAAAGATAGAATTCCAGGGTCTGCAATATTTTAATTCTAATTTATATGCTTTCTTGATCCTCTAAAATCAAAAAAGGTAAAATGTAAAGAATGTAATCAGTTAGTGACTAGAACAAACATGAAAAGCAAATACTTATCTGCAAGGAATATGAGATTTTTTTACCCAACACATAATTAAATGCATTAGTATGACATGTATACTGTTTTAAAAATGTTTTGTTCCATTTAACTTATTGTGACAATTATGTAACGTAGCCAGCCACCAATGATGCACAAACCTCTTTTACAGTATGACTTTAGAGAACATTACATTTTGTTATCAAGGATTTTCAATATTTACATTAACATGTTTTCATTGTATGGAGCCAAATCGATTTTATCTTATTACAAAAAAACATATTATAAAAAAAATATTACAAAACATATTATATCACTTAGATATTTATTTCTAAGTAATTGAAGTACAAATAATATGATCAAAGGAAGAAAACAAAAAATGTTGCAAATTAGTAAAATATAATCAGCAAATGGTGTTTACAAATAACAATTACAAAAGCAGTATGGAACTGAAGCAAACAGTGTTGATTACAAGCAATGTTCTGAAAATATTAATCAAATAATAATGAATTTAAGTTTGGTAAGAATATTTAATGAATGATCTATGGCAAAGCAAACATGAATTTTTATCTTCTTATTTGCAATACTGTGTGTTCTTTAATATTTTAGTTGCATTTTGGGTGATAAGTTGATGGTTGCGCTACCTGAAAAGGCAATCCTCTTTTTGTTTAACACAAGATGATACAATCACTTTATCAGTAATGTGATATCAGTGTGTGGTACTGGAGTGCCTATTTGCTAAGCTTCCCATAATGCTTTAACAGAGAAAGCTATACTTTCTTCTATTAGATTAGTTGGCCCAGCAATAAAAATGATATGCTCTGCCAACTGCTCCAAAAATCTTCTCTATCAATGAAAATATAAAGTCTTTCCTACGGAAGTTTATCATGCATAATCTGCTAAAGCATCAACATTATTTTTGCTGCTTTTTACAGAAATAGAAAGTTATTAATGACAGCGGCTTAAAAGTTATGCTTGGATTTTCTCTACACAGCCAAGAGAACTTTTAGCTTCCAAAATCCTTAGTAGTTCACATTTAAACATGATTTCAAATGTAAATATCTTCAGCTGAAGGTTTATTTTCTGATTACCTTAAAAGCTGTGTTTACTATCTTTACAAGCCCCCTTTTTTAAAATAAAAATTGTAGAGCATTTTACTAATAAAACAGTATATCAGTTTGGTATATGTGAACTTGGCAAGTTTTTTCCGACTGTCTCTAAAAATATTAGGAGAAATTTTAACTAATGTATGGGCACTATAAATGCCTTTGAGCTAGTTTGGGTGTAGACATGCAAAGTTTCTCCTTTATGTTCTATGGCTAGTACATGTATATAGAACTTCTGGCATAATAAAATTCAATACAGCCTTACGGAATAAAGCCATTCATCTGACTTGTAGACATGACATGTTACAATGTTAGATCTTGCCATTGTAAGATACAGAATCATGGCTCCCATGGGGTAGGACTTGGGAGCACAAGATATCACTCAGCTACATAACTTAAGGTGAGGTGGGCTTAAAGGAGCAAAAGCCCTCCCCAGAGCATAAATTGAAAATAGCAAATAACAATAGCATTGCCAAATTAATACTTAAAATGAGGCAGGGACATGCAAAGTTTCTCCTTTATGTCTTTCATGATACACAGACATTAATTCCTGTGTAGCATACAGTAGGTTTTTTTGATTCTCTAAGACTGTCATATTTTACAAACAGCACATAATTGGGTGTAATGGTGTAATACTGAAACCTAGAGGTGTGGCTAAACCTTCCATTTTAAATATCCCATTTAAAATAGAGGGGCCAGTTCTGTAAATAATTTTATAACTTTATATATTTTGTCTTGTAACTAATATAAGTCAATACATTTATTTGTGGTCAATTAGAAGGTAATAGTAAACAATTAAAAATGTACATATACACCTTTCATATATAACTAACTACAGATAACTTAATTAACAGTATGATGAGTCCATGGTAGGGGGGTTTAAAAAAAAGACATGTTTTGTCTGTGGGTTGGACTTCATTAGTGGAAGTGACATGTACATTGTGCTACATTATTTGCCTAAATGCCCAGTTGTGTTCCTTAGTCAAAAATAGTGATGTTGACAGAAACTGGTTTTAAAGGAGACTGCAGATTTTAAATATTTTTATAATCTGACGAAGGGTGGAAATGGTTTCACCGAAATTCTGTGTTGAAAAGTTTGTGTCATATAATCAAAAAGTCAAAAATTCAATGTTGAAAAGTTGAAAATAGGCAATATCAAAAACTTCAAAATCTGCATCATGTGGGATCTATGAGGGTTTTGGTCCCGAGAATTTTGAAACATTCTGCAGAACTGCTGGCAGAAATTTAATGCACCTGTTTGTCAATATACATTATTTTGGAAATAAGGAGTTCATTTAAAGGATAAGTACACTAAAAATTTAAGTGTAATTGGAAGCTGCAGCTTTTACTAATCAGCTCCTCTTCTTTTTCTTGTAGGTCCCTTCTGAGCTTACCTGTGGTCCTGTAAAGTTCCTGATATCTTGGATATCCTTTGCAGTCATCTAAGCTCTGCCCCCTGAGATTTCATAGTTCTCCTTCCACAGTATTCCCCAAATTGCAAGGTCAGTTAGCTCCTTGCGCCCCCATCAATCACGCCGTGCTGTGCTGTTACAAGCGGGGCGCAGCATGATAATGTCATGCATGCCTCCGTACACATGCTGATGTCATGTCGCATGCACCATGATGTCACACGCAGGCAGAGTTAACTGACCTAGGAAGTCTCGGGGGGCGGAGCTTAGATGACTGCAAAGGATATCCAAGATGTCAGGAACTTTACAGGGCCACAGGTAAGCTCGGAATAACCTAGAAGAAGAAAAAAGGGGAGCTGATACGTTAAAGCTGCAGCTTCCTATTACACTTAACCTGTTTTTGGAGTGTACTTATCCTTTAAAGGGCATGTCCACCCCCAAAACTATAATCCCCCCAACTAGTGGCCCCATCATGTAGTGTAGTGTAATCCTTAACTCACATCCCAGCTCCATATGGTTCTCCTGTAGTTCCCCCCCAAAGTCCCAAAAACTGCCCACCAGGAGGATAGCAGAATCCATATAGGACTCTGCCTCCTACCTGGCCTTCGGGAGAAGTTTGGCATGCGTACTGCAGCCCTTCTCCCCCTCCCTCTCCCTCCCTCTCCCTCCCTCTCCTGATTCCCTCCCCCTAGCGTATAACCATCAAAGTATAAGATTCCCCCTTGTCTCCCAGCCCCAACCGCTCTATTTATATGTTTAGAAAGCTCCCCAAACTTTACTTACCTCTCCTCTTTCCTCTGCCGAAGTGAGCTGCCGGCAGCCGCGTCTGTGATTGGCTGCCGCTCAGCCAATCACAGACGGGGCTGCCGGTCCCGCCCCTCTGCTTGCATTTTCTCTCAAGCAGAGGGCCGGGAGCGCGGCGGAGGGAAGAGGGGAGGTAAGTAGAGTTTGGGGGTCTTTCTAAACATATAAATAGAGCGGTTGGGGCTGGGAGACCAGGGGGAATCTTATATTAAAAAATATAATTTAGGGTGGACATACCCTTTAAACAATATCATATATTGACAGAAATCAAAAATATAAGACAAGCAAGACATACAAAAGCTAGTGACATTAAAATGCACAGGAAATTATTGGGGACCAATCCCATAGCCCAGCACAAGACTCCTTAAGTCAAAGCCAAATGAAGGCAAATACTTTGCCAAAGTCAGCATGAGGAATTTGTTCAGTGCTATCAAATCCCAATGGATGAAGTGAATTATCCCTGTACATCCTAAGATATAAAATTAGAAAGTTTGTAAAAAAAAAATACAAGTTGCCTCAAGCAGTCAGTTAATGTATTTTTAGATGGCATTGATGACACCCACCCCAAACATCTTACTAGAATCCTATTTTGTCTCTTATTGACCATTTGATCTTTCATGATATATCAGTAATTGTAATTTTGTTACCAGTCCCATTAACAATGCTTAAAATGTTTAAAGCTACCTCTACACGGGCTCGACCATTTTAAACAATAAGAACTTTTCTTGAATCTCCCTGAGAATGTATACATGCAATGCAATCTATATGTTATCTGTTCCAAATGGGCTTGAACATTAACATGGAAACTAAATTTAACTTAGAAAGAACTAGGCCCACTTGTGAGTTTTAACACGCAATCCAAACATGTGTTGAAAAGTGCACGCTAGGGATGGTCAATTGGTCTGGCCACACTAGGTGTGCTGTGCAGGGCCACCATCAGACTTTTCTGGGCCCCATACTGGGTACATTTCTGGGCCCCCAATAGCACAAACTAACTCAGACATGTCACGCATGCTTCCTAACATTTTAAAATGCAAAAGAGGGACACATGGGGAGAAGAGAAGCGGTAAATGCAGATTTTTTTTTTCACGCTCACTTCGTTAAGACCACGCCCACTTTGTTAAGGTTACACACATTTTAAAGACCATTATTCCCATTTTACATTGTTGCCTGCAATATTATTTATGAAATAGACATTAACGGGCACTAGACACATTAACGGGCACCATTACATTAACGGGCACTAGACATGCTCCACCTCTCCAACGCACACACAGACCGGTAAATTTAAAATGTACCCGTGTCCAGTACGCACACTTAAGATGCCCTCATGCCCAGAGGGCACAGACTGGTAAATATAACATCCCTTTAAGCCAAGCCCACACAGACTGGATCCCATATTAGACCCCATATTATATTCTGCATCAGTGTTGCTTAAAACGGATTTCATTCGTATTGACTATTGATATATTCACCCCATTCTCCATGCTCAAATCCTTACACCTACTCATTTGTGCACTGTCTGGAAAAAGGCTACCACTATTGCTACACAGCATGGCAGCTCAACACTCTGTCCTGCCTTTATCAATATATATATATATATATATATATATATATATATATATATCTGTGTCAGATTGCAGCTCCAAACCATCTCTATCCTGTCTATATCCTAATAATAGAGATGATGTGGAGCTGCCATGCTGCAATGTGACACAGAGATAAAAAAATAGATACAAGAAACCCCTGTCTCACTTAACAGTCAATCCTTCAATATAGTAAGTCTAAAACAAGAAAGAGAAAGCAAGTATATGTGGCTAAAAGGTATAAATTTATTCAATAACATCTAAACTTCATCAGTAAGTAATAAACAATCATAAATAGTAATCGGTAAATCTACCCCTCACACATGTCCCCCATCACAGATGTTAAAGCCTAACCCAATGGGTCTACGATCATATAAATATATCCTGTGGCCAACAACTCAGCAAAAAATGGTATACTTAGCAGTATGTCTCAGTCAAGTCGTAAACGTCCGTGCACGGCAGTCAATCGAATAGTGCAGAGTATCAGGCTCAAATATCAGGAGACCGGAACCACAGAGTAGGCAGAAGGGGAACCCCAGCACCCCAAACGCGTTTCGCTTAAAGAAGCTTTCTCAAGGGCGCTGTAATGAGCCGGGCAGTCCCAACTATTTAAACAGTGAGCTGCCCAATCCGCAGCCGGACAAGCGGAGGTGTGACTAACGTGACGTAGTCACATGACTCCTTCGTCCGTGATACTCATTATCCCATCTACATATAAAGTGTCCTTAGTTACCACTACTTAGTACATTAATATACAGTCTACTATACATCTTTTCAATACATGTGACCCACATAATTCAGCACTATAGAACAATAAAAGTGCTGATTATCAGTGTTAGATTCCAATCATATATATACAGTGAAAGGAGAAGAAACCAAAAAAGGTAAGTAATATCCAAACATAATAAGTCCAATCCGGTGGTAATTAGTATTCCACAGAGTCCATCTAGTTGCATCCATAATCATATAGCTAGCATCGGGGGCCCCCGATTATGTAGTTATTTTTTATGTTCCGAAGTCATTATGTAAGTGAATCCATGGTTATTAGGCACATACGTTGTGGGTTGTAGCTTTATAAAGTGTAAATTAGAAGGTATAATGAGTGTCCCTCCAGTCCCTTCTATATCTCAAATATCCATACAAGAAATGTCCTCCGTATTTTTTAATTTTGAATCGGTGAAGTGTCCATCAAGTCCATTCTGTATCCTAAATAACTTATCCACACATGAAGTATCCTCCGTATTTCATATTGTCGTTAAGGTGTCCGTCTCTCAACTGTAGCAAATATCAGCCAAGTCTTCCATTTTCGGTATGCCTGGTAAATAATTAACAATCTCAGTCCAAATTTCCACCATCATCTATAAATTTTATCTGGAAATGAATGGATTAAACAAATGGTATAAAGTCAATCTCTTCATTTAATCCATGTGGACTTAAGGTTTTAAGATTAAAGATCAGTCGTGTCTCCGTGCGCAGGAGGGTAGTGTCAATATCCCCCCTCTGATACTCTGCACCACCTTCATCAACCCCATACATCTCAACCCATTCAATTTTCCATTGTGTTGTGCACAAAAATGTTGTGCTACACTAGTCAGAATAGTGTCTGCAGGATTTCCAGCCATCCGTATACTGGAAAGATTACTAGACAATCTTTGTTTAAGACATTGTCATGTCTTCCCTATGTAGATTTTATTACAGGGACAGACCAGTGCATAGATCAAATTTTGTGTCTTACAGTTAAAATAATGTCTAATATCGAAACTGTATGTACCGTCAAAGCTGGTGATATTCAAACGTGGGTCCATATATTGGCAATATACGCATGTCCCACAGGGATAAGTGCCCGTCAATCGTATCCCCCTGTTCAATGTAAGTGGTGTACGTTTGAAATGACTTCGTACCAGTTTGTCCCTAAGATTAGGGCACCTCCTTGCTACCATTGACGGCCAGTCTGCAACAAAAGGTTTAAGAGTCAAATCATTGCTGAGTAAATGCCAATTTTTCGTCACCAGTTTTCTTGTCTCCTTCCATTGTGTGTTGTATTGCATTATGAATCTCACTATGTCCTTATCCTGTACTCTTTTCCTTCTAGGGATCAGTAGCTCACTCTGTGTATGTCTGGATGCTGCAAATTGACATCTTTTTAGAAGCCCCATAGGGTAGCCCCTATCACGTAAACGTGACTGTAGTGCGGTAGCCTCTGTGTTAAAGTCTGCTTGTTTAGTACAATTACGCCGAACTCTCAAAAATTGACCCCTAGGTATGCCTTTAAGAAGGGCCGGTGTATGTGCACTGTTATAGTGGAGTAAGGAGTTAGTTGCTGTAGCTTTCCTGAACAATGATGGGTTCAATACCCCATTCTCCTGAATAACCATCAGGTCCAGAAATTCCACCTGTTCCCTAGACATATGGTGTGTTAGAAATATGTTAAGGGAATTAAATTTGAACACTAATTTCCTTGCTTTTTAGATATAGACAGGACAATACAATACAAAAAAGACAATACAATACAAAAATGACTATCACAAGATTTTAAGCTTTAGTTATATAGCTCACATGAAATTCTAGGAAATAAGTATTTCAAGCTAACATAGGCTTAATTAGAGCTTTTTGGTTCTGGCAATAGGCAATCTATGATGGTTTCCTTTTGAATAACTAAATAGGAAAAAAAGGAAACAAAGTAGAACCAAAGAAACAAAATCTTCCCGTAAACACTATAATTACCCAGAGCCCTAATGCTGGCCATACATTAGGAATTTTACCTCCCATTGTTCCTGCAATGTTACTTTAACTCAAGTAAAATATAGCATTCTCTGGCTCAACCCCACAATATAGATAATTAATCATTAAAACAACCCTTATTCAAATAGGTTGGTGGTCCGGGTGTATACTACCCTGGACCAATTGCCTGATCACCTGTGCAGTATATAGATTATGTAGTTAGTAGGTAAGGCTTACCGCTGTCCTAAGTGACCCGGGTGCCGGAAGCCCCAGGTCCTTTGCAAGGACCCCAAAATCCAAGGTAAGTCAAATAAATAAACAGGTTCTGCACCTTCTGAAGTCACCGGAAAAGGGAAACAAGACCATATGGCAATGCACTGGCTCAATGTTAGATGTTTATGTTTGTCCCAACATAAACATGAAATTGATAATAACATTCACCAGTGTGTGTCCTGACCAGATCATGTTTTGTGATTGATATTACCATCTTAATATAAATGCCCAGACAGTTTTCATAGGCACTATGATTAAGGACTTACGGGTCCGAAACGTGTCAGGCGGAATCAAATAAACTGATGTTTTGAAGTTCATACGGTCTTGTTTTCCTTTCCCGGTGTCTTCGGAAGGTGCGGACCCTGTTTATTTATTTGACTTTCCTGCAATGTTAGACCAACATTAATATATTACAGCCATCTAGCCTGGTCATTTTCACAGCGTTTGATTGCAAATTGAATGGGCCAGAAAAGGGAACACTGCAGGAACATCTGGAGGTAAAGCCTCTATGAGGCAAATCTATCTTTATACAATTGAATGTCAAATGTCAAAAGTGTAAATAGTGTATGGCCAGCATAAAGCTGTCAGTTCCATTGGCAATGCACTGGCTCAATGTTAGATCAAAATTTGTCCCAACATAAACATGAAATTGATAATAACATTCACCAGTGTGTGTCCACTCCTGACCAGATCATGTTTTGCGATTGATATTACCATCTCAATATAAATGCCCAGACAGTTTTCAGAATGTTGCAGAGGTGGTAAGTCAACTGATGTAGGCATTTTTACCCTGTTTGTTAGCACAAGAGTTCTGGTATCATCCCTCCTACTGTGCATTGTACTGAGCCATGGTAATAAAACATTTTCAAGGGTTTATCAGGTAATCAGTGCTAACAGAACCATTTAGTAAGTGGCATATAAGTGTAGTTTTTAAAAGCGTTTTAGCTGCATAAACTACTTTAGATGAAAGAAGATAAAAGTCATCTAGGAACTTGCTACATCTGAAACCATAAGTTCTATAGCTCTGTGTAAAATTAAAATGCCTTTACAACGTGCAATTTTACATCTACATTAAACACAAATGATTTTGAGAATATATAACAGCATAGTTGAAAAAATAAACTGATATAGTACAACTGTATGAGACATGTTACATTTCCTTTTGTTCTAAAAAGTACAGAATTAATCAAAGACAATTTTTAGTTAATTTAAAGACGTTTGGCCACAAGGCTTTTCTAACAAAATATATAAAAATTGCTTGTCTATGATTTACAAAGAGTTAAATTTTTCCAGTTTTTATTTTCCCATCTCTAATATGTTTCTTCCACAAAGTTTAGGTTATCAAGCATTATATTAGGAATGTGACCAAATGTAAATGGAAAAATCATAATTTACAATAAAAATCTATACTTAAAAATATGCAAATCATCTTCTCGATATTTGTAAAAGTTCTGTCTCTTTTCGAGAGTGAACATTGTTTCCTTATTAGGGAATGCATTTGTAAAATTATTTATCAAAGTTATATATTATTATTTTATATACTGTATAATATTATATTATATCAAAAAATGCAGGTAATGGTAACAATTGATAAAAAAAAAATTGTCTTCATTAATAATTAGTATAAATCCAAGATCAACAAGTCTCTTATTATTACAGTATAAGGCCTATATATCTTGCATCCAAACTTACTCCCTTTTTGGCAGCTGCAAAAGTTCTATCCCAAATCACTTATATAGTGTCTACCAAACTGCACTGTTATATTTAAGCTAGCATAACTTACCACCTTGAGATCCCGTGATACAGTAAATCCCTTTGTGAAATTTACATTTTACAATCAATGATACCTTTGTTATGTTGGTCATAGCCAGGGTCAGAAAATCTGGTTCTGTGAACATCTCAGGTAAGTACTAGTGCAGGCATTTTTACCCTGATATTGTTATTTTAAATGTTAGTGATAAAATACTTAAATCGTGGGAAAGTTTTTTACAGTATTTACGTAGTTGCTCTTTACAGTCATCCATCAAGGCCTCCACCTTAGAAGGTATTGCCCTATACTGGGAAGTGATAGGGTCTAACAAAATAAAACAAGCTGTTTGCAAGAGAGGTATA
The DNA here is from genome assembly GCA_019447015.1 of Hymenochirus boettgeri. Taxonomy (NCBI): domain Eukaryota; kingdom Metazoa; phylum Chordata; class Amphibia; order Anura; family Pipidae; genus Hymenochirus; species Hymenochirus boettgeri. Next base: position 181,281,212 of record CM033476.1, read on the forward strand.
AACTCCTTACTCAGAAAAGTGGACTAGAACTCGAACTCGAACCCAAGTTTGAGCCGAACTATTCTATTTCGATTGGACTCGGACTTCTCAAACTATCCAGGACCCAGATTTCTCGGACTTTCAATATTTTCCAGACTTTCGATAATTATCGAACATTCGAGGAGCAAGAATATGAGAGTAAAATGTCTATTATACCAATCCGCGAGTAAATATCGAATTATCGAATCTGCAAGTAAAATGTCTATTATACCAATACGTGAGTAAATATCGAATTATCGAATTCCGCAAGAAAAATGTCTATTACACCAATACGCGAGTAAATAACAAATTTGCGAGTAGTTTATGGGATAATTATCGAATGTTCGAATGCGAGAGCCCGAAAGTAGCGCGTGAAAGAAAAATACATTTTTAGAAAGTCCTGGATATTGGAACATGTTCCCCAGACCATTTCCCAGGTCCCACAGCCATTTCCATTAAGTTACCATTGATATTTTAATTGTATTTCATTCAAAATTTTTCAACTATTTGACTCCATTCGACTTTAATGGGTCCGTTTTCGAACTTTCCATATAGTTTGAAAGCTCAAAAACAGACCAAATTTTCGAAAGTTTGGCCATCTCCACTTACTCAGTGAGTTTTTTACGAAAGATTTAAAGGATTAATATTTTAATTAAAAAGTTTAGAAATAAAAGACAAGACCCATAGTATTCCTACTACATCTTTCTCTGTCCTCGTCCAGACCTGAGAGTCTGACTGAATTATAAACCTGATATAAAATGAACTAAAAGCAGTGTCAGATGGAATGAATCCAGTTTCAGTATTGCTACTTATTAATAATCAGAATTATGATGAAAGAAATGGGAAAAGGTATATTAAATAAATATAGAGGTTTAATATTTGCAGAATCTGAGTTCCAGAGGGCACAATTAACCATTATAAAGAAATCAAGTCAAATGTGAAAAAAATTAATTGGGTTTCTGGAGTAGATTAAACCGGCCTGAAAAACATAGGTGGGAAAGAGGGACCTGAATTATTTGAAATCTCTACAGCAGTTAATGGAAATGGAAGTTAACAGTAAATTATTTCAGGATTTACAGTCAGTAAATTTATGTTAAGTGGGGACAGATAATAATATAGTGAGTTAAAGGGCAACTAAAGTCTTTTAATGAATTAAAGTAAATGTGCAGAAAGTGCTGTTCTGAGAGCTTTTTCAGTTTACATTAACACATTTTATTTCCAGTGTTTTACAGATAATTTCAATTTTATGTGCCTTCTGGTATTTATGCTGTAACTGCAGCAAAAAGCTTTATATATATATTAAATATATTATATAGATATTATATATGATATATAGATATAATATATATATATTATATATATATATATATATATATATATAATATATATAGTATATTATATTGTATAATAACGAAAATACTTGGTAAGGCACTCCAGGGTCTTGATATTAAATAAAATTTATTGTGCATAAACACACTGCATCAACATGTTTTAGGCCGTCTTCAGGAAGACTGTATGATTCTGAATGCCTTCTATTTGTCTCTATCTCTTTTGAGGGTGAGGATCCATGTGTTGGGGGTGGGGTCTATATGGTTTGTCCATCTAATATTTTTGAAGGAAGTTAAGTATACCTGGATCATTCAGTATACATTATCTACCTGTGTTTCGATCCGCATCTTTGGGGCTAACAATGCTGTTATACAGTATTTTATTGGCTAGCCAAGTCAATTTTAGAGCTGTTAGCCCGAGGAGAAAACATGGACAACATTAAATTTGAATATCCTAAAGGTCTCTTTTTAAAATGATGATAAAGTTCAAACAATGCCCAAGTTCTATAAGAATTAAAGATCAAACCCAAGATTGTATTCTATTTTTAAGTTTAAGTTTGTATTCATAAGGTAAATGCATTTTCCAATTGTATTAACCCTTCAATTACTAAGATAAGGTTTGTTAACTTATTTGAATGAAGTATTCCCTGTTATAGCTCCTTTAACAATCTGAGATCTACGAGAAACCATTTCTCCTTCCTCCAGTGATGTTCTGGAGAAGCTTCTTTTATGTGTTTAATAAATCCTTTTTATCGATGCTGCTTGTGATGAGAAATCATACAGTCTGTAATTCCATGATGTAAAAAAGGCAATCAAGTTCAAATAAATATTTTACTTTCCATTTCTATGATCAGATCCTTACCCTTTTGCAGCCACAAATAATTGAATATCGTGTAATGTCATTGATGCAGGAGGCATTAGTTATTTACACTCCAATGCATACAACAGTTTTACAAGATTAAGGAATGGGTATTTTACAATATCAGCCTTAGTGTTATGTTCTCTATCAGAAGGCAAACAATTCTTTTCACAAGAAAACTGTAGCATTAACGAAGCAAATTATTGAAACCTATTGGGTCTAGAATAACCTTACAACTTTAAATGTCACACACACACTAAAGTATTAAACATCAAGGTTTATTAAATCTATTTCCACCCACAAAAAGAGAAATGCATGGGCATTGTGTGTCTGTGTGTGTGTTTGGTGTGTGTGGGGGGGTGCACTATGTTCTAAAAATGTGGGGGTGGGTGTTAAAGAAAATCTACAGTGTGGTCTAATTCAAAAATGTGTGTTTGTGTAGGGAGTTAAAGTAAAACTATAGTATGATCTAAAAATGTGAGAGTGTGTATGTGTGTGTGTGGGGGGGATAAAGAAAAACTACAGTGTGGTCTAAACACATGTTTATGGACTTAAATGGACTTACTGTGTAATCTTGCCAAATTGTCAAAATGAGCATAAATTGTAAGATGACATTCAGCATTGATTAATGTAAGGCGATGCATATGGGGTGTAAAAATACTTTTGCCACAACCCCTGTAATCATGGGAGGGACAGTGGGATTGAGCAGGTCAGAGACAAGAAAATCTATGCCTCTATGAAGCAGTACAGGTTACAAATAAAACAGACACATTCAATTTATCACAAAAAAGGTGTCATAGGAGGGACCTTAAGGAAAAAGAGCAGAAGAAATGGAAAAACAAAACAAGGACATAAAGAACCTGAGCACTGAGATGTGTTTTATGTTCAGAAATTTATATATAAACTATATATTTTTATATAGACTATAGTGTGCATAAAGTTAATTCTTACAGTGTAATTCTCCTTTAAAATACGGATGTTTATCTATGTCTTTACACTTTATGTTCTAAGAGGGATGAATTAAACATTCTATTCACATGTTAAGTACCTTGAAGTATGCTTACATTGGCGACTGAGTTGCATGTGCCCATGACACTAGGGGGATATGCAAAAAGGAGCACAGTGCAATCCAGCAATCCAGTGCAATACAGCAATCTGTTTGCGATGGTTACTGAGGTCCGACTCAGACCCGGATCCAACACAAAACCCCTTGATTCCGAAATCCGAATGATCCGGCCGAATCTGGGTGGTTTGTCCAGATTTCAGGACTTCGGAGCCTGTTTTCCTCAAAAAATAGCCTCGATAATCCTCAAAAATAGCCTCGAACATTCAAAAATAATAGAAAATTTGTTCCGTTTTCGGATTTTTGGATATTCGAGATTTTCGAGAATCAGAAAATGGAACAAAACTGGTGTTTCGGCCATCTCTACAATGGAGCTAGTAAGGCCCCGTTTGTTCAGAGCAAAGCCCATTCTAACCTGATAATACATTGGGTAGCCTGGTTTTACACATGTTTGAGTGATACTGCCCATCACTGCATCTCCCCCTGGGAAGCCATAGAAGACCAGTTCATACTGCTGGAGCCAGGGGTTTTGGAAGGATATTTATTTTATTATCAGTAGTAGTATTATTGGGGATTTATATATCGCCAACATCTTCCGTAGCGCTTTAGAATTACATGTACACATTTACAGGCCCTGCCCCCAAGAGCCTACAATCTAAGCAATTATTTTAGTTTGTTTATATCATCTAATGTTTTGTTATTCAGCCCATTGAGTTTTAGTTATGTCCTGCTGCTTATGTTAAAAAAGACCAAATCTAGTAGATACAGTAACAGACTTTGTTTCATTGGAGAAGAGGCACTTGTCTGGGATATGGTCACTCCATACAAACACAATAATAGGCCATTCAAAAAAAATGTCTGCATTGTTCACCAATAGATCATATTAGAGGGTAGATGCTTTAATGGCAGGTTAATTTTTTTAAAGAAAGTTTTAAGAAAGGGCTGAATGGGTTTCTACAGATAAAATGTTTGTTGATTTAGGGATTCTTACCCCTTTTTCCCCTTTCAACGGATTTTGGGGCTGCTGTTTTTTTTTAATTTCTCCCAGATCAACTGTTAGACAGCCCTTATGGGCATATGTTTGTATACATTTATTCAAACTCCACTACTATATTACTATGTTTTAGTTTTCTCAATTATTTTTTTTGCGTGAAATTACAGATTTTTAATATTATAATATATAATATTCATATATAGCCAAAATTCTTAACTATTTCTCTTATTTTAGCTAAATGCCTATTACCATTAAGATACCCACATTATTAAATTCTCATCAAAAGGGTCATGTGGTTAAAAATGTCTCCGGGCTAATCTGAGAAAAGTCTCACACAATTAAATGTATAATTGTGGGCTAAGGATGTACTATAGTTTCAGGAAAAACTGAAAAAAACGAATAAAAATTTGTTGACCAAATCAAAAATTTCAGCATTGAACTATGGACACAGAATTCAAGATTTGTTATAAAAAAATCTGATGTAATAATGTAATCATTACATTTTAATGTTGATATTTTTACAATAACAGCATTTTAACACTATTTTGTGAACCCGCCAGGGAAACAAAACCCAGCAAAGAGCTTTTTACCTTTTTCATTAAGAATATTTCATTCAGAAATTTCAGACACTTTTTTGTTAACATTCTAATTAGAATAGTTCCTAATCATGCCGTTCAATAAACAAAACAAAAATATAGTGCTTGCTTAGTAATTCAATGCAGTAATTATGGTATATTACAGAAGTATAAAGAATACTAAAAAGTTAGATGCCCATCTTAGAGGGTTTATAGTTTGTGCAGAAGGGGGGGTATTCAGAATTCCAAAATCTTGTTTTGGGGGTGGGCATGCCATTTAAATAGAGTTTTGGGCTCAAACAACATTTTCAATAGGGAATAAGAGACAAATAACCAAGAAAGCTTATAAGGCCTGTGGAAATTGTCAGTGTATGTCTTTTTTCCTTAAAGGGTATCTCCACCCCAAAATATAACTTTTGCTGTAGTGTAGGGGAACCCATTGCAATCCTAATTGTCATATTTATTAGTTTAAAAGTGCCCAGAAACTTACTTACCAACCATTGTTCCCTCGGCCTCTGCGTCTAATGCTACTTCTTGGTAGTAGAATTAGGGGCCAGACCAGCAGTTGCACCTGTAATTAGCTGAGAGTTAGTCAATCATAGATAAGGTTGATAAGTCTATTTATGTATACTTTTTTAGGGGGTTCCCAATATTACAGAAAAAAGTTGATTCATTTAAAAGATGATCTGAGTCCTGACCAGATGAATTGGCTCTTTTGTTTTTGGGCCATACATATATTAGCATATGAACCTGACCATACAGGAAAGATGAGCTGTAAAATCCCTCAAAAAGTCTCCAGTATCACAATTTTGCCTGTGGAAAATGGAAGATTCCCAGTGATACTTAACATATCAGACTACCATGCTAAGGTGGTCTCCTGGCTGATAACAACAAATTTTAGGTTCTAGCAAGGGACCCAAGAAGCTAACTACAAGATAAAGTTCATGGACGTATTATAACAGCTTCAAAAGGACAAAGTGATTGATCGAACAATGTATTTTTACACTCTATCCTGGTGAGGCCTACCCATGCATATTGTATATGAACTCCCTCCCACTTAAACCAATAATCAGCAGCATTAACTTCTAATCATCACATCCAGAACAAAGATTAAAGGTTCAGTACTCTGCACAGAAGAAACAATGGTGTCCTATAATGTGATATTATATGATTATCTTCACATGAATACCCACCACCAACATGAAAAAACGTCTGTTCCAAGACAACATCCTTAGCAGCAGAACAGATCTCAACATGTGTGTTCCCTACTGAACTTATGCCTGAATACCATTTATTTAAAATATAAAGATGTTCTATAGGATCTCCAGTATCACCCATTGTGGCAAACCTTTACACAGAGGAAGTGGAAAGAAAGGCACTAAATACCTTTGAGGGTATTGCACCCAGACACTGATTCTGAGACATAGATGGCACCTGGGATAAAATCATCCAGAAAGGCTTTCCTGGCCATCCTCATTTCCAGGCAGCATTCAAAACATACGGGTAGCTTACCTTGTTTCCATTGGTTAGAAGAAAAGAACCACCTCTTCAAAGTCTCCTCCCCCTCAGTCTATTTTTTTTCTTATGTACATTAGAGTGGCAGCTCTCGATTCCAGCTACAGTTCCAGGCTCTCTCTAGCTCTCTAGCTGAAGATCTGCCTTATTGTGACTGCCTCTGTGCATCTCTAAGGAGGTAGGCACAGTTTTCTCCTCTCCCCCATAGCGTCTATTAGATCCAGAGCTCCTTCTGGGTTTGTGAGCCTACTTCCGGGCTAGCAAAGCCTACTTCTGGGTGTAGATGATGGCACAACCCAGGGAAATTTGAAATTGCAGCTGGGAGATCAGAGTTTCTTTGCCTCAGCTAGGAGTGAGTTCCCAGCAGCATGGAGCCAGCCGCAGAGACGAGTTCAGGATCTAGGGGGAGGTGATTGCCTTGTCTGATGCCTGTTCAGCCTGCGAGAGCCAATGTATTACTGATGTGTGTATTCCCCTTGTTTCAGCCAATTGGATATAGGAGAGCAGCCAAAGAGGAAAAAGGAGAGAGACTCCAGCTCTGAAGAGGAGTCCAGAGCCTGTAGAGCTTGTGACAGGCGAGCTGAAAGAGGGAAGAAGTTATGCAAGTACTGCATGGCAGAAGTGAGTGAGCATGACAGGCACCATTCCAAGAGGAAGTCTGATGTGCAGCAGCCAGTTCAGAGTCTGGTGGATCAACCTGACATCCTGCACTGGATATCCCAGGCTGTGAATCAGTACAGAATCAGTACAGAATCAGTACAGAATCCTGGTAATCCTTTAAAGGGCATGTCCACCCCTTTTTTAAAGTTTTTATATAGCTATTGTTCCCCCAGCCCCAACCGCCGTAATAGAATTGTTAGAAAGTGCCCTGATAGTTACTTACCTTCCCTCTGTCCTCTGCCGCACAGTCCCGGCCCTCTGTTTGCATGGAAATACAAGCAGGGAGCGGGACTGTCAGCCCCCTGCCTGATTGGCTGAGAGGCAGCCAATCAGGGACGCGGCTGCTGGCTGCTCAGAATGCCGGAGGATAGAGGGAAGGTAAGTAACTATTGGGGTACTTTCTAACAATTCTATTACGGTGGTTGGGGCTGGGGGAACAATAACTATGATATCACCTAGGGGTTTTGCGCTAGGGGGAGGGAGAAGAAAACGGGAGTGAGAGGGAGGGAGAGGGGGGGGGGAGGACTCTCCTGCGCATGCCTTAGACCTTGTCACAGTTAAGGCTGAGACAGGCGCAGGATGAGTCACACAGAGCTTCCAACACTACATTTTCCTGGAATGTGTAGGGGCATAGCATGGCAACCATAAGGAGCTGGGATGTAAGGTAAGGATTTTTGTACACTACAGAGTGTGGCCAGTATGGGGTTAAATTTCAGTTTTGGGGTGGACATGCCCTTTAACCTCCATGGCTGTCAGGCCAGCAGCGGAGTCCCAGAGAGAAATGGGGGAGCTGCAGTTATCAGATGACTCAGAGGAGGAGGCTAGTGAATTTGATTTCAAACAGGTGTCAAGTCTAATTAAAATGATCCGGCAAACCCTGGTCTTGGAGGAGCAGGAGCAACCATCTTCTGGGCTATTTCACAGGAAGAAGAAATCCTATTTCCATGTCCATGACGAGGTCAAGGGGATAATAGCAGGAGCATGGCAGAAAGTTTCTCGGGAGCTCCCAGTAGAGCATAAGCTTGAAAAATTGTATCCATTCCACCAGGAGGATGCAGAGTCATGGGAAAAAGCCCCTATTGTGGATTCCCCTGTAGCTCCTGGTAGACGATGCATCATCCCTTAAGCATCCGATGGATCGCAAAATTGAGTCGAAGTTAAAAAAAATCCTATGTGGTAGCAGGAGCAATGGGATTGTTGGAGGCATCCAGTCTATGGGCAGAACATAGACAAATACCAGTTCTGCAGCCATCAATACCCCAGGTTCTGCAGGACGGGCTGGATAGGGGGTTGAGCCTGAGTACCCTCAAAGTACATGTCTTATCTGCTACTTTAAATATCAAGCTTTTTGAAGACAACCTTATTAAAAGATTTTTTCAAGGAGTTTTGCTCATCAGGCCCCATAGACACCAGTTGCTTCCAACCTGGGATTTGGCTGTGGTGCTAACAGCTTTTACTAAATCTCCTTTTGAACCCACAGAGGAAGCCTCACTGTGGGATCTGACACTAAAAACTTTGTTATTGGTGGCTCTGACATCTGGAAGAAGAGCCTGCGAGGTTGCTGCGATGTCTATCAGTTCCCCTCATTACTGCCAGAGGCAGTAATTTTCCCCTTGTCACATATGATCTTTCCAAAGGTCGTGTCAAGGTTCCACTTGGATGAACCAATTGTGTTGCCTGCATTTGACCCGGAAAATCATCTGCATGATGAAGACATGCGTAAGTTGGATGTGAGAACATGTCTACTCGCATACTTGGAGGAGGACAAAGGTTTTCAGATCCTCAGATAGTTTATTTGTTATCCCATAGGGAGCTAAGAAAGGAGGAGCAACAGCTACTTCTACAATTAGACACATGGATTGTTAAGGCTATTCTTAGAGCTCATGAGATACAAAAATTGGCACCTCCTCAAGGGGTGCCAATCCCTCTGGTGGCGTATTCCACCAGAGGGATTGCAACTTCTTGGGTGGCAGAAGAGGGAGCCACTACCGAGGCAGTCTGTCAGACGGCCACATGGGTGGTGCCCAGTACCTTTGCTAAACATTATAAGTTAAATCTTAAATTAATTTATAAAGCAGACTTTGGATAAAGAGTCTAGTGGCCAGACCACTAGACCAGTTAAAAAGCGCATACAGGAACACAGGGGTAATATTAAGAAATGTGTGGCTAATACTAACACTGACACCGCTGTGGCCAGACATTTCCACATGATGGGCCATAATTTGAACCAGTTAAGATGGTCAGTGTTAGAAGTTGTTAAATTACCTAAAAGAGGGGGGGATATTATACATCCCCACCTACAAAAAGAGACCATTTGGATCAAAAAAACTGCCTTACCCCAAATGGTATGAATGAAAACATTAATATTGGGTGCTTTGTCTAAATAGTTATCATTTGATTTGAATATATTTTTTCTTTACTTTCAGATATTGACAGTTTGCCTTGAGTTTATAGCCTTGGATGGGTAAGCCCAATTATAGTATGATATTGTTCATGTTATTGTTATTGCTTACATATTGTTTATTCCTTATATACTATCTTGCTACTGTGCCCTACTATGCCCCTTTTTTGGGCTTCTTCCTTTTTGCTTATTTATGCTTTACCTTAATATGGTTCACTTTTCTGGTAGGCTGACGGGGAAGTTCCAGATGTGTTTTTAAAGACTTTTAGGGTTATTTAATAAAAGTTCTTATCATTTAAAATGGTGCTAATTTTTCCCCAACCAATCAGATCTTAGCTTTCAAATGTTAAATAAGGACTGATTGGTTAGGGCAAAATTAGCACCATTTTAAACGATAAGAACTTTTATTGAATCTCCCTGTTTATGTTTTTTGGACATTGTGTGATTTTGGACTTTACCATTTGGAAACCTTCCAAGGATTGGACTCTCCACTTATGGACACTGATTGGATGTCTCACTGATGGACACTGTTTTTGGACACTGGGGGGTGGGTACTGTGTGATATGATGTCATTTCCTGAGGTACTCCTTAAAAGGAGTGGTTTCAGCATTGTATGTTACACTTGAAAAAGGGTGTTTGGACCCGAAACATGTTGTGTATCTTCTGCTATTAAAGCACTACTGCAACTTGCAATTTATGTCCAGTCTCTACCTTACATATTGTTTCCAGTAATTTATGTGCCCATGGGCAGAAGCACCAAGAGACTTTGGACCTGCCGTTTGGTGTAAGACCAGGAACTATATATATTTGGATGAAGAGTGTTAAGAGTCCATGTCTGATGTGCAGTAAATTACTTTGCAAGCATTTGACTTTATTTGCCACCCTTTGATTGCTGGGGTATGTCCCATATGTTTTGAATGCTGCCTGGGGATGGCCAGGAAAGCTGAAACTCCTATCATACTTACTGAGAGTTTCCTTTCCTGGTTATCCCTTCAGGCAGCATCCCTCCCTCTCAAAATACTATTGCTAAGAAAAGCAGACTGAGGTGAGATGGGGGGGGGAGGAGACATTAAAGAGGTGATTCTTTTCTTCTAACCAATGGGCACACGGGAAGCTACCCATATGTTTTGAATGCTGCCTGGAGGGATGGCCAGGAAAGGAAACTCTCAGTAAGTATGATAGGAGTCTCAGCTTTCTTGGACTGCTTGATAAAAGTCAGAGGGAATGGTAAACTGGAAGTAAAGGCTTACAGAAAACCATCCCACACACATCAGTACTTGATGATTGACTCCCAACACCCCTTCACAAGCTGGGTGAGAACCCTATAAAATTGAGCACAGAACAAGGTGGAGCATTTTAGATGTGCTTTGAATCTACCTAGTACATCTTGAAGTTAAACCACAGTGCAGCACTTCTAATGGGCAAAACATAATCTTCATTATTTTCTCCTCTCATTTGCACAAGGACAGCATACAAGTCAGACACAAATTTGTAAGCTATACATTTCTTAGTGTTTGGGTGTGTGCATGTAGAAATGACTGGGTGTTTCTTGGGTTTTTCATCTTAAACATAGATTGTATTTTGCACAAAAAATTTAGTCAGCTTCAAAATGATATATATTAATGTAGAATGTAGGAGGTCTGATGTCTATGATATTCTGATTCATGCAATTCATGCAGATTGTGGGCAGCTAAAGTAATTATTCACACGTGTTATAATAGAAAAGTGAGTATGGCACATACTAGAGCCAAATATAGAAAGTTAGACACAATTTTCATATACTTTATAGTTTCAATACACATTAGTTTTAATCCCATGTGCAATAGTCAGAATTGATCTACAAAATAGATGTGAAATATTTTTAAAACTCTACCTGAATGATGTTGTTTTATTACCACGTTAGATTTGATAAAACTCCCATATGAATAAATAACATCAAGAAACCAACGATCCAACCATTCCTATCTATAATCCTCTATTATTTTACTTGTCCTGTATATCACTTAAAGTTTTAAGTAAGAGAGGGGGTGGGAGACTTACTACAGTCATGCTGAGCTTCAACCTGATTCATAGTACTTAAGTCAAATTCTGCACTTAGAATGAAATATAGTTGTACCCAGCGGATTCATTATTTCAAGTGTACTGGAAAAACTTCAATCTAGAAATTCTCACTGGAGCCATTTCTTCGCACATTTCATCATGTCAAATATATAATATGCTGGAGAGGAGAACATAGAGTGATATGCTTCTTGTAATTACTCAGATTGCTAAATTTGATTTACCCAAGGTTTTCCTCTCTATTTTGAAAAGGGGAGAAGGGGAGACACCACATATTTAGTTTATTTTATATAGTTATATAAGTATTTTGGGTTCAAAAAAGTCAAACGTCCATAAAGTTCAAGTCCTTCCATGCAAAAATCTAACAAAACACACTCACCCTTTTCAAATGCACCAATCTACACAGAGTCAAAATTAAATGACATGCACACGTATGGATGCAGTTAATTAGCTGGCACATTTAAAAGAGTTAAGAAATTACTGCCAACACAACATTATAAGGCAGCGCATTTCATAAATTTACTGCACTCACCTTGAAAAACCATTAAATTGCTTTTTCCAGCCATATGCCTAGTAGACTTTTGCTAGATTTAACATTCAATTATCAATTCTATTAAAGGGCAAGTCCACCCTAAAATAAAATTTGCTTAGAAATTTTAACACTCCCCCAAACCTAGGTTTCGAATTATCCTTAAAGAGGATATGCTTCCAAAGATTTCGCTGAAGGGACTTACCTGACCCAGTCACTTGCAGACCCCTGCTCCTGTTTTCAATGTCATGTTGCGCCTTTACTAACAGTCGCAACCAGGAAGCGTTAAAAATTTCTAAGCTGGCTTTTTTAGGCTGGACATGCCCTTTAAATGTCTACAGACATTTTACTAGTTTACCTTCCAGCGTTCCTGCAATGTTCCCCTCATGGCCTATTCATTTTGAGATTGGGCCAAAATGATGTCACATGAATGTTAGGAGAGTGTAGAAAGTAAATTCCTGCTGTATGGCTGGCTTTTAAGGGAATACGTCAGATATTTCAACACAACGAAAAACCCTCCAGCAAAAGTATGGCTAGGTACATTGTTCCCTCCAAGCTGTGCATTGATAAGCGCTCTATCCAGCTCAGCCAGTCCTATATTCATTTATTTATTTGTATATATTGTATTTTATGTTATATATTTATTGTTTTTTTTTTGTTTGTTTAGCTAAATTGCATTTTGTTGTGTTTAGATATATGCTAACACTAAAATACACTCAAATTAGTACACACAAAGACACTAATACTATTGAACATACACTAACACAAGATGTGCTCAATAAGATGTTGATATGTAGGGTCCACACTGATGGGCTGTAAGATAGTAAGGGGAGAGTAAGTTTTTTAAATGTACTTCATTTACCTTCTATGTCAATCTTTTACATATAACCTTCAGATTAACTAGCTGCGTAGGAATTTTCTTGTATAAAATGTAATAATTGTGGTACACCCTTCATACTGTTTTTTTTTGTTGTGCAACATGAACTAAAATGTGATCATGTTATAATTACTATTCTGCAAATATGCACCCACACACACCATTATATATTTTGGTTTGGTTGTACTAGTGTGACCAATGTAACATCTATGTTATCCATTAAAACATCCTTGCCCCTCCTTGTTCCAAATCTAATCACAAGCCCTCTTCCCAATGGATATACCTTGCTTTTTTCACATTAAAACATACAATTCAAAAATATAGGATACCTTGGGGCATACTTATAAAGGTGCGTGAACTTATTGGCGCTGTTGTCGACACCGTTTTTTTGGCAAAATCAGACTTAGCGCTATTTATAAAGTGGCAATAAATGGAATGGGGATTGTGGCGATAATGACTTATCGCTGTGATCGCCTTTTAATGATCACCACATATTGCCAACGTTACCACTGATCGGATTTATAAAGTGGTGATAACAGAGATATCGGGGTGAATACTGCCATTTCAAATCTCCACACATTGCCACCAAACAATCTTTATTATCAGCATATTTCTAAAGCCGATCATCTTGACAGCGATGTAGCAGACAAAAAGTATAGTACGTATATATTGATCAGGATCCTGATCCTGATGACGGCCCCTGTGAGGGCTGAAACATGATGATTATGTTATAATAAAGAAATTCTGATTTCACAAATCCTGAGAGTGCGCCCACAGTAACTGCATATATTCTATACTCATTGGAGCAGCACCAAGGTGGATGATAGATGTAGGAGTGCTATCCATTTCTTCATTACACTATATATATATATCCTGAGGACGGCTCGTTTGAGCTGAAACGCTACGACACATTTTAAGTATGCTACAATAAAAGTTACTTTTTATACAAGCCCCATGAATGCCTCATTCTGCTGGAAACTACATTGTATTTGTCGAGTGCCACCCGGGCAGGAACAAATTGGAATGGTGTGCTGACCGTCTTCCTATACTTTATATATATATATATATATATATATATATATATTATACTGTGTGAATCACCTCTAGCATATCACATGGGGGGGTGGGCAAATCAGTGAAGGACACGCCTATGGTAAATAATTTAAGTGACACAGTGCAATAAACACAACATGTGTGTTGTTGTAAAGTGATATCGTTCAATAAATAATATATTAGACCTCAAAATCTCATGGTAATATATAAAGTGAACTAGATGTGCACATAGTTCATACCCACTGATATTTTATAGAGACACGCGTCACTTTATATATTACCATGAGATTTTGAGGTCTAATAAGATATTAATATACTGTATTGTTATTTATTGCACTATTTCACTTTACAACAACACACATGTTGTGTTTATTGCACTGTGTCACTTTAAATTATTTACCATAGGCGTGTCCTTCACTGATTGCCTCACCCACCCATGTGATTTGCTAGAGGTGATTCACACATTATAAATGCACTTTGAATTGTATGCACAGATGTTAGCTTGGGAAAGGCCCCAGACACAGGGCCAAAAGGTTGCCGTTTGCATGTTTCAATAAATAGTTTGCAAAAGACCCAGGAGTGCACCGAGTATACTTACCTTTATATTTTACCATATTGGTAGCACCCGGGCAAATAAACGTGGCTTAAAGCGAGTGCCTGTGATCCAATTGCCATTTCTATAACAAGGGATATCTGGTTCCCTCACGGTGCACCGCCAGCAGATCCAGTACACACTACTGCATTGACATGGAAGAGTTGAGCCAATCATTGGGGTATGCAGACCTTTGGCAGGTCACAGAGGAGGATGCCAAGTGAGTACTCTACTTGCAAGGATTATTCCTTTCAGATAATTACAGAAATAAACAAATCCCACGAGGTTTCCGCTTATACAACATACCTACAATTGGCCATAATAATGTTGTTTTCTGCTGCAAGTGGACCTGTGTGTGTTCAATGGAACTGATGATCTTGGTGGTGGACGAGGTAGCCAGAGAGCTAGAGGAAGCAGAGAAAAAATTGTCTGCCTTTGAAACTAAACATAAAAATATATTTAGTTTGGATGACATAAAGAGGCCCTTAATAAATATACTACTCTGAGTGATACTTACAAAATGGATCTGGTCCGTTTTAAAAGACAAAAACTCCAGAAAGTACAAAATGACTATGAGGAGTCTAAAGTGTACACCCCAGAAAACAAGGGGTGGTTTATCTAATGATATGTTTCCGTGTAGGAGCTGTAGGCAATGCAAATATGTCATTAAAACTAAAGAATTTGTACACCCTAATGCCAACCAGATTTTCCATCTTCGAGGTCACTTTACATGTGAAACGAAATTTGTAGTGTACGCTCTTCTCTGCCCATTTAATAAGATCTACATGGGAGAGACCACACAACCTGTAAAAAAATAGTATATCGCAACATAGGCCCAGCATTAAGCTAAAAAATACTAAATTACTGGTGCCGATCCACTTTCATGAATCTGATCTAAGATTTTTAGTCCTTGAGTCTGTCCCTAGACCCAAACATGGGGGTGATAGGGAGTTGTTACTTAAGAAAAGAGAGGTTTGGTGGGTACATAGGTTGGGTACCCTCCATCCTTTAGGGCTGAATCATGATTATGACTTGCATGTATTTTTGTAATATTTTGTTGTTGGGCTTTTTTGTCATTCTTCTAGAAACTTTTTTGTGTCATTTATGTTTTTCAGGGATCAGTCGGTGGTGCCTTGATATCTTCTCTTGCTTCCTTCGTATACCTGAATAGGATTGTTTGTACCTGCCTTTAAAAATTGTCAATATGGCTCCACATGGGATTAGCCTAATGAGGGGGTGGATTCAATGGGAGGGATATATATGGGATGTACCAGTAATGTGTGTTATATATTGTTTGTATTATGGTATGGCCGTCACGCTGTGGGCTTGAGAAAGGGGACACGCCATTCCCGAAACGTAGTCCCATTATGTAGCGAGCCACATAATAAAAGATAATTGCATGGACTTTCTTGAGTGCGGTGTATTTCATATTTATATATATATATATATATATATATATATATATATATATATATATATATATATATATATATATATATTATATATAAATAGTTTGGGGTGTCGAAAAAGGGCAAAATTAGTGATGTGGTGTGCAAGGGGATGCTGGAAAGGGGTGCTATGAGGGGGCCAGGTTGGGGGTGCATGGGGGAAGGGGGGCATAGCATTTTGGGACTTAGAGAGTCCTGCAGCTCGAAACCAGGCCCCCCCTTTCCCGAGCACTTGTAAGTGCTCTTGTGGCACTGAAAAGTTCTTTTTGGGGCATAAGAGGTCCCGCAGCTCCAAACCAGGACTTTGCCGGCACTTATAAGTGCACTTGCGGCATTGACAAGTGCCTTTGTTGGGGGCCCTTGTGGCACTAATAAGAGCCTTTCTGATAAGGGGTCTGGCAGTTTGAAAATGGGAGCACCCCTGGTCCTAAAAAGGGCCTTTTCTATTTTGCTGCCGACATCAATGCAGATGATGCCAGACGATGTCAGTGTGGCCGCTGATGACACTGTCGCAGCTGATGTCGTTGACGCCCAACAATGTCACCTCGGCCACCGGTGTGATACAGCCAACAACATCAACACTGCTGATGTTGCAGACATTCGACGATGTCTCTGCCACCAGCAACAGCACCTTGATCCCCAAGTCTTTTGTCTTCTGTCATCACTCAGGTTCCACCCAGATTTGCACCGCTTTCTATAGGATTGCTGGCAGACCAAATATCAGTTTGATTGCTTACAATTTCAATCCTAGCAATCAAACAATTAAAATGATTAAAATCTGATTGGTCAATATGTGTCATATGATTGCTAGGATTGAAATATATGACCATATGATTGCTAGGATTGAAATATATGACCATATGATTGCTTATCATATGATCATTATGGGTGCTATCCATGCTGCCATTTTTTCTCTTTTCGCTGAGATACAATATTATATATATTGTCGGCTCTATTGCCATGAAGATGATCGGCTTTAGAAATATGCTGATAATAAAGATTGTTTTGCGGCAATGTGTGGTGATCTGAAATTGCCGATGTTAGCAATCGTTTATAAATATGCCCCTTAGCATCACTTGATTATAAGCAACTTAGTTTACCACCAATCAGATTTCACCAAGTGAGGATTATGCATTATGACAAAACAGTGTAGGGATTTGATTTTCAGAGCATTTACCAGACCTTGCACAGCTATTAGCTGCAGTAGACAAGGCTTTTGTGGATAGTTCTAGGACACTTTGATTTTACCTTTCAAACTATGAAATCATATGGTCAATGAGATGAATAATATGCATTAACAAAGAACACTCTGGCTGCATGGTTAATCAATAGCGCAGTAAACTGCAAAATATTTGAGTGTGCTAATTTCTAAGTAAAGAATAATGGCAGAATCACAATTATAATTATAACCTGATTGTAAGGTGACAAAAGTATAATGAAGGCACTTAAAATTTAATTAAAAATGTATGCGTTGCCACTTGTTGTTTTAATTATAAAAGCTTGTCTTTGAATTTGTTGAATTATTCATATATAATCACATTGTTCTAACAGTTTGCCTAATATTCATAATTCTTATAGAAGTATAGAGTCAAAGTAAAAGAAAAGATAGCTTGGAGAAAAAAAGACTGACATTATTTACAGGTTAATTAAATTCTAAAAGAGTTCAGAATATTGCCAGCATAATCAAGGCCATGAACAGCTATGTTAAAAAAATGTCATGTCATAAACATTTTGCCCTTTATTCTCTCCTTCATAATCTCTGCTGTTGGTGAAACCTACTCTCTGTCAAATATGAGCACCTACAACATAGACTCATCAGGCCTGACTTCACCAGTACAGATGAACAAAACCGGGAATTTTCGACACCGAATATTCAACACTGAATTTTGTTGAATTTCAGCAAAGTTACTGTGGGACTTTCTTCAGAAAAAAATTGTACTGGTACAGTATGATTAATGAAAGGAAGTGATTTTTTGTTGCAATACAATCAGGTAGCAGTTAATGTGTAGATCCAAAAATGTGGACCCGCAAAGGTCCCTAACTAAGACAACCTTTTGTATGCTTCTTGCTCTACACCAGAGACGTAACTAGGAATCACTGGGCCCCCAGCAAAACTATGATGGGTTCCCTATTTGAGCATCATCCACAGTGGTTTTCTAGGAAGAGGCTATATCTGTCATAGGACAAATAAAGATTGGGGCTCCCTTGGTCCCCGGGCCTCATGGCAGTTGCTCTACCTGCTCCCATGGTAGTTACTCCCCTTCTCTACACCCAGTAAGTAGGTGATAATGCCAGTCGCATGGTTGAAAATACATAATTTGTTTAAATTGATTTATTCCCAGCAGCTTTACAATTTAACTTGTAGAAATCCTATTTTCATTATAAATCACCAGAAAAAATGACCTGCATCACACCATGTATAGTGGGACCAAGACAATGTGATGCCTTTGTAAATTGTGGTGACCTTTAGAATCACAAATCAGATTGTAATGAAAAGCATGCTGTAGAGCTTAGGCCTTAGGTTTATGCATATTTCTATATTAGGAAAAAATACTATCAGAAGGAGTAGAAAATTTACATTCATTTAATTATATTACAGATAATAATTTTGTCATGTAATGCTGATTGCTTTACCATGTGCTAGTTTTCTACTCTGGTAAAGTCCAAAAAAATACAATTGCCAAATTAACACATTAGCTTTGTTTTCCATGTGTTTTGGAAATTTTCTCCAAAAGCAATATCAAAAACAATTTATCAAATGTATATTATACAGCAGCTGTTTTGGTATTAAGTGACCTTTTTGAAAACCATGAGTTAAGTGAAAATGAAAGAAAATCAATATTATTTTCTGTAGAAAAAAATTAGTTTTCTAACTTCAACTCTTTGATATAAAATTTGTAATCTTGTATTCTTTAGAAGTAGCAGATAGCTTGATTTGACAGCACCAGGCAAATCATTTTTAATTTTTGAACAAAAGTTTTTCAAGTTCTTCTGAAACTTTTAAGATATTAAATTCACTGTTTATAATATGGCAGATTCAGCCCATTTCTATCCATTGCATATTGTATTTATGGCATAGGCGCCCAAATCACAGCCCATTTACAGTATGAAAAGTTGTGGCCTGCAGGACCCTCAGGTGACCCTCAGGCTATGGGTGGAGTCTGAGAAGGTTACGGGAAGAGTCTAAGAGGCCCATTTACTTCTTGGGGTGCCACTAATGTGCCCCCCAGTGTGAGCCAGGTTGGCCCCTCTTGATTTATGGTATTCAAAACAATTAACAGATGTGATTTAAACTAGGCTGTACAACAGAACAAATCGCTTACACATTCTCCCTGTTACTTTGTAGCAAACATGCACCAAATGTTTGATACAGTGTAATTAATCTTTCATAAAAGATTGGTATCTATTCCACTACCTTATTTAAGTAGATGATCCGGGTGTCTCATAACCTGGACCCATGGCTACAGAGTAAGCCACCCACCCAGGTATGCACCTTTGAAACTCTTACACCACTGAAACAAACATTTGGCCTTTACACATTTTGTACTCACCGATCCATGTACTATGTACTATGTAATGTCAACACAGTTTTCATGTCTCAATTCATCCAATACTATGTCTTCTACATTCTAAAAAAGTCATACAGTGGCATATTGTCTTGGAAATGCTGTTTATTTATTAACAAGCCCGTCAAGATATGTAGAAGATACATATAAAATTAACAAGTACATAAAACAAATATAAATGTAAAACAAGATTTAAGAACATTCAAACATTCTAAAGAGTTCAAAATCTGTGTGGGTGGGAAAGTAACAAGGCTGTGATAAGACAGAGGCCACCCATGACACTGGAGACATGAATTAGACCAAAGGGTCACAGCTTTTATTGAAGTGTAACAACTTGGTTACTGTACAAAGCACAAGGCTAGGTAGTCCTGCCACCTTAGGACTGGTTGTTCTCTAAAACAGCCCATGTTGTACTAGAGATGGGATCCGGGTTCGACACAAACCCAGATCTGACACAGAACCCCTCAATTTCAAAATCCGAAAGATCCATCCGAATCTGGACGGATCCTCTGGATTTCGGGACTTAGGAAGACATTTTCTATAATTTTTCGAAAATAGCCTAGACGTTCGAGGCTATTTTTTGATAATTTTTGAAAATAGCCTTGAACATTCAAAAATCTCTGAAAATAGGACCAGAAACTCGAAAATGGCCCCACACATTCGAAAATTGTCAAAAATTCGTTCCGGTTTCGGATTTTCGGTTCTTCGGGATTTTCCAGAGATCCGGGAATCCAAAAACAGAACAAAACTAGTGAGTTTCGTTCGTGAGCCATCTCTACGCTGTACCCACACCCTTGTGCATTTCAAAGTTGGACAAGTCAATAAAATGCAGCCCATCCTTGGAGAATAAAACTTGATTGTCCATCTTGAAGTCAACTAAGTTATTTTGTACTCAGGGGATATGCCCAGCCTTAATTGTGATGTTGTCTTGTAGACACTTAAGCACTAAGGGGGCAGTGTTATAAGGCCATCTCAGTGTTTAACCCATGCTACCCAATGCATTATTGGGTTAGTGTGCGTTTCACACTGATTTTGCACTGCCTGTATCATTTCCAAAACTTTTTGGAAATAATGTGGCATAATTTCCATATATCCATATAGTAGAAAACAATACACCTGTTCTAAAGCTGTTCCTGACTTATTTTAACAACCATTAGGATGGGAAACAACTCAAGGAAGGGCAGGTTCACTGTAAGGCCCGATTCCTTTCCAATCAACATTCTATCTTCTGGTGCTCCACTGACCACCAAAATTTGCCCCAGAGCCATGTCTGCCTGCTGTGTTGGTGAATAACTGCAATTTCGTATTCAACACTTTTTCGCATTGCCACACAGGTCTACCATTTTAGGTTTCCAAAAAGGAAGCCCACACAGTTAAATTAGCTCTTACTTCCTGCTTTAGTGAGACAAAATGGTGTGGCCTTGCAATGCGTTTTGTAGCCAAGTCTCCTAGACTGTAGTACAAGTGACCCTAACTCCCCAAGTTTTTGTGAGGGGGTTTTTTGTGTGAATTCTATCACCTTGGAATCTTATTCATTCTAATAAATGTCTAATAAAAAGGTGTGTGTAAGCACCAAATTCAACTCTCCCATTTTTCTATGTATGTGTTTACTCTTGTACGGCTGCAATTATATGAAATTCCCAAAAAATTTAAAAAAATTGTGAAAAGATAAGAATTTTATGCCATGATCCAAAATAGCTTAAAATGTATGGCTGGTAATTAGTCATGGAAATATAAATATTCCAACACGTTTCCAGCGCATACTGTACTTTTGTTGCCAATATTATTTGAAATTACCAATGGACTCATATTTTGACTCATATGGACTCATAAATTGCTTAACACTATCAATATTCACTGTTCAATTCAAAAGGAATTGTAATGGAAATTACCATTTTATACATATTTCATCATTTAACAAATATTTTTAAAAAAATCTTGTTTAGATGATTGAGCTTAAAAAATATTTGATTGAACACAATAAAGGTTTTATTGTATAGTGGAATTATGTAAAACAAATTCCATATTTAATACAATAAATGAAGACAGTATTTTGTTGCAAATCTAATTAATCTATTTACCCAGAGCTGTTTCATTTTATTATCTGTATCATAGCTGATTTAAACAACAGTGTCATTTCTGATAAAAATCATTTGATCATTTATTTTGGCAAGCAAGTGTTGATAATACTGCATAACCACATTTTTTCCATTTACACATATTCCGTTATTTGTACATAAAAAGGGCTCTTTTTCTTAAAGAAAATAATAACAATAATCTAAAATATCATCTTGTTCTAAGTTCACAGTTAAATGAATTCACTATCCTGATGTTATGTAACATTTTAAAGCAAAGATCTGATTGGTTGGGACAAAATTAGCGCAATTTTTAACAATAATAACATATTGAATAACACCTATAGTATTATATATAGGAAACGTGTATATGTATGTGTGTAATTCCCCACTATTACTTTCTGAATGACCATAAATAAATGTATATAAAGAATAATACAGATGTATATAAGGTTGAATACAAAATATATTAAGTTATATAAATAGTTACAGAGTTGAGACCTTTATTCAAAAATGGAATAGTCAAAATAGAAAATTTAGCCACACCTCTGTCACTGCTAAAATGTCTGTATGTGCTTACAGCACACATGGGCATCTTATATGTACCTGTCTCTGTGAGATGGGCATGAGGGCATCTTATATGTACCTGTCTGTTTGATCTGGGCAAGAGGGCATCTTATATGTGCCATTATGGTGTATAAAATACTAATATTTTACGTACAGTACTTTGTGTTTCTTTTTTGTTTTTATCTGCAGGTTATGTAGGCAACTATTACACATTAGCAGTTGTGTTAATGTTATTTCATGAATTATTGTATTCAGGTAATATTAAAGATAATTATTTGTGTTCTCACTGTGCACCAGTAACCCCCAAGACCTTCCAGACTGGGGTTACTTTATTGTGGTTGGAAGGCTTTTCATTCATGTGATCACAATAATGTATACTAAAACCCCTTTGTTAATAATGTATGCCAGTGTGCAGATATTATTATATTTTATCGGGCCAAGGAATAGATCATATTTTCTATGTTTGTATGAATGTTTGACCAGATCAGTAGCACTTCCATAAAATGTAGTTGTAATTTAGCCTCAGGAGTTCTTCCAAAGTCCTTCTGTTGTATGTTTTTTTAGGAAGCATGGTCAAGCTTCCATGTGGTAATAGCACCCTAATGGGAAGTCCTATGCCTTTAAAGGATGACTGCATTTTTTTTTAATTGCTTTAAAAAGAGTAAAGGTATGCAGCCCTCCCCATACATTTTTCCTGATTTTGATCCTCTCTCTGCCTTCAATTAGCCTTCTATTAGCCATGCTGTGAAGGGAGCGTAACAATTCTGTCTGCCTCTAACTGTCACTCAAAGCTAGCATGCGAGAAAACACTCTTCCACCCATCCTTGATCAGCTTGATTGTGTAGGCTGTATCCTACCAACAGTGCATTTGAAGTTTGTGTGACTGCAGAGGAGGAGGAGGGAGGTTGTAACAGACATTCCCACCAGCCAATGACAAGTGTTATGTTAACCATGGCCCTAGGCCGTCTAGGAGGCAGGCTTTTAGCACTCATCTTTGCTGTGTGATATCTAAGGGAGGGCAGCATGGTTGTAAATGTGAGTAAGCGATTTCAGCTGCTGGAAGTGTGGACATGTAATAGGGGTGATGTTTTTTTGATAGTGTTGTCCTTTAATATAAAGCACTGGATGGACAGCCTCTTCCCTCATTAGAGATGGTCCCAAAACTTAACTCAAACCCAAGTTCAAGCCAAACTTTCTGAGTTCGGATGAACTCAAACTATTCAAATTAGTTCGCATTCGAACTAGTTAGTTTTTCCGGACTTGTGGCTGTATTTTTGATAATTATCGTAAATTCAATAATTATCAAGTTTACAGTCCGCTAACCCTAAACTGTATCTTTCTCTTACCCTAGAATGTATCGTTCGGTAACTCTCCAATATAGCCTATGATTTTGGTCACCCTTGAAAGTATTGTACGTTTTTGGTAAGCCTCGAATGTATGGATAGTTTTCGTTAACCCTAGAATGTATCGTTCGCTAACCCTTGAAAGTAACGTGCATTTTTAGTAATCCAATGTAGAAACAAAATGTAGGGAGGACGCACACTTAATCTTTATTCAAACATCAAACAGCACACGTGCACAACGTTTCGAACAGCACACGCCCCTTCCTCAGGTGCATTTTCAGTAATCCTCGAATGTATCGTTCAATTTCGGTAGCCCTCGAATTCATGTTTCTATTTCCGCCAACCATCGAAAGTATAATTCAGTAACCCTCAAATTGGCCGTGACCCTTGAATGTAGCTTGTGCAAAACTTGACAATTGCCTGCTCATGTTTTAGAAGTGTTTTAAAAAGTTTTGGTGATAGTGACATGTTCCCCAGACTATTTTCCAGGTGCCACAGCCATTTACCGTAAGTTACCATTGTTAATTTATCTATAAATCATCCAGCCTTTTCGAACTATCACTCCCCTATTGACTTTAATGGGTCCGAATTCAAACTTTCAAACTTTTACTGAAGTTCGAAAGTTCGAAAATGGACCAAACTTTATATAGTTCGGCCATCTCTATCCCTCATTTTAAAAAGCCAAAGGGCTGGAGGAAAGTGAGAAAGCCTGCTATATTGATCTGGCCATTGATCCATCCTGATCCTGATGATGGCCGCACGGTGCGACCTGGCAATAACATTTGGAACTTACCAATTAGGGGGCAGCAGAAAATCTCAGAGGGGTGGAGCTAACTATTCAACTGAAGACAAACAAGATGTCAGCAACTTTAAACCCACAAGGGGTTGTCTGAAGGGGCTTAGGTGAAAAAAAATATACCAAACCTACTTTGTGAAAAATGTATAAGATGATTGATTCATCCAACCAAAAGAATCCATAAGAATCGCACTTACTAGAAGATGTTTAGTTCCTGTGCTCATTATGTTAGTATCTTTCCTTTTTTACATTATTTTTTTCCATGAACAATCTGGCAATCGTAACTTCTCTATATAATGTACTGCAATTGGGCTGGAAATGGTATTTTACAGATAAGAGCTGATTTCTGCAGTTACAATCGATGCAGTAGATTAATAGTTTTCATGAAATAATCCTTTTTCAATAACCATAGTTTTTTCAGTCACTGTAGCTTTTTAGCCAATTCTTCTTTTTGGATCTTGTTTTTTTGCTGTTTGTGAATGATGTCACAGCCTTCGGCACAACTCATACTAGTAAGCCAAAATAGTAGCTTTCATCATATATACCCTTGTCTGATATTTAATGATCTGTCTTTCAGAATTCAGACATGTATACCGTTTTCCTTTTTTTAAAATACTCTTTTTAGATTTTATTTTAACACACTCTTTATTTGACAAACTAGGTGCTTCATAGGCAGTACTAAAAAGAATAACAATTAAAATGTTGGTGATCTATATCATAAAATAAACTATGTTTTAATATTAATTTGTTATTAAACAGATTAAAGGATGCTACAAGGATAGTTTACCTATACTAGCAACAGACAGGAGTCACTTGCTGCAAACAGCATAGCTTTGTGTCAGTCACATTAGAGAAAGAGTTCAGTGTTAATTTTAGTGGTTATATTAAGTAAGAAAAAGAATGTGGGGCTATATACAGTACCTGAGTTGTATTTATAAACATGCAATATGGCTATTTTGCATTACTGTGCCATTAACATAATATGCAGTTTTTAAATTGTTTCATCTTGGTTTTTACTTCTGTGCTAATACAATTTAAGAAGAGACAGAAATCTTTTAAAAGAATTGACACCCTTACTCTTTTTAGACAGGTGCTGCAATTGTGATCATCAATATTTTAATTATACATGATCTGCTCAACTTCTTGGCAGCTTCAAAGGCAAACACAGGGAAAAAATAATTAAAATGAGACACGGTATAAAACTTTAATGTACACTTTGGGCAGGTTAATTGCAAAGAAAAAATAAATTCTGGATGTATATAAATATATAGCAGAAGCCTAGTAGATAATCCTGCTCTGAATATTGATAATCACAAATACAGAAATATATATATGTAAAAAGCTTTGTGACGCCACTAGTAATATATACAAGGGGGACCTTTATCTATATAAACTCCCTGGCAACGTTATATGCTGATAGCGGCTCTCGGTTGCATTGCTAAGTGGCGGTATCTCTATTTTGGCAGTTAAAGTGCCGCCGAAAGAATGTCGTTTATGCATATAACATCGCTTTTGGCACTGCTCAGTTTACTCTGCAATGATGAGTTTAAGACACACTAACCGTAGTAACATTTGTTACGTGACTTAAACTCCAGAACAGTGCTGTGCACCTCTTTGGTACTTTTGTGTGGCTTAGTACCCTGTCCCTGATAGTGAATATCAAAGATTTCTAGGGCATTTTTCCAGGCTATTGTATGGATACAGGTTCTAAAGGTTTTCGCAAAAGCTACTTTCAGTTTTCTAGGCATTAGCCTATTACCCACATTTTATCATAATGTATTTATAATTTATTAAAGTAGCCAAAAATAACTGATTCTGCAACCATCATTAATCAGATACTGTCAGAAACATTCAGAAAAAAAGGCAGAATGTTTGGCAAAGAAATGAAAAATGGAGTCATTTTATCTTATCATTAAGTTTTTGTCTGAATCAATTTACTATAGTTTTTAACTCTTCTACTTGGGAAAAAAAACATCTTTTAGTATTAATAATTGTGGGTGCCTATGTTCAAGCGCGCAGTAACCCTATTTCACATTAGTGGCGCCTTTAAACGGTCCTAATATAATTTGGACAACTGTTACCATCACAAACTACTAGCTTATTTTATAACTTTTTCCATACCAGGGTGATAAACATGCTACAGTAAAAATAACATTTAAGGTTAAGGACAGTCCGATCCTCTTAGTATGCAAATCGGGTGCCTCTCATTTATTGTGACACACAAAACACAACATTTCGTCACGCCGGCCTTCGTCAAGACTGCATACCAAAAGTTTTGGTTATTTGCTGTCTGTCTGTCTGCCAGAATCTGCACACATCAGTAATGGTTTCTTCTTGCAACACATAAATTATTTGAAGTATCTAGCACTAGAAAAAGGCACATATGAGTAAACTGTGATGTCAGTTAGAGCTTAGTTTAAGGCCACATAAAGTAGTATTATGCAAATGTGACTACAGAATTTCTAACAGAATAGGGCAAAAAAATAAGCATTCAGTTCAATAGACGATAAGCCGAACTTTAGAACTATATGGAAAGTTGGAAAGTTCAGAATTGGAACCCATTAAAGTCAATGGGAGTCAAATAGTTCGAAAAGTTCAAATTAAATACATTAAATATCAATGGAACTAATGTAAATGCTGTGGACCTGGAAATGGTCTGGGGAACATGTTCCAATATTTAGAAAACAGATTTTACTCTACCCGCGCTACTTTCGAGCTCTCGCTTTGGACATTTGATAATTATCCCATAACTATATTACCTCGTGTATTTGGTATAACAAATATTTTACTCTCGCATATTCGATAAGTTTAATATTTACTCGCGTATAGGTATAATAGACATTTTACTCGCATATTCAATACTCGATATTTACTTCTTGCGTATGCCTATATAGACATTTTACTCGCATATTTGATAATTTGATATTTACTCCGTATTGGTATAATAGACATTTTACTCTTCGATATTCGCACCTCATACGTTCAAACATTCGATAATTATCGAAAGTCCGGAATTATCGAAAGTCCGAGAAATCCGAACATTTTGGCTTGAACTCGGGTCAAGTTCTAGTCCATCTCTGTGCAATATATCTCCCAAAAATAAAATATTTTTATATGCATAGTTTTTGCAATAAATAATTAAATGATGTTAAGAAATGTTTCAAAAGAACGTGATTGCCTTTAGTAGTCTTTCCACTTTCTGTAGAGCTTCTTAAGTCCTATAGCTACCATTGCACAAGTCTCAACATTTGCCAATGGGGCTGATTAATTCTCTAAATGACCAGTACCGACCCAGAAATGATCTTGATATATACTTTATACTATCCTTTTTAAAGAAAACACATAAGAAACATTCAATTTTAAAACAAAAGTTATTTTTTTCCTGGTAAGTAGTACACGAACTGATAAACATCATTGTTGCCTGCAATGTCAACAGGAAGCTGGTCAAAGTTACCTTGTGGCAGCAGTTGGCAACTCTCCAGTTGATGTATTACGGTTGCATGTATGTAATGGGGGGGCAAACTGGAGGACCACAGGAGAGCTGTAACTGGCACACATGAGCAGCTAACTTTGACAGCTCTAACCACGATTAGCTAGTATAAAGAGCAATTGCATTACTTTTTTGGTATTAAAGTTTCTCATTATTATTGATTGCATGATATAGCTACTGTACTCCCTTTTTTTAATCTATCTTATTAGGCAAACTCATTACATGATCATGACATGTTTAATATAACTGTCAATGTGACAACTGGAGCTATAAACATGACATGTGCCACACAAAATACTGATTTCCTTTCATTTAAAACTGGTAACTAGGGGATGAAATTAAAGGGACAAATTTAAGGACTGGTACAGGTAAATATGTTTACCTTATAAGAGAATTATATTGGTTGGGTTCTCCAGAATCTTTGAATAATTAATTTTCCAGTCAGGTTTAGGTGACTAACAAAACAGGTTGCGAGTTGTTTGTGTTACAACAGATGTGGGTATGAATTAAACTCTTAGGGTTTCTAGATAATGTTTTTACTAACATTCATTCCTAAAAGGGAAACAGTGATCTCAATTAAGGTCCCCTCAATACAAAGACTATTGAAAAAGCTCTCTCACTCCTTTCACTAGGGATGGACTAGAACTCAAACTCGAACCTGAGTTCGAGCCGAACTTTAAATGCATTCAGACGAACTCAAACTATTTGAAACTGTTCAATTTTCCGGACTTGCGGGACTATTTTCGCAAATCCTCAACCATTCGAGAATTCTCGAATGTACAGATTTCTGAAATTCAGCAGGCCTCAAATGTCCACTTCCAAAAAACCCCGAATGTCCAGAGATTCCCAAAAACGGACGCTAGCAGATTGCCCGAACGGCCGAAAATCCCTCGGCCGGATGTTCTGGTGTCCCGCAGCTCGAAACCTTGACCCCCCCCCCGGGTCCTTACAAGGACCATTGCGGCCCTGAGCAAGGCCCTTTGGGGCTTAAGGGGCCCTCCAGCTCAAACTGGGACCCCCCTCCCTGGCACTTATAAGTGCCTTTGTAGCTCTTGGAAGAGCCCTTTGGGGCTTGAACGGGACCCCCCCCATTCCCCAGCCCTATCAGGCCCTTGTGGCACTTAGAAGTGCCTTTGTTGCCCTTTGGGACTTAAGGGTTCCTGCAGCTTGAGCGGGACCCCCCTCCCGGCCCTTGTAAGGGCCCTTGCTGGTCTACAAGGAGCCCTTTGCAGCGTCTTCGTCTTCCATCCGTTGACCCACAGCTCTGGAAAATCCGAAAATCTGATTGGTTAATGTAAACCATGTCTTGTAAGTATCTTTCCAACTTTTTACCCCCCATTAACTTTAATGTGTCCGTTTTCAGACTTTCGAACTTTCGAACTTTTTAGAAGTTCGAAAACGGACCAAACATTCGAACTTTGGCCATCTATACTTCAACACCCTAGCTGCTGTGAATCAATTATTCAAATGGATGCCAAAGCTGTGTCGTAATAACACCTCCGAAAAATTGCAGCTGAATATTGGCATTTGGTGGCTGCATTAATTATTGGGGTTTGAAAAACCCTTGAACGATCATGTGCCACATCTAATACTATACACTAGTAGAGATGGGATCCGGGTCCGGCACGATCCTGGATACAACACAAAATTCCTCGGTTCCAAAATCCGAATGATCATCCCAATCCGTCCGGATTTCAGAGCGCATTTTCAATAATTTTTAATGTACGGAGCTCCATAAAAACTCCATAAATTCGAAAATTATCGAAAATTCTATCCAGTTTTTGGATTTTCGGATCTTCGGGTTTTTCCCGAGATCTGGGAATCTGAAACACAGAACTAATCTAGGAGTTTACGCCATCTCTATAAACCAGTATAAAGAAAAGGGAATAATGTGCTAATGGGAAGGGCAAACTCATCATTATTTGTTTTTATTTTTCATTAAAAATTTTGTTTACAACATGATAACATTTATTAATCTTACAGGGAAATTTGACCACATACTCTAGCAAATCTCCCGTAGCAGACTGCACAGCTCTGCGTGAATCTCACCCGCCACGTAAGTCATATACTTAAGGCCAGATATCAGCATAGCCATGCAGCCAGTGGTAAATAGGCTTGAGATGGCTTAAACCAAGAATTAAATCATGCAAGTGATTGTTAATTGGTTTGTGTGACTGTAACAGCTTAAAGAGCACTGCGGACAACCCAACACCCTGTTATTTTCTATTTATGAGCTAGAATTTCCAATGAGATTCTAAAAGAATGTAAGAAATATTACCCCCCAAATGTTCTTATCTTTTATTTATTTCCATTGAAAAAAATACACTGGCCCCTAAATGAGGTTTAAAGTAACATGTTTGTGCTAGCCTGCTATATGCTAGTAAAGACATCTACATAGCTTATGTTTGAAGATAGAAAGGATTAGCTTTGAACAGAGTAAACTGGTCTTCTGGTCGTAATTCACTTTGTGTCTGATTAAGGCTTTATTGGTTAGCAGCTGCTACTTTGACAGATGGACATTTCCCAAGAGAAATGTCCACCTGACTAAACAAGGACACATACGATACTTAATCAGATTCAGGATACCATTTACACATGATATACAAGTTCTAGCCACAGTCCCCTGTGATTTTTATCTCAGTAAGGTTTGCTTTGCTGCAAAAATAATTAATTGGCATTCTTGCCAGCAGAGATAAATGATGTATTCCAATCTGTAGGCCAAAGAGGATATAGTGTTGATGTAACAGCAGTAATGTTGCTACTAAGACACAGAGTAAATAATTTGACCAGACAATGATGAGTGAGTATTGGTGTTTTAAAGACATGCAATAATCGTTATTTGGACACCTAAAATCAAGGTCGTAAAATGCTGCCATTTGTTATTCAATAACTGAAAGTTTTTGTGCTGCTTAGCTAGACAAAAAAACAAGCAGAAAAGGGTTGATGAGCGCACACTGTTTGTCAGAAAAATTCTGTTTATTTGCAATCACACAAACACACACAACGTTCAGAGACGCTATGTCTCCTCATCAGGTTTTTCTGACAAACAGTGTGCACTTCCATCAACCCTTTTCTGCTTGTGCTATAGCGTGGAGTCCTTGAGGTAGAGGACAGAGGGAAGCACAAACTGGAATACACTGGCACTTGCCTGAAGGAGTGCCTAGGCCCCACATTTATGTTATATAGACAAAAAAAAACAAGCATATGCATCAATACCCTTAAATGATGATGATGTGAACGATTTAGAGTAATGGAGCTAATTGTTTTAGAAACGATTGAAAACAATTAATACTACGATAGAGATAAATGTAAATCCCCCCCCCCTCCATAAATACATTCATGATAAACTGAAGATTTATTTGTGGTAGAATACACAAGATGTCTACAATGTTTTTGGGATATGTGATAATCAAGGATGAAACCGAGTAAAACCTATGCAATGTATCTATATTTTTTAAATTTGTTTTATTGTTCCTTCATCTGCTTAATTTCTCTCAATCATTGTAACATATCCCATTGCCATTATGTACTTTACTAGACTTTCACATCCTTCCTGCTTCCCCATGGTCCCCCAGAAAACTGTATGCCTTTAGTGTCCTTCTTAAGAAAGTGTCCTTCTTTAGAGTTAAAACAATGTTCTATACATTGGACCAGCTTCTGCAATATCTAAAGTAGAGTTCTTTATTTATTGACCTTTTATGTAGATGCACAATGCATTCCTGACTAACTTGTGGATTCTTCTCTCTGGTTCCTTCATTCAGTTGGGTATAGTTTTTTTTATAAAAAAAAGATTTGAACGGATCTTTTCAATTCAATAGCCAAAGTGGCAAAATATAGGTGCGCCACTACCGCATAAGCAGAGATCCAGGTACATATAGAAACTTTATCTTTTGCTAGGAAAAGAATAACAAACAACTTTGAAAGCTGCTTCTTACCCTGCAGTTTATTTGCCATTAACTTACACTGACTGGTAAAAACCTGCAGGTATCAGCAGCTTTCAAGTCTTATAAGGAACTTCAAATTGTTGTAGAGACATACGCATAGAAAATACTGGCAAACATGGAAGCCTTCTTGTAACAGAATCTATTTTTCACATATACTGAATGTAATTAATTAGAGAAGAATCTTACAATGTATAGTGTTCTGGGAGAAAAGCTTTCATACTAAGATTTTTTAAAAAAAATTTTCATTCAAAGCTTGTAAAATATATATATATACATCCATTTAAGAAAAATGTGTAAAACGCTGTTATTATAACAAACTGATAAAGAAGGGTTTAATGCTTCTTAGCAAAGCTCTTTGATTTTCATGCTTTAGTTGAGTTATTTCTAAAGCATTAAGTACCCACTGCTATGTGTGATTCAAGACTGTACAGTGTTGATGTTTTTCAATTTTTACTGATTCCTATGTTGTTTTGTTAAATTGACTCTGTGGCTACTACACAATTTAGAAGGATTATAGCTTTTAAACCCTAAAGTGTGAAGGCAATAGCAGACCAGGAGACAATACTTTCCCTTGTTTCAAGGCCTTTTTAAAACTTTGTATCCCACTGATTGCCTTTTCAGAGTACTTTTAGGCTTCAGTACCAGATCTGTCTCTAACTATAATCACTAGAAGCTGTATTTGCTGACTATACCTTCACTTGTTTTTGCAGCTTAATGAAATAAAAAGTATCTATCAATATGTAGCACAGAAATATATATGGTCACCTTGCTAAGAAAATCTGGTCATTTTTTAAAGCATATATTCAATTATTCAACTTGAGCAAATTGAACAACTTATTTACTTCTCAAGCCTGTACCATTAAATTTAAAATATACATTTAATATATCTAGTAAGTTTAAACAAAATCACAATTTATCATTATATAATGTGAAAACTAATGCTAAAATGCTAAAGCAAAAACAAAAAAAACTAAATACTCTTCAGTATTAATGTGTCTAAAATTGGATTTTCCTCTACGTCATTCGTACGAACTTGGCATTTTTAGAACTCTCTGAACTACCAACTTTGAGGTTTTCAGAACTCGCAGACATATTTTCAATAATTATAGAAATTCTAGAATTCTTGAATCAATAACCCTCAACTTAAGAGCTCCATAACCCACAATGAGGCATTACATACTTTTAAGGTTATCGCTACATTCAAGGGTTTTGCCGAATTGAGGGTTGCCAAATGCCACATTCAAGGGTTATGGCCAAATTGAGGTTTAGTGAACTTAGAATCCCCTTGAATGTAGCGTTCGTACCCTGTGAATTCGCCATAAGTCTCGAATTCAGTGTTCGGTAACCCTCAAATATAGCAATAACTGTGGAATGTAGAGTTAGAGTTGATAGAGAATGTAAAGTTAGAGTTAAATAGAGAATGTAGAGTTATTTGGCAATACATTTCAGATGTGGAAGTTCAAACTTAGGAAGTGCAGCCATCTCTAGCTAACACTTGTGAATTGACTGATTTTTACCAGTAAGTTTCATTTTTGTTTCAGTCTAAATAGACCAGTCTGGAAGATACAGAGAGGGAGATTTACTACATTGCATGAACCCAGAAGGTAAAGAGTGCCAGTCTAACTCCTCCATTTAAAAACATTATTTTTTGCTACTTTTTAGTGATCTGTTTTTCGCATTGGTGCCTGTTGCCATATTACACACCGGGTAGCATGGTTTAACTTTTTTTTTACTGTCATTTTAACATTTTCCCTAGACTGTTTTTTGTAGTTCAAGTAAGCATACTTTTTTATTTTTAGAAATGCATTTTCCATTGGATTACAG
Source organism: Hymenochirus boettgeri (assembly GCA_019447015.1). Taxonomy (NCBI): domain Eukaryota; kingdom Metazoa; phylum Chordata; class Amphibia; order Anura; family Pipidae; genus Hymenochirus; species Hymenochirus boettgeri. The sequence goes on from CM033476.1 coordinate 181,314,787, forward strand.
TTTAAGAAAACTGCTAAAATTTTAGCAAAGGAGTTCCGCACATTCAAAAATTTGTTCCGAAGTGATTCGGACAGATCATTCCAATTTCGAACCCGTGGAGTTTTTGTCGGATATGGGTTTGTGTCGGACCTGGATCCCATCTCTAGCAGTTGGCTGCATTTCATGCTCCACACTTCCAGTCCCATTGTAGTGTAGGGGTCTCTACAGTTTGATTTACTGCTGTGTTGTGAGTTATCCAGAGTTTGTTTTTTGCAACACAAAGCGTTTGGAATCCTTGTCTTTTCATATGTATGCATCATATTGTTCAAATAAATACAGAGAATGGTAACTCTGTTGTGCATCATATGTAGATTGCATTTGGTGCATTAAAAGTTAAAGAACAATTATACTCTTCTCCACCCTCGATCTTCTCCTTCCATAACCAAATAGCACCCAAGGTGGGGACCTAAACCACTGGTTATCACTTCTGGATACTTTACAGTCTATCTGTAATACTTACCTAAAGTTTCCTTCACCTTCAACTCCTCCTCTGCCTTCTGTCTGCAGTCCATGGCATGGCCAATGGGAAGACATGCTCTGCAAGAAGTGTGTATTTCATTGACCCCATCCTGACTGTCAGTGACAGAAGGCTAGAGAAGAAACAGACACGACGGTGCAGTAAAAGGAACCCTTCAGTATGTATTAAGATGATATTTAAAGTACCCAGAGGTGAGGACCTAGTGGTATAGGATAGAGATGGATTTGGGTCCAACTCGGTTCCGGATCCAACACGGAACCATTCAGTTCTGAAATCTGAATGATTCGTCCGAAATTTGGATGGATCATCCAGATTTCGGAGCTGTGGGGACTATTTTCTATAATTACCGAACGTTCGAGGATTATCGAAGGTAGCCTTGAACTTTCGATAATCCTCGGAAATACGATCGAACCTCAAAAGTAGTCTCCATCATATTTTCGAGGGTTATCGACTGTTCAAGGCTATCTTTAAAAATTACTCGAAAATAACCTCAAACATTCGATAATATCATGAAAATTCGTTCTGTTTTTGGATTTTCGGATCTCGGGATTTTCCTGAGATCTGGGAACCGAAAACGGAACGAAATTGGTGAGTTTTGACCATCTCTAGTATATGAGTATAGTATAGGAGATGAGTGAGTATAATTATCCTTTTAATGCATTTTCTAATGCACATTGGAATGTCCTCTGTCCCCTTTCTGTTTATTCACAGGATTCTGTGAAACAACAGTATACAATTTTATAGATCTATTCAGTTATACAGTGACATTTAATACATTTTAATGCACAATATGTAGGTTGTAAGAAAATCGTTTACATTTTAGTATTATGTCAAGTGTCAGGCTAATTTTTCATTCCTTTTTTTAATTAATTATATATTACTTATGTCTAAAACAAATTTCCGTAGTTTTAATTATATTAAAGGGTATCTCCCCCCCCAAAAAATTTATATTGTGTAGGAAACCCCCATAACTTAGACCTTGCTAGGTTTAAAATACAAATTGGTCCCTAAAAATTCTTTGTTTCCTCGGTTGTGGCTCCTAATGCAGTTCTTTTGCACAGAACAGCATAAAGAACCGGTAGTCATGACAGTCTGTCTCAGCCAATCACAGATGTGACTGCCGGTCCAGCCCTTCTGCAGAAGAACAGCTGAATGAATGAAGACAGCTAAGTATCTTTTAGGGACAAATTTTGTTATTTTAAACTAGCTGCAGGGTGGGGGAGGATGCACTAAACCTAGCCATATACACATTTTGCATATAAAGACAAAGAAAGGGGAACGAAAAATTCCACTAAAGAACACTCATAACGGCACTCTACCTATTTAACCATATAAATTTACTACTAATAAAATAGATTAGCAAGATATTAGTTATTGACATGAACACACTTAGCAAATCACCCCCAGATATACATATTTTGCCTCAGTTGCGAGCTGTGTTAAAAGTGATCCGGGGGGAGGGGGCTCATGTCAGATTCCTCCAGGAGGACGGGAAGGGGCAATACATTTTATATGCGTATATGCTCCTACTCTTAAGTTTCCTGCCTTTCAGAAGGCACTGCAGGACAACCATGAGAGCAAAGGAGAAAGGTAGGCTTTTTTAACACTACACAGGGGGGCCTACAGTGGGTTAAATTTTAGTTTGGGGGTTGGACATGCCCTTTAACATAAACTAGCTTGACCTCTGAGTTGTGATCATAAGGTTATATTAGTCTTTAATATTACTTTTAGAATAACTAAACAAACAATTAAGATGCCCAAATTTCAGTTTTGGAAATTATCAATGTGTAATTTCTAATGCTTGTCTATAGATTATAAAATTCTTAAATGTCATGTATTTTGCACTAAAGGATACTGAATCTGTTGTTGATTAAAAGTGCTGTGCACTTGAAAAGATGCAAGTTATCTTGGAATATTTATACATTTTCTACAAAAACTATTGATTATAGGAAGCTAAAAGGATCCGTGCCACATCCAAGTTAACAAAAGCCATTGCTGATACCTTCTTGTTCAACACAGGCAGTAATGGAACTTAGATCTGTTTTATCCTTTTTATTTAAAAATATCTTTGAAAACTGATATATAAAAGCAATTGAAGTATAAAGCATGTTTTCTCTTGATTAATTTTCCTTGACTATAGACAGATATGAATGCGTTTTAAGGCATTTTGTTTATTCTGCCTTGTGGGAAAAATATGCTATAGCAGGTCATTATATTTTATTAATACTTGTACTTTGAGTCTGTAACCATGAAGCTCCTTGTTTTCATGGTAATATGTTATTTCCTATCCATTATCACATACGCTCATTTACAGCAGAATAATTGGCAGTAATGCCAATGAGAGCACTGGAGTGGAGGATGCATAACTTCTGTGTCTTGCTTTGGGTAAATCATTTAGTGCTTTCATGTTTATTATCATGTTAAGTTTGAGAAAAGTACCAATGTTAGGTTAGTTGCACATTCCGCCCTAGTCCCCAAAGGTCTCATTATATGGGAATATGCCACAATATCCCTCTGCAGATAAAAGGGCTCTTGCGAATATATTTTTACAGAGTTTATTATTTAAGTATTCACATTATCCATAAAAAAAACTTCAGGGCAAATGGAGCTTTTGCTGTAGATAATGATGACATAAAACAATGTTTATGAAATGCTTTAAATTATTTAATATGTGCAAATCAAATCTCAGAATGTTTCCATCCCCGAAACCTAGAAAAATTTTACTTTTAGATGATACAAACTTGCCTACTAAAGGGCAACTTCAGCTTTTTCTATGCTCCATTCACACAGGCCATCATCCATAGAGACATAGTAAAAATACACACATACCCCCATATATAAAATGCCCCCATAGTATAAAATGGCACAGTCCAGAAACACTCCAGCACACCCACTGTTGGCTGCTTGCCAGACAAGTAGGTAGATTCTTAGCACAAGAAGATATAGGGGAGAAAACTACAATGTGAATCCAAAATTTTGGATTCACCATTGTAGTGTGCTCCCTATATCTTCGTGTGCTAAAAAATGACACACACACACCAGTATAAAATGTTCCCTATAGTATTAAATCACACACAAACACCCATTGTATAAAATGTCCCCCATAGTATAAAATGACACCCCCCAGTAAAATATGACACTGTTCCACCACAGAGCCACAAATTGATAAGCAGTTCTCTGCTTAGCAATTATGGATGTATATGTTGTTTAAATAGAAATTTCAAATCGAATCTGAGGGTTTTGAAGTCCTGACGAAACTTTCGGAACTCCCAGGTTTCACGGAACCCGGATTTTTTGATTTTTAAGATCGAAAGTAGAGGATTACGAAAATCAAATCGAAAGTAGACATTATCAAAAATCGAAACTCGAAAGTGGATGATTATTGAAAATCGAATTGTCAAAAGTAATGATCGATTTTGGTAACGTCGAAAATAAAGTGCGGAAGCTCGAAAACAGTCCGATCGTGAGGAAAGATAGTTTTAAAATAAGTTTTGGCTATATTTACGGGTTCCACTACCATTCCCCAGGCTTTGTGTCATTTACATTTACCTACTATTACTATTTGTCCCTCAAAATGGACAGAAACTTTAAATTTTTTTCTCCAATAGACTTCTTTGAGTCCGTTTTCGAATCTTCGAATTTTGTTTTTCTGGAAATTAAAAATGGAACGAAACTCAACAGTTTCAACATCTCTATTAGCAGATATATGAGCCAGGTTAAATTCAACGAGTTTCCAGCTATCTGGAACCTTTGTAGTGACGGACTGCAAGTATGAAGAATACTGCACCACCTTCTGGTGTCACTAACTCAATTACAACACCACTAGAACTTACCTCAGGTATGGCAAGCGGTCAGATCAGGAGCGGCTTTTACCGCGGCAGTCACACGAACGCGCAACCAAGCTTCTTGTATTTTTTTAAAACTGCATTGCTGGCCGCCTTGTCTGAGTGCAGGAGCACCGCTTATGCCAAAAGGCTCACTCTGCCTCATAGGAAACATGTCCCTGCATAGAATGGAACAAAATTGATGCGTTAGATTTTGCTAGCCATTCTGAAAATAAGTTCAAACCAATTTCAAACCTTTTGACCACACATATAGATTTTCACCTTTCGAAATTCCCCAAGCTCCTCCCTATTCACAGACTTTAAAACCAGTGGTTCTGTTTTGAAATCTGGTTCATTTAAAAACAGGATTCATATTTAGTTATTCAGTTTATCATCCCCCTCCTCCCCTCTCTGTGTGCAAGATCAGGACAGGCAGCAAGAAGCGAACTCCAGAGTAAAAAGCCAGAGTCAAATCCAAAAATCCAAACATTGTAACAGTAAATTATATTGAACAGGCTTTTGGATACAGCCATCTTGATTTTATTAAAATCATACAAACACAAAAAAATCTTAAAATGTTTGCCAACCTGGAAACCCTGAAAAACTAATTCCAACTTTCCCCCTGTTATTTTAAAAATACATACCAAAATAATTCTATAGTAACTTACTACTTAATGGGAAGTTAAAGGACAACAATATCAAAAGAACCAACATCACCCCCATTACATGATCAAACTTCCAGCAGCTGAAATCGCTTACTCTCATTTACAACTGTGCTGCCTTTCCTTAGATATCACACAGCAAAGATGAGTGCTAAAAGCCCACCTCCTGATTATCATATCACTTGTCATTGGCTGGTGGAATGTCTATTACCCCTCTCTCCTCCTCTGCAGTCAAACAAACTTAACTGTTGTGTTGCTAGGATACAGCCTACATAATCAAGCTGATCAAGGATGGGTGGAGGAATGTTTTCTCACATGCTAGTTTTGAGTGATAGTCAGGCAGACAGAATTGTTACCACCGTTCACAGTGTGGCTAATTAAAGCAGAGAGAAGCTCAATCAGAAAAATGTATGGGGAGGGCTGCATACCATTACTCTTTTTAAAGCAGTTGTAAAAAAAAAAAAATGCTTTGAGGAACTACTGTTATCCTTTAAGCTTACACTTGCAAATATGAAGCTTTTCCAAAACGTATCTATATAATTTAAAGCCTGAATCTGAGGTATATCAATGATTAAATATTTGCTCATTAAAAATGTCTTTGAATTGATGCCCTGCATTTTGAAACGGCAAGCTGATTTAAACTATTTTTGACCAATAGCATAATACAATTTCATGAATACATTCTTTCACTCAATATTGCCAACACTGAAAATTTTACTTGATATATCTAACAACATCACCTCTCCATTCTATTCACTCTACACAGAGATGTTCGAAACTGATTTCGCCCCGTTTTCGAATTTTCGAATTTACAGTTAAATTCAAGATTCGAAGACGGACCCATAGAAGTCTATGGGAGAAAAAAATTTGAAAGTCTCTATCAATTTGAAGGGTGAAATAGTATAGTAGGTTACTGTAAATAACACAGGGACCTGGGGAATGGTCTGAAGAGCCCGTAAATAAAGTAAGTAAAATTCATTTAAAATCTATCTTTCCTCCACATCGGGCTGTTTTCGAGCTTTCGCTGGCTTTTTTTGAGGGTTACCGAAATCGAACATTACTTTCGAGGGTTACCGATATCACACAATACGAGGGTTACCAAATCAGCTTTTACATTCGAGGGTTGGCAAAATCGGCACATACATTCGAGGGTTACCGAAATCATCTACTTTCGATTTCGATAATCATCTACTTTCGATTTCGATAATCATCTACTTTCGATTTCGATAATCATCTACTTTCGATTTCGATAATTATCGAATTTTCGATAAAAGTTGAAAACTCGGTAATTCAAGTTTTGAAAAATCCGGGAGTCCGAAATTTTCGTCGGGACTTCGAAACCGCCAGATTCGATTCAAACTAGGTTCTATTAGAACCCAAAATACATCCCTACTCTACACCAAGATGCTCTTATTGGAGAGCTGTGGTTTTTTAAAGCACTTTTTACCATATTTTTTGGTCCTGCAAAAAGATCCAACTATTTATAGAAAGAGGGTATTAATAATAAATATAAACTGCCCTCTAAATAGAAAATATAAGAAATGTATACTAGCTTCACACATTTTAAAATTCCTACCAAAAGGAAAATATAGACTTGTGAATGAAAACACAAAACTGACTATGAATAGTTATTAGATTTGATTTAAAAATTATTTGTTAATTTTTTTTATATATCAATTTATAAAAAATCATAAAATAAATTGTCGGGAGAATTTTTTTTGATATTTTCGAATTTTCAAATTTGTGATATATGAAGATAGCTTGAATGTGAAGTAAGATTGTTGATCTGGAAGAAATCTTTAAAGGGCAACTCCAGCCACAAAATGAAAACTTACATACAGGTAATAACCCCCCAAAACCCTAAACAGTAATAGTTTGAAATCTGAAATATATAAGTCTAACACTGAAAGCCTGCACAATGTCCTGTTTCCCCTGTTTCTGCTTCCTGGTTCTTCCAGTTAGCAACTGTCAGTTATGGATTTGACAGTTGACATCACAACCAATGACTGAATGTTAATCCCCTGTCTGTCTCTTCTGAGCATGCCCAGCTCAGTACAGCTTCTAAATTGCTCAGTTTCCATAAGGCATCCAGAAGCATAGCAGGCATACAGTGATGAATTCATAGGACAAACTATGATATATCAACATATTTTAAAGAGGCCATTTTCTTTCAAAAGATGTTCTATGAGGGTGGAGTTGTCCTTTAACTTCCACAACATATAAAAAGTACAGTAATTATACAAGTTATCAGTACATTGTTATAATCTGCAGTTTCTGGATTGTAAACCATGAATGTGAAGGGTGGAGATCTCCTTTATAGTTTATAATAGATTTAACTGCAAACGAGTAAATCATGAACAAGTGAATAGCTACCAAGGATTAACAAAGATCCTATCATGCAATCAATTCCTACACACACAGCCAGTAAAAACATAATCTGAAATATTTTAACTTTTCTATATAGTAATGAATTAATAGAAATTCTCTATTTAACTGGTCCTAGATTTCTAGTAAAAAGCATTAGAAATATGTTTGTATAAAAAATGTATAGACAGTGTGCTGGAGTCAGCTGTGGATGACAGTATTATTACTGAAGAAGTTAAAGAAATTTTTTGACGGTTACACACACTGTGACTCCTATATTGTATACCCTGCCCAAGGTTCACAAGAAGACAGGCCCAGTGGGACAGGCCCATTGTGGCAGGCATTGGTTCAATCTTTTACCCTATGGCCCCTATGCTGGACAGGATTCTTGCCCCCTTGGTACGGTGTACACGTCATTTCTGAGGGATACCAGTGATTTTTTTTACAAAAGATACTTCAGAAGAATATAATCTTGGCAACACTCCTTATACACATCCATACCTTATCGCGATGGTATGTCACGGGGATAGAATGCTGCATAGGATGGCCAATATGATAATCAGCAGACTTTTTTTCTTAAAGTGTTTTGAACCTCGTGTTAAGAAGGCTATTTCTCTTTCGATGATAGATACTACAGGCAATTGTGAGGAACTGCCATGGGATCCAATACCGCCCAGCATATGCCTGTCTTCATGGCATGGCTTGAGGAGGAATTTATTTTTGTCTCTGTGACCTTCACAAGACTCTTTGTGTCTTGGTGAGGTTCATAGTCAATATTTTTCTCCAATGGCGGGGCAGCATCAGATCTTTAAAGAGTTCTTTACTATGATTAATCCTACAAAGTAATACCTAATTATGATAAACACACTTATTGTTTTTTGGATGTAGAGTAACAGGTGGGTGACAATTTCCAAATCTCCATTTAACTGCTCACCAAGCACACAGAAAGGAACCAATTACTACCTTATAAGAGTTTCCACCCTAGAAAATGTCCATACCTGTGAGCCAGTTCATAAGGTTGGACGTATTGTTCAGAGATGATGTGGCGGGGTGAATAATAAAATGGCATGTCACACAAATTGAAAGCTAGAGGGTATCCAAGGGAGGTTCTCAATGTAGTCCTAGCCGAGTGAAATCCCCTCATATTAAGAGTGACAGACACAAAGGTCATATACCTCTTAGTGACAAACTATGAGGTTGGTACTAATAAACTAGCCAATGTGGTATGAAAACAATACATTTCCGGATATTCCAGAATTTGTTACACCACCGCTGATTTTGTAACCAGTTCCGATTTACAGTGTGAGAAATTGGCACAGTAAGTAAAGTAAATTTCTAGGTGGAAAAGTAACAGGCATGTACCCATGTCTGCATTGTGCCCAATGTAAATTTATAAAAGAAGAGGAAATTTTAAAACACCTCCATACGGGTGAGATTTTAAACTTAGGGACACTATACTTGTGAAAGTAGATATTTAGAATACATTTTGAGAGATGGCAAACTTCCTGTTTCAAAGCTCTTTATGGAAAGGGGCATTTAGATACTGAACTTAAATTCATGGTGTAGGAACTTGTACTGACACCTACTAAATGGGGTGATCGAGTTTTGAAATTACGCCAGAGATGGTGGACACAGATTGAATTCTATGTGTCCCAAGGTGTAAAATAGAAACTTTGATTTATATTTATTCTTATAATGTGTATCCAGGTCCACGTCCTTTAACTTAGACTAGGTATGGTACCTTTGTCTTTATTATACAAGTTTCAGGGTATGTGTATGTTCTTTGAAAGCGAGGACTTGATTGGTGATGTTCCCTTTCTATAATGGATATTGTGAAGCAATGTTTGTGATCAACTTATAATTTGTTTCCTAAATGAAGGGGACTGTGAGTACCCCTGAAACATTGCCATGATGTACAGATGGTGATGGAATAAAATGTTACCTGCATGAAGTAAATCCTGGCTGCTGTGTCTTTTAATACTTTTAATACTATTGGACAAGCCAGCTGGATTCCTTTACCCTCACCTGCACTAATAATAACTAGGGTTGTACTTCTTGCACTTGTACTACTTGTACTGCTTATACTATATTAATATTAATTATTATTTTAAAATATTAAAAAACATAATATTTATTGAAAGTAATCAACGCGTTTCAGCCTGTTATTACCAGTTGTCGTAAAGCCCCCTCGCGAGCTGAAGTATCCCCGAGGGGGCTTAAAGAACACATTTATCCTGCTTAAAAGATAACATAGGACCTGCAGATATCCAATTGTTGATGAATAGTTGCTATTCCAGTTTTCCTATATAAGTCAATAAGATTTGTTTACCTTTAGTGTAACAATTGTAAATGCATACAATGTAGCAGATTAATTACTAAGAGAGGAGTTGCTTTTATTTGTTGTTTTTGTTCATTGTCCATAATTGGGGTACCCAATTCGCCGGATTCCATATGCACTCCACCACCCTCCAAACGGCCCAGGTGCCTAACCGGAAAATAAATATCTACTATCTCAGAACCCAAGGCACTCACGGACTTGTTTATAATACCAAACAATAATGTTGGAACTGCATCAACGCGTTTCAGCCTCGTGCATACAATGGCTGAAACGCGTTGATCGCAGTTCCGACATTATTGTTTGGTATTTATAACAAGTCCCGTGAGTGCCCTGGTTCTGAGATAGTATATATATATATATATTATATATATATATATATATATATATATATATATAATATAATATATATATATAAAAGCATATAGGATCTAGGAATCTCCCGCATTCCGTCCTCTAGACATCCCCGCCAGGGTACTCCCGTAGTAGTGTAATAATGAACGGACTTCTTAAATCAATTTATTAACAAAAATAAAGTAGGTCTGAGGCACCTACGCATTTCAGCCCATCAGTTCCGGGCCATCATCAGGGTACAGACCATGAGCGACACATCCTTATAAAGACAAAAACCCACCCCACACTCCCCCAAGACCGCCCACCCTCTTTTCCTATCAATCCTTTCCTTCTCAGGTTCATAGTCAATGGCCATCCACCTAAGGGTGGCCCACTTTTAGGTGGCCAAAATAAGTAACGCAAAATAAGTAACGTCTTTTTAGCAATCACATCTACGCATTTCACCCCAATATGAAGAGGGGTTATCTACCATGTGTGCTTAACTCTGCCGTTGTTAAGAGTATGCAAAGGGAAATCACTAGCCTAAATCTAAACAGAATAGTATTAACCTATGGCAGGGTATTGACCGTATTGGCCAGCGGTTTGGAAACACTGGCATATTGTACAACGGGCCTATCCCAAATACGAAGAATTCTCAGTCCCCCCTTGATATCATATAGAGGGGCCAAACAATGGTAGCACCCTGGTTTGGTCCTGCTTCCGTACGGTTAGACCCTGGCTACCACATTTTTAGGCCCTAAGAGTTTGGGTATGTTCCCATGTTTACATATGCACGTGTGTTGTTGTAGTGAAGGGTAATTGGTTCAGCATCCGGACTTTGCAAGCATTGATTGGTGTAGGTCACTTTACTTGGAATCCAAATTTGTAATACATGTACTTTGGTGTCGTGCGTGGCAGTTGCTATATGTGGTGAGACTACACAGTCTGTAAAATCCTGCATATTGCAACAAATCTAGCATTAGACTGGGTGATCAGAATTTACCTGTCTCTAAGCATTTTTGTGGAATTAGGGCTCCATATGTGTCTGTCTCCATATGAAAGGAGGAATTATTGGACAACAATTTTCTTATTGGATACAAACTCTGAGGCAATAGATAAGTGTACACCAACTTACAATGGCACACAATATACAGGCCTGGTCAATATTCAAATGGTGTACCATAGACAGGGACACCCCTGATTACTGCATATGTTATGTGGGGAACCTGTTTTGTGCCAGATCACCAGAGTAACACACTGTGTGCCATGCTACCCATAATCCTTCCATAAAGCAGTGATCTGGTACAATGGTGTTGCAGCGGTGCTGGTAATGCCATTTATTCTCCATGTTTTCTTTGTATTTTGTCTCTCTGTATTAAGCTATGGAGGCTGCAACTGAAAGTATGATTTAAACCTCCTGTACTTGTACCTGCAGATGAAATGCCCCAATTAGACTCAGTAGCTCTACCAGCCCATTGCCAAACCTATTTTTAAAACCTGATCCATTTGATAGGGTAACTAGGGAGTGGACTGATTGGCTAGAACAATTTGAATTGGCATCCACTATTAATGGTTGGGATGAAAGTGCTCACTTGTAAGTCCTTAGCCTTTTGCTTCGTGTAAAGCCAGGCAGTATACCAAGGATTTACTGTAATACTGAAATAAAAAGCAGTTATCAGTTAGATAAATCCATTTCTTAGGTAAACTGGGAATGAAAAATGTTTGTTTATACGTTAGATTATTAGGGCAATGCTATTATAATAACATGATGCTGTGAGGTACCTTCTGTTATAATATATAGGTACCATCACCACTTGCCGTGGTAAATACTAATACTAAAAAAGTATTAACCTAGCATGTTTAGTTTCAACCACACAGGATTGCCTGGGTCTACTCTCAGACCTGCGGATTATCCTATTTGGTTCACTGGAAGCTGGTGACTGTCTGAGTAACAGTTTAAAATATACCTGTGTAAAGATTCATATCCATCCACTATATCCACACATAGCAAAACATACACACACATAATTTCTAATGTGCACCACGGGCACACTTTTGCTAATATATATATATATATATATATATATATATATACTATATATATATATATATATATATTATATATAATATATTATATATATAGGTAGTAGGAGGATCCCACGCACTCCGTGCACAGGTTGAATGCCTGGGTGCTACCGGTATAGAGAATATGTAGGAATAATGTAGACGGAGCACTCCACGGACTAAGCAAATAATTTTTGTAGACAAATAGCAGGTCTGTATAACCTACGCATTTCAAGCCCAACACAAAGGGTCATCCTCAGGGTTCAGATAAAAAAGCAAATCAAACTAAATAGGGCGAACCCCTACCACCCCCCTCCCCTGAACACTCCCCTCCATGTGATCAAACGTGACATCAGCCACCGGGCAAGCACCCCCCAACCAAATAAGCCACACCCCCAATGGAGTAAAGGTGCTCCAACTCGTAACAGGATAGGGGGCCTCAAATAGCCCGATAAAACAAAAAGTGAATAAAAGTATAGGTCATGCAAAGCTCCCCTTGCAGGAAATCCAGAGCTAAAGAATAGGTAACGTAGAGAGTAGAGATGGCCAAACTTTCGAAAAACAGGCTTATATTTATTGTATATCGTCACATGTTCAAAAACAGACGACGTTTCGGGACGTTTCACGGATTCTGCATTGGAGCTTCACCCATATATCTGATTGTTTCGGAGTGCCGCCGACATTGCTATGTTTGTTTTATTATATATATATAATATATATTATATATATATATAATATATATATAAAATTATGCGTGGATAGTCCTCAGCACTCCCCTCTGTACGCAGCCGCCTCGGTTCCGTAAAGACATATGTAGAAACAACGAAACTCGAGCACTCGCACTTACTTCACGTACATAACTTTTATTCAACAAGAATCAATGCGTTTCGGCATTGTGCTTACGCCGTCGTCAGGATTACAGATGAACGTTGTGAGTGAGTTTAAATAACTGGTATTAGTGACACACCCCCCAACCTCCCCCAAACCCACCTATCAAATCCATTAAATCCATAACCCTCAAGGCGATCCTGGGACCTGCTCAGGTGCAGTTCCATCACAGTCCCATTACCATCCTTATCAGGTGACAGTTCTCATGCTAAGAGATATATAGTGCGGTGTCTAAAATATATGGGTGCCCCGCTTCATGTCGGGGTCTAAAAAGACTTAGATTGCCTCATCCATGTGCCAAAAGTCACTGAGATAGACCAAAGGCTAGCTTTAAATCAAGTGCATATAAATAGTTAAGTGCTAAGTGTCTAGGCTGTCTGTATAAATAGACAGAAGCTCAAGAATAAAAAATGAAGTAAGACGTAAGGACATTAAGACGCACCCCCTAAAGTGAGTCAGTGTGTGCAGTCATATAAGATTAAAAATATTTAAATATTTAAATAACTAAATAGACTATAAGGATAAAGACCTCCTTCACCCATGATGATTATAAAAGTGCGGGGTGACTAATTGACAAGATTTCCCTCATCCATTGGATGGACGGAGAATAAATAAAACATAGGCTGAATTGTTTAAGCCAATTTGCCATTTATTTCATTACCTCCGCCATGCGGGAAATATTACATTGGGAAGACGTCCACGACCATCCGTGAAAGAATGGCTAACCATCCCAAGCCATTAGGAATGCACTGGAAATGAATAAAAATAAAAACAAAAATGCCTTTGAGACCAACAACACAGAACGGTGAACAGTCAGTAGCAAAGCATTTTGCAACAATGGGACACCCCATGGCTACGTTTAAATGGATGCAATTGATCATCAAACAAGTAGAAAGGCGAGGACGAAATCGCGCATTATTACAAATGAGGCTCGGTGGATTAGGTTCCTTAAGACTTGTTCCCCAATCGGACTTAATGAACAATGTCCTTATCCTGTTTTCTTTAAGATATAGTGATCCACTTTATTCATTAGAATATCTAGGAGAGAAGGCTCTTAGTAACCTCACTCTAAGTTAGCATAGTGGGTGATATATCCCCCATCTAGTCGCCCCTCGGATGGACGCCGTACCTCAATAGCATTATTCTGTAACCCCGTTGAACTCCGGCTTCTTTCCCCCTAATAGTAACTAGAGTAACCGCATATATGTAAGATTTGAGCATGAACCTTGATGGAATGTATACTTTAAACCAATGGTGACTAGCGCACCTGGTCGCCGGACTAACAGTTGTACTTTGTCCCTTAATTTCCCCGATGTATCCAGCGATATGTAGTGCTTTATACTATTTAACTATTTTACTATTTTATTATGTAACCAGATTTGTCTTTTTACCATATGATTCACATTGTCAATTAGTCACCACGCACCTTTTACAATCATCATGGGTGAAGGAGGTTTTTCTCCTTATTCTTATTTTTTAGTTATTTAATATTAAATATTTTTAATCTTATATGACTGCAACTGACTCACTTTAGGGGTGCGTTTACTTCATTTTTTATCTTGAGCTTCTGTCTATTTATCCAGACAGCCTAGACACTTAGCACTTTACTATTTATATGCACTTGATTTAAAAGCTAGCCTTTGGTCTATCTCAGTGACTTTTGGCACATGGATGAGGCAATCTAAGTCTTTTTAGACCCCGACATGAATCGGGGCACCCATATATTTTAGACACCGCACTATATATCTCTTAGCATGAGAACTGTCACCTGATAAGGATGTAATGGGACTGTGATGGAACTGCACCTAGCAGGTCCCAGGATCGCCTTTGAGGTTAATGGATTTAATGGATTTGATAGGTGGGTTTGGGGGGGTTGGGGTGTGTGTCACTAATCACACGTTATTTAAACTCACTCACAACGTTCATCTGTAATCCTGACGACGGCCGTAAGCACAATGGCCGAAACGCGTTGATTCTTGTTGAATAAAAGTTATGTACCGTGAAGTAAGTCCTCGATGCTCCGAGTTTCGTTGTTCTATATATATATATATATATATTAATATATATTATAATATATATATATATATATATATATATATTATATATATATTGGGCGGCTGCTTACTAGGGGAGTGTGAGGACTATCCACGCAAGAAGTATATATAAGATATATTATATAAGAGTCGTAAACAATACAGCAGCATCATAAATTCACCGATGTTCCAAGGCTGAAACAATACCAAATAGTTTATTAGTCGTGTTCTGATACATACAATAGCATTTTGTACAGCGACGAGTGCTCCTTGGATTCTGACGTACCCATTGTATATATTGATGGGAGCACCTGGTGAATCGAGGAGGGATGCAAAGTACATTATACACACCACCACACACACACACAAAGATGGACAGTTAAGTTGAATTGTGTGTGAATAGTGAGACTGAACAGATTTTGTTTAATTCTATGTGATATTCTTGCATGGGAATGGTTGTTTTTCAGTATGTTTGTGAAGGTCTCATTCATCCAGGCCCAAATTGCTATTACTCTGTTGTTAATTCAGTTATCAACGGGACTTGAAGTTTAGTTCTGGAAGACGTTTCACTAGTAATCCAACTGGCTCTTTACCCTGGACGTTACTTTGGGAAGTCCACAACCAGCATAAAATAGCAAGTTGGTAGGGGGACTTCTGAAATAACAAGGTGTTGATTACCATTGTAGTTAAGAAGTGTTATCAAAAACGGCCCAGGGTAGGCTTCATGTGACATCATTACGCAGTGCAGTTTAGTGCTCTGATTTTCATGTGGGGAGACAAAACAAGCAGCTGCCCAAAGTATGACCAAGCAGAAAAGCAAATTCCTTGGGATAGGACTAAGCCGTGGTACCTGCATCTTAAAAAAACAGGACAGACATTTGTTAACATGTAGCCAAGGAACGAATGGTTCAAAAAGAAGAGAGGAGGCACCACTTATTTAAAAAAAAAGCCTCTAATAAAAGGTCGGGGACGGGGGTTCAAACACCAGTTGTTTGCCATGTACAAAAGCAGTTTTGAAAAACACCTCTAGCTTACATACAATCACACCTTGCATTTAGGACAGGGTCCAATAAGACCTGCTGCCCCCCACTATGCTGATTGATGGAGGACCTTTCCAGGATATTTATGCCAACAGCTTCTTTAACAAGGTCATTTTGAATTGAGAAATCCAGTTGATGATATCAAATGTCTGAACAGAACTTAATTAAAGTCCAGTTAATCTAACTGATTACAACAGAGTTTGTGCTAGCCTTTTTTTTTGATGACCTGAAAACCGGTTCTGAAGCAGAGATTTCAGGTATCTTTTGAACTTATTGGGCTTATTCTGACGTTTTCTGATTTTTCCCAAATTGTGAACTTTTTTGAATAAAAAAATATCAATTTTAGAAAATGTCAAAAAGGGAAGCGCATTGAAGATTCTGCTACTTGACTTGTTTTTTTTTTTAAAGATTTTTGGGAATTGATACAGTTCCCAGACCATTCACAGATCCCTGAGCAATTAACGGTAGTTACCATTGCCTTAATAGTACCTATATCTTTAGGGGGAACGTCATATTTTTAACTCTATTGTCTTTAATGGTTCCACTTGAAAAATCGTGAAATCGTAAGAGAAAGAAAAAGAGATTTCAGTGGTTTCTCTCGGTTGTGCATATTGGTATTTAAAGTTTTACGGTGTTTATGTCCAGCATGGTTCTTAGTGTAAATTGCGTACAATGTGTGTGTTCCATGTGTATATATTTCATGCAGCACATGGGTGTAATTCTAACCATATTGATAGGAAGATAGGTGATGTGATTAGATAAAGAAATGAGAGGGAGAGGAGAGAGGAAGATAGATAGATATATAGTATACCATAGGTTACTTCTGTACAATTTCTCTGTTCTATTGCTGCAAAGCAATATAGCAGTAGTAGAATGAGGGGGGTGGGTAATAATAGCATTATGTAAGTTTGGAGTTTAGGGACTGTGTAATGGAGAGGCTCTTTTAATTTGTTAGCCTATTAGCCAATTAAGAGCAGCTCATATTGTGTTCCAAATCCATTCTGGATTTTTTCTTTGTTTATGGTCATTCAGTGGTAGTAAAAAAAGTCATACAAAGCTTATGCCATTCGTCTTAAAGGGCAATTAAAAAACCCCCTCCCTTTTGTTTTTAAAATGCTAGGTCTACACTCTGGGGTGACATTAGATCATTGCAAAACTTAATTTAAATGTTTTATTGCTGGTCAATTTCAGACTTTTCCTTCTGTCTGTAGTCTGGCCTAAGGGAAGACAGCTTCTTTTTTTATGCAGAGAGTAAGTGGATGAGGCCCAGACTGGACTGCAAGGGACGTTGAAGTATGCCCGCAATGTAATGAACTCCAGCATTGTAGGTTCCATGTCCTACCCTGGTTGCATCAAAAGGATAGGGTGGGTTTAGGGGGTAGTTTACCTGTAAATCTTTTATAATGGCAGTGCCAGACGATTACAAATGTTTCCGATACTGTTGCAATCTCTGACAAAACCCACCAAAACCCTTGGTCATCTCTGGCAAACAGGTTAGTGTGTTTTAGTGATTTACTGGAAACTCGTCCATGTCCTCATTGCCATTATATTTACGTATAGACGCGACTTTAATGTTAGTAGGTTATGTTGATTGGTGGATTGTTATAAATGAAAGTGCCCTCAAACAAGAAACCAACAATAAAATCATATTTTCTCTGTACTTGCACTGTCTTTCCAAATAAACTGACTCAAATCCTGATGATGCCATTTAAAGGATGATGCCCAACAAAATATTCTCCATAGATGATAGAATTATTTAATATACAAAAAATCTGACTTTCTAAAGAAAAGGGTCAAGTTATAAAGTGATGATTGAAACAGTTATGAAAAACAAATGTTACCCAAACTGTATTATACGATTTCTACATTTAGGATGATTTTAAAAAAAAACAAACAAACCTTTGAATGTATGCAATGTGTATGGATTGACATGTCTAGACATCAAGTTGACATGAGTGACCTTGCATTCTAGTAGATGACAAACAATGATTATAGTTATTTGCAGGTTCTGCGTTAAGGTGTAAGATTAGATATTGAGAGATTACAGATTTCTAAACATGATTCATGACTTAATCATATAGAAAGAACTGGAGGATAAAATATAATGGTTCCAGAGCGTCTCTGGTGGGAGGTTGTTTTTTACAGGACACCTCAATCTTTACCAATAACCCTCCCTGGAACATTCCATTAGCAAGCAGTGTACATTGTACCTGGCAAATCCTTCTCTGTTTGATTAATGTAATGTTGCTTTGCGATTTAACTCCACAACCTAAATGGAGTGGCACGGTTTTAGAATATATAATAGAAGGTCATTTTGCCTTCTGTAATTTTAAAGAAGCATGGGTCTGGAGTGCTAAAAGATTTAGCTGCCCTGGCATAGGGTCTTTCATATGGCTTTATAGGATGGACAAAGAGCCATGAGGAGAATTGGGGAGATTGGATCATGCACAATCACAATTTAATGCTACCCTCCGCATCAAGCGTTTCAACTTTGCATCCATCAAGAAGAAAACAAATCCGAAACTACTGTGAAAGAAGGAACCAGTAGTAGAGAAAATTCACTCCTGGGAACCTGTCCAGCAATCTCCGTAGCCTTGGGACTAACTATGTTTTCAATCTTCCATGTCTCTGGACTAGAGATACTGGATATAAAAAAAAAAAAAAACAACACACACACAAACACCAAACTAATCACAAGAACACTGCCACTATGGCCAAAAAATAATAATTGCCAAGGAAATGAAATGTTCCATTTTGAATAATCAGTGTATAGTGGCGTTTTATGCAAGGCACTGCAGTTTTTTTAGGTACAACACAGATGTTGCTAGGACATTTTTGCTGTAAGGAACATTCTCTAAAATTGCTATTGGAAATGTCTATGGACATAAGGATCATTTTATTACTAATTGCATCTATTTGTACAAATTAAATAGATGTTCAGTGCCACAAAGTAAGTCTTATTTCATTGCGGGTGGGGGTGACATTCAACAATAGATCTGCCACTGCATACTGCATCAACAAATAATAGCTTTGGCAATGTAATGGAATTGTAATTTGTATGCTCTTCTTGTACAACTGAAACTCTCACTATCCTTTAATCACCATCCTGGACCCTGTAGTAAATAACTGCATGGAATTCCCAGACACTGGCATTATTTATTCACATAGTTAAATGTACTCTGTTTTTTAATTTCGTAATTTTCATAGTGAGCAAAAAACAAAAAAAAATTTACGCCAACAGGAGTAGTCACAGAAGATAAAGAAGCTAAAACAATACCAAAAAGCTTAAAACCAAGTATATAACACTTTTGCTCATTTACATCTAGTGGCATTTAAACAATCATTAAAGGTTATAGTGTATGCCAATTTCTATGAATGTCATTGGTTAGGATGATGTATGCATAAAAAAAGTTTAGGGTGATCTTGCCTTTAATTCACCTACTGGTGCATGTCATTAAAACAGCAGTACACAGTTATGGTCCCCTTACTAGATTTTCTGACGAAAACAGCATTTGTAAAAAAACAAAAAAAAATCTTTTGATTGTGCCATTGCAAAATCTTCTACTTTAATCCCCCCCCCCCCCACCCCCCCCCCCCCCCATCCAGTAACTTTATAGTATAGCTATACGAACTATAGTTTGCACCCAGTATATTACCGTACCCTTTGCTTTTCCTGCAGCTTGTCCTAAGCTGGCACACATTTTCTTCTGTCGAATCAACCCACAGTCTTCTTTAATGTTGAATAGCAAAAGCAGAGGATTCCATTTCATGTCAAACAAGTTAAAAGTTAAAAAAGATATACAATATATGTAGATGGATTGTATAAGTGTATTTGTGGATGTGAGTTAGAATTGCATGTGTTAAGGGTCTATTGAATTGGTATCTGCATCCATGGGATATTGTGTGATAAGAGAACAAAAATGGATAAGATATAAAAACAAAAAAAATGGTAAGGAAGTAAGGATATTCAATCATAGTCAGATGACTTTGGCTGTGGTCAGTGGTCTAAGCATTTCATACTTGATTATTTGTTCATTGAAACAACAGAGAAACATCTAACTGTGATGAAACTACAACACAAGAAGAGTCGCTCCAGAAATGCAAGATGGATCTTAATAAGATATAGCTTCATAATTTTTTACGAGTTTCCTTGCAAGAAACCAGCAGCAACAATCTCTGGAACAGCCCTTAGTCTGTTGGTCTGGCTTCATTTCATATATCTATAGGAAGCTTCAAATATGAATGATGAAGGAGAGATGAGTTCACCCTGGATACTCCGCACACCCACAAATAAAAAAATGCCTGGGCCTTCCCAGTGTATGACACACGTCATACGCCCAAAGCTCCCCCCTCTCTTTTGATCAGCTTTTTTCTTCAGCTTGTTTTCATGATGCTATAGGGAAAAAAAAAAACACAAAGATAACGAGAGATGAGAAATTTAAAGGGAAAGCTAAAATGTTTTAAATAATGTGGGGAAAATTAGTTTGGTTTGACCTGAAAACAGTTAGAAGATTTTCTGCGCATTAAGACGAATAAGCAGAAGTAAGGGAATGAAGCAAAAGACAGGTGAAAGACAGGGGAACAAAAGGCAAAATCGGTGGTGAGGATCGACTATGATCAGATAGTTTCCCAATATTCGTTGTCAGCAAGGGTGTGGAGGGAGAGAAGAGGAGAAAAGGAGAAGCATCAAAGGGGTAGAAGCTACCAAAAAGAGGATGAAAGAAAAAAACAGGAGGTAGACAATGAACATAGTGTGAATATGTTGGATTTTGGTCAAATTCCAATGATCTGTTGCCCTATGACCTGGAGGAGGAGGATAGAGGAGTGGGAAAAGAAAAAAGATGGGGGGAAGGCTCAAGGAGAGGAGATAGAGAAGACTCAGCAGGCAGTGTTGAGACAGAAAGGATGCAGAATCCTCCTGGCTCCATGAGCATACTGAGTGGCAGATCTGCATGTTGAATGCAACTATTGAAAACACAGAGCAGCTCACAGCACACTGCACATTTCATTCCTAGCACGGTCCTGTTTTTTTTTTTTTTTGCTTCAGCCTCAGAAGGAGAAGATAGGAAGAGAAAAGGCAGGAGAGAGCGAGGAGAGCAAGCAAACGCTTAAACTCAGCTGTTTTACCCTCACAGATGCGATCAATATTGTCCTGCAAATGGTAAGTAAGATCTGTTAATCAGCATTTGTATAATCTGAGGGAGGCATTATAGCATTATAATGGCCCGCAAATTAGAGCGAAGTTGCAGATGTATTTTACACAAATGTCACGGACGAGCAATATAAAGATAAGTGTTGCCACTTCTCATGGTATTTTATGAGAGGCAGTGGTTATCTAATGCCCATTTTACCGATCATATCTCCCTGCAATGAAAGTCATTTAACACACACGCATACAAATATAATCAACATCTAGATGGATAAAGCCACAACAGATAGCTGAACATGCAAACACAGGATATTTTTGAGTTAGTTTTTTCTAAGGCCAATGTAAGCCTTTTTCAACATTCTTGCACAGGAAATGCAGTAAAAATGCAGATACTGAATAACATCTATAGCTTTACTGTAGCTTTTTCAGCTAGGGTTTTTGTGTGTGTGAGAGAGAGAGGGGGGGAGGGGGGGATTTTTCCTTATTATTTATACAATAATTTATTTAGTACGATTTTTATTAATTATCATTAGTGTTGATTTCCATTAGCTTAAAATGATGGAGGACTTGTACTTTATAAAGTATAGGATTTTTATCTGCAAACAGCACTCAGAGATGGTTCACCGGTGGTTGTGGTTCTCCGCCTCCCAATCCAAGTCAGGCAGAGCTTTAAATCACGGATCATCCAGCCTAGCTGCATTAGCTATCAGTTCCCTATAGAAATCTGGCGATCATATGGGCATGTGGCATGGGTTAGATAATTCATCTGCAAAGAATAAGAATTTTAATCTATTTGTGGGATGAAAAGCTACAGTGTAAATTGATCAGTGTGAACGTGAAGTATAAATCAGTCACACATATGGCTTACGAGATTTGGAATAGGAATAAAAATAACTAATTGTTTCCGTATAAAATGTATTTTTCTGTTGTTTTATAATGTATATTGTAGCTTTCTTATAATTCCAGCTTGTAGCCGAGTAGTAACAACAAAGCAATAGGCAGTTTTCAGTATGCCATTAAATTTCTGTGTACACTGCTGTCAGTGAAGAATTTAATAAAACAGGTAAAATGTTGAGTTGTTTCCAAGCTCCTGTATCTTGCATTATTTGAGTGTATAGAGTTGTTCTGTCCTGCTGCTTTTAGTTGAATGGAAGAAAAGAAGAATGCGACTATGAGTACATAGTAATGTTGTACATAAGTAAAAATCAGTGGCGCTCTATAGCTATCCATCTAAGGCTATAGGAAAATTATCAAATTCAAGGAGAGACTTTATTGTTTTGAAGTTGGGCTAGGCTGTTAAAAATATTTGAATTTAAAAATGCCAAACACTGTACTATTGTTCTCTTTTGCAGTTTTCCTAATAATCAGCAAGCAAACCAGCTTTCAGCAGAAAATTCATTTTAAAGGACGGATGTTGTGATAATTCTAAGCACAATTGCCTTGCATGGACTACAACAATTCCTTGATTGAGGATTCAGAGGAAATAGACGAGCCTTTGCTTGAGCCTGCTGAATGGAAGTGAAGGAAAGCCTTTTTTCACATTCATTGTTCCATAAAGGATTTACCAAATATTAGTCAGATGCTGAATACTGGTCAAGACCTTGTAAAACGATATTTCAAAGAATCAATGGAGAAACAACTGTTATACTAACAGTTTTCTTCACCTGAACAATACTGTCTCTCTTAATCTGGGGAACAATGCATTACAAGACATTCAAGCAGGAGCTTTTAATGGTATGAAAATTTTAAAAAGGCTATATTTTTCTGCATGAAAACAAAACTGGACATCTTTAAAAATGCCACCTTCTTGGGATAGAAAGTTTTTAGAATACTTCAAGAGATTACACTGTTATTAAAAGGATTGAAAAGTGGGGCCTTTAGATTATTTAAATAGGTTTTGAGAGTATTAATTTAAATATAACCATATCCCATTGCTTCCAACAAATTTATTCAAGATGTATCTTTAAACCCACTGGATCGCGTGGAAATAGGTTAAGATACTTTTCTCAAGGGAATGCTGGATCACATGGAAGAAGCCTTATGGAAAATTCAGTAGCAGAAGAATCCATGGAATTGTCCTGTGAAATTTTGAGTTTTTAAAAAAATGGCTAGAGCGAATACCCATATACTTTTCTTGTAGGGGTATACTGGAAAGTCCATTTCATGTTCTGGCAAGGATATAAGAGACATAAAACGCAGTTAAATCTGCCCTAGATCGGAAGCTGAGCTGAAATAGTGGGGGGATACCGCAGAACCATCTGTAAGAAAGAAAATACATGCCAAACAAAACCTGCCTCTATGGTTGTACTCCTTCGCATGTAAACTGCTGCATATGTGGAGTATTAGGTTCTAATTAAAAACCAGCAACCACATAAGCAGCCAAGAGTGACCAAAGCTCCACCGACACCTAGAGGCCTTGTATCCAGGCCCAAACCAAACCACCAATAGAAGGATATCAGCAGGGCCACCCATCCAATTATATGCCCCACAGGTTGTTCCTGCAGTTCTGCCACATTAATGATTTGGGATTGACTGTAAATTGTAAAGAGAGAGGATTTCATAATAATCCGAGCTTTTGCCTGTAGGCCATGAATGCTAAAAAGCTAGATTTAAGGGGAACGAATACAGAAATTTTTACAGGTCAGATTTTTGGAATTTTCTTCTTTGATCTATTGATCTTGGAAAATAACCGTATATCCTCGTGCAGGAGGGAGCATCTTATTAGATCTCAAACTTAAAAAGTTTGTATCTGAATGGAAATGAAATTGAGAGGCGGACTCCGGGATTGTCAGGGTTTACCAAAAGCTTGGATTATATATTACTTTGAGTATAATATGATAAGAGAAATTTCAACCTGCTGTTTTCAGTTGATGCCACAATCTGAAGCTTACTTTTTTCTCAATGACAATCTGTTGAGAAACTCTCCCAACTGACCACTTTTGCTGGCACTTCTTTGACCAGACTTAAATCTGAAGAAAAAAAATAAACCATTTCCTTATCTTCCGTGACAGGGGTCTCTTGGAGCATTCTTAATGCTATTGTTGCAGATTGACCTCAAGGCACAACCATGGGATGTTCCTGTGAATTGTGGCCTTAAAGCAGTGGATAGACACCATTAGATCAGTTATTGTTAGTGGAGAGGTTTTGGCATGAGTCTGAAAACCTGAAAACAAGGATCTAAAATCTATTGAAATGGAAGTTTTGGGGTCCAGAACTAGTGCATGCTGCTTACTGCAGCTTCACCTAATCTGCCTGGTAACATGGTAAAACAAGTTCATCTGTATTTGAGTTTACTTACACCAGGGGGGGCAATTTCCTGTCTGTATCATCCTTAGTCTTTTAATTTGTTTTTATCAGCTGTTTTTGTTGCTGCAGGCTTTTGCTTTCGGCTGAGAAGGCGGTAAGATACTCCTCCGAAAGAGACAGGATGGTCGATTTGACTGGCATGCAAATGCAGGTTTGCATGATTTTGAGACAGACAGAACAATTCACCAGAAAAGGGCCACTGGCCATGCTATGATTATCTTTCCTCACCCTGTAACCCAAATGTGTACAATCCCATTACAAACAAGAGAAGAGGAAATGGGGCAACAATTGGTCAGAAAACAAAAGCAAAACAACACTCATTACAGACTTTAATAGAAAAAGAGAAAGAGGGGGACAATGGCAGTATCTAATTACCAGATAAATACAAATTGTTACCGTAAATCAGTTCTGGGGACCTACCAAGTTTTCATGAAAAGAGTACTTTTCCTGGTGTTTGTAATTTGACGAGAAAGGACAGCTCCCCACCAGTGGGGTGTGTTGACTGTCTGTATGGCACAGTGCCCAAATTAAGGAATGCATGTGCACCCCCCTGGCAGCAGTACCCTGATTTGCCAACGGATGCCAGATTAAAAGAAACCATTTCTTTCTCAACTGGAAAGGGGTTTTCAGACCAAACCCCAGGGATTACCTCGAGTAGGGCCCGCCAAACTCCAAAACAAAGCGGATTACCTCGGAAGTCTGGAAAAAAATACATACAGATTCTAAGTATTTATAGCATCATTTTATAGTGCCCCCAAAATAAAACGCATGATTGAGGATGAGATCATTGTGCTCCCAATTGTGTGGCGGAAGGGCCTACTTCTAATCATACTTAATGAAGGGCCTTCGCAGCTTGCCAGCATGTTATCAATCATATTTTTTAGATAGGAGTCTATAAGAAATTGACTGTTGCCATGTAAGGTATGGGGAGGATGTACTGATTCTGGAAAATATACCATGTGTCTTTTTTTGGCAGTAAACTTAATTTTTTTTTCACTGGGGGGAATAGATGGCATTGTGGCTCCTTCTACAAAGAAGAAAACGCCCATGGCACAGATTCTTGTATATTGATGCTGTTTGCTGCATGACTAAAAACTGCAAAGGGAGGGTGATGCTCGATGTTCTCACCCATAACATCATTATATTCCGCTATTCGACCA
Source organism: Hymenochirus boettgeri (assembly GCA_019447015.1). Taxonomy (NCBI): domain Eukaryota; kingdom Metazoa; phylum Chordata; class Amphibia; order Anura; family Pipidae; genus Hymenochirus; species Hymenochirus boettgeri. Next base: position 181,340,462 of record CM033476.1, read on the forward strand.
ATAAGACCCTGGAGTTACGCAATGCTTTATTGTTCAGAGTTTCTTTGATTAAAATAATTTGCCATGCAGAAAAAAAGCAATCAATGTTACACAAAACACCTAGGATCAACAGCTTTGTGGAATTCACGTGAATGAAGCCCACGATTTCTGGCAGTCATTGCAATTTTGTTTTATTTTTTTAAGAAATGCTGACTGGGTATGTATCAATAACAGCTTTGAGGAAGACTTTTAATGTTTTTCTCCCCTCCTTAATCCTCAAGCCTACCAACATAACAAAGATTTTTTTATAAAAAAAAAGTGCATATATTTACTCGGTAATTTCAGTGACTATTAATTGTAAAGGTGAATGTTTAATCAATGTTTATAGTGATTATGCGTCTGGTACAGCTTCCATAAAAAATTGAAAAAATGATACATATACAAACTATATATAGAAAACTGGCGTGAATGTTACAGTGTTAAGAATTGCCCAAAGGTGTCTATCCACAATTCAAAACTTCAACATATTAAACACTGACTAAAGAAAGCTAACCCTCAGCGCAGGGATACAAAACATTAAGGGTATGGACACTTTCCACATGGACTTTTCATACCTTTGGGGCTCAGTATTGCTTAACCGGGGGGGGGGGGGGGGTGGGGGGGGGGACTTTTTTAGATTCCTTAGTTGGGAGGGCAGGAGTGAGATAAAAGAAAGAAGAAATTTAATATAAAAAAATATATCAAAGTCAATTGGCAAATTCAAGTATATCAGTAATTGACAAGGGAAAGGCCAACTAATTACGGATAATCAGCAGTTTGAAAACATTGATGGCTGTGCAACACACTGTGGTTAATTATCTATTTTGGCCTTGTTTCATAGTCCACACTGAATAAATAACTATAATAAAGATTAGTCAAAGAATAGTAAGTGGTTGGTTTACCAAGTTTCATTTGTATCTAATTCTTTCTAGTGGTATTCTATAAATGTCTTGAATTGTTCAAGAGAACCTTTAGCCATTGACATACACAACATATTTTATGCTACGGGATTAGTTTGACGATTTTAATAAGGGATGCGTAATAGAAACCTGACACAGGAGGGGAGCTTAGTATAAAAAAAATGAAAATTGGCATCGTATTCCGGTCTTTATAGCTAATGATTACCATCTCCCAGCAATTCAACCACCCCCAGATGTCTTTCCCTTGGTCTTTATTTTCTGTTAATATAATTTCATAATGCAATATTTACTGTCATATGAAGCAAAAACATTCACCCAACTAATGCCTTACATCAAAAATGAACCGAAGGAATGTGGAAAACAACACCCAGCGTTTTCATTTTGACTTTGCTGTGAGATGATATGCCCTCTTTAGTGCAATAAGTATGTTGATGATTCTGGTGCTTAAATTTATAATAAATTAAAATATATAATATATAAATAGACAAAATACACAAAGATATTAATAGAAAGAGGGAGACCAGTAAGGGATAAAAAGGAGACAAAGACACAGAAAATACACTTGGTTTTCTTCCATCTTGTTTAATCTTTTGATATTGGTATGAGTCAGTCTACTTTAAAAAAAAAAAAATAAAAAAATTATGTAGGCCTAACATATAAACTGATTTCTTCCCTCCTACGTTTTAAACGTTTTGAAATCCTTGTTTCCAATGATTATTGTTTGTTATGGGCGAGTAACATTATTGTCACAAAGGTTTTTTTTTGAGGTTGTAAAGGCAGGTTTATCTGAAGACACATTTTCTGTGATACTATGTTCAGGTTTTGATTCAAATGTTTCAGGGAATTCCTAGTTCAAGAAATGTCCACCATGCAGATATAAGCGCACTGGTACTGTTACATAGCTTGTGAAAGTCCATACCAGGGGCACTTTAAGTGACAAGTATGAGTGACTAACAACCTGACAGTGTGCATTAGTAACATTTTTTTACATATGTGGGTCTGAGTGATGGTCCTATGTTAATTTTTTTCTTGGCCTTTGCTTCTTTGTCCAATTATAAAAATTTGTACGTGGGATTCTACGTATGTAAATTATTCTTCACCTCAGTTGTTAGATTAGTCCTTAAAAAATACGATTTGCTGTATAACTGTCAAAAGCAAGCTTCAGTACTATATTAAGAGAAAGGATTGCACTGGAATTTGAACGAAGAAAATGTGAAAGGCAGGGCAGAAGGAAAATCATTGAGAGTTGTATTCAGTTAAGGCATGCATTACACGGAGGTATTTATGATTTAAATATTTTTTTACATATACCAGATATCGGTGCAATCCCGAGTGTAACCCTCTATTGTATCATTTAAAAATATGCTATAAGAATCCATAGAGAACATAATAATGCAACTGTGTAATATTATTTTTGGTAAAACACATAAACAGGGCACAATAAGTAATTACCTAATATGGAGTAGGAGGTGGTTTCTCTACTCCCCCATTGTCAGGAAATATATTTTAATCAGTGAAAAAAATTTATTTCTGGATAAAGGATTTTTTTTTTCTTAAATCAAAAATTGTGTTTTTTAAATTTGCTCAATTTAATATCAAATGTATGTTAAAGATGAGTAATGATGGATCTTGGGGAGATCAAATGGAAGTCGGATCGAGAATTTTCATGTATGGTAGTTGGGAGTTCAATATTATAGGCTGCAGGATGATAAGGTCTTGACAAGCAGAATTTTAGGATGTGTTACTCTGTTTTTCTAGCAACCGTAATGAAAGCACAAACCTACCCTTTTTTTAAACTAGAAAAACGAGTGGATGCTTGAATGAGAGATTATTGCAACACTGAATTTTGATGATATATATACGTATGTTAATACATTTTTTTTTTTGTTAAAAGATTGGCATTGTGAAATGAATAAGTCACGGGGTGATTTCCCATACACTTGTAAAAAGTGCAACTATGATTTGTCTTTGTGTGTGATTCCACATGAATTATTTCACTGAGAATATTCAGAGGTTGAATCATCCTAATGGCCAGCAGCTTACAGATGATTTCTAAATAGCACTGTCTAGTAATAACCAACAGAAATTACCGAGGATTTTCTTCCATTTTCTTCAATTTCTTTAATCTAGGGGAAAATAAAGGAAGCCAATTTTACACCAAAACACTCATTAACAGAATCATTTCCAATGTAAACTAGTCCATAGGTTAGGTAAATAGGTGAAAACCAGACTTTTTCCTTTTCTTTCAATAGAAAGACCTGACAGTAGTACTTCTGTAATCCTAGTGTTCTTTAATATATTTTTGTATTCTTATATAGCGAGGATTAAATGGAAAATGGTTCAAATCGAAGGGATTTATACAAAGCTTTGCAGTTTTGTGCAAAACCAATGGGGCCTTATCCCAATTTGCCTTTTCATATTTTTGTGGAGTATTTTAAAATTGGTTCGTGTTGATTTCAATAGTGTACTTAATTTCTATTGGCACCCAAAACTAAAGCGGGAAAATTAAGTAATTCGAAATTATTTTCAGGTGCAGCCAATTCGTGTGCTTTTGATATAGGAGTAATTAATGTTCAGAATGACCAAAGCCTCCCAACTCCATTGACAATCAGTAAGCTTAAACATTGGCAACCTCATATTAAATTACCCTTATCCTGTATACATATGGGGCTTGAGTACGGAGGAGTATATTAATCGCCAATGTGATTAAAAAAAAAAAATTTATATTTCAGATCTTTATTCATTGTTACAATACAGGGTAAAGGTTGGTGGGTTATTTGAAGTTTAGTGAGTCAAAAACATCTTTTATCTTGCATTAAGTCTAAGAAATGACAGAATAGAATATTCTGATTGTTACTAAATATCAACCTTTACAGTTGGAAATTTATTTTCCTTTCAAAGTAAATTAACAATATTTTATGTGAAAAAGGGGAAAAGGCACACATAAAGACCACGATTTACTAATTTTTCGACCTGAGTTCTGACTATCACATTCAAAAAATTTGCCATATCCCCAGATATTAAAAACTGGGAGTCCGCTTAGAAAAAGGGACTTATATCTTGTTTTACTGCCTTTGGTCTTTTAATAGCAGGTGAAAATACTGGCAAAAATGTAAACAATTCATCCAAATAAATTCATTTAGGCTCAGGACTAGATATATAGAGATAATATCATATTGAATGATTTATAGGGATAAGATTGTCTAAGATTCTTAGAAGCATTGAGATCAAGTTATTAGTGGGGCTGTGCAATATATTCACCTCAAAACCATCTCAAGGTTACTTGGAGAATGTAAACAGCTATTTTTTCATCAGTTGAACACCGGGGTTCTTGTTCTGCATCACTAAGATAAAATTTTCTTAACTGGTTAATGTTATAAAGTCAAGTTTTTATTTTAATGATCCTGAGGTAAACCACTACTTGTAGTGAAAACTTATATTCTTAAACCACCCACCCCCAATAAACCAATGACATTAATAAAGGTGAGGTACTCGCTCCAGAGCTTCCCCATAAACCATAAACAATCTAAAAGTTGAAAGTTAAATTGCTGATATAGTCTACTTCCCCCAAACACTCAGTAGAGAACCTGGCTATGGGAACATGGCACTCTTTGTCGAATGCTGATCAGAACTTCAGAGTAGATTGGCAGGTTGAAGCAAGGTAAGCCCTTAGTCTTGGTCATAATCCTCTAGGTACTTTTATGTAGGGGTGGTAGGGAAACAGATAGTGCCCTTTAATTATTTTTTTTTATCTAAAAGTTTTAAGATACTGTTCCTTACCAACTTAAAAGAGGAATGATATAATATCGTATTAAATAACATAAGAACATTTTGTGGTTTAATGCCCTTTTAATTATAATACAGAGTATTCAAGGGCCTGTGAGTTAATACATAAAATCAGAATTCACTTGTGCACCATTTAATATGGGGCTAGGCCACACAGATGCGCTTTTAAGCGAATCTGATTGACATTGTGCAATGAATGCACTCAGAGTGCGCGCACAAAATGGCTGATTGCACCGGAACCCCCCCCCCCAATTGCACGCTTCCATGTGCTTTGTAGTGTACCTTGCTATTCAGTGTATTGTTTTAGAGAAATTTGCTTCTCCATGTAAAATATTCAGAAAGGTCATAAAATCTAAATCTATATGTTGATCAAAAACAAAACAAACCAATGACCCACAACCACAAACAAAATCAATGAGAAAGGAAATTCACATGCCTGAATATTTGTCATAGCACCAGCAAGGTATGAGGATTCAGTTTTATAAAACATGCATAACTTCATCAGATATTTAACTTGGTAACAATCCCTGGGAAAGAAAAAATAAACTGTACCAAAACGTATTAACAAAAATTTATTTAGCATTGTTTTTAATATTATGGTTGTGCTTGAGGTTAAAGGGTGACCAAATACCAATTCTAATTATTATTTTAATGAATGTTCTATATTCAACATGATTTTGCAACATTTTGCAATGTATAAGAGTTGCGTTTACCCTTCCTTGCCATATTCCTTTCTAGTTCTGTCCGCAGAGATGTTGCCGGTGTAGTGCTTGTCAACCAGTAGTTGGTATAGTTGTTTACATTTTTTTTTATTTATTGATTAAATATATCTTTCCTCTCTAGAGAATTAATTATAAAGTTTCTTACACTGCATGCTTTTTTATTGTAGTTCTTTTCACACAAAAATTACAAAATAGTTAGACATTCATATGGTTGATCTTCACTATCTTATGTGCTTGTTGCAGTCAAGAATTGTATTAATAAAAAATTTGGAAAAATAAAAGGTTAGCAATCTTCAATTTTTACAAAACAAGTTTTTTGGGGTGGCCTCCCTTTTTATATAAAGCGGTGGTACTTCCAAAATGAACCCTAAATCCACGCTATAGGTAAAATTTAGTAGAGTTAATTGCTGAAAAGGCGTTCATCAATATTTTATTAGCTTGATCCACTTCATGTTTTTCAGAATTTGCCAGAGTTTCTGTCTGAATTAAAAGTGATGGTGGGTGTTCATACCACTTAGTGGAACTGAGGAAGCCACTTGCCAAGAGTGGTGTGAAATAAACACTTGTAAGACGAAAAAATATCCAGTTTACAAATACTTTTAAATAGGATGATGTCAATTCTGTTGCTTTTACTCTTTTTTGTTAACGCTATCATAAAATTGAAAGAAATTTTTTTTTTTTCTCAGCAACCACATTTTTTCATCTAGCTCACCGAAAAAAAATGTGTTTCTGCAGTTGCAGCAATCTATATGGCGAAAAATCAGCAAGAGTAAGTGGCAGAGGTTATTTCATCACAAAAAAAAATAGTTTTGGGACTTGTTTAACTTGGGGCATGGTCACCCCAAAATGAAACCTTTTTCTGTAGTGTAGGGGACCAACCCTATGCTGTAAAAAAAAAATTGTTTTAAAAGTGCCAAGAAATTCTTACCTATCGTCATCAAACATTGTTTGTGTTCACAAATAAATAGAGAAATCCTTATTCAAGTGTGCATCTCAGTTCACTTGTTTCACCTGTGCCACAACTATATACATTAGCATGGCCCTGATATGGGGAATAGAGTGGCTCTGGTTTCAAATTGTGTATTTCACTGTGTTAACTGACAATTTGCAAAATATTCAGGGTTATTAGGACATTCAGTATGAAATGCAGGGTTATCTGGGGAAAATTCTATCAATTGAGCGTGAACAAACAAAAACAAAAAACAGTTTTTTAAAATAAGCTGAGGGTGACAATGAGAATGGGTTTTTTGTGGACACTCTAGTTGAATGTAGAACTGAGAACAGTAACAATGCTTTTTGCCCTTTGCCTGAAAGAATGCGGAAGGCTTACTACATGATAAAAAACAGTGTCGTCAATGATGTCAGCTTAATTCATTGACCTAAGCAAAGAAGGATAATAGATTTTTTTTGTGTGTGGAATATCTTTGTCATGATGAAAACCCTGCTGTAACAAGGGCACTTAGTATTATTAGCTCTGGTGCATGGTTTGATCTTGTTGTCCTAAACAATCAAGCTTATTAAATTCTCTTCAAAGAATCTTAAAACTGTTTTCAACAGAGGAATTGTTCGATTATGTTTATTATAAAATATAATAGTTAATATGTATCCAAGAACTGCCCAATTTAACAGTTGATAACAATAATGAATAATTAAATAAATATAAATATAACACTATAACAGCCATTTTCCTAAAATACAAAAAAAATCACGATGTATTCAATTAGAAGTAAAGGCAATTATACTCTGAAAACCCGCCTTACATTTAGATAGGGTTAGTTACGGAACCATAAGTTATCTTACCAAAAAATCCCTCGCCAGTTCCCAATCCAACTTTCAGACAGTATTCCATTGGCCATAGGATTGCAGGAACAGACTGCAAAAGCTTAAAATTAGCAGTTAGGTCCTCATTCCTAGTTACTTCACAAGTGAGAAGGGTGAGGGATTGTGGAAGTATAAGTATGATTGTTCCTTCTTTAAGAGGGAGGGGCAAATTCAGGAACTTGTAAATGACTTATGGTAAATCACACAAAATAACATGTTTTCAAAGATATCAAAAACAGTAATAAATGTGATGGTTAAATAGATGAAAGGTTTATAAAGTGTATAAGTCTCAACCATGTGTGATTACTATAATTGTTTAAAGAAAATAAGAAAAGGGAACTGAAAGTGTCATCAATAAATAAACTTTTATGAAACAAGCAAAACCACAGTACAAGAGATGTAGTCACTTTTAGCAAGAATCATTATTGCTTTTAACACCAAAGAATCCACCTCACCTAAGTAATGGGCTTAAATACTAGATGTACAAAACATCTCTTATATTCAGGTCTTTTTTTTTACACAAAATATAAGTTTATCTTGGAAATCCAATTGCGACCTATATAATAGTGCTGCTGATCCTCGAAGTTATTGTACAAACATATAAAATTGAGACAGGACCCTCCATTTGAAGAAGGCTAGCAATGAAAATTGTATTAACAAACTAAGAAAATGATGAAATAAGGTGTTCTTGATTCTTTCAAAATCAGTTGGCTACATATTTTCGGTGGGTACGCTATATGCAAAAATTCTAACCATAAATTATTCAACATTTAGTGTTGTCTTTAAAATGTTTACATTTCATATTGATTCAGGAGCGGAGGGAAAGAAGGAAATATAAACTCCAGCACTGTAATACACTAGTACAAAGTTTTTTTGTGGTTGAATCAATGTATATATAAAATATATATATGCCTTTGTGAGAATGCACTCCACAGCTATAGATGATGTATAGCGTCTAAGTTATGGATTTGTATAGGGATTTATCTGGCTTGATGGTATATTTTGCAGATTGATGCACATCCTTTCCTAACTCTACAATATATATGTGGAAATGGCTGATAAAGTTCGTGGATTAACACAGATGTAAGTAATTGATTTGATAGATTAGCTTTTCTATATGAATTGCCAAGTGCCGGTCTAATTCATGTATTTGCTATAATAATCTTCATGCTATACTAGTTAAAAGGTGGATTTAATATTATGAAAGGCTTTTTAAAATCTTGAATATATACTTTAGTTATTTTTTTATTTTAATATCTGTCGATATGGTATCTCGAAATAGGATGGTCATCCTTTTTTAGTTTAAGTTTGTAACTAGACCAGTAATCTCCCTACTGTAAATTGCTATTTTAATTGATAATCTTTCTCAGATAATACATAGTTCAAGGATGACAAAGGATTTGTCTATGTGGAAAAGGAAGGTGGAGAAAATGGGTCTATAATGAGATATTTAATGAAAGTAGAGTCATTGTTATTTATTAATTTGGTTTATGTTGGCTTAAAGTTATTAATATATGAGTTATATTACCATTTTTTAATAACTTTAGTAAATTTATAATAAAATTATGGCTAATGGGATGTGGATTAATGTAAACAATTGTTGTTGATCTTCAAAGAAAAACTCCTCTCTAAAAATTAACTTTTTTAAAAAATGAAAAGTACCTAAAGGCCGGGAGTTGGATTGATATTCCTACAAGGCTATTTGTTTGAGGAGCACCGACACATACAAGTGTCATATGCCGGATTGGAACGGGACTTCTTTATTAAAGATAGTTCTGAAGACCGGGAGGAAGCTGTTTTAGAAGCTGTTTTTTTGTTTTCTTCTTGCCACTCCTCACAGAAAATAATATTGGGTGGTAGGAATGATAATCTAATTCGTACTTTCATATTTAACCAATTTTAGAATTTTACAGGGAGGTAAACATGCCCTTTTAAAAAACGGCAAATCAGATGATTATTTTTTGGAATAATGAGCCCAAAATACAATTATATAAGGTGCCTGACAGGACAGGACATGCAGTGTGGCAAAGCTGATATTTTTTAAATGGAGATTTGTTAAATGATCTTTTTCATCCAGAATAGATCACGAAGCAATGTCTGTGAGAACATCCACACCTCACGAATGATTGTTGATCTGCTGCTTGGTACAGGATTAGCATATTTCTCCCTGGAGTCACTGTCCCCAGGGAAAGTTGTGATTATGTTTAATTAATGAATTAAGTTAAGCAAAAGAGCAAAAACACAAAACAAAAAAACATGCATGCATTTCAGTTTTTCCTTCGTCCAGATGCACGGATCATTATTAATATTTATTTAAGTCAAAAGAGGTATGTTGCAGCTCAAACTCATTCAGAAGGGTATGTTAATAGTGGAGTTTTGTAAAAAAAGACAACATAACACATTTTAAACAGAGAACTAGCCTCCATCTTGCAATTGCTTGCAATTATGTGATAACAATATTTACACTCAGTGTTGTGCACTCTTATTAGAAGGGTTTTAGATTTAGAAAGTGGGAATGAGCTCGAAGTGGGAATGAAGGAGGTTTTCTGGGTTGTTGAAAGAGTAGTTTTTTTGTGTGTGTGATCCAAAAAAAAAACCAAAGTATCTCCACAGCTTTTTGGTATAGTGTGGCCTAGCCACTTTTTAAGGCAAAATATTATCTGATTTCAGGCAATATTCAGCCAAATGTGTAAATCTTCAGGCTAGCATGTAGTGGTCATTTAACTGTTTATTAAATTTGTGGATGATAATATCAACACTATTCACAGGACTAGGAATTCTGTGGGGAAAGAAGAGGGATCAGGACTGCACAAAAACTAAATTCATCCAGGTAAAGGGTTATTTAGTTTAACTTAAATCATGTGTTATAATAAGGAATAATGGTGTTGTAAAATATACTTGATGCAAAAGAAGAGTCTGCTATAGTATCAAAAACAAAGTTGGGTTAGTTGTATATTAACAGTACTTATTAAAGGCAGGTTGTTGATTATTTGATATAGACGACCATTTCATTGCAGCATGCAGTTGTAAGCCCACTCAAATGAGAGTTGGGAGAATACTGTAGGTACTAGTGCACCCTGTATTGCACGACAAGGCCACTTATGTATGTATATAATAGGTAGCTATATATGAAAGAAAAGATTTAAAGTAGTAACATTAATTAAAAAAAAATTTTAACGGAATTACTATTTAGTAGAGATTTAGTAGTTCATTTTTCTCTAAAAAAATCTAATTGTTTTTATTTGGCAAATCATCGTCACATAAACATGTCACCCTTGCCTTAAAAATAGATAAATTTGTGCTAATTGTTTCTAGAAATTTGAATAAACTAAAGGAACTGAAGGAAGCCTAAATTATTATTAATTATCTGGGCCAGAAGTTGGGGGAAGTGAGAGCAAAAATATTACATTGGTACTTTAAATGGATAGGAACCACTACACAAGTGATTGCGGCCGTTGTGTATAAAATTGCCCCTCAAATCTTGACAAACCTTGATATTGGTACATTAAAATAGGTAATTAATCCACAGAATCACTCATTACATAATAGGTAATGTGCTTTTTTAAACAGAAAAATATAGTTACATTTTGGATCCCAAGGTGTTGTTTATAGTAATGTCTGTGTATAACCTCATGCCACGATGATTGTGATAATTCCACAACTGGTGGGAAAGTAAATCACACAGTTTGTATCCTATGTGTGGTAAAATGAAACTAAAAGCAACGAAACGTGGCTTGTCCCCCCTTATTTTTACCAGTACAAAGATGTTCTCTTGATTTTTTTCCCAATGTTGGTCTGGGTTGTGTAAAGGCCCCTTTACCATATGCCATGTGTGCCTATTTGTTTTGCTGACATTCTAAAAACTGGACTCTGGATGATGAACTGCCAGGCCACAGTTAAAGCCGACTTTAACTTTGTGCCAGTGTGGGGTACAAGAAAGTTTAAACCCCACAGCCACCACAAGTTATTATATCAGCATTAGTTTAAACCATTGTATGACATTTAACCCACCAAGGATTGGAATTAAACAATTAACAATGGTTAAGTCCTCGATCAACAAGAGCCACTAGTATAATTATAACATCGCTAGAGCTAATAGGATCTCCCGGGGGCATTGCGTCCTTGTACATACTTTAAACTTAAATGCACTTGGTACTTTTCTTTACTACTGTTTTGGACTGATCCCTGTTGACTGTTAGTGCAGCTAGGCACATGTGGTTTTTTACTTCTATGGCTCATTTAACCCCGCGCCCTATTGCTCTGGGTACATGCTCCTTCCATAATTTTGCGAGAAGTGGGTCGGTAAATCCCCGTACCCGGGGATTTGTAACCCGCGCATCCAGCACAATATAGAGTAAAGTCACCACTAACAGTAGCGAAAACGTTAGTGTTTACTTACCTCCATATATTTTGCGCCACAAGTCTGGGTTAATGAGGCCCTTAGGTTTTGAGAAGAAATTCAAGTTGTATTTAAAACTCAATTAAGTTGGAAAGGCATAATGCATCCATTCAAATGCAATAGATAAAAAATTCTGTTATTAAAAAAAGACATCAGATTTTTAGAGCTGCCGGGTGATGTTCCCATGGCGGGAAAATGTTTGCTTTGTGTATAGATTCTATCTGTTTTCTCCAGCATTTAACACTTGACAGTTCAGTACTGTCTCAATGGAAATGCATATTCCTATAGAATGCATGGATTGTAGCAGTATGTTTGGAAAAAAAATCGGACTGCAAGATGTTGTGCGGGCTTAAATGTGTCCTCTGATCCCTCCATCTACAGGTGATGCTTTATACCATTTAAAACAATTATACGTATACGCAGTTTGCCCTGTTTTGCCACAACATCTTGTGTATTATTTAAATTAAAAAAGAATGATAAACATCTGTAAATTAATATATAAATGGTGCTAGCCTGTGTAATTTATCCTCTGGGTATCTACATTCACTGAAATACACATTCATAATGTGGTTATTAGTAGCAAATAAGTCACCCTCTGATTGTGAAATCTAAGGATATCTAGAAAAAACCTTGGGGTTCTATGGCCTGTTAAACAAGCATTAACCTGCAGCCTTGTGATTTTATAGGGCTCCAAAGACTCCAAAATTCCTCATTTTTAAATAGGGGGATACGTAGTTCGCTATTCCGCGCGTATCCTATCAGCCTATGGCCAATTAAGTATCTTTATTGCAATTACATTAAATGACATTAAAAACACTGTAAATCTGTAGGTTTATTTTTTAAATAAAAAATGACAACCTGTTTATGAAATCTATTTATTTTGGTATTTAATATCATTCCAAACAATATAATTGGAAAGTCATTAGCCTTGGTCTCAAGAATACAATTATGGGATTGGTCCGTTGCAGCCATTTTTAAATGAAGCACAATTTGGAATATGAATTAAAACAATTTCTGGAAAGGTTGGGGTGTGCCATTAATTGTACAGGAAAAACCTTTTTTAAAATGGGGCGGTTATAATTCAATATTATGGTCATATACAGTTTTTTTTTTTTCTTAGGTTCAATCAGGTTATGGATTCATTCCATTTTAAATGAGAAGAGTTAGTCATTTATTACTTCATTTTTTACTATTTAGAGATCCTATCGCTTGGCATAAAATTACTTTTTCAATTGATGTAAAAAAAATTTAAATTAAGAAAATGAAATGATATTTTTACTATAAGAGCAAAGTAAATTGAGTTTTACTATAGTAGGGAAACGATGGAGGGGATATATATACATGTGCTATCCATATACTATTGTTCTTTTAAGTGCACCATACATGCGTTTTTTGGAAATGCACTGTTTTGTTTCACTTGTGCCCTTATTGTGTTTTTTAAGAATTTCAATACATACATGAGACTTTTAATTTAGTATAGAACGGCGGTGACTATGATAATGTAAGAAAATTAAAATATTTCCATTTTCCAAGATCTCAACTTTTACTGCTTTTCATTTCAACAAAAAAGGAATGTTAATTTAAATGGGTTGGATCCAAATAAGATTCCAGGCAGGATCAGTCAGCGTTCTGCTAAAGCAATTAAGGTATTTTACTGTATAAAGATGAATAATGACATGAAAAAATGTCCACTGCCACCCCAGGCAAGATATACCAGAGCTATAGAGGCTCTAATTATCCTAATACTGTCTGAACCCTTGTGTGGCATGAAAACGGTATACAAAAAGGCCATCCGAATCTTGGTTCATTGTTAGCAGGGTGAAATATTCACAAGTTATTAAAAATTGCTTTACAGTATGATAACCCATGAAAATCACTGCCAAGACTGGTTAGGCAAAGACAGTTTTTAGGTTTGCACTTCCACAGGGTATGTGTAAGGGAAGGTGGGCACTAATTTTTTCCTCTGATTGTGTGGTTAGTGGATATTATTGCGCTGTAACATGAAGGGATAAAACTAAAGAATGATTATAAAAAAAAAAAAATTAACATTAATTATGTAATTGTGAGGGGATAGAAATATGTTTCTGTACTAATACTTAATGAAGGCAATGTTCAGTTATGGTATAACATTTCTGTATAGGGAACAGAAGAGGTTTTTGTTTTGTTTTTTGACTGGTTGGTATAATTTCACTAAATGAGCTGAATATAAGTAAGGGAATCAAAGAGTGCAATTAATGTGTATGTGAAACAGACACTGAAAAGCACAAACCATGTTTATTTAATAAAATTTTCTATCATTAAAATGGTGCTAATTTTCCCCAACCAATCAGATCTTACTTTAAATTTAAATAAGATGATGGTTGGGCAAAATTAGCACCATTTTAACCATAAGACTTTTATTGAATCTCCCCTAACTACATTAAACTATGGGTCTACAATAAGGTGCAAATGTTTGCCAAGTCATTGCCACAGTTAGATACATTCTGATTATTGTGGAAGATTCAATAACATTACAAATGTTTGACCTTTGTGGCTTCAGCCCCATTAGTGTGGAAACAGATTACTGATGCGCTCCCAAGAAACATTAGGGACATATCCATCCTTTGGTCATCATTGGTATAACGTCTAAGTTTCTCAACTTCCATTTCTGCTATTCTCCCCACGATAAATTTATCTCTTTGTTTCAATATTAAACCCCTGGTATCCCATGTTGGCATTTCAACTGTGTTTATTCTAAATATCATGAGGGCCAAACAGATTACTGTTCTGAACTATCTTACCAAAGGTACTTTTTTCGTGCGTTAGCAGATACAAGTATATATTATAGTGAAATCATTAAGTATAGCCTTAAAAAATATCACAGACCTTAAACATAGCATAATCTGACAATGTTGAAGATGTTGAATTGAATGTATTTCTCCTAACACAATCATGATGTTTTTAAAAAAAAAATGTAGCCACCATTTAAACCGTTAAATTCAGCAGTATGGAATTTAAGAGTTCTAAACACTGAACTTGCCGTTCTAAATATCTAACAGGGAAATTCTTGATACATATTAACATTACAAATGCAAAACTAAGGAAGTATATTAGTAATGTGATAAGAAATGTTGTATGTTTCTTATTTTTAGAATGTAAGGCTTGGTCCCTGTTACTTATCCTAGAAATGATAAGTATTTTTGTCGTCTGGACATTGCTAAAAAAAGCTGTCCGTTCTGGTGACATTTGCCAAAAAGATGGGATTATGTGCTGCATTGCATGATATTAGCCCTTAATCTTAATATAGAACGGCGCTTTCATTCGCTTAAAATATATGTATCTTTATTTACAGGCCACAAAAACCCCAAAAAATGCAGGAACTTAAGGTGAAATTATTTGTCATTTTTATATCAACTACACCGAAACATGATTTTGTCATTTAATTTTAAAATACCAATAGCAAAAAGTCATGCAAGTAAAGTAGTATTAATCGCCGCGATTACATTTGCATTTCGTTAAATTTGCGCATGCAGATTTTTTCTTAACTATGAAAAAACGCATGCAAGTTCGATTTAAAATGCGGACACAAGTAGTTGAATGCAATTCACAGCGCACCCGAAACGCGCGTTTTCGGTGCATTGCAGTGTTTTCATGCAAGCCCGTAGTGCAGAGAGAAAAGTGCAGAGAGAAAAGAAAAGTTTTGCAGCCATCCTTTGTCAGGACAGAAAGTAGGATAAGCACAAGTTTAGGTAAGTATGTGGGCTAACTATGGTAAACCCAGGGATCAGTTTTGGTCATGAGGTCATTATCCTGGTTGCTTCAGATGGGAGAGATGAGCCATGTGTGTAGAAAGTCCCTCACTTTGAGAGGAAAGAGCGGCGGAAAAATGTCCCTGTCGCTTTACCTTTTATTACGGTTGTATAAAGGTCCAATTATCTGTGTCATTGCACGGTGCATCCGTTTAGACATATGTAGAACAACGAAACTCGGAGCGCTCGCAGGACTTACTTCACGGTACATAACTTTTATTCAACAAGAATCAACGCGTTTCGGCCATTGTGCTTACGGCCGTCGTCAGGATTAATACTATTATATAAGTATGGGACAAAATGTCAAAAGCATCAGGCAATGACGTTGTGAGTGAGTTTAAATAACGTTGATTAGTGACACACACCCCAACCCTCCCCCAAACCCACCTATCAAATCCATTAACCATTAACCCTCAAAGGCGATCCTGGGACCTGCTCAGGTGGCAGTTCCATCACAGTCCCATTACCATCCTTATCAGGTGCCAGTTCTCATGCTAAGAGATATATAGTGCGGTGTCTAAAATATATGGGTGCCCCCGATTCATGTGGGTCTAAAAAGACTTAGATTGCCTCATCCATGTGCCAAAAGTCACTGAGATAGACCAAAGGCTAGCTTTTAAATCAAGTGCATATAAATAGTAAAGTGCTAAGTGTCTAGGCTGTCTGTATAAATAGACAGAAGCTCAAGAATAAAAAATGAAGTAAGACGCACCCCCTAAAGTGGTCATGTGCAGTCATATAGATTAAAAATATTTAAATATTTAAATAACTAAAAAATAAGACTATAAGGAGAAAGACCTCCTTCACCCATGATGATTGTAAAAGGTGCGTGGTGACATTGACAATGTGAATCATATGGTAAAAAGACAAATCTGGTTACATAATAAAATAGTAAATAGTTAAATAGTATAAAGCACTACATATCGCTGGATACATCAGGGGACATTAAGGGACAAAGTACATACTTTTAGTCCGGCGACCAGGTGCGCTAGTCACCATTGGTTTAAAGTATACATTCCATCAGGTTCATGCTCAAATCTTACTATATAGGCGTTACTCTAGTTACTATTGGGAAAGAAGCCGGAGTTCACCGGGGTTACAGATAATGCTATTGAGGTACGGCTCCATCCGAGGGCGACTAGATGGGGGATATATCACCCACTATGCTAACTATAGAGTGAGGTTACTATAGAGCCTTCTCTCCTAGATATTCTAAGAATAAAGTGGATCACTATATCTTAAAGAAAACGGATAAGGACAATTGTTCATTAAGTCCGATTGGGGACAAAGTCTTAAGGAACCTAATCCACCGAGCCTCCATTTGTAATAATGCGCGATTTCTGTCCTCGCCTTTTCTACTTGTTTGATATCAATTGCCATCCATTTAAACGTAGCCAGTGGGTGTCCCATTGTTGCAAAATGCTTTGCTACTGACTGTTCACCGTATCTTGTGTTGTTGGTCTCAAAGGCATTTTTGTTTTTATTTTATTCATTTCCAGTGCATTCCTAATGGCTTGGCGATGGTTAGCCATTCTTTCACGGATGGTCGTGGACGTCTTCCCAATGTAATATTTCCCGCATGGCAGGATATGAAATAAATGGCAAATTGGCTAAACAATTCAGCCTATGTTTTATTTTTATTCTCCGTCCATCCAATGGATGAGGGAAATCTTGTCAATTAGTCACCACGCACCTTTTATAATCATCATGGGTGAGGAGGTCTTTATCCTTATAGTCTTATTTTTTAGTTATTTAAATATTTAAATATTTTTAATCTTATATGACTGCACACTGACTCACTTTAGGGGGTGCGTCTTAATGTCCTTACGTCTTACTTCATTTTTTATTCTTGAGCTTCTGTCTATTTATACAGACAGCTAGACACTAGCACTTAACTATTTATATGCACTTGATTTAAAAGCTAGCCTTTGGTCTATCTCAGTGACTTTGGCACATGGATGAGGCAATCTAAGTCTTTTTAGACCCCGACATGAATCGGGGGCACCCATATATTTTAGACACCGCACTATATATCTCTTAGCATGAGAACTGTCACCTGATAAGGATGGTAATGGGACTGTGATGGAACTGCACCTGAGCAGGTCCCAGGATCGCCTTTGAGGGTTAATGATTTAATGATTTGATAGGTGGGTTTGGGGAGGTTGGGGGGTGTGTCACTAATCACACGTTATTTAAACTCACTCACAACGTTCATCTGTAATCCTGACGACGGCCGTAAGCACAATGGCCGAAACGCATTGATTCTTGTTGAATAAAAGTTATGTACCGTGAAGTAAGTCCGCAGTGCTCCGAGTTTCGTTGTTCTACATATGTCTTTACGGATGCACCGGAGGCGGCTGCGTACAGAGGGGAGTGCTGAGGACTATCCACGCATAATTTTTATTATATAATATATATATATTAATATATATATATATATATATATAAAACACAACATAGCATGTCGGCGGCACTCCGAAACAATCAGATATTATGGGTGCAAGCTCCAATGCAGAATCCGTGAAACGTCCCGAAACGTCGTCTGTTTTGAACATGTGACGATATACAATAAATATAAGCCTGTTTTTCGAAAGTTTGGCCATCTCTACTCTCTACGTTACCTATTCTTTAGCTCTGGATTTCCTGCAAGGGAGCTTTGCATGACCTATACTTTTATTCACTTTTTGTTTTATCGGGCTATTTTGGCCCCCTATCCTGTCTAGTTGGAGCCACCTTTACTCCATTGGGGGTGTGGCTTATTTGGTGTGGGGGGGTGCTTGCCCGGTGGCTGATGTCACGTTTGATCACATGGAGGGGAGTGTTCAGGGGAGGGGGGTGGTAGGGGTTCTGCCCTATTTAGTTGATTTGCTTTTTTATCTGTAACCCTGAGGATGACCCTTTGTGTTTGGGCTGAAATGCGTAGGTTATACAGACCTGCTATTTGTCTACAAAAAATTATTTGCTTAGTCCGTGGAGTGCTCCGTCTACATTATTCCTACTATCTATACCGGTAGCACCCAGGCATTCAACCGTGCACGGAGTGCGTGGGTTCCTCCTACTACCTATATATATAATATATAGTTATATATATATATATATATATATATATATTTTATTTTTATTATATTAGATTAAGTGTGCCCGTTGGTGCACATTAGAATTATGTGTGTGTATGTTTTGCTAGTGTGGATATAGTGGATGGATATAGAATCTTTACACAGGTATATTTTAAACTGTTCTCAGACAGTCACCAGCTTCCAAGTGAACCAAATAGGATAATCCTGCAGGTCTGAGAGTAGACCCAGGCAATCCTGTGTGGTTGAAACTAAACATGCTAGGTTAATACTTTTTTAGTATTAGTATTTACCACGGCAAGTGTGATGGACCTCATATATTATAACAGAAGGTACCTCACAGCATCATGTTATTATAATAGCATTGCCCTAATAATCTAACTATAAACAAACATTTTTCATTCCCAGTTTACCTAAAGAAATGGATTTATCCTTAACTGATAACTGCTTTTTATTTCAGTATTACAGTAAATCCTTGGTATACCTGCCTGCTTTACCACGAAGCAAAAGGCTAAGGACTTACAAGTGAGCACTTTCATCCCAACCATTAATAGTGGATGCCAATTCAAATTGTTCTAGCCAATCAGTCCACTCCCTAGTTACCCTATCAAATGGATCAGGTTTAAAATAGGTTTGGCAATTGGGCCTGGTGAGCTACTGAGTCTAATTGGGGCATTTCATCTGCAGGTACAAGTACAGGAGGTTTAAATCAATACTTTCAGTTGCAGCCTCCATAGCTTAATACAGAGAACAAATATACAAAGAAAACATGGAGAATAAATGGCATTACCAGCACCGCTGCAACACCAATTTGTACCAGATCACTGCTTTATGGAAGGATTATGGGTAGCATGGCACCAGTGTGTTACTCTGGTTGATCTGGCACAAAACAGGTTCCCCACATAACATATGCAGTAATCAGGGGTGTCCCTGTCTATGGTACACCCATTTGAATATTGACCAGGCCTGTATATTGTGTGCCATTGTAAGTTGGTGTACCTTATCTATTGCCTCAGAGTTTGTATCCAATAAGATAAATTGTCTGTCCAATAATTCCTTTCCTTTCATATGGAGCAGACACATATGGAGCCCTAATTCACAAAAATGCTTAGAGACAGGTAACTTCTGATCACCCAGTCTAATGCTAGATCTTTGTTGCAATATGCAGATTTTACAGACTGTGTAGTCTCACCCACATATAGCAACTGCCACGCACGACACCAAAGTACATGTATTACAAATTTGGATTCACAAGTAAAGTGACCCCTAAAATCAAATGCTTGCAAAGTCCCCGATGCTGACACCATTTACCCTTCACTACACAACAACACCGTGCATAATGTAAACATGGGAACATACCCAAACTCTTAGGGCCTAAATGTGTAAGCCAGGGTCTAACCGTACGGAAGCAGGACCAAACCAGGGTGCTACCTATTGTTTGGCCCCTCTATATGATATCAGGGGGGACTGAGAATTCTTGTATTTCGGGTAGGCCCGTTGTACAATATGCCAGTGTTTCCAAACCGCTGGCCAATACGGTCAATACCTTTGCCATAGGTTAATACCTATTCTGTTTAGATTTAGGCTAAGTGATTTCCCTTTGCATACTCTTAACAACGGCAGAGTTAAGCACACATGGTAGATAACCCCTCTTCATATTGGGTTGAAATGCGTAGATTGATTGCTAATAAAGACGTTCTTTATTTTGCGTTACTTTATTTTGGCCACCTAAAAGTGTGGCCACCCTTAGGTGGATGGCCATTGACTATGAACCTGAGAAGGAAGGGATTGATAGGAAAAGGAGGTGGGCGTCTGGGGGAGTAGTGGGGGTGGGTTTTTGTCTTTATAGGATGTGTCGCTCATTGGTCTTAACCCGATGATGGCCCGAACTGATGGGCTGAAATGCGTAGGTGCCTCAGACCTACTTTATTTTTGTAATAAATTGATTTAAGAAGTCCGTTCTATTTATTACACTACTACGGGAGTACCCTGGCGGATTCTGAGACGGAATGCGGGAGATTCCTAGATTCCTATTGCTTTATTATATATATATTATATATTTATATATATATATATATATATATATATATATATATATATATATATATATACTATCTCAGAACCCAGGGCACTCACGGGACTTGTTATAAATACCAAACAATAATGTCGGAACTGCGATCAACGCGTTTCAGCCATTGTATGCACAGATGGCTGAAACGCGTTGATCGCAGTTCCAACATTATTGTTTGGTATTTATAACAAGTCCCGTGAGTGCCTTGGGTTCTGAGATAGTAGATATTTTATTTTCCGGTTAGGCACCTGGGCCGTTTGGAGGTGGTGGAGTGCATATGGAATCCGGCGAATTGGGATACCCCAATTATGACAATGAACAAAAACAACAAATAAAAGCAACTCCTCTCTTAGTTAATTAATCTGCTACATTGTATGCATTTACAATTGTACACTAAAGGTAAACAAATCTTATTGACTTATTATAGGAAAACTGGACTAGCAACCTATTTCATCAACAACATTGGATATCTCTGCAGGTCCTATGTTATCTTTTAAGCAGGATAATATGTGTTCTTTAAGCCCCCTCGGGTATACTTCAGCTCCGAGGGGGCTTTACGTACACTGGTTATACCAGGCTGAAACGCGTTGATTACTTTCAATAAATATTTATGTTTATTATATTTTAAATAATAATTAATATTAAATAGTATAAGCAGTACAAGTAGTACAAGTGCAAGAAGTACAACCCTAGATATATTATCTAGTGCAGGTGTAATAGGAATCCAGCTGGCTTGTCCAATAGTATAAAAGTATTAAAAGACACAGCAGCCAGGATTTACTTCATGCAGGTAACATTTTATTCCATCACCATCTGTACATCATGGCAATGTTTCAGGGATACTCACAGTCCCCTTCATTTAGGAAACAAATTATAAGTTGATCACAAACAATTGCTTCACAATATCCATTTATAGAAAGGGACATACACCAATCAAGTCCCTCGCTTTCAAAGAACATACACATACCCTGAAACTTGTATAATAAAGACAAAGGTACCATACCTAGTCTAAGTTAAAGGACTGTGGACCTGGACACTTATAAGAATAAATATAAATCAAAGTTTCTATTTTACACCTTGGGACACATAGAATTCAATCTGTGTCCACCATCTCTGGCGTAATTTCAAAACTCGATCACCCCATTTAGTAGGTGTCAGTACAAGTTCCTACACCATGAATTTAAGTTCAGTATCTAAAGTCACGCCCCTTCTCCATAAAGAGCTTTGAAACAGGAAGTTTGCCATCTCTCAAAATGTATTCTAAATATCTACTTTCACAAGTATAGTGTCCCTAAGTTTAAAAATCTCACCCTATGGAGGTTTTAAAATTTCCTCTTCTTTATATAAATTTACATTGGGCACAATGCAGACATGGGTACATGCCTGTTACTTTTCCACCTAGAAATTTACTTTACTTACTGTGCCAATTTTCATACACTGTAAATCGGAACTGGTTACAAAATCAGCGGTGGTGTAACAAATTCTGGAAATATCCGGAAATGTATTGTTTTCATACCACATTGGCTAGTTTATTAGTACCAACCTCATAGTTTGTCACTAGAGGTATATGACCTTTGTGTCTGTCACCTTAATATGAGGGGATTTCACTCGGCTAGGACTACATTGAGAACCTCCCTTGGATACCCTCTAGCTTTCAATTTGGTGTACATGCCATTTATTTATTCACCCGCACATCATCTTCTGATACAATACGTCCAACCCTTATGAACTGGCTCACAGGTATGGACATTTTCGTAGGTGGAAACTCTTATAAGGTAGTAATTGGTTCCTTTCTGTGTGCTTGGTGAGCAGTTAAATTTGGAATTTGGAAATTGTCACCCACCCTCGTTCCTCTACATCCAAAAAACATATAGTGTGTTTATCATAATTAATGGTATACTTTTGTAGGATTAATCATAGTAAAGAACTCTTTAAAGATCTGATGCTGCCCCGCCATTGGAGAAAAATATTGACTATGAACCTCCACCAGACACAAAGAGTCTTGTGAAGGTCACAGAGACAAAAATAAATTCCTCCTCAAGCCATGCCATGAAGACATAGGCATATGCTGGGCGGTATTGGATCCCATGGCAGTTCCTCCACAATTGCCTGTAGTATCTATCATCGAAAGAGAAATAGCCTTCTGTTAACAGATGTTCAAAACACTTTAAGAAAAAAAGTCGCTGATTATCATATTGCATATTGTTTGGCTGCCACCTCCCTATTCAGCATTCCTACCGCTCTAGTCTATAGGAAATGCGGCATTCATAGGGGTCGAAGGAAAAAAAAAACACAGATGGGAAAACAAAACCGGAAAAAAGGGAACCTCTTTTTTGGACAAATAAAGGACAAAAAAGGGGGTTAGTATGGGGGGACGGCATGGAACTGAGAGGGGAAATTGGAAGGCAGGGGGGAATCGGGGGAATATATGTGTCGGCAACACAGCAAAGGAAAAGAGGAGGACAGGCAACAAAACGGTGGGGATGAAAAGGGCCCGAAAAAAAAGTGAAGTGAGGAACGGGTGTCAAGAAAAATACGGATGCCCCGTGTTGGTGTTAAAAAATACTTCCAGAAGAAATAATTAACCATACTCTTTGGCACCCACTCAACACCTCTCCACCTCCGTTCATGATATTAGTATGCACGACTATTGCCTCATATAATCGATTGTAGTGCGCTGATTGCGCAAATGATCCAACTGATGGTTCTTCTGAATGTCTGAGCATCAGTCGAGTTGGCTCATGTTTGTATAATACCAGAACATACCACTGGGTGTCACATCGCCATCAGATCAATAGATCGTAAAGTACACCGTGACCCAGTGGGGGGCAAGTGGAAAATACCTGGTGGCGCAGACGATAGGGCAGTGTCACTTTCTATATTACGGTGTAATACAAGATACTACAGAAACCAATGCTGCTGTAGCCACAAACTGCCCATGGGATCAGCAATGAGTGTGAGTCGCCCCGTTCTAAGGCCTAGCGTCGGGCTCGTGTCTGAGTCTGCTGAGGTGCACAACTCTTGTTGGGTCAGGTGTAGTGCTACAATACCCTATGGTGCTCGCTCTCACCAAGATAGCTCGTCGTGTAAGGTCACTCGGTCAAAAGAGGAGGTGTACGTGTTCAAGTCATATCTTTCTACTACCATATGGCGGGGGCAGCATAATAAATCGAAGAAGTACAGCGTTCAATCCATGCATGTACAGACCCCAGACAGTACTAGTCTCATTAACATTTATGTATGTTATCACACGAAGGGGCAGATTGTGGCATGGGTGAGTAGGTAACGAGTTGGGTTTGGTAAGACATAGTAATCTAGCGACAAGTTACCCAAATTCGAAGATAATATGCTCACACTAGAACTTACACAGTGTCAATATACGGCTAAATCACTAATGGAACACACCAATTGATAAGTAAAATATTCACAGCAAGATTAATGTTTTTAACTCGGGGGGGGGGGGGGCTTGGTGTAGGAATTGATTGGCATGATAAGGAATCTTTGTTAATCCCGGGTTATTAACTTGACCAGTTCATAAGGGGTGGGGAACAGGATTGTGATAGAAGTATGGTGTGCTCGTTCCCTGGTTCATGATATACTCAAGAATGGCAGTGAAACAAGATTGAACATACTGCTATATAAACTAATAAAGAGATCTCCACCCTTCTCATCTCATGGTTTACAATCCAGAAACTGCAGATTATAACCAATGTACAGACTATGACATTGTAAATTACTGATAGAGCGGTTATCTACATTATAGTGTGATTGGTGTTTGCTCAAGTAGTTAGATATGCACATAGCCCGAGCTGCCACACCAATCACTCCAAGAACCTCTATTATGAAATTGAGATGGCCTCTTTCAAAATCATGTTCTTGGATATCAAAGGTTCATAGTCTTGATCTAGTGAAACATATACTTGCACTGTATGTGCCTGCTAATGACTTTCACTAGCCATGTCCTTAACATGTGGAACTGACTGATGCAATATTAGAAGAACTTACTATTGAGCCTGTCGCGTGCTATTCTCAGCAAGAGGACAGACACAGTGGGTGGTGGGGATTACACTTCACCGCTGATCATTGTGTATGTGATCCGTCAATGTCAAATTCCAGATAACTGTGAGACAGTGTGCTGAAACTGGTGAGCAGACAACCAGTACAGGCAGAAGTTACACAGGGTATAACTGCGTGGAGTGGTGGGAAAGGACATGAATGTGCAGGCGCATTTGTACATCCAGTGTAGCTGTATATTGCTTATTGTGCACGATTTCAACTATTAATAAGTTTAGGGTATAAATTAGCAGGGGGGGTTATTTACCTGTATGTAAGTGTTTCCATTTTGGGGGGGGCTGGAGTTGCCTTTAAATATTTCCTTCCCCCCCAGATCACAATCTTACTTCACATTCAAGCTATCTTCATATATCACACATTGGAAAAAAATTCGAATAAATCAAAAAAATTCATCCCGACAATTATTTATTATTGAATGTTTACATTGATATTAAAAAACATTACCAATAATTTTTAACATACAAATCTAATGATACTATAATCAATAGTCAGAGTTATATGTTATTATTTCATTCATCTAGATCCCTATCACCAGTTCCCACATTTGTTAGAGACTTTTAAATCAAATGTGTGACACAGGCTACATGTAGTAGGGCACATTTCTTCATATTTTCTTTTGAGTGCAGTTTTACATATATTATTACAATCAAGCTGCAAAGCTTTATACTGAATATGATCTATAGGCCGGGGGGGATCTTTGAGAGATGGCAAACTTCCCTGTGGATGCACTTTGCTCTGCAGTGCACGCCGAGAAAAGTAAGGTCTAAATTACAAGATGCTATTGCACTATAAACCTACTGCCTTACCTCCAATGACGGGACTATGGCATGGATGCTAGTCTGTAGGGATCTGACATCACTATTCTGGCAGTTGCGGTAGATAGATCGACCTAGTTTTTCGTAATCACGAATCGTTGAGCGGTCTTCAGAGGAGTGGCTTCGGACACGAGACGAAACTTTCGGGCAACTCCTGCTGAGATGTTGTCTCCAAAGACTTGAATGTACCCGAGTTATCACTTTATTATCGTGCTGAATAATCATGGATAATTATCGAACTCGTGAATAGTTAGTGATGATTATCGAAATGCGGTGAAAAAAAAGTAAAAAAAAAAAAAACGAAGAAAAAAAGTAAAGAAAAAAAAAAAGAAGCGAAAACAACAACATGATTAATCGGGAGAATCGAAACCAGGTAGATGATTATCGAAATCGAAGAAGGAAAAAAAGAGGAGGGGGGGGAAGAGAGTAGGGGGAGGGTTGGAATGTTCGGGTAACCCTGCAAATGATGTATGTGCCATAATTTTGTCGCAACCCTGAATGTAAGAAAGCTAAAAGATTGTCGGTCAACGCTCGGATTTGTAGATATCGTGTAACCCTCGTCATCTTGACAAGTAGTTCGAGTTGTACTGGTAACGATCTCGTCAAGAAATGAGCCTAGCGAAAGTCCTCGCAAACAGTCTCTTACTAAGTGAAGAATATAAAAAAATACGATTGTAGAGAAAGAATACAGATTTTAAGTTGTAATTGTTTACGTTCACTTTATTTAACGGGCTCTATACAACCATTTGCGCTCTTCAGGCTGCACTGCTATATGGTTATTCTAGGCAGTAACCTAGCTAGTTACTATTTCACGCCTTCGAAATTATAGAGACTTTCGAAATTTTTTCTCCCTTGGAATTGTTAGGGACTTCATGGTGTCCCGTCTTCGAAACTATTGAATTTTTTAAAGGGACTGTAAACTTCGAAATTCGAAAACTGGGGCGAAACGCAGTTGCACAGGAACAGCTCTACTAGTGTGTAGAGTGAGATAGAAATGGAATGAGTTGCGACATGCATGGGGGGGGGGTAGATATATTCAATGTAAACGGAGGGGGATTTGAATACGTGTGAATACGATGGGAAAAAGCCAGCTGAAGAGAACGAGGAAACCTGCACGATTATAATACACAGATGATCTGGCAAATGGTGATGTGCATAACGAGAATGCTATTCATGAACAACTTGTAATCATGTGTGTAATTGGTCAAAATAACTTGTATCGTAGAACTATACATATAGTTGAAGAGCTAATGACTAGTTATTCACTACATGCATGTGGCATTCAATATACAAAGCACAAATTAGTATTGAAGCCACGTCGAAAGCACACACAAAAAAAAACAGATAAAAATACAGTTCCTCTACACATATCATTGACCTATATAGTACCGTTAAAGCCAGATCTCGGCTTTCGAAGATTCATGAAAGGATACGTACTTGGACACAACAGCTTATATTTGCAAGTGGGTAAGCGTTTAAGGGGGGGGGATGGAGGCCGGTGTGAGGTTGGCGTGGTCCGAACACATCACAGTCATTTTTTTTCTCTTGGTAGCTAATCTGCAAAACGATAATACTAAGAAGAGTACATGGTATCGTCAGCACACGATCCCTCCAACTATTCGATTGATGAAATAGTTCTTAGTTCTCAGCTTTATTCCTTGATAGATAAGCTTATAAGAATTTGGTACCTGCCTCTGCTGAGTTAGATACACGTTGCTAACACCTGCATACACAATGCTACCACGATTAATTAGTCTAAGAAGCAGGTGTAGTACAATGCTTTTATCTTGTTGTCTTTCGTTCATTGTCCATAATTGGGGTATGTCCCAAGTACCAGCCTAGGATCACTCTTACTTCACGGTACATAACTTTTATTCAACAAGAATCAACGCGTTTCGGCCATTGTGCTTACGGCCGTCGTCAGGATTACAGATGAACGTTGTGAGTGAGTTTAAATAACGTGTGATTAGTGACACACACCCCAACCCTCCCCCAAACCCACCTATCAAATCCATTAAATCCATGGAACCCCTCAAAGGCGATCCTGGGACACTGCTCAGGTGCAGTCCATCACAGTCCCATTACCATCCTTATCAGGTGACAGTTCTCATGCTAAGAGAAATATAGTGCGGTGTCTAAAATATATGGGTGCCCCCGATTCATGTCGGGGTCTAAAAGACTAGATTGCCTCATCCATGTGCCAAAAGTCACTGAGATAGACCAAAGGCTAGCTTTTAAATCAAGTGCATATAAATAGTAAAGTGCTAAGTGTCTAGGCTGGTCTGGATAAATAGACAGAAGCTCAAGAATAAAAAATGAAGTAAGACGCACCCCTAAAGTGAGTCAGTGTGCAGTCATATAAGATTAAAAATATTTAAAATTAAATAACTAAAAAATAAGACTATAAGGAGAAAGACCTCCTCACCCATGATGATTGTAAAAGGTGCGTGGTGACTAATTGACAATGTGAATCATATGGTAAAAAGACAAATCTGGTTACATAATAAAATAGTAAAATAGTTAAATAGTATAAGCACTACTATCGCTGG
The DNA here is from genome assembly GCA_019447015.1 of Hymenochirus boettgeri. Taxonomy (NCBI): domain Eukaryota; kingdom Metazoa; phylum Chordata; class Amphibia; order Anura; family Pipidae; genus Hymenochirus; species Hymenochirus boettgeri. Next base: position 181,368,499 of record CM033476.1, read on the forward strand.
TACATCAGGGGACATTAAGGGACAAAGTACATACTGTTAGTCCGGCGACCAGGTGCGCTAGTCACCATTGGTTAAAGTATACATTCCATCAAGGTTCATGCTCAAATCTTACTATATTGCGGTTACTCTAGTTACTATTAGGGGAAAGAAGCCGGAGTTCACCGGGGTTACCGAATAATGCTATTGAGGTACGGCGTCCATCCGAGGGGCGACTAGATGGGGGATATATCACCCACTATGCCAACTATAGAGTGAGGTTACTATAGAGGCTTCTCTCCTAGATATTCTAATGAATAAAGTGGATCACTATATCTTAAAGAAAACAGGATAAGGAAATTGTTCATTAAGTCCGATTGGGGACAAAGTCTTAAGGAACCTAATCCACCGAGCCTCCATTTGTAATAATGCGCGATTTCTGTCCTCGCCTTTTCTACTTGTTTGATGATCAATTGCCATCCATTTAAACGTAGCCAGGGGGTGTCCCATTGTTGCAAAATGCTTTGCACTGACTGTTCACCGTATCTTGTGTTGACGTCTTCAAAGCATTTTTGTTTTTATTTTTATTCATTTCCAGTGCATTCCTAATGGCTTGGCGATGGTTAGCCATTCTTTCACGGATGGTCGTGGACGTCTTCCCAATGTAATATTTCCCGCATGGGCAGGTAATGAAATAAATGGCAAATTGGCTTAAACAATTCAGCCTATGTTTTATTTTTATTCTCCGTCCATCCAATGGATGAGGGAAATCTTGTCAATTAGTCACCACGCACCTTTTATAATCATCATGGGTGAAGGAGGTCTTTATCCTTATAGTCTTATTTTTTAGTTATTTAAATATTTAAATATTTTTAATCTTATATGACTGCACACTGACTCACTTTAGGGGGTGCGTCTTAATGTCCTTACGTCTTACTTCATTTTTTATTCTTGAGCTTCTGTCTATTTATACAGACAGCCTAGACACTTAGCACTTAACTATTTATATGCACTTGATTTAAAAGCTAGCCTTTGGTCTATCTCAGTGACTTTTGGCACATGGATGAGGCAATCTAAGTCTTTTTAGACCCCGACATGAATCGGGGGCACCCATATATTTTAGACACCGCACTATATATCTCTTAGCATGAGAACTGTCACCTGATAAGGATGGTAATGGGACTGTGATGGAACTGCACCTGAGCAGGTCCCAGGATCGCCTTTGAGGGTTAATGGATTTAATGGATTTGATAGGTGGGTTTGGGGGAGGGTTGGGGGGTGTGTCACTAATCACACGTTATTTAAACTCACTCACAACGTTCATCTGTAATCCTGACGACGGCCGTAAGCACAATGGCCGAAACGCATTGATTCTTGTTGAATAAAAGTTATGTACCGTGAAGTAAGTCCTGCGAGTGCTCCGAGTTTCGTTGTTCTACATATGTCTTTACGGATGCACCGAGGCGGCTGCGTACAGAGGGGAGTGCTGAGGACTATCCACGCATAATTTTATATATATATATATATATATATATATATAAAACACAACATAGCAATGTCGGCGGCACTCCGAAACAATCAGATATATATGGGTGCAAGCTCCAATGCAGAATCCGTGAAACGTCCCGAAACGTCGTCTGTTTTTGAACATGTGACGATATACAATAAATATAAGCCTGTTTTTCGAAAGTTTGGCCATCTCTACTCTCTACGTTACCTATTCTTTAGCTCTGGATTTCCTGCAAGGGGAGCTTTGCATGACCTATACTTTTATTCACTTTTTGTTTTATCGGGCTATTTGAGGCCCCCTATCCTGTTACGAGTTGGAGCCACCTTTACTCCATTGGGGGTGTGGCTTATTTGGTGTGGGGGGGTGCTTGCCCGGTGGCTGATGTCACGTTTGATCACATGGAGGGGAGTGTTCAGGGGAGGGGGGTGGTAGGGGTTCTGCCCTATTTAGTTTGATTTGCTTTTTTATCTGTAACCCTGAGGATGACCCTTTGTGTTTGGGCTGAAATGCGTAGGTTATACAGACCTGCTATTTGTCTACAAAAAATTATTTGCTTAGTCCGTGGAGTGCTCCGTCTACATTATTCCTACATATCTCTATACCGGTAGCACCCAGGCATTCAACCTGTGCACGGAGTGCGTGGGATCCTCCTACTACCTATATATATATATATATATATATATATTAGCAAAAGTGTGCCCGTTGGTGCACATTAGAAATTATGTGTGTGTATGTTTTGCTATGTGTGGATATAGTGGATGGATATAGAATCTTTACACAGGTATATTTTAAACTGTTACTCAGACAGTCACCAGCTTCCAAGTGAACCAAATAGGATAATCCTGCAGGTCTGAGAGTAGACCCAGGCAATCCTGTGTGGTTGAAACTAAACATGCTAGGTTAATACTTTTTTAGTATTAGTATTTACCACGGCAAGTGGTGATGGTACCTCATATATTATAACAGAAGGTACCTCACAGCATCATGTTATTATAATAGCATTGCCCTAATAATCTAACGTATAAACAAACATTTTTCATTCCCAGTTTACCTAAAGAAATGGATTTATCCTTAACTGATAACTGCTTTTTATTTCAGTATTACAGTAAATCCTTGGTATACCTGCCTGGCTTTACCACGAAGCAAAAGGCTAAGGACTTACAAGTGAGCACTTTCATCCCAACCATTAATAGTGGATGCCAATTCAAATTGTTCTAGCCAATCAGTCCACTCCCTAGTTACCCTATCAAATGGATCAGGTTTAAAAATAGGTTTGGCAATTGGGCCTGGTAGAGCTACTGAGTCTAATTGGGGCATTTCATCTGCAGGTACAAGTACAGGAGGTTTAAATCAATACTTTCAGTTGCAGCCTCCATAGCTTAATACAGAGAACAAATATACAAAGAAAACATGGAGAATAAATGGCATTACCAGCACCGCTGCAACACCAATTTGTACCAGATCACTGCTTTATGGAAGGATTATGGGTAGCATGGCACACAGTGTGTTACTCTGGTGATCTGGCACAAAACAGGTTCCCCACATAACATATGCAGTAATCAGGGGTGTCCCTGTCTATGGTACACCATTTGAATATTGACCAGGCCTGTATATTGTGTGCCATTGTAAGTTGGTGTACACTTATCTATTGCCTCAGAGTTTGTATCCAATAAGATAAATTGTCTGTCCAATAATTCCTTTCCTTTCATATGGAGCAGACACATATGGAGCCCTAATTCCACAAAATGCTTAGAGACAGGTAACTTCTGATCACCCAGTCTAATGCTAGATCTTTGTTGCAATATGCAGGATTTTACAGACTGTGTAGTCTCACCCACATATAGCAACTGCCACGCACGACACCAAAGTACATGTATTACAAATTTGGATTCACAAGTAAAGTGACCCCTAAAATCAAATGCTTGCAAAGTCCCCGGATGCTGAACCCAATTACCCTTCACTACACAACAACACCGTGCATAATGTAAACATGGGAACATACCCAAACTCTTAGGGCCTAAAAATGTGGTAAGCCAGGGTCTAACCGTACGGAAGCAGGACCAAACCAGGGTGCTACCTATTGTTTGGCCCCTCCTATATGATATCAAGGGGGGACTGAGAATTCTTGTATTTCGGGATAGGCCCGTTGTACAATATGCCAGTGTTTCCAAACCGCTGGCCAATACGGTCAATACCTTTGCCATAGGTTAATACCTATTCTGTTTAGATTTAGGCTAAGTGATTTCCCTTTGCATACTCTTAACAACGGCAGAGTTAAGCACACATGGTAGATAACCCCTCTTCATATTGGGTTGAAATGCGTAGATGTGATTGCTAATAAAGACGTTACTTTATTTTGCGTTACTTTATTTTGGCCACCTAAAAGTGTGGCCACCCTTAGGTGGATGGCCATTGACTATGAACCTGAGAAGGAAGGGATTGATAGGAAAAGAGGGTGGGCGGTCTTGGGGGAGTAGTGGGGGTGGGTTTTTGTCTTTATAAGGATGTGTCGCTCATTGGTCTGTAACCCTGATGATGGCCCGGAACTGATGGGCTGAAATGCGTAGGTGCCTCAGACCTACTTTATTTTTGTTAATAAATTGATTTAAGAAGTCCGTTCTATTTATTACACTACTACGGGAGTACCCTGGCGGATGTCTAGAGGACGGAATGCGGGAGATTCCTAGATTCCTATATGCTTTATATATATATATATATATATTATATATATATATATATATATATATATTATATATATATATATATATATACTATCTCAGAACCCAGGGCACTCACGGGACTTGTTATAAATACCAAACAATAATGTCGGAACTGCGATCAACGCGTTTCAGCCATTGTATGACGATGGCTGAAACGCGTTGATCGCAGTTCCAACATTATTGTTTGGTATTTATAACAAGTCCCGTGAGTGCCTTGGGTTCTGAGATAGTAGATATTTTATTTTCCGGTTAGGCACCTGGGCCGTTTGGAGGTGGTGGAGTGCATATGGAATCCGGCGAATTGGGATACCCCAATTATGGACAATGAACAAAAACAACAAATAAAAGCAACTCCTCTCTTAGTTAATTAATCTGCTACATTGTATGCATTTACAATTGTTACACTAAAGGTAAACAAATCTTATTGACTTATTATAGGAAAACTGGACTAGCAACTATTTCATCAACAATTGGATATCTCTGCAGGTCCTATGTTATCTTTTAAGCAGGATAATATGTGTTCTTTAAGCCCCCTCGGGTATACTTCAGCTCCGAGGGGGCTTTACGTACAACTGGTAATACCAGGCTGAAACGCGTTGATTACTTTCAATAAATATTTATGTTTTTAATATTTTAAAATAATAATTAATATTAATATAGTATAAGCAGTACAAGTAGTACAAGTGCAAGAAGTACAACCCTAGATATATTATCTAGTGCAGGTGTAATAGGAATCCAGCTGGCTTGTCCAATAGTATATAAAAGTATTAAAAGACACAGCAGCCAGGATTTACTTCATGCAGGTAACATTTTATTCCATCACCATCTGTACATCATGGCAATGTTTCAGGGATACTCACAGTCCCCTTCATTTAGGAAACAAATTATAAGTTGATCACAAACATTGCTTCACAATATCCATTTATAGAAAGGGACATACACCAATCAAGTCCCTCGCTTTCAAAGAACATACACATACCCTGAAACTTGTATAATAAAGACAAAGGTACCATACCTAGTCTAAGTTAAAGGACTGTGGACCTGGATACACTTATAAGAATAAATATAAATCAAAGTTTCTATTTTACACCTTGGGACACATAGAATTCAATCTGTGTCCACCATCTCTGGCGTAATTTCAAAACTCGATCACCCCATTTAGTAGGTGTCAGTACAAGTTCCTACACCATGAATTTAAGTTCAGTATCTAAATGCCCCTTCTCCATAAAGAGCTTTGAAACAGGAAGTTTGCCATCTCTCAAAATGTATTCTAAATATCTACTTTCACAAGTATAGTGTCCCTAAGTTTAAAAATCTCACCCGTATGGAGGTGTTTAAAATTTCCTCTTCTTTATATAAATTTACATTGGGCACAATGCAGACATGGGTACATGCCTGTTACTTTTCCACCTAGAAATTTACTTTACTTTACTGTGCCAATTTCTCACACTGTAAATCGGAACTGGTTACAAAATCAGCGGTGGTGTAACAAATTCTGGAAATATCCGGAAATGTATTGTTTTCATACCACATTGGCTAGTTTATTAGTACCAACCTCATAGTTTGTCACTAGAGGTATATGACCTTTGTGTCTGTCACTCTTAATATGAGGGGATTTCACTCGGCTAGGACTACATTGAGAACCTCCCTTGGATACCCTCTAGCTTTCAATTTGGTGTACATGCCATTTATTTATTCACCCCGCACATCATCTTCTGATACAATACGTCCAACCCTTATGAACTGGCTCACAGGTATGGACATTTTCTAGGGTGGAAACTCTTATAAGGTAGTAATTGGTTCCTTTCTGTGTGCTTGGTGAGCAGTTAAATTTGGAATTTGGAAATTGTCACCCACCCTCGTTACTCCTACATCCAAAAAACATATAGTGTGTTTATCATAATTAATGGTATACTTTTGTAGGATTAATCATAGTAAAGAACTCTTTAAAGATCTGATGCTGCCCCGCCATTGGAGAAAAATATTGACTATGAACCTCCACCAAGACACAAAGAGTCTTGTGAAGGTCACAGAGACAAAAATAAATTCCTCCTCAAGCCATGCCATGAAGACATAGGCATATGCTGGGCGGTATTGGATCCCATGGCAGTTCCTCACAATTGCCTGTAGTATCTATCATCGAAAGAGAAATAGCCTTCTGTTAACACGATGTTCAAACACTTTAAGAAAAAAAGTCTGCTGATTATCATATTGGCCACTCCTATGCAGCATTCTATCCCCGTTGACATACCATCGCGATAAGGTATGGATGTGTATAAGGAGTGTTGCCAAGATTATATTCTTCTGAAGTATCTTTTGTAAAAAAAATCACTGGTATCCCTCAGAAATGATCGTGTACACCGTACCAAGGGGGCAAGAATCCTGTCCAGCATAGGGGCCATAGGGTAAAAGATTGAACCAATGCCTGCCACAATGGGCCTGTCCCACTGGGCCTGTCTTCTTGTGAACCTTGGGCAGGGTATACAATATAGGAGTCACAGTGTGTGTAACCGTCAAAAAATTTCTTAACTTCTTCAGTAATAATACTGTCATCCACAGCTGACTCCAGCACACTGTCTATACATTTTTTATACAAACATATTTCTAATGCTTTTTTACTAGAAATCTAGGACAAGTTAAATAGAAGAATTTCTATTAATTCATTACTATATAGAAAAGTTAAAATATTTCAGATTATGTTTTTACTGCTGTGTGTGTAGGAATTGATTGCATGATAGGATCTTTGTTAATCCCTTGGTAGCTATTCACTGTTCATGATTTACTCGTTTGCAGTTAAATCTCATTATAAACTATAAAGGAGATCTCCACCCTTCACATCTCATGGTTTACAATCCAGAAACTGCAGATTATAACAATGTACTGTATAACTTGTAAATTACTGTACTTTTTAATATAGTTGTGGAAGTTAAAGGACAACTCCACCCTCATAAGAACATCTTTTAGAAAGAATGGCCTCTTTAAAATATGTTGATATATCATAGTTTGTCCTATGAATTCATCACTGTATGCCTGCTATGCTTCTGGATGCCTTATGGAAACTGAGCAATTTAGAAGCCTGTACTGAGCCTGGGCATGCTCAGAAGAGACAGACAGGGGATTAACATTCAGTCATTGGTTGTGATGTCAACTGTCAAATCCATAACTGACAGTTGCTAACTGGAAGAACCAGGAAGCAGAAACAGGGGAAACAGGACATTGTGCAGGCTTTCAGGTTAGACTTATATATTTCAGATTTCAAACTATTACTGTTTAGGGTTTTGGGGGGTTATTTACCTGTATGTAAGTTTTCATTTTGTGGCTGGAGTTGCCCTTTAAAGATTTCCTTCCAGATCAACAATCTTACTTCACATTCAAGCTATCTTCATATATCACAAATTTGAAAATTCGAAAATAATCAAAAAAAATTCTCCCGACAATTATTTTTTATTGATTTTATAAATTGATATATAAAAAAAATTAACAAATAATTTTTAAATCAAATCTAATAACTATTCATAGTCAGTTTTGTGTTTTCATTCACAAGTCTATATTTTCCATTTTGGTAGGAATTTTAAAATGTGTGAAGCTACTGTATACATTTCTTCATATTTTCTATTTAGAGGGCAGTTTTACATTTTATTAAATACCCTTTTCTAAATAGTTTGGATCTTTTTGCAGGACCAAAAAATATGGTAAAAAGTGCTTTAAAAAACCACAGCCTCTCCAATAAGAGCTATCTGGTGTAGAGTAGGGATGTATTTTGGGTTCTAATAGAACCTAGTTTCGAATCGAATCTGGCGGTTTCGAAGTCCCGACGAAACTTTCGGAACTCCCGGATTTTTCAAAACTTGAATTATCCGAGTTTTCAACTTTTATCGAAAATTCGATAATTATCGAAATCGAAAGTAGATGATTATCGAAATCGAAAGTAGATGATTATCGAAATCGAAAGTAGATGATTATCGAAATCGAAAGTAGATGATTTCGGTAACCCTCGAATGTATGTGCCGATTTTGCCAACCCTCGAATGTAAAAGCTGATTTCGGTAACCCTCGTATTTGTGATATCGGTAACCCTCGAAAGTAATGTTCGATTTCGGTAACCCTCAAAAATAGCCAGCGAAAGCTCGAAAACAGCCCGATTGTGAGGAAAGATAGATTTTAAATGAATTTTACTTTACTTTATTTACGGGCTCTTCAGACCATTCCCCAGGTCCCTGTGTTATTTACAGTAACCTACTATTACTATTTCACCCTTCAAATTGATAGAGACTTTCAAATTTTTTTCTCCCATAGACTTCTATGGGTCCGTCTTCGAATCTTTGAATTTAACTGTAAATTCGAAAATTCGAAAACGGGGCGAAACTCAGTTTCGAACATCTCTAGTGTAGAGTGAATAGAATGGAGAGTTGATGTTGGTTAGATATATTCAATGTAAAATTTTACAGTGATTGGCAAATTTAGTGAAAGAATGTATTCATGAAATTGTATTATGCTATTGGTCAAAAATAGTTTAAATCAGCTTGCCGTTTCAACATGCAGGGCATCAATTCAAAGACATTTTTAATGAGCAAATATTTATATCATTGATATACCTCAGATTCAGGCTTTAAATTATATAGATACGTTTTGGAAAAGCTTCATATTTGCAAGTGTAAGCTTAAAGGATAACAGTATTGCCTCAAAGCATTTTTTTTTTTTTACAACTGCTTTAAAAAGAGTAATGGTATGCAGCCCTCCCCATACATTTTTTCCTGATTTTGAGCTTCTCTCTGCCTTTAATTAGCCACACTGTGAACGGTGTAACAATTCTGTCTGCCTGTAACTATCACTCAAAACTAGCATGTGAGAAAACATTCCTCCACCCATCCTTGATCAGCTTGATTATGTAGGCTGTATCCTAGCAACCAAACAGTTTAAGTTTGTTTGACTGGCAGAGGAGGAGAGAGGTTGTAATAGACATTCCCACCAGCCAATGACAAGTGATATGATAATCAGGAGGTGGGCTTTTAGCACTCATCTTTGCTGTGTGATATCTAAGGAAAGGCAGCACAGTTGTAAATGAGAGTAAGCGATTTCAGCTGCTGGAAGTTTGATCATGTAATGGGGGTGATGTTGGTTCTTTTGATATTGTTGTCCTTTAACTTCCCATTAAGTAGATAAGTTACTATAGAATTATTTTGGTATGTATTTTAAAATAACAGGGGGAAAGTTGGAATTAGTTTTTCTAGGGTTTCCAGGTTGGCAAACATTTTAAGATTTTTTTTGTGTTTGTATGATTTTTAATAAAATCAAGATGGCTGTATCCAAAAGCCTGTTCAATATAATTTACTGTTACAATGTTTGGATTTCTTGGATTTGACTCTTGGCTTTTTACTCTGGAGTTCGCTTCTTGCTGCCTGTCCTGATCTTGCACACAGAGAGGGGAGGAGGAGGATGATAAACTGAATAACTAAATATGAATCCTGGTTTTTAAATGAACCAGATTTCAAAACAGAACCACTGGTTTTAAAGTCTGTGAATAGGGAGGAGCTTTGGGAATTTCGAAAGGTGAAAATCTATATGTGTGGTCAAAAGCTTTGAAATTGGGTTTGAACTTATTTTCAGAATGGCTAGCAAAATCTAACGCATCAATTTTGTTCCATTCTATGCAGGGACATGTTTCCTATGAGGCAGAGTGAGCCTTTTGGCATAAGCGGTGCTCCTGCACTCAGACAAGGCGGCCAGCAATGCAGTTTTAAAAAAATACAAGAAGCTTGGTTGCGCGTTCGTGTGACTGCCGCGGTAAAAGCCGCTCCTGATCTGACCGCTTGCCATTACCTGGAGTAAGTTCTAGTGGTGTAATTGCAGTTAGTGACCAGAAGGTGGTGCAGATCTTCTTCATACTTGCAGTCCGTCACTACAAAGGTTCCAGATAGCTGGAAACTCGTTGAATTTAACCTGGCTCATATATCTGCTAATAGAGATGTTTGAAACTGTTGAGTTTCGTTCCATTTTTTAATTTTCCAGAAAATACAAAAATTCGAAGATTCGAAAACGGACTCAAAGAAGTCTATTGGAGAAAAAAAATTTAAAGTTTCTGTCCATTTTGAGGGACAAATAGTAATAGTAGGTAACTGTAAATGACACAAAGACCTGGGGAATGGTATGTGGAACCCGTAAATATAGCCAAAACTTATTTTAAAACTATCTTTCCTCACGATCGGACTGTTTTCGAGCTTCCGCATTCTATTTTCGACAGTTACCAAAATCGATCATTACTTTTGACAATTCGATTTTCAATAATCATCCACTTTCGAGTTTCGATTTTTGATAATCGTCTACTTTCGATTTTTGATTTTCGATAATCCTCTACTTTCGATCTTAAAAATCAAAAAATCCGGGTTCCGTGAAACCTGGGAGTTCCGAAAGTTTCGTCAGGACTTCAAAACCCTCAGATTCGATTTGAAATTTCTATTTAAACCAACATTACATCCATAATTGCTAAGCAGAGAACTGCTTTATCAATTTGTGGCTCTGTGGTGGAACAGTGTCATATTTTACTGGGGGGTGTCATTTTATACTATGGGGGACATTTTATACAATGGGTGTTTGTGTGTGATTTAATACTATAGGGAACATTTTATACTGGTGTGTGTGTGTCATTTTTTAGCACACGAAGATATAGGGGAGCACACTACAATGGTGAATCCAAAATTTTGGATTCACCATTGTAGTTTTCTCCCCTATATCTTCTTGTGCTAAGAATCTACCTACTTGTCTGGCAAGCAGCCAACAGTGGTGTGCTGGAGTGTTTTCTGGACTGTGCCATTTTATACTATGGGGGGCATTTTATAATATGGGGGTATGTGTGTCATTTTATACTATGTCTCTATGGATGATGGCCTGTGTGAATGGAGCATAGAAAAAGCCTGAAGTTGCCCTTTAGTAGGCAAGTTTGTATCATCTAAAAGTAAAATTTTTCTAGGTTTCGGGGATGGAACATTCTGAGATTTGATTTGCACATATTAAATAATTTAAAGCATTTCATAAACATTGTTTTATGTCACTCATTATCTACAGCAAAAGCTCCATTTGCCCTGAAGTTTTTTTTATGGATAATGTGAATACTTAAATAATAAACTCTGTAAAAATATATTCGCAAGAGCCCTTTTATCTGCCAGAGGTATATTGTGGCATATTCCCATATAATGAGACCTTTGGGGACTAGGGCGGAATGTGCAACTAACCTAACATTGGTACTTTTCTCAAACTTAACATGATAATAAACATGAAAGCACTAAATGATTTACCCAAAGCAAGACACAGAAGTTATGCATCTCCTCCCACTCCCAGTGCTCTCATTGGCATTACTGCCAATTATTCTGCTGTAAATGAGCGTATGTGATAATGGATAGGAAATAACATATCTACCATGAAAAGACAAGGAGCTTCATGGTTACAGACTCAAAGTACAAGTATTAATAAAATATAATGACCTGCTATAGCATATTTTTCCCCACAAGGCAGAATAAACAAACCTGCCTTAAAACGCATTCATTATCTGTCTATAGTCAAGGAAAATTAATCAAGAGAAAACATGCTTTATACTTCAATTGCTTTTATATATCAGTTTTCAAAGATATTTTTAAATAAAAAGGATAAAACAGATCTAAGTTCCATTACTGCCTGTGTTGAACAAGAAGGTATCAGCAATGGCTTTTTGTTAACTTGGATGTGGCACGGATCCTTTTAGCTTCCTATAATCAATAGTTTCTTTGTAGAAAATTGTATAAATATTCCAAGATAACTTGCATCTTTTCAAGTGCACAGCACTTTTAATCAACAACAGATTCAGTTATCCTTTAGTGCAAAATACATGACATTTAAGAATTTATAATCTTATAGACAAGCATTAGAAATTACACATTGATAATTTCCAAAACTGAACTTTGTGCATCTTAATTTGTGTTGTTTAGTTATTCTAAAAGTAACTTATTAAAGACTAATATAACCTTATGATCACAACTCAGAGGTCAAGCTAGTTTATGTTAAAGGGCATGTCCAACCCCCAAACTAAAATTTAACCCACTGTAGGCCCCACTGTGTAGTGTTAAAAAAGCCTTACCTTTCTCCTTTGCTCCTCATGGTTGTCCTGCAGTGCCTTCTGAAAGTCCAGGAAACTTAAGAGTAGGAGCATTACTGCATATAAAATGTATCTGCCCCTTCCCTGTCCTCCTGGAGGAATCTGACATGAGCCCCCTCCCCCCGGATCACTTTTAACACAGCCTCGCAACTGAGGCAAAATATGTATATCTGGGGTTGATTTGCTAAGTGTGTTCATGTCAATAAACTAATATCTTGCTAATCTATTTTATTAGTAGTAAATTTATTATGGGTTAAATAGGTAGAGTGCCTGTTATGAGTGTTCTTTAGTGGAATTTTTCTGTTCCCCTTTCTTTGTCTTTATATGCAAAATGTGTATATGGCTAGGTTTAGTGCATCCTCCCCCACCCTGCATGCTATGTTTAAAATACAAAATTTGTCCCTAAAAGATACTTAGCTGTCTTCATTCATTCAGCTGTTCTTCTGCAGAAGGGCTGGACCGGCAGTCACATCTGTGATTGGCTGAGACAGACTGTCATGACTACCGGTTCTTTATGCTGTTCTGTGCAAAAGAACTGCATTAGGAGCCACAACCGAGGAAACAAAGAATTTTTAGGGACAAATTTTGTATTTTAAACCTAGCAAGGTCTAAGTTATGGGGGTTTCCTACACAATATAAATTTTTTGGGGGTGGAGATACCCTTTAATATAATTAAAACTACGGAAATTTGTTTTAGACATAAGTAATAATATAATTATTACTTAAAAAAAGGAATGAAAAATTAGCCTGACACTTGACATAATACTAAAATGTAAACGATTTTCTTACAACCTACATATTGTGCATTAAAATGTATTAAATGTCACTGTATAACTGAATAGATCTATAAAATTGTATACTGTTGTTTCACAGAATCCTGTGAATAAACAGAAAGGGGCAAGAGGACATTCCAATGTGCATTAGAAAATGCATTAAAAGGATAATTATACTCACCTCATCTCCTATACTATACTCATATACTAGAGATGGTCAAAACTCACCAATTTCGTTCCGTTTTCGGATTCCCAGATCTCAGGAAAATCCCGAAGATCCGAAAATCCAAAAACAGAACGAATTTTCGATTATTATCGAATGTTTGAGGTTATTTTCGATAATTTTTAAAGATAGCCTTGAACAGTCGATAACCCTCGAAAATATGATCGGAGACTACTTTTGAGGTTCCGATCGTATTTCCGAGGATTATCGAAAGTTCAAGGCTACCTTCGATAATCCTCGAACGTTCGGTAATTATAGAAAATAGTCCCCACAGCTCCGAAATCTGGATGATCCATCCAAATTTCGGACGAATCATTCAGATTTCAGAACTGAATGGTTCCGTGTTGGATCCGGAACCGAGTTGGACCCAAATCCATCTCTATCCTATACCACTAGGTCCTCACCTCTGGGTACTTTAAATATCATCTATAATACATACTTGAAGGGTTCCTTTTACTGCACCGGTCTGTTTCTTCTCTAGCCTTCTGTCACTGACAGTCCAGGATGGGGTCAATGAAATACACACTTCTTGCAGAGCATGTCTTCCCATTGGCCATGCCATGGACTGCAGACAGAAGGCAGAGGAGGAGTTGACTGGTGAAGGAAACTTTAGGTAAGTATTACAGATAGACTGTAAAGTATCCAGAAGTGATAACCAAGTGGTTTAGGTCCCCACCTTGGGTGCTATTTGGTTATGGAAGGAGAAGATCGAGGGTGGAGAAGAGTATAATTGTTCTTTAACTTTTTAATGCACCAAATGCAATTCTACAATATGATGCACAACAGAGTTTACCATTCTCTGTATTTTATTTGAACAATATGATGCATACATATGAAAAGACAAGGATTCCAAACGCTTTGTGTTGCAAAAAACAAACTCTGGATAACTCACAACACAGCAGTAAATCAAACTGTAGAGACCCCTACACTACAATGTGGACTGGAAGTGTGGAGCATGAAATGCAGCCAACTGCTAGAGATGGGATCCAGGTCCGACACAAACCCATATCCGACAAAACTCCACGGGTTCGAAATTGGAATGATCTGTCCGAATCACTTCGGAACAAATTTTTGAATGTGCGGAACTACTTTCGCTAAAATTTTAGCAGTTTTATCTTAAACTGTAATCCAATGGAAAAATGCATTTCTAAAAATAAAAAAGTATGCTTACTTGAACTACAAAAAACAGTCTAGGGAAAATGTTATAAATGACAGTAAAAAAAAAGTTAAACCATGCTACCCGGTGTAATATTGGCAACAGGCACCAATGCGAAAAACAGATCACTAAAAAGTAGCAAAAATAAATGTTTTTTAAATGGAGGAGTTAGACTGGCACTCTTTACCTTCTGGGTTCATGCAATGCAGTAAATCTCCCTCTCTGTATCTTCCAGACTGGTCTATTTAGACTGAAACAAAAATGAAACTTACTGGTAAAAATCAGTTTCAATTCACAAGTGTTAGCTAGAGATGGCTGCACTTCCTAAAGTTTGAACTTCCCACATCTGAAATGTATTGCCAAATAACTCTACATTCTCTATTTAACTCTAACTCTACATTCTCTATCTAACTCTAACTCTACATTCAACAGTTATTGCTATATTTGAGGGTTACCGAACACTGAATTCGAGACTTATGGCCGAATTCAAGGGTTACCGAACGCTACATTCAAGGGTTATCTAAGTTCACTAACCCTCAAATTTGGCCATAACCCTTGAATGTGGCATTTGGCAACCCTCAAATTCGGCAAAAACCCTTGAATGTAGCGATAACCTTAAAAAGTATGTAATGCCTCATTGTAGGGTTATGGAGCTCTTAAGTTGAGGGTTATTGATTCAAGAATTCTAGAATTTTCTATAATTATTGAAAATATGTCTGCGAGTTCTGAAAACCCTAAAGTTGGTAGTTCAGAGAGTTCTAAAAATGCCAAGTTCGTACGACTGACGTAGAGGAAAATCCAATTTTAGACACATTAATACTGAAGGAGTATTTAGCTTTTTTTTTTGTTTTTTGCTTTAGCATTTTAGCATTAGTTTTCACATTATATAAATGATAAATTGTGATTTTGTTTAAACTTACTATGATATATTAAATGTTATATTTTAAATTTAATGGTACAGGCTTTTGAGAAGTAAATTAAAGTTGTTCAATTTGCTCAAGTTAGAATAAATTGAATATATGCTTTAAAAAAATGACCAGATTTTCTTAGCAAGGTGCACATATATATTTCTGTGCTACATATTGATAGATACTTTTTATTTCATTAAGCTGCAAATAACAAGTGAAGGTATAGTCCAGCAAATACAGCTTCTAGTGATTTATAGTTAGAGACAGATTACTGGTACTGAAGCCTAAACGTACTCTGAAAAGGCAATCAGTGGGATACAAAGTTTTAAAAAGGCCTGAAACAAGGGAAAGTATTGTCCTTGGTCCTGCTATTGCCTTCACACTTTAGGGTTTAAAAGCTATAATCCTTCTAAATTGTGTAGTAGCCACAGAGTCAATTTTAACAAACAACATAGGAATCAGTAAAAATTGAAAACATCAAACACTGTACAGTCTTGAATCACACATAGCAGTGGGTACTTAATGCTTTAGAAATGAACTCTAACTAAAGCATGAAAATCAAAGAGCTTTGCTAAGAAGCATTAACCCCTTCTTTATCAGTTTGTATAATAACAGCGTTTTACACATTTTTCTTAAATGGATGTATATATATATATTTTACAAGCTTTGAATGAAAATTTTTTTTAAAAAAATCTTAGTATGAAAGCTTTTCTCCCCAGAACACCTATACATTGTAAGATTCTTCTCTAATTAATTACATTCAGTATATGTGAAAAATAGATTCTGTTACCAAGAAGGCTTCCATGTTGTTGCCAGTATTTTCTATGCGTATGTCTCTACACAAATTTGAAAGTTCCTTATAAGACTTTGAAAGCTGCCTGATACCCTGCAGTTTATTTACCAGTCAGTGTAAGTTAATGGCAAATAAACTGCAGGGTAAGAAGCAGCTTTCAAAGTTGTTTTGTTATTCTTTTCCTAGCAAAAGATAAAGTTTCTATATGTACCTGGATTCTCTGCTTATGCGGTAGTGGCGCACCTATATTTTGCCACTTTGCTATGTAATTGAAAAGATCCGTTCAAATCTTTTTTTTTTATAAAAAAAACTATACCCAACTGAATGAAGGAACCAGAGAGAAGAATCCACAAGTTAGTCAGGAATGCATTGTGCATCTACATAAAAGGTCAATAAATAAAGAACTTCTACTTTAGATATTGCAGAAGCTGGTCCAATGTATAGAACATTGTTTTTAATCTCTAAAGAAGGACACATTTCTCTAAGAAGGACACTAAAGGCATACAGTTTTCTGGGGGACCATGGGCAAGCAGGAAAGGCATGTGAAAGTCTAGTAAATGTACATAATGGCAATGGGATATGTTATCAATGATTGAGAGAAATTAAGCAGATGAAGGAACAATAAAACAAATTTAAAAAAATATAGATACATTGCATAGGTTTTTACTCGGTTTCATCCCTTGATTATCACATATCCCAAAAACATTGTAGACATTCTTGTGTATTCTACCAGAAATAAATCTTCAGTTTATCATGAATGTATTTATGGAGGGGGGGGGGATTTACATTCTATCTCTCATCGTAGTATTTAATTGTTTCAATCTGTTTCTAAAACAATTAGCTCCATATACTCTAAATCGTTCACATCATCATCATTTAAGGGTATTGATGCATATGCTGTTTTTTTGTCTATATAACATAAATGTGGGCCTAGGCACTCCTTCAGGCAATGTGCCAGTGTATTCCAGTTGCTGCTTCCCTCTGTCCTCTACCTCAAGGACTCCACGCTATAGCACAAGCAGAAAAGGGTTGATGGAAGTGCACACTGTTTGTCAGAAAAACCTGATGAAGGAGACATAGCGTTCTCTGAAACGTTGTGTGTTTGTGTGATGCAATAAACAGAATTTTTCTGACAAACAGTGTGCGCTTCCATCAACCCTTTTCTGCTTGTTTTTTTGTCTAGCATAAGCAGCACAAAACTTTTTCAGTTATTTGAATACAAATGGCAGCATTTTACGACCTTGATTTTAGGTGTCCAAATAACGATTATTGCATGTCTTTAAAACACCAATACTCACTCATCATTGTCTGGTCAAATTATTTACTTCTGTGTCTTATGTAGCAACATTAGCTGCTGTTACATCAACACTATATCCTCTTTGTCCCTTACAGATTGGAATACATCATTTATCTCTGCTGGCAAGAATGCCAATTAATTTATTTTTGCAAAGCAAACCTTATCTGAGATAAAAATCACAGGGGACTGTGGCTAGAACTTGTATATCATGTGTAAATGGTATCCTGAATCTGATTAAGTATCGTAATGTGTCCTTGTTTAGTCAGGTGGACATTTCTCTTGGCAAATGTCTCATCTGTCAAAGTAGCAGCTGCTAACCAAATAAAGCCTTAATCAGACACAAAGTGAATTACGACCAGAAGACCAGTTTACTCTGTTCAAAGCTAATCACCTTTCTATCTTCAACATAAGCTATGTAGATGTCTTTATCTAGCATATAGCAGGCTAGCACAAACATGTTACTTTAAACCTCATTTAGGGGCCAGTGTATTTTTTTCAATGGAAATAAAATAAAAGATAAGAACATTTGGGGGGTAATATTTCTTACATTTCTTT
Organism: Hymenochirus boettgeri; assembly: GCA_019447015.1. Classification (NCBI taxonomy): domain Eukaryota; kingdom Metazoa; phylum Chordata; class Amphibia; order Anura; family Pipidae; genus Hymenochirus; species Hymenochirus boettgeri. The sequence continues at coordinate 181,386,534 of CM033476.1, forward strand.
TAAGAATCTCATTGGAAATTCTAGCTCATAAATAGAAAATAACAGGGTGTTGGGTGTCCGCAGTGCTCTTTTAAGCTGTTACAGTCACACAAACCAATTAACAATCACTTAGCATGATTTAATTCTTGGTTTAAGCCATCTCAAGCCTATTTACCACTGGCTGCATGGCTATGCTGATATCTGGCCTTAAGTATAGTACTTACGTGCGGGTGAGATTCACGCAGAGCTGTGCAGTCTGCTACGGGAGATTTGCCTAGAGTATGTGGTCAAATTTCCCTGTAAGATTAATAAATGTTATCACTAGTTGTAAACAAAATTTTAAATGAAAAATAAAACAAATAATGATGAGTTTGCCCTTCCCATTAGCACATTATCTCCCTTTTCTTTATACTGGTTTATAGAGATGGCGTAAACTCACTAGATTAGTTCTGTTTTCAGATTCCCAGATCTCGGGAAAATCCCGAAGATCCGAAAATCCAAAACTGGATAGAATTTTCGATAATTTTCGAATTTATGGAGTTATTTATGGAGCTCCGTACATTCAAAAATTATTGAAAATGCGCTCTGAAATCCGGACGGATTGGGATGGATCATTCGGATTTTGGAACCGAGGAATTTTGTGTTGTATCCAGGATCGTGCCGGACCAGGATCCCATCTCTACTAGTGTATAGTATTAGATGTAGGCACATGATCGTTCAAGGGTTTTTTCAAACCCCAATAATTAATGCAGCCACAAATGCCACATATTCAGCTGCAATTTTTCTGGAGGTGTTACTTACGACACAGCTTTGGCATCCATTGTGAATAATTGATTCACAGCAGCTAGGCTTGTTGAAGTATAGATGGCCAAAGTTTCGAATGTTTGGTCCGTTTTCGAACTTCTAAAAAAGTTCGAAAGTTCGAAAGTCTGAAAACGGACACATTAAAGTTAATGGGGGGTAAAAAGTTCGGAAAGATACCTTACAAGACATGGTTTACATTAACCAATCAGATTTTCGGATTTTCCAGAGCTGGTGTCACCGGATGGAAGACAGAAGACGCTGCCAAAGGGCTCCTTTAAGACCCGCAAGGGCCCTTACAAGGGCCAGGGAGGGGGGTCCCGGCTCAAGCTGCAGGAACCCTTAAGTCCCAAAGGGCCACAAAAGGCACTTCTAAGTGCCACAAGGGCCCTGATAGGGCTGGGGAATGGGGGGTCCCAGTTCAAGCCCCAAAGGGCTCTTCCAAGAGCTACAAAGGCACTTATAAGTGCCAGGGAGGGGGGTCCCAGTTTGAGCTGAGGGCCCCTTAAGCCCCAAAGGGCCCTTGTCAGGGCCGCAATGGTCCTTGTAAGGACCCGGGAGGGGGGTCAAGGTTTCGAGCTGCGGGACCCACGAACATCCGGCCGAGGGATTTTCGGCCGTTCGGCAATCTGCTAGCGTCCGTTTTTGGGAATCTCTGGACATTCGGGGTTTTTTGGAAGTGGACATTTGAGGCCTGCTGAACTTTCAGAAATCCTCGTACATTCGAGAATTCTCGAATGGTTGAGGATTTGCGAAAATAGTCCCGCAAGTCCGGAAAATTGAACTAGTTCAAATAGTTTGAGTTCGTCTGAATGCATAAAGTTCGGCTCGAACTCAGGTTCGAGTTTGAGTTCTAGTCCATCCCTAGTTGAAAGGAGTGAGAGAGCTCTTTTCAATAGTCTTTGTATTGAGGGTACTTATATTGAGATCACTGTTTCCCTTTTAGGAATGAATGTTTTTAGTAAAAACATTATCTAGAAACCCTAATGAGTTTAATTCATACCCACATCTGTTTGTAACACAACAACTCGCAACCTGTTTTGTTAGTCACCTAAACCTGACTGAAAATTAATTATTCAAAGATTCTGGAGAACCCAACCAATATAATTCTCTATAAGGTAAACATATTTTACCTGTACCAGTCCTTAAATTTGTCCCTTTAATTTCATCTCCCTAGTTACCAGTTTTAAATGAAAGGAAATCAGTATTTTGTGTGGCACATGTCATGTTTATAGCTCCAGTTTTGTCAATGACAGTTTATATTAACATGTCATTGATCATGTAATGATGTTTGCCTAATAATAGATAAAAAGGGATTACAGTAGCTATATCATGCAATCAATAATAATGTAGAACTTTAATACCAAAAAGTAATGCAATTGCTCTTTATACTTAGCTAATCTGCTGGTTAGAGCTGTCAAAGTTAGCTGCTCATGTCTGCAGATTACAGCTCTCCTGCTTGTCCTCCAGTTTGCCCCCCATTACATACATGCAACAGTATAATACATCAACTGGAGAGTTGCCAACTGCTGCCACAAGGTAACTTTGACAGCTTCCTGTTGACATTGCAGGCAACAATGATGTTTATCAGTTCTGTTTACTACTTACCAGGAAAAAAATAACTTTTGTTTTAAAAATTGAATGTTTCTTGATTTGTTTTTTCTTTAAAAAGTATAGTATAAAAGTATATATCAAGATCCATTTTCTGGGTGGTTCTGGTCATTTAGAGAATTATATCAGCCCATTGGCAATGTTTGAGACTTGTGCAATGGTAGATATAGGACTTTAAGAGCTCTACAGAAAGTGAAAGACTACTAAAGGCAATCACGTTCTTTTGAAACATTTCTTAACATCATTTAATTATTTATTGCAAACTATGCAATAAAAATATATTTTATTTTTTGGAGATATATTGCACAGAGATGGACTAGAACTTGAACCCGAGTTCAAGCCAAATGTTCGGATTTCTCGGACTTTCGATAATTTCCGGACTTTCGATAATTATCGAATGTTTGAACGTATGAGGTGCGAATATGCGAGTAAAATGTCTATTATACCAATACGCGAGTAAATATCAAATTATCAAATATGCGAGTAAAATGTCTATATAGCAATACGCAAGTAAATATCGAGTTATTGAATATGCGAGTAAAATGTCTATTATACCTATACGCGAGTAAATATTAACTTATCGAATATGCGAGTAAAATATTTGTTATACCAATACACGAGTAAATATAGTTTATGGGATAATTATCAAATGTCCAAACGCGAGAGCTCGAAAGTAGCGCGGGTGAGAGTAAAATCTGTTTTTCTAAATATTGGAACATGTTCCCCAGACCATTTCCAGGTCCCACAGCCATTTACATTAAGTTACCATTGATATTTTAATTGTATTTAATTTGAACTTTTCGAACTATTTGACTCCCATTGACTTTAATGGGTCCAATTCTGAACTTTCCAACTTTCCATATAGTTCTAAAGTTCGGCTATCTCTATTGAACTGAATGCTTTATTTTTTGCCCTATTCTGTTATGAAATCTGTAGTCCACATTTGCATATTACTACTTTTATGTGGCCTTAAACTAAGCTCTAACTGACATCACAGTTTACTCATATGTGCCTTTTTCTAGTGCTAGATACTTCAAATAATTTATGTGTTGCAAGAAACCATTACTGATGTGTGCAGATTCTGGCAGACACAGCAAATACCCAACTTTTTGGTATGCAGTCCTTTGACGAAGGCCGGCGTGACGAAATGTTGTGTTTTGCTGTGTCACAATAAATGAGAGCACCCCGATTTGCATACTAAGAGACTGGACTGTCCTTAAATGTTATTTATTACTGTAGCATGTTTATACACCCCTGGTATGGAAAAAGTTATAAAATAATGATCAGTAGTTTGTGATGTAACAGTGTCACAATATATTATGACCGTATTAAAGGCGCACTAATGTGAAATAGGGTTACTGCGCCTTTATACATATGGCCCCAAATTATTCATACTAAATATGTTTTTTTTCCCAAGTAGAAGAGTTAAAACTATAGTAAATTGATTCAGACAAAAACTTAATGATAAGATAAATGACTCATTTCATTTTCTTTGCCAAACATTCTGCCTTTTTTTCTGAATGATTTTCTGACAGTATCTGATTAATGATGGTTGCAGAATCAGTTATTTTTGCTACTTTAATAAATTATATAATACATTATGATAAAATGTGGGTAATAAGGCTAATGCCTAGAAGAACTGAAAAGTAGCTTTTGCGAAAACCTTTAGAACCTGTATCCATACAATAGCCTGGAAAATGCCCTAGAAATCTTTGATATTCACTATCAGGGAGGTACTAGCCACACAAAGTACCAAGAGGTGCACAGCACCTGTTCTGGAGTTTAAGTCACGCTAACAAATGTTATATCGGTTAGTGTGTCTTAAACTCCATCATTGCAGAGTTAACTGAGCAGCTGCCAAAAGCGATGTTATATGCATAAACGACATTCTTTCGCGGCACTTTAAACTGCCAAAATAGATACCGCCACTTAGCAATGCACCGAGAGCCGCTATCAGCATATAACATTGCCAGGGAGTTTATATAGATAACGGCCCTCCTGTATATATCCTAGTGGCGTTCAGCCACGCTTTTTACCCGTGAACGATCCCATGATTCATGTCCCACGACATTATTGCATTGCAGGAGCAAACGTTACATATTGTGCAAACTAGAGGCGCAATATGTAACTTTTTTAAAATTCCATTAAGAAATGTGCGCTACTTCCAAAAAGATTTGGAAGTGGTGCAGCCCCTGCAAAATGGGGGTTAAAACCATGCTGCCTGGTATTGCATCGGGTAGGTGGTTTCACTGTCGTTTTACGGGGGAAATTAGCTTATTATGTTTCCCTGTATGTGCTTGAGGAGACTGTTCATGAAGCTTTGAGCCATCATCAATCTATTTGCTGGTGCCGGAGTATATGTTTGTAGGTTTCCCTCAGTCACTTAAGAGCCCCACTACATTTAGCAAAAAATGGCTTCATTAACATTGTGCTTAAGGATCATTGGATAAGAACATAATACGTAAACAAATAACCATATAAACTCTACAAAAATATTGTGTCATCTGCTATTCTAATGTTGCATTGTAGGGAGATGTATTCCTTATAATTTAGATTTTGAATTTTGAGATACATTGCAAGCTTGCAAAATTTATAATGCTGCACTAGCAATTTAAAGGAGACTTGACTTGCCTAAATCCTTCTTCCATCTTGCTACAAGCAGCCATCCAACTCCCTGAACTATAGTGGATTTTAAAAAAGGTTAGTTTTCTTACATTTGCTGCTTCCTTTTTAATTTTAAATGCAGGCGTGCTTGCTACACTTTACCACATTACGGTCCGCTTGGGTTAGCATAATCCTAAAGAATTTTTAGAGAGTGTTATTTCAACAATGAAAAACAAGTGCTGTGATGGAACAAATTGGGAACAAATTATATTTTGTATTCAAAATCTTGGTGTCAGACCCAGTGATTTCATTGTGAAATCTCTTTTGTGACAAAGTACAGACCATGACTATTCCCTAACAGACAAATACAGCTTAATTATGGACAAGTTTATATTTAACATGATGCATAAGGTACATAAATTGGCAACAATAAAAATGTATAGGTCAGCATTAGCTTAGGGGCCCCAGGTTTGTGTCAGCCTAGTTTAAAGGGACAGTTCAGTGGAAATCATCAATATTTGTTAAATTGTTAGTTTGTGTAATGCCTTCTTAGTTATTCTACATATTCTCTCCCATTTTGAAAAATTAGTTGATTTCATACACTTTGCTGTTCCCTGCTGTTGACATTAGTGAGCTGACATTTCAGGTTCTAACGGTCCTTCTTCTTCCAAGGATGCACCACATCCTTGGAATGTTCATAACTGTAATTTCTACTGATTGGCTGTTAGATGGGTTAAAATGCTCAGATCTCTTCTGAGCAACTGAATCAACCCAGGTGCTGGGTCAAGGGCAAGACCATAACGGTCTCTACTAGGGGTCCTACAAACAGGAAGTCAGTATTTCATTTGCATTTATTTATACACAGGCAAAAAGCAGAATTGGCAGGTTAACGTCACTGGGATGGAAAAATACTGCTTCCTTCTCTGTTTAGGCATTTGAAATGGGCTTTGTCTCTAGATTTATTTTGGGTAAAGTACCTGCAGAGGTGCCTGGGCACTTCTGCCCAAACAATTTATGTTTAGAATTTTTTTTCCACTGATTTTCTTTTTATCATCTTACACATTCACACAGATGCCACAAAGTGTAAAAAAAAATAAAAGTATTTATATTAGATATTAATAATACCAAAGATGAAAAGCCTTCTGAAGTCAAGAAACTCCTTGAGGGAAATGTTATAACTTTTTGCAAATCATTTTAGTTGTAGTTAAGTAGTTGTAGTTAAAGGAACACTAAACCCAAAAAAATAAGTATTTGCCATTGGTTTGTATTATTCACAGGGAGGTGAGAACGCTTATTCTCACCTCCCTGTGAATAATATTACGCTCGGGGGACCTGGAACTTACCTTACAGCAATCCACTCGCAGCTGCTTCTTCACAGAAGATCGCGTGCCCTATCTTTTGTATTGGCGCGCATGCGCATAAGATATGGTGCGCAGTTGGGACAGAGCGGCTGTCAGTGAAGAAGCGGCTGTGAGTGAATCGCGGTAAGGTAAGTTCCAGGTCCCCCGAGCATAACATTATTCACAGGGAGGTGAGAATAAGCGTTCTCACCTCCCTGTGAATAATACAAACCAATGGCAAATACTTATTTTTTTGGGTTTAGTGTTCCTTTAAGTGGTACCAAAGGTATGAGACCTCCAATTAAATGGCCCGATAGGGGGAGTGACTACAATAATAAAGTCTCTGCTAAAACACAAATATAACATACCTCAAAGTAAATTAAGTTATTTTAAGAAATTCTACTGATCTGGCAAAAAAAGAGGGAGTAGATGTTGCACAATTTGTACATTGAAAACCTAGGAGTCTGCTGCAATAAGAGGTGCAAATGTTTGTCTGTATTATTAATATGCAACAGCCAATATGATGTTCATTTTTACTGGGTTACTGCAGTTAGATAACATCTGGTTGGTTAGTGCAGATTAATGGCAAGTTTTGCACGTTTTATTGTATTACCCAATAGTTTAGCAGGGAGATTCAATAAAAGTTCTTATCGTTAAAAATGGTGCTAATTTTGCCCCAACCAATCAGCTGTTAGCTTTTAAATGCTAAATAAGATCTGATTGGTTGGGGCAAAATTAGCACCATTTTAAACGATAAGAACTTTTATTGAATCTCCGTTTGTTCATTTATCACTGTATCTCTGCACTAGTTCACCTTTTTTCTATAAAAGAAAAAATAGAGAAAAAAGTTAAGCTTAAATTGAAGCATTCATAAAAAATGTAATATATAGGATGATAGTATAACAGCATAATGATTTGTTACTAAAAAGACATTATAATTACCGTGAATTTTATTTTAACTCCTTTAGATTATTTACTATGAATAATAAGACAAGAATTATATAACTGAAGAAATTTTAATATAGGACATACTGTAAATGTTCTTAGAATTTTAGGAATTAAAATGAACAAAAGCCTCACAGTCAGTGCACTTTTTTGTTGGGTCTGCTTCAAAGAGCATAATGAATCCAACAGTTCTCTGTGTTTCTGCTCTAGACTATCACAGAGGGATTGTCAGGCAAAGCAGGATGGTTTATTTTCTGTTCATGCTTTTTTGCTAATCTCAGCTGACATTTGCAACTACAAGGTTTTTTTTCTCTTTTTTTGATTTGCAAAGGAGCAAAGGATGAACTTTTTTTCTTAAACGTTTGTTTAAACGTTTGTGTTTAATAAACCATTTGTAGAATGTTTAGTTTTTTGTGCATGAGTTTATTAGAGAAGCCTTGTCTATCAGCTGTACAAAAGTGGTTGCACAACTTTTATACTAAACCATCAAATTGTATCATAGAAATGAATCACCCTCTTCCTTTTTAGCTTGATTTGAATTTTCTGAAAATAATAATAATTTTGTTTTGTGTATTGTTGGCAGCAATTAACATCAGTACTAGCACAGTATTGTGTAAAGGCTGGTACTGACGTGTGATTTTGCATGCGAAATCCTAACGACCATACTGTACGGTAATTGTAGGTGCATGGGCACTCAGTCATTCGTTGATTTGCTGTATCTGGTCTCCAATGATGCCCAACCATATGGTGACACACGTACAATAATCGTGTGGAACGACCATTCGTCAGTCACTCGTTTGCCCCTGGTCGTGTGCACAATCGCACGTCTTTTTTGCTTTCTTTCTTACCTTACCTAATTCTCACCCTTAAGAGATTTTTGATTGATGTTTAATGTTTATCTCAATCAGGATATTAATATTAAAGGGCAAGTCCAACCCTAAAATGAAAACTTACATACAGGTAAATCACCCCCCAAAACCCTAAACGGTAATAGTTTGAAATCTGAAATATATACGTCTAACCTGAAATCCTGCACAATGTCCTGTTGCCCCTGTTTCTGCTTCCTGGTTCTTCCAGTTAGCAACTGTCAGTTATGGATTTGACAGTTAACGTCGCAGCCAATGACTGAATGTTAATCCCCTGTCTGCCCCTTCTGAGCATGCCCAGGCTCAGTACAGGCTCATTACAGGCTCAATACAGGTTTCTAAATTGCTCAGTTTCCATGAGGCATCCAAAAGCATAGCAGGCATACAGTAATGAATTCATAGGACAAACTATGATATATCAACATATTTTAAAGGGGCCATTCATTCTAAAAGATGTTCTTATGAGGGTGGAGTTGTCCTTTAAGAAAATAAAAGTATTCTCTTTGTAAAATAATGAATATATGTTAAAACAAAAATAACATCTAAAATATAAACTCAATGGCTATTTTAACACACAAAAAGACAGACCTGACATACATTAAAACCACAGAAACTTAAAGAAAACAAATGTACCTACTGTATTACATACAAGTAAGCATTCTGAAATTTAAGTGAAGACTTCTAAGCTTTATCTCTCCAAATAGCCACTGTTACAGTAAATTCACAATTCTAGGTGGGTATTGCACTGCAACACCAAAATTAGCCGCTAAAATTGTGTTTACATATTCTTTGATATCACCAAATTACAACCATACAGCACCTCAGAGCATTAGTATCCCTATCTTTTAGTGCTAAGTACCAAGGGTTGATGTGACTTTAAGACATAACTTACGGCGGTTGCAGCGGTATGCAAAAACTGTGTCACGCAACTGCCGCAAGCTATGTAATGAACGGATAGCTGGAGTTAAAGTTTCGGAATGGGATTTTTTTTTGGAGCTATTATTGGCTCAGTGCATTGCCTAGAGGAGGCAATAGAGAGTGATACCAGCTCTCGGTACATAGCCCTAACCATGTCCAATGTGCATCTTGTTGACCTACGTCAAATGCTCCCACCAACTGTTCGGAGGCTGCTCCTATTATCTTTCACCTGGAAAATTGTCCTCCCATACAGGCTTAGCAGCTACTATGCCTCCCCAGATCAGGTCGCAAATATGGTGCTTATCGGGGAAGCCTGTTTTTTTTTTTGTTCAGTTCAATTAATAAAGTTTACGTTTATTTTGTATGTATATATATTTTCTGCTATATCATGATTTATTTTAGATTGTAAGGGGTCTGTTAGGTTGGAGGTTTCCAATAAGGCCACAAGGACTAGTATGCTGTTAGGGGTTCTCCTTCGTTTCGTTTAAGTCGCTTATATTTTCACATGAACACGTAATAGAGAGTCAGAGCAGTCACATTTTAGATAATATAAATATTTCTTTTATTAAAGTTGGGTTAATACTAATAAAGGTGCTAGGTGCAGCACCAACATGTTATCAAATGACACATTTATGATACTCCGCCCCTCTGAGACCTCTTCAATCGCCTTCTTCTTAAGCCTTAAAAAGCTGTGTCTGTTTGGTCTGTGTGCGTGATGTGGAGCTAAAGAGTCTACAATGCAGATCCAAGATGTCAGCAACTTTACACCAGGAATGATAGGCTAAGGAGGGACCTAGGGGAAAAAAAGCAGGGGGGGGCAGATTTTTTTTATGGGAGTGATAGTTGCATTGTAGCTATTGGAAGAGTACAGGATCACCACAGTGTTAAAATTGGTCCATTGGGCCATATTTTTAAAGGTGCGTTATCGGTAATTTGCAATACCGTGCCTTTAATGATTGTTGCCACAATTATAAATTTACGCCCCTAAATTAATGATCTCGCCCATAAATCTACGATCACCATTGTAGATATATGAGTACATAGATTTCCAATCATCTATTCAATACTAATACAGTATTTTACTACTGCATAGTATAGTATGAATGTTCGTAAATGAAAGATCGCGGCCATACATTTACAGCCACAATCATACTATTACAACAACCCACGAGTATCGCACATTTTAAAAATTATTTCACAATGTTAGCAATTTGTTGTATTTTCATTGCCTGATTGCATGCATTGAAATAATTTAAATATCTGGTATAGCGGTAGTAGTGCTTTCCATGCTAGGAGAAAGTGTTTGTAGATCATGTGGTGAAGACAAGGCCTGTGCAATATTTTGTCACTTCGTTGCCTATTCCACCAATGTTTGGTTTGCTAGCAGTAGCACTTGATAAAGGGTTATACCCAAAACATGTCATGTATGACATTATAAATATACACACTTTTTGGCTTGGGTAGCACCAAGCGTTCAGAATCTATCTTTATTTTTTTTATTTATATGACAATTGAGTGGGAGAAGCTGTGATTCTGTGGATGCATGCAAGTGATTGCAGCGTGTTCTGGACAAAAATGTTTTGGATTGGTATAATAGTTTACTGTTGCTTAATAAAAGTCTCTCGCTTGTATCTCCCCAGACAAGCAAGATTTTGATCAATTTAAACTGTTTTTGTAATACGACTTTAATTAAAGGGAGTTAAGCTTAAGAGCATGTCAAGCAATGGAAGAGATATGGAGCAGAAAAAGTAAAGGAATTGCAACAAAATAATCATTTTAACCATCTTTATTTAATACACAAGCATTAGTGATACAGTATATAAGCCCGTTTTTTAATATATTTTTTTTCTATTTTCTTAGTCAAAAATTGGCAGTTTAGTTTGCAAAAATATGTTTGTTGTAAACTTTAAAGGGCAACTGTGGTCTCAAAACAAGTTAGGGCTAAATGAAAGCCTGCAGTATATCCTTTACATTGAGCAAACAATCACATCTCTGTCTGGAGCCTGTGAGAAATGACATTGGGGTGAATATTCAAACTTCCTGCTTCCAGTAGGTTGAATGACATCATCTGACCTCTGCCAGCCCTTTTCCTCCGGGGGAGAAGCATGCTCAGTTAAGACTTATTGCTGGGGAAATCAGACATTACATATTTGGGAATATGAATAGGACAACTACCATAATCTTTAAATAACTTACAGTAAATTTTCCTCCAGTCTTTCAGGAAATCTACAGAAAAATCTCAAAACACACAGACATTAGGGATGGCCGGTTCGCAGATCCGAACCCGGATCCGCCGCGGATTTATCCCGTTCGCGAATGGCGGATTTTACCGGATTTTCCGTATTTTCGAAAATTTTCAAAATTACGAGTTTTCACGTATTTTCGAAAAATTTCGAAAATACGGGAAAACATGTATTTTCGAAAATACAAGGATTTCTCTTAATTCCTTACATACGTATTTTCGAAAATACATGAAAACTCCTAATTTGGAATATTTCCGAAAATACGTGAAAACTCGTAATTTCGAAATTTTTTTAAAATACGAAAAATCTCGTTATTTCAAGGGTATTTTTAATTTTAACGGGTGCGCTCGCGGATTTTCGAATTTTTCTAATTTTTCCGAAAATTCGCGGAACCTCGATCGGACCGGATTTTGCGAAGTTCGGACATCTCTAACAGACATACTGTAAATTGAATCAATAGACTTTTTACTAACTTTTTAAAGAATAATTGTAGACCCAGAATTGCACTGGCTAAACTATAATTATCAAGGTTGCAAGTAGGAACAATGTTTCGAAATATAAAAGCACACAATCTAGCTGCAATATTCAGACACATCTGGGGTTAACTATTTATACATTTTCCCTATTTGGATTTTAGAAAAGGAACTGGTTTACCCATATTCACTGTAGAATCTGTTACTGAGAAAGATACTTTCTTCCACACCAACTTTCGGATGATATGCCTATACATGGACACCCTTGCTTTTCTCAAGTCACTTCACAATTTCTCTCTAGTGCTAAACTCATCACCGTTTGCCAAAATAGCCTAGTTAGCAAATAGAAAATGAGAGAATTCTGTTTTAATCCCTCTGTAAAAAGAATGCTCACATTTCGTGAGTTACATTTACGATATGAAATGCTTGATACTTCCTTTTTTGAATATATAGAAATAAGACATGTAAGCCAGAATGTTTAGAGTGATTTCCCCCCCAAAAAAGAGAGAGACAAAGTCTTTAAGCTCTTTGTATCTCCTTCTGTTAAAATGAAAGGGAGTAAATTGGATGTAAACATGTTGTCTGCAGTTAAATTATATTGAAAGTAGAGATGGGATCCGGGTTCGACACAAACCCGGATCCGACACGGAACCCCTTGGTTCCAAAATCCGAAAGATTCGTCCGAATTTCGAGACTTTGTAAAGAATTTCCAAAATTTTCGAATGTACAGAGCTATTTTCGATCTTTGAACGTTCGAAAATCCCTGAAAATCCGATCGGAGACCACTTTCGAGTTTCCGATCGTATTTTGAAGATCGAACGTTCAAGGCTATTTTTGATAATTCTCGAAAATAACCTCGAACGTTCAAAAATATGAATGGAAACTCGAAAGTAATTACCGATTGTATTTTCGAGGATTTTCAAACGTTCAAAGATATTTTAGAAAATGGTCGCAAATAGCTCCATACATTTGAAAATTTTCGAAAATTCGTTCCGTTTTCGGATCTTTGGAATTCTGCTGAGATCCAGGAATTTAAAAACCGAAAGAAACTCTGTAGTTTCGGCCATCTCTAGTTGAAAGTGTACGTCTTTAGTTGGGAATCACATAAAAATATGTTTACATTGTAAACTACAACTATTAACTACAAGTAGTATTCCTCAAAAGGTCTAGGTTTTAAAAAAAAACAAAACAATAATAATAATAATAATGATAATAATGATAATAATAATATAATAACCTACCCCTGTAGTGGATTTCTATGGGAGGAACTGTAAGATTATAGCCTTATAATCTTACAGTTCCAGGAGGAGAAGGAAACCAGAAGCCACAAAGGGGTAGGTTATAATAAATAATGCACCCCGAACTGTAAATTATAGGGATATTAGAAGTCACCTTGGAGTTCCGTGCTCTGTATAAAAGGTACTCGGCCTGCGGCCTCGTGCTTTTATATGGTCACGGAACTCCTCGGTGACTTCTAATATCCTTATAATTTACAGTTGGGGGTGCATTATCCACTATATTATGTCTGTGGTATACATTTAGATCACCTGGACTTGAAACTCCAGTTAATCTGACTGAATATGGCAGCCATAACATGACCTGGATGAGAAGCTTCACGACTATTTACCGTATATACTCGAGTATAAACCGTCCCGAGTATAAACCGAGGTACCTAGTTTTAGGTTAAAAAGGAGGAAAACCACACTGATTCGAGTATAAACCGAGGGGGTAGTATTTGCCACTAAGATGTTTGGAAACTACCCTCCCGGCATGCTTTATTGCTGGGAGTTGTAGTTTTCAAACATCTTAAGTTGCAAATACTTACAAATAAGAGTGAACCTCTTATCTGTGCATACTGTATGCACAAAATAGGGGATTTACCCCTATTTGCAAGTATTTGCCACTTAAGATGTTTGAAAACTAACACTTCCACCAATAAAGCATGCTGGGAGTTGTAGTTTTCAAACATCTTAAGTGGCAAATACTTGCAAATAGGGGTAAATCCTCCTATATTTGTGCTAACGTATGCACAAATAAAGAAGGTTTTACTCCTATTTGTATGTATTTCCACTTAAGTGTGTCCCTGTGTAAATAAAGTAAATGTTTCCCTTACCTTGTTCGGCGGCCGCGCGTTCCGCATCCTCGCTCCACAGCCTCTGTGCATCCGGATGATGTCACTACCCGGCGCCTCTAACTTTGCGGAGCCGGGTAGTGACATCATCCGGATGCGCAGAGGCTGTGGAGCGAGGATGCGATCGCGCGGCCACTGGACAAGGTAAGGGAACATTGACTCAAGTATAAACCGAGGTAAGATTTTCAGGCTTTTTTAAAGCCTAAAAACCTCGTTTATACTCGAGTATATACGGTAATATAGCTAGAACAATAGGTATAAAAATTGGTTTAATATGTATTCTTGTTAATACGTTACCTATAAAGTTACATAGTTCAGTTACAGTTCAATTATCACATTTCCCATAACACTCAAGATTAAAATTGAAACAGATTACTGTCCAACAATAAAACCTTTATTTTATTGCATGCCGTATCAATATGCTGTAAACAAAGACTGATGGAAAGAGATAAAAAGCGTAGGTAAAGAAATGTAAATTGCATATTTATATTCATTGGTACTATCAAAAAATATCAGTCCCATCATTTGTGATCCCATCCTTTAGGGCAGTGTTTCTCAACCAGGGGTCCCTGAGACGTTGCAAAGGGGTCCTCAAGAGATTGTGGCAAACTGTATGGATCCACCATTGTAATGAATACAAATATATTTTGCTATATATTTATCGATGTTCTATATTTGTATGAATTATGTGTTTGGTGTATTGATGTCTGAGAGATAAATAAAATTAAGTAATAGGGTTTTTATCTAAGGGTTTTCTGAGAAACACCGGTTTAGACCCCATCCCCTGTGGTGAATTTGAATGCATTTTTTTTTAATGAAGATTTATAATTCATATTTGTATTAATATGTATTTTGATGTAAGATGATTGAGAAAGTAAAATAATAATATAAAAATATATAATTATTTTATATAGGGGTTCCCCGAGACATGAAAATTGTTTCAAGGGGTCCCCACAGATAAAAAGGTTGAGAAACACTGCTTTAAGGCATTATCATTGTACCCCAGAGCCAGCCAGTGGCTGTGTAAAGAACAGACCATTACATTTGGCCCCATAATGCATCCTTTATCAATCTGAGCTAATTATAAAGCATCAGTCCACTAGAGTTCATATATTATCCCCGTCTGGTATGCAACAGATACATGTGATAAAAAGAGAACCAGCTTGGATCCTTTGTTAATGCTAATGCTTTCTGAAATACTTCTCCAGATTAATTTGTTAGTGTTCTTGGGGAGTTTTGTTAAAGTAACCCAGGTTTTCTTCTAATAACAACATTTTTATTACAAACTACATTTCATTGCTGTTTTTAATCAGACAAAAAGTAATACATTGCAGAAGAGGATTAATGAAGATTTTGTATTAATTAAGTTCTGACGTTTGTCCAAATGCTTCTAATGTCTGTATTATTGGCCTCTTCATTCTTTCGTTTCAATGTAAATTCTGTTATTCTTAAACTTTAATCTCAAATTTATGAAGTGTAACTGTAACTGAAAGGCTTCATCTCTTTGTTACTCAACTTGAATTTCTAAAGATCAGACCAGCTCATCCCCATGTTATAGGAGTTGCTTGTGATGTTTTTAGTGCTACTAGAGTAACTTTCAACATCATAATTATACAGAGAATGTTAGCTGAAGGACACATGCCTGTTGTGCTTGTGATACATTTATTAATTGAAAAACCACTTATGATATTTCCTTTTGAATAATTGCCTTTTCACAAAAGCTGCAATCTTTAGGGGTTCTTAAGTCTTTTGAATAAAAAAACTGGATCAACACAAAAGCAAGAGAACAAAATTATAGCATCAGAGAAACAATCTCATAGGATTTAGTAAGTAAATGGGTTTATAGGTATACGGACAACTAAATATAAGGTACACATGTGCACATGAGTGTGTATATATACATGTGGATTCCTGTAACGCTTCGTGTTGAATAAAAAGTTTGTATCTTTTGAGAAAAATCCCACGTGTGCCCCGACATCTGAATCTGTTTATTGTATCCCTTCGGAGGCACCGGGGTAGTTGAAAGTCCGAGGGGAGTGCAGAGGATCTATCCAAGTGTTGTGTACATATATATCTATCTATCAGTAACTAACTTCAGAAGCACTCCTGGGACTTGAAATCAACAGAAACTTTTTATTCAACACATATCTCTACGTGTTTCAACCGCCCACCTCGGCCGTCATCAGGATCAAAGTGTACAAACAATAAAACGCCCGTCTCTTAATATCCTGTGATCACACTCCGCCTCTTACCACCATCCAGGAGGCGCGTCCGTATCTGATACCTGGCCGCCAGGTCTACCACATACGTATCAAACATACACCCACCACCCCAATGGGCGGGTGCACTTATGTATACAGTGAACGTACAACCACTAAATTAAAGTAACATAGTGCATATCTATATTAAATATCTAAAATCGCACCCCAGTGACCACATAAAACCACATTTAAAATCTAGTACCACATCCGTTCTTAAACACATATATAGAATAATAAATCAAATAATTCACTACATTAGGAAAAAGGCAACAAATTTAAATATAAATAAATATTTTGCTTATATATATATATATATATATATAGATATATATATATAATAGACCATATAGAGTACAGCAGCATTGATGAATAATTTCAAAAGTCCAGCATATAATATGCATATTGATTTATTGGCTTAAAAACATCAATCTTAATGGCGGCAACGTTTTGGGACACCTCCCTTTTTCAAGCCTAATTGACAAGCCTTCAATTAGGCTTGAAAAAAGGGAGGTGTCCCGAAATATTGCCACTATTAAGATTGATGTTTTTAAGCCATAATCAATATGCATTATTATATGCTGGACTTTTGAAATTATTCATCGATGCTGCTGTACTCTACATGGTCTTTGAATATTAACATTACAGCTTTGCATCATTTATTGAAAGAAAGTGCTGCTACCTGTTATCCATTGTGTATATATATATATATATATATATATATATATATTATATTATATATATATATTATTATATACTGTATACACACATAACAGTGTTTATTTGCTGTCCCCTTAAAATAGTTTGACACACGGCCATTCATGTCTAAACCACTGGCAACAAAAGTAAGTACACCCCAAAGTGAAAAATGGCCAAATTGTATGGAGTTCGCTAGAGCTTCACAGGTTGCCACTGGAATCCACTTCTTCTCCTCCATGACATAACAAAGCTGATGGATGTTAGATACCTTGTGCTCCTCCACCTTCCATTTGAGGATGCCCCACAGATGATTAATAGAGTTTAGGTCTGAAAACAAGCTGTTAAGGTCTTCCAGGTCTTCCCTGGAGGCTGGAGCAGGCTGGCTGATATGGAGACCAAAATGACCCTGGAAGCTGGAACAGGCAGGGTGATATGGAGACCAAGATGACACTGGAAGCTGGAGCAGACACAGTGATATGGAGACCAAGGTGAAACTGGAGGCTGGAGCAGGATGGCTGATATGGAGACCAAGATGGAAGCTGGAGGATGCTGGACTCCACAGCATCCGCAGGCAGGTAGGACTGGGGTCATCACACATGCTTGGCCAGTTTCACACCTTCAGTTTCTTTAGCAGTGGAGGTATGTTTGGGGTTATTATCTTGTTGGAATACTGCCCTGCAGCCCAGTTTCTGAAGGGAGAGAATCACACTCAGTATTTTACAGTACATGTTGGCATTCATGGTTCCCTCAATGAACTACAGTATAGCTCTTCAGTGCCAGCAGTACTCATGCAGCCCCAAACCATCACACTCTCACCACCATGCTTGACTGTAGGCAAAACACACTTCTCTTTGTACTCCTCACCCAGTTATGGTTAACATTAATGGTTATGTGTTGAGTTATTTTTGTGGTTACAGGTAATTTAGACAATTATACAAGCTGTTCACGGACTACATTACATTATATTTAAGTGTCATATATTCACTATTGTCCCATGAAAAGATATAATAAAATATTTATTTATTTAAAAACAAATAGAGAAATAGGCATACTGCTTGACCTGGTACTACTCAAAATGTAATATCCAAGATTAGTATCAACATCAACAAAATATTTAATACTTGTAGAATCTCTATCTTTTGCTAGAAACCAAAAAATAGGAATCCTGGGAAATTGAACCTGTGTTTCAATGGTCTGTGTGTTTAGAAAACCAGCACTTTAGTGGTGTAGCGAATGCTACATTTGAGGCTTATCGCCAAGTTTGAAGGTTACTGGGTTCAAGGTTCAAGGGCTATTGAAAATGCCGAATTTGAGAGTTATGGCTGAATTCGAGGGTTAGCGAACGCTGCATTTAAGGGTAATTGCGGAGTTCAAAGTTAACCAATTAACGCATTCAAGGATTATGCCCAAATTCAATGGTTAGCGAACACTACTTTCGAGGGCTATTGCCATATTCGAGGGTTACCGAATTCTGCATGGTAAGTAAATGCTACATTCGAGGGTTATTGCCATATTCGAGGGTTACCAAATGCCGTATTCGAGGGTTACCAAATGTCACAAGGGTTATGTCCAAATTTGAGGTTATCGCCTAATTCAAGGGCTAGCTAACGCTACACTTGAGGATTATCGCCAAGTTTGAGGGTAACTGAACACTGCATTTGAGGGTTGGTAAACGTTACATTTGAGGGTTATTGCCAAATTTGAGGGTTACCGAATGCTGAATTCGAGGGTTATGGCCGAATTCAAGGGTTAGCGAACGCTACATTCTAGGGTTCTTGCTGCATTTGAGGTTTACGGAACGCCCCATTCAAGGGTTATGACCGATTTTGAGGGTTAGTGAAATGCTACATTCAAGGGTTATCACCGAATTTGAGGGTTAGCCAATGCTACATTTTAAGATTAGTGAAATTTGAGAGTTACCGAATGCCGAATTCGAAGGTTAGCGAACACTACATTCGAAGGTTAGCGCTGAGTTCGAGGGTTACTGAATGCCGCATTTGAGGGTTATTGAACAATACATTCAAGGGTTATTACCAAATTCAAGGGTTAGCAAATGCTACATTCAAGGGTTATCTTTGAGGGTTAGTGAATGCTACATTCTGGGATTATTGCCAAGCTTGAGGGTTACCGAATGCCACATTTGAGGGTTGGCAAACTCATTAGAGGCTTATTGCCGAATTCAAGGGTTACCGAACGATGAATTCGAGGGTTAGCGAATGCTAAATTCAAACGTTAGCGCCAAATTCGAGGGTTACCGAATACCACATTCTAGGGATATGCATTAAAGTCAAGAGTTATCGCTTCAAAAATTTGCTAATTATCGAAAATATGTCCGTGAGTTTGAAAAACCTGAAAGTTCGTAGTTCAGAGAATTCTAAAAAGGCTGAGTTCGTACAAACTCATAATATCCATCTCGAACTCTGGTTTGAGATCGAGTTCTAATCTATCCCTAATCCCAGGTTGCAAAAAGGTGTTTTGGAAACCAATTATTTACATCATTGTTTGCCTGAATGCACATACCCAGCAATATAGAGACCCCTTGCTTATAATCATCATTTAACTATAGCACTACAATTACAGTCTGTTATGTAAATAAAGATATTATTTACATGGGTATTCTATGGAGGAAAGCTTTTAAATCAAGGGGAAAAAATACTTCTCCTTTAAGCATTTTAGATAATAAAATCTAACATATTCTTTTAGATGAAAATAAACAATATACCATAAATAAATACAATGATAATTTTTTTTATACCATAATTCCCATGTACTTTAGAAGACTTCCATTTGCTGGTTATCAAAGCATTTGCTGCTGTGAAGAATATAAAGATTTAATATTAACTAATACTCACTGAGGTGTTCATGGAAATTTGTTATTTAATATGCCAGTAATTACATTTTTAAAGCATTTTAAAATATGTCAAGCTACTTTTAGACATATCAGATTAATTAGTCATAACGTAAAAACAATATTACTATAACTATACTTTACTGTAATTTTCTATCATGATAACATGAGGTTGAATAACCATCTACTCCAACCTTTACACCCTACGCTTTAACCCTACCAAACAGTTAGTCCAGAGGAAGGCAAAAAAAAACAGCAAACAATGGGGGGGAAATTCCTTCCTGACTCCAAATGGCAATCGGAAAATATCCCTGGATCAGACAGAATTACAGTATATCTTCTGTATTAATGCCAGTATTTCTCAATATTAAGACTGCAGCGCTCCTTTCTCATCTTAAAGCGGCGCTTACGGATCGTAATCAGTTAGCATGGCTTTAAGCCTTGGTTTGCAGAGGCTGTGAGAGTACTAGAAGAAACTCTCTGCAGCCACCACAAACCAGAGATGGATTAATATCATGTGGGGCCCTAGGCAGGGCCATAACTATAATTGTTACTGGTTTTGAAGCTGGGCCCCCAGAAGTTTCCTGGGCCCTAGGCAGTTGCCTAGGGTTGCCTTGTGGATAATCCTGCTCTGCCACAAACCTATTTACCAGAGGCTGCGCGGCTGATTGG
Source organism: Hymenochirus boettgeri (assembly GCA_019447015.1). Classification (NCBI taxonomy): domain Eukaryota; kingdom Metazoa; phylum Chordata; class Amphibia; order Anura; family Pipidae; genus Hymenochirus; species Hymenochirus boettgeri. Next base: position 181,406,922 of record CM033476.1, read on the forward strand.
ATGTAAGCATTAAATGCCAGCAGATTATCCAGCCCACTTTAAAGCTATTCAATGAACTTGCCATTACCACATCTGTTGTAAGACAATTTCACCGTTTCACCGTTCTCACTGTAAAGAAACCTTTCCTAACCTAAGATGAAACTTATTTACTTCTAGTCTTGTCCCTATGTCCTCTGATATGACCTATTAATGAATAATTAATAATGCACTAGAGAGGTTCTTATATGGCCCATTAAAGGAGAACTAAACTTAAATTTTTAAAAACCTAATGTGAAAGTTTTTCTCCCCAGAATACCTATACATTGTAAGATTCTTCTCTAGTGAGTTGCATTTAGTACATGTGAGAAATAGATTCTATAAATAAGAAGGATTCCATGTTGTTGCCAGTACAACCCACAGCCCATGAAGTCATCAAAGAACCACGCCCCCTGACCCCAGTATTCACTGTCTCCATGCACATGTATTTTCTATACAGATGTTTCCACACCAATATGGAAGTCCCTGACTTTGAAAGCTGCTTGTTACCCTGTAATTTATTTACCAGTCAGTGTGAGTTGCTGGAAAATGAACTGCAGGGTAACAAGCAGCTTTCAAAGTGACTTCCATATTCCATTTTTTTAAATTATTCTTTTCCTAGCAAAAGATAAAGCTTCCAAATGTACATGGATTCTCTGCTTATTGAGTATTGGTGCACCGGCTAAGGCACCAGGTTTAAAAAAATACAGTTCAGAAGGTCACAAGTTCAATGCCCCAGACTTACCTTTTTTGTTTCCATTATATTCCATGCAGAAGATAAAGCTTCTAATTGTACCTAGGTTTTCAGCTTGTTCAGTGGTGGCTCATCTTGTAAAATGCCAGGTTTAGACACATAGAGTTCAGATGGTCACAGGTTTGAATCTCCAATCTTACCTTTTTTTTTTTTTGTTTCCATTATGTTCCTTGTACAATATTCTACATGTACCAGTAGTATCTCTCTTAGCCTAGAGGTAAGAGCTCTGCTTTTAGCAAGACAGAGTAAATGTACAAGTTGCAGGTTCTATTCCCCAGACTTAATTTTATTTTTGCTGAAATGTAAGTATTCCGTTTCTCACTTCCATGCTGACATGGCTGTCAGCTTTTAGGAAGCAAGTCTGCAACTTCCTTGTTTTGATCTGTTGAGCACTACAGAGCATGTGCCTGTATGCAGACACTTAGCTGGGGGTTTACCCAGCTAAGGTGGATTGTGGAAGCTGACCCCTAGTACTCACAGGTTATTTTCATAAATCACCCAATGGCCATAGCAAAGGGAGAGGTGAGACACAGCTTGTTGTATGTTTGTGAATGTGCTCTGTCTATTGGGACAATGTTGTCTGGAGACTTTAGTTCCCCTTTAATATATTTGTATTAAGTGATCATATCCCTGCACCTCTTCTTCAATAAAAACAGCCCTAACTTGTCTAATCTGCCTGCATAGGCAAGTCCCTCGATTCCCCTTATTTTTTAGTTGCCCTTCTCTGAACTGCTTCCACTTCCAGGATGTCACTTTTGTATATGGGATTCCAAAACTGCACCGCATATTTCAAATAAGGCCTTACTAGTGCCTGATAAAGAGGGTGAATAATATTTTTCTTTCTTCAATTTATTCCCCTTTTTATACCAGACAATATCTTCCTAGCTCTCATCATGGCTGTCTGGTATTGTTTTCTACAGCTTAGTCTGTTATCTACTAGAACCACCACATCTTTTTCACTAGCAATTCACTTAGCACAGAGTTATTTATGGTGTAGGTGGCACAAGGATTGTTAAAGCCCAAATGCATCACCTTACATTTATCACCATTGAATCTCATCTGCCATTCTGCTGCCCATTTTGATAATCTATCTAGGTCAGCTTGTTATCTCTATTACTCTAAAACCCCGATCACAAATCCCGTTCAACCCTGCATTTAAAGACCTACCCCTCTCTTTCTCTTGCTTTCCCTTCTCCCCTCCCTCTCTTTCCATTTTCTCTATCTCCCCTCTCATCTCTCTCTCTTCCCATTCTTTTCTCCTCTCTTTCTCCCTTTTCTCTCTCTCTCTCGCTCCTTTTTACTCCTCTTTGTCTCTCTCTACCTCGTCCTCTCTTCCCCTTCTTTTTTTCTCTCTTCCCCTCTCTCTCAATGTTAAATGACAAATCACACACACCCTTCCCCTTATCCAATCTGCTTTACAGGTTCTTCTAAACTGCTTCATCCAATCTTATTATTTGGTCCATTACCTTTACCATCCAATCTGGTCATTCAAACTCTCCTCTTCATTGTACTGTGTTTTTAGGTCCTTCAAACTCTTATTTATCAAATCTACTCCCCAGGACCCCCACTCTTAATTGGATTTTCTCCTCCAATCCATTGACATCCCCCCATACACACACACCCATTCACCCCTGGTCCTGTATCTGACCACTCTTCATATAATACAAATGCTTCAATCCCTTTATGTAATGATGCATTTCTTTTTGAAAATTACACTGTATGGCCTGACTTAAAGAAAACAAATACAATACAGAGATATCTCTGGCAAAACTGATTATTGGGCTTTCTCCAAAATAGGTTCAACCTGTATATTCTGTATTCTCTTACTGTTGATGCTAAAAAACACAATACACGTTGAGATGTACTGTATTTTGTTTTGAAAGGCTAAGCAAAATTATATCTTACATACCCATACTGTAGTTGCAGTTATTGTGGCATAAATGTACTTGAATAAAGTGACCCAATGCTAATACATTTTTTTATATTAATTTTGAAAATAAAAAGAATAGTACATACTATTTTTACTGAATACGTTTCCATAGCAGCTATAATGCTAATCTCTTCCAGGCATCTTCTCTCTAAAGACTTAAATGTTTTAGAGCTTCTAGTAATGACATTTCTGACTGGTCTCTTACAATTTATATATTAGATTTACACTTCAAAGTATACACTAGCATGAGAATGCTAGTTATCATTTATATTTATATATAATTTTCAAACAAAAATGTAAAAAAAAAACCAGCAAGGCTTCTGACAGAAATATGAAATAGGTGGTAACACTGGATGCCATCTTTATTGTTTCTATTCTGGCGTTCTTAGCAAAAGCTATTAGATAATAACCCCATATAGATAATAGGTTTTGAGCAATGGCGTTACTAGGAATCACTGGGCCACCCAGCAAAACTATGATGGGGCCCTTATCGGCGTTTCATCTACAGTAGTTTTCTGGGAGGATGCTGTATCTGTCATAGAATGGCCTGTGGTTGCTCCTCCAGCTCCTCTGGTAGTTACACCCCTGGTTGTGTGGATTGGTAACAATCAGTAGATTACCGGGGTGCCATATTCCAATACCATGCAGTATATTGCTACAACACTATATCGTCCATACAATAAAACTATTATTATTAGCAGTATTGTGTGACTGCTGTCATATATTTTTATCTGTGACTTAATACAGTAAATATGCTCCTAAATCACCACCAGATTCAAAAATTAAAATATCTATAATCAGTCATTTATAGCAATAAAAGAATTTATAGTTTTACCTTGAATAATATCCAGTAATATTAGTCTTATTTACATTTTGATTAAGCTAAGAAAACAGTCAGATTGTGTGAACCCAAGGGACAAATATCCTTTACATCAAACAGACCCATAATAAAACCACTGTTTTTTGTATTGAATATTTGTTGGATTGTTTTACCCATACGTACCTCCCCACTTTAGGGTTGATAACAATTACATTTTACAGATTAATAACAGTCATGCACCATTCCTTGTGGTTATAGCAGGTGTTCTGGCCCACCACCTATTCATTTTTCTGAGCATCCATTGAGAAATCATCACATTCCCGAGAATTCAAGTCGCTGTTTTCAAGCTGTAAGCCTGATTCACTAGAATAACAAGGGTCAAAGTGATAAGGAGATGAGCTCCATTTACTCAGATATTTATGACAGTTGCAGACAGTTGCACAAATCATGACTGTATCTGTACAATATTGTATATTCATATAATTCATCTTTATATTACAAATGCTATAGACACATGGTTTCTTTACAATTATTTCAAGAATCCAAAAATATTAAAGTGGCATGCCAGCTGCATTTTTCCTAGAATAGGAAAGTTATTCTAGAAATGACTTTACCTATTACACTGAATAATTTCACTAAGGACTGAAGAGCCATAAACAACTATGTAATTGATTTTACAGTTTTACAATATTAAGAAGAAGGGTGCACATATTATTGCTTTATATTGTATAGTATAGTATTTGATGTTGAATGAAGACATACAACTATCTAGTCCAACCTACTCAGCAATACCCACATTTCCTGCCTAACAGTTGATCCAGAGAAAGCCAAAAAAAATCCTTCCTGACTCCAAGTGGCAATCGGAAATATCTCTGGATCAACTCAAACTTTATGTATCAATTCACAGTAACCTGCAACATTTTTATTTTTAGAATCTCATCCAGCTTTTTTAAAAACTAATTAATAAACCAGCCATCACCAAGCCCAATGGAAGACCGTCCCATAGTTTTACTGTTCTCACAGTGAGAAACCCTTGTTGAACAAGACTAAACTTGTTTTTTTTCAGTCTCTGGATGTACAGTGTAAATCAATATTCAGTCCATTGCAAAGCTGTACCTTTAAATCACACACTATGTTACTGTTATTTTTCTAAGCCATTGGCAAAGCTTACCTTTCCCACTTTACTTGCTGGCTCTTCCTGCTCACCTTTAATTGTGTTCAATCCACTAAGACTTGCTGGAGGTGAATCTCATTCGGTCAGATACTGCCCTGCTAGTTGTATATTACACTTGCAGGGAGATTCACCCAGAGGCGCAAGCTCTCTGGGCAAATCTTCCTTAGGAGATTTACCAGAGGCTGTGCGACTCTGGGTGAATAGCTAATAGCTGCCATTAAATAATTATGCGCAAAAAGTGCCACGCCACCTTTGCTGCGTGAGTGCCTCTTCTGGTACTCGTGCTGCCACTGCAAAGCGAGCATTAACGTCGTGCTAACCGATCGTAAATCATTTAGCGTGGCGTTAAGAGGTGAGAGGAGCATTGTGTACTCACATCACTCCTCTGTTTACGAGCCTGTTAAAGTATAATGTGGACTAGATTAACAGAGTGCTGCTTCTATGTACACAATGCAATTATGTTTAAAGGCTAACACTGTGGCAAATTAATGTTTGAGGTTTAAGCAGTAGTCATCTATCAAAATGTGACTATATATGTGGTTAAGCTTTTGAAATTATCTTGTGAACTTCTTGCACACTTCAAATAAAGTGTTTTTCTTTTCCATGCGTAATTTGTTTTTGCAAGCATAAATGTAATGTGAGTGGGGCATCTGAATTGTGTTTTCTGGGGGACATTGTGTGTCAATTATTCAATTTGGTCAATTGCAGCACTTTTAAATGTAGGGGTTATTGTTGTGCAACATAGTCACTATTAAGGGGATATTGCAAAGCAGAGGGCAGTTTCTGAACACTGCAGAAAAGACTTTAAAGCCTATCATATCAACTTCCCCTTTAATGTTAACACTTATCATATCAACTTCCCTTTAACTATGGGGCACAACATCTTCTTACATTACTTTATTTTTTAGGGTAAACATCCAAACATAATTTACCCCAAAATTTGGACATTTTGTAATATCCCCTTAATAGTGACTATGTTACACAACAATAACCCCTACATTTAAAAGTGCTGCAATCCACCAAAATTAATTATTGACACACAATGCTCTTCAGAAAACACATGTCAGATGCCACACTCACATAGAATTTATGCTTGCAAAAACAAAAATGACAAATGGAAAAGAAAAACATTTCATTTGAAGTGTGCAAGGAAGTTCACAGGAATATTTCAAAACATTAACCACATATATAGTCACTCATTGATAGATGACTACTGCTCAATGCCACCATTATTCATTTGCTACAGTGTTAGCCCTTAAAACATCATTGCATTATATACATAGAAGCGGAACTCTGCTTATCCAGTACCAGTTCCGGTCCACGTTATACATTACGTGTAATATACAGCTAGCAGGGCAGTCCTGAAAATCTGACCGAATGGGATTTACCTCCAGCAAGTCTCACAGGAGTAGTGGATTGAACCATATTACTGGTGAGCAAGAAGAGACAGTAAGTAAAATGGGAAAGGTAAGCTTTGCCAATAGCTTAGAAGAGTAACATAGTGTGTGATTTAAAGGTACAGCTTTGCAATGGACTAAACTTTCATTTACACTGTACATATCCTTTAAGGGATGTCTGTCATGTTCTATTGATGCCAACAATGCCCCAGATAGTTTATTGTATGGCCCATTAATCTATTTATACAGAAGCGCATTTTCTCTAGTGTGCATAACAGTAACTTATCCAGTCTGTTTTCATATTCAATGTCCTTTTTGTACACAGGATACAAAAATATTCCAAATGAAGCATTATCATTGTTTTTGTAAAGAAGGAGAATAATATTTTTCTCCCTTAAATCCATGCCCCAATTTATATAAGCGAGTATCATGCTGACTCTATCTGTTGCCGTCTGGCAGTGCTTGCTACATTTAAGATAGTTTTCCACCACTACCACTAATGCCTCATGGCCATCATTCTTTTTACTGATTATAAACTTTCTTTGTTTTTCTTTGCTTTTTGTCTTATCAGTCATTCATCACTTATCTGCCTATTTAACAGACTAACACGCCTGTAGCAACCGTCTCTCTTTTAATAGATAAAGTGTAATATACTTCCTGTATGCCGGTTTATGATTTAATCTTACTTCGCAGACAATGCAGGGAGTCGTATGGAGCATATTCCCACAAAACTTATCAAGTAGAAAGTTAAATAGGTACAGTATCTGTTGACAGAACAGTCAGTTCTCATTATCGAAGCTGATCAGGCTTGTGTCATAATCATATTTCCTACAATGTCACATTATATTCTGCTGAGAGCACTTCTGCGGCCTGCGGCTTAGTCTTCCATTGACCTATTTTTTCCCTTTTATAATACAGGGTGAGATTCCAGGTGGAGAAATTGTCATGTGCTGACAAACTCTTCATTTAACATTAAAGCTGTTTCACAATGACTGCTCATTCTATGTGTCATTTTCTACACCAGGTGGTTTTTATGCTGCTCACAAATGAAAAAGACATTGTAGAATTATAAATAGATAGATTCATCTATCTATAGATGCATATGGCTAGGTTCATTTTTTAAAAATATGTTCGATCCATTTAACAGAACAAAATATTGTTGTAGTAAATGCTACAAATTACTTATATAACTTTCTAACTATAGATGGAGAGACAGACAGACAAGCTGATTCAAAAAATCATATTCTAAAATGTAATAATGTGGATCCATTTGTAACCCAACTGTAATTAATATTCTTCTAATCCGCAAGCTACTACACAGTAATGTGGCGATTATAAACGTCTTCCTTTCTTTACTTACATGCTGGTCGGGTGGGAGATATGGATATAGATGTTCATTGTTCTTCCTGACTCTCAATACTTCTGGTGCTAGACACTGATTTCTTTCCTCAAGTGCCAGAGTAAAGCTGGGTACACAGGATCTGCAAGATTCATTTTTAAAAATCAGGCAACACACAGTCCAGTGCGTTCTCCCTACACACAGCATACCGTCGGATCGGATTTATCGGTACTGTGTGTACCTAGCTCAAGATAGCTGAGAAATCTCCTGATTTGTGGTGAGGAGGGTCAGGGGCTGGCAAGTATCTATTAAACTGTTGTGAGGGTAGGGGAAATAGCTTTCCTTCCGAAATCAACAGGAGCAGAGAGCCATATACTTAAACTTACCTGCAATCACACTGCTCTGCTGCATCCTCTGACAGTTCCTGACTACATCCCTTATACAATGTGCACAAGCGCATATTGAATTTAGAAACTGAGATGTACGCAAGTATGGATTATTTTTGTTGTTTTTTTTAAATTACCTCTAAGTCTGTATACATGCTTTCAGTTGATCAAACCGAACAGTAACTTTCAGTCACGATGAACTGATGACAGTGGAACTTTTGTCCAACTTGGGTAAAAGTTCGATCTGACAGGCTGATAAATTGACCACACAATTCACCACACTGAAATGCTGGCCACTGTACTTTTTCATTCAATCATTAATATTTTGACCAGGCTGAATTAACTTTTCCAGCAACCAGTCAATCACATCAAAATATTGGACTATGTGCCCCCAACCTTAGATCGTAATATCAGTTTCTCAGCATCAGTACTTCTTTGTGAAATCTCCAATTGTTTTCTAAAATCTGAATTAATGTATCATTTCGTGAAGTGAGTTAATTTATTTTTCTTGCTTACCATTTTACCTTTTCTTTAAAATACAATACAGATTTATTACCAAGAAATCTTACACTTTATATGCAATCAGAGGTGAAAATAAACTGTATTTTAATAGATGGCATACATTAGTATTATCGACTAACCTCATTCTGTATCTTCACTCATGAAAGATAAATCGTATTGTACAGTTTTTCTAAGACACATCTCATCGGTCTATTTTTATGCATGTAATGAAAATTGGCAAATCCAAATAGAATCTTCTGGTATTCAGAGCAAAAGCTAATTGTCACCACTGCATGTGTCTATCATATCCTCTGCAGGTCAGCATAAAGAAGAACATTACAATAAGAGAGGTCAACAAAGGATATTTTAAAACTTTAAGTGAACATAATAAAAAAACACAGTTTTCAGCAAACACACAGTCTTTTAACTTCAACATATTTCTAAAGATATTTTAAACATTTTGTATTTAGTATTAAAAATATGTAAGAAGTGTTTATAAAAAGATTTCAGCTATGTCACCAATGGCATCCAGGAATGATCCCTATTGTAATTTTCTTTTATTCTATATGTCTTAAAGGGTCTAATTGGATTTTTCCTTCCATCCCTTTGTTAAAGGGATATGCCCCAAGATGTTAGGTCCAATTGTGTTGTTCTATTTTGATAATTCACTGATTTGGCGATCAAATGACATGATTCTACAATTTAATACAGTTAACTGTAAATGTAATTTTAATATGTAATTATAGTTTGGTTTATTTATGACAGTCATCAGGAATAGAGATGTCCAAACATCACAAAATCCGGTCCGCTCGAGGATCCGCGAATTTTCGAGAAAATTAGAAAATCTGTGAATCGACCCATTAAAATGAAAAATATCCTCGAAAATACGAGAAATCCTCGTAATTTCGAAAATTTTCGAAAATACGAGTAATCCTCGTAATTTTGAAAATTTTCAAAAAAACGAGAAATCCGAGAAATCCTCGTAATTTCGAAAATTTTCGAAAATACTTATTTTTGAAAATACAAGAAATCCGTGGTTCGGAAGTTCAGAAGGCGGAAAATACGGAAAAATCTGCCATTCGCGAACGGGATAAATCTGCGGCGGATCCGGGTTCGGATATGCGAACCGGCCATCCCTAATCAGGAAAAAGAAGCACACTATTATTTCTTCTAAACTAACTTTAATCTTATATATTTTGGAATTGGGAATGGCTGTAACCATTGTTATCATTTAAATGCTTAGATACCATGCCAATATCATCAAAAATAGTAATTTTATTTATAATTATATAATAATGTAACACTAATAATAAATCTAACGAATTGGCAAGTTGTAAACTGAAGTATGCAAAAACTTTTTGAGTGGTGGGGTTTATTTTTAAAACTGAGAACAAATCAATACCCTTTTGTCTAATAACTTTCTCTAAAATCTATGCTGCAATTATGGGCATTACTGATGTTTTAAGGTCAAAGAATTAGAACGAGGATGATGGGTATTAAAGACTTATATTTATTATTGCTTAGGCAGGGTTATTTAAAATGATTGATGATTAAAGATATTTAATGTAAAATGTACATTGTGAGAGCTTTTATTTTGTGCAGACATTTTCTTATGGGGTATTTCTACTATCAAGGTTTAAAGAATAATAGACAGTTCCTATCATTCTTACAATCTACTGTTTCTGACATTTCGAGAAAAAAATAACTAATGAATTTAAAGATCTGAACCAGTTGTCAGAAATGGAAAATTAGACTCCAGTGTCTCATTACTGGTGGCATGGGGGTCAGTTTCCACTCAATTATCCCCTTTCCTTAATGATACCCAGAGTAACACCAGAAACTTTAAATAGAAAAGTCTTTTTATTTTTTTTGTTGGTCTTTTTGTTAGATTTTATGGCAGGACAGATAATATTGTGAGGGCAAGATTTTCCAGTTGATTATATCTCCACATGTCAAGCCAGAGGGTATTTTTGGTATGTTTTGCTTTACATTCCTGACAGTGTCAAATGATTCTGCTATTTTCTTTGATCATTCAACCTTGGTCTGATTTTCAAGCATTGGTTTGTAGAAGCTCTTACCTGCCTACTTAGTAAGAAGAAGGAAGAATGGATGTAGTGTGGAAACATCTGTTCTGAAAGTTTTATATATTTATAACTTTATTATATTTCTGTTGAGGAGAGCTATCCATGGGTTAAGGCCCACTGTAGTGTAAAGTACCTTTTAGGTCAAGGCTTCACACTCTTTCCATTTCTTGAGAACCTCTATACAGTTCCACCAACAATGTCTCAAATCGACTGGGGCTCCCCTATAACATAGAGGGGAGGCATGGGGAAACATGTTTCTGGGGGGACATGCACCAATGATGTAGTATTTTATAGCTTTTTTCCCTGAATTATAATATTGGAGGAGCATTTGCTCAACTATATTCGTCCATTGGTCCTTCTCTAGATCTGTCCTCAGTAGGGATTCCAATTTTTCCATGAAGCTTATTTTGGGGGGGTGGCAAGATTCGTTTAGTAACAAATATATTCTTGAAATGGTTTTAGAGCTTTGTGAAATTGTACTACAGACCTTTTCAAATATAGATAGTTGGGTAGTGTCGGTATTTGCTAGAAGAGAGTGTATATAGTGTAAGATCTGATTATTGTTGAAACAACTCCTTTGGGGACAGTTTAAATTGATTCTGCACTTGACTCCATTGGAGGGCAATCCAGCAGGTGCTAGGTGTTCAACCCAGAAAATATTGGGTTCCAGCCATACCCCCCATCTATGTGCCCATTCATCCGGGGGGAAATAGAATTATAAAATTAAGGGGTCATTAATGAGGGAAGAGGTGATAATTTGTAGTTTTTTTATGGTGTTGTACCACAAGTCCAACGGGGTTGGAAATACAATGTGTTTTAATTGCTCTATTTTTGGGTAACCATAGAATTTCACTCAGTGGTATGGTTGACAGTAGATTTTGTTCTAGCTCACTCCATCTTGGTTGTCTTCCCTGTTGTACCATTTCATTGTTTAAGCCAGTCAAGCTGCTAGAAAATAGTGTTGCAGAGATGGGGAGCTGCCCTTCCTAGCAATTTAGGATGTTGTAGTTAGAGATGGACTAGATCTCGAACACGAGTTCGAACGGATTCGGACTTCTTGAACTATCCCGGACCCGGATTTTCGATATTTTCAGGGCTTTCGATATTTATTGAATGTTCGAATGTTCGAGGCAAGCAAATATGCGAGTAAAATGTCTATTATACCTATTCACAAGTAAATATAGAATCTGCGAGTGAACTTTTCAAACTACTTGACTCCCATTGACTTTAATGGGTCTGTTTTCGAACTTTCCATATAGTTTGAAAGTTTGGCCATCTTTAGTTGTAGTGTTTTAGCTCTGATATGTGGGTTTTTAATATCCCAAAGATATTTGGAAATACTTGTTTGCAGGAAGTGCTAATCTGACGGTTTGAACGATATCGGGAGAGATCTAAAGAGATATATTCAATAAACGTTCTTATCATTAAATATGGTGCTAATTTTGCCCCAACCAATCAGATGTTAGCTTTCAAATGTTAAATAAGATCTGATTGGTTGGGGCAAAATTAGCACCATTTTTAATGATTATCATGGAGATTCCTTATTTACATTTAAAAGCTGACATATGATTGGTTGGGGAAAAATTAGCACCATTTTAAACGATTAGAACTTTTATTGAATCTCCCTGAAGAACTTTTATTGAATCTCCCTAATAGTATCTTAGGCAATGTCATCATTTTTAAACTGTTTATCTCACCAAACAGGGGAACTTTTATAGGGTGTCTATTTAAGCTGGGTTATTAGTTTTTTTAAGCATTGGGGAGTGATTGGCAGAATATAAATTGTCGGGGTTGGCATATATCTGAATTACCAGGTACATGAGGTAAGATTGAGACCATTTTAAGGAAAAATTAGGTTGTAGTGATTTGGTGACAGAAGGAGTAATGTAAATAGGTAGAATCACTGATTCTGAGTAGTTAATTTTAAAACTTGATAAAAGACCCGAATGTCTAAAGTTCGTAGCATAGATGTGGAAAAAGAGGTTTGTTGTTTTGAGAATAATGTATCATCTGCGAAGAGGGCAATTTTGTATTCCACTCAAAAATAAACTTTAGTTAATATTGTAGATTACCCCCCCAAACCTAGCTTTCACATTTCTCACTGATGCCAAAAATGCCCCTGAACTTCCTTACCTGACCCGGTCCCTTGCCGCTCCTACTCTGCTGCTGACAGCCACTCCACTTTCTGGTTGTGTCTGTCAGTATAGGCGCAACATGATGTCATACCCAATCGCCTGACAGCTATGACAAGGAAGTATAGCGGCTGTCAGCACAGAAACCCACTGCTCCTATTTTTACTCGAAACAAGCTTGAAACAGGAGCTGGGGCAGCACCTAGATGGCAAGGGACTGGTCAAGTAAGGAAGTTCGAAATCATCTTTGGCACCAGTGAGTAATGCAGTACCTAGGTTTGGGGAGTAAATCTACATTTTAAGCCAAAAAAATGTTGAGCGACCTTGCCCTTTAATCCCGTGTAAATTAATATGATTACAGATATGCATTGCTGTGGATTCCATACACAATGCAAAAATTAGGGGAGACATTTTTTATTGGGAAGGTCTCAGAGGAGAAGCCCATATCTGAGATTCTTACTGTAGGTATGGAGTATAATTGTCTATTGCACCTGTGAAAACGAAATGTTCTAAGGTGTGTTTCATAAATCGCCAATCTATTCTATCAAACGTCTTTTCTGCCTCTATCAATAATGTCATCATTGGTGTGTGTGTGGAGTTGCAATGATAGATCAGCTGTAGTGTGCTGCTAATGTTGTCCGTTGTTTGCCTTCCTGGTATAAAATCTGTTTGATCTCTATTTATTAAAAAGGGAAGAATTTTGGATACCCTATTTGCTATTTTTTATGTTAAAATGTTTAAATCTGTATTAATATCTGGTGGTAAATTTGTTTTACCCTCAAGGATAGAGTTATAGGTTTCTATAAATTGGGGGGATAGAATTTTACTAAATGTTTTGTAATATGCTTGTGAAGGTTCTCATTCATCCAGATCATGGTATATCTGTTGTACTCCATTAGATCAACTGGACTTAAGGTTTAGTTCTTGAAGACGTTTCGCTAGTCATCCGACTGGCTTTCTTAATTCAGAATGGCTTGTAAAGGAATCTGTTGGCAATTATGTACCCTGGAAAGTCCCAATTAGCATATCACAGCTAGGTGTTAAGAACCTTCTGAATGCAAGGCGTGATTGCACCGTGGCTAAGAGGTGTTATAGGAACGCCCAGGGTAATGTGCCAAAACAGCATTATATATGGCAGAAAGTTGGTGTCCAACCCCCCCACCTCTATTCAGGCTTGGTTTCTTTATTTTCACATAAATGGCCTCCTTGATACCTCTCTTGAACCAGTCACATTCCTTTGCCAATATGTTAACATTACAATATTCAAAGGTATGTCCTTTATCCTTAAGATGCAGGTACACGGCTAAGAACTAAACTTTAACTCCAGTTGAACTAACTGAATACAACAGATATGTTTTGTAATATGTTATGGTGTAGCTGTCTGGACATGGGGCCTTTCAGGTATTTCAGAGCCGAATGCACAGTATTATTTTTAAAAAATGCCCTTATCTATCTTATTTATGTGGTATTTGACACAAGATATTGCAGTTAAATAGGAATTAATATTTTATGTCCCATGGTGTCTTGTATGGGCTGTTATTATTGTATGACCATGCCATAGTATACAGACACTCATTCAGGCTCATTTACCCGGAGCCGCTACTGCTCTGGGTAAAAGACCTGTTTGCAATTTAGTATCACATTTGCAAATGTGGGTAAATCCCAGTAGGGATTTAACCACTGCGGGATTTTAACGCCAGCTATCTGCTGGCGTTAAAACGAGAGCAAACGCAATAGTAAATCGCGAGCGTCGGATGCTCGGGTGATTTTTGCTTAACCCGTGTATCCAGAGATAAAGTCGCGCTAACCAGTAGCAAAACAGTTAGCGTGACTTTAATTCCATATATTTGCCCAGCGAGTCTGAGTAAATGAGGCCCACTGTTACCTTCAAAAGCTGAGGTTGTTATATACCATTATTTCACCTTTATTATTTGCCTCTTTTATAATCGTCATGCGCACATGGAGTTAAGATCAAGATTGGACTATAATCTGAGTGTGCCTAACCAGTCAATGCCTATCCACATAGTATTTAACATAATACTCAGGGACTTAGGGGCATATTTTAAAAGGGCGAAAAGTTTTTGCTTTAGCTTTCCGCATATTTTTTCGCCAAAAAGCCAGTTAACGCGATTTAAAAAGGTGGCGTTAACGAGTGTCGAAAACGTTTCCGCGACCTATAGCTAAAACCCTTTTCGCCATACTTCGCTATACATCGCAACGGTAATTTGAGCAAAAAGGGAGCGAAAAGGCATAACGCAATTTCTAAAAAGCAAAAAGTGTGTTTTCGCTTTAAATGGAGCAGAATATTATCGCCAACTTGAAGGTGGCGAAAAGTAGAGATGGTCGAACTATTGAAAGTTCGGTCCATTTTCGAACTTTCGAACTATTGTAAAAGTTCGAAAGTTCGAAAACGGACCCATTAAAGTCTATGGGAGGCAAATAGTTCGAAAAGTTTGAGTCAAATACAGCTAAAATATTAATGGTAACTTAATGTAAATGGCTGTGGGACCTGGGAAATGGTCTGGGGAGCATGTGACAATATCCAGGACTTTCGTAAAATCGATTTTACTCTCACACGCGCTACTTTCGAGCTTTCGCGTTCGAACGTTCGAGGTAACATGGACATTTTACTCGCAGATTCGATGCTCGCCTATAGGCTTTAATGGAGACTTTACTCGCAGATTCGATGTTCGCGCCTAGATACCATGTACATTTTACTCGCGGATTCGAACTTTCGAACGTTCGAACATTCGATAAATCATCGAAAGTCCGGGAAATATCGAAAGTCCGCGTCCGAGATAGTTCGAGAAGTCCGGGTCCGTTCGAACTCGAACAGTTCGGCTCGAACTTGGGTTCGAGTTCGAGTTCTATGCCATCCCTAGCGAAAAGGCATCTTTTTACCATGTCTGTTGAGATTTTGGAGTTTTTCTTGATTTTTAATGCACCCAAAAATTACAACACATCCATACAAATGATCTTACTACTATTTTAACATGTTTTTTTGGGCTCATCTATGAAAGTATAGATTTTTATTTTTCACTAAATTTTAGTATACTTTATATAATGACTATGTGACGTAACATTTCTTTTGCCTTTTTCACCACATTTTTAGCTTGGACTTTAAATGAGGTCTGCTATTTTGTCTTTCACGTGAAAGCACCCGCACCCCCTTTTTTCTTGGTGCATTTTATCGGTCGCAATGTAGGCTAATTTTTGCATTTCCAATGCAAGGCCAATTGTTAGCATTCAGGGTGTGTACTTTATGCTCTGCTTTTTGGTAGTGTTAAAACAACTCATTCTGTCCGTTCGCCTTTCGAATGCGCATTTACGTTGTTAATAGGCGTGTTGTCAACTTTATTATTTTTCTTTCTCTGTATTCTCCCAATTTTTGCTAAATTGAAATATAGTGCCAAGAATGTTGAACAGCTGGCTAGCCGGTAACAATGATTGGATGTGGTTTTCACTTCTTTTGCTACAAATTTCACATAATTAAAAACAGGAACAATAAAGTTTGATTGATAACAAACACTATTTAAACAAGCAGCTTAAGCTTATCCTTGTGGCTAGAGAAAATGAGTGGGGGGGAGCTACTTTTGTTTGGCTATGTCTAATGGTTTTCACAATGCAGTCATCTTGTAGACGCGTTAAGTTTTCGCTGCAATACTTTTCGCTCTTTATCGAGCCTGTTCGTGTTTTTCAGATGCAAAGTCTTTTTTCCCTGCTTTTTTATAAATACCACGAAAAGAAGTCCCAAAAAGCGTTGTTTTCGCTGCGATGTTCGCCATTATTAACTAGGCGAAAAATGTAGACTTTTATAAATATGCCCCTTAGTCTTGAAACTGTAAAAAATTAATTTCAAAACAGTGACAAAGCTTTAACCAAAGAAATAATTTGCCTTTGAGTCTCTCTTCAGCTAAACTGTGCAAACATTAAGAAAAAGAAAACATTACATGTATGTATCATGTACACGAATAAATATATTGCAGTACATCAATGCCAGTTTTGCAAGGTCAGTCCAAGAACTGTCTATTTATTATTCCTGTAGTGTATTAAATTCTCACTTACAAATTATTTAGCAGATGGTACTTTGCTGTGTCACTGGCTGACTTTATTGCACTTTTCGAGCTGCCTGAAGCTGATAACACAGAAGATGCCTTGTTACTAAAGCAAGCTACAATATACCACGTTGTACAATGATGTAAAAAGACTTGTTATAACAGCTTCATTTTCCTGGTTCAGTGAACCAGTGAAAATACCTAATGTCACCAAACAAAATCGTGCAACAAAATGTCATGCCCTTATCAGGTTACTGAAGTGTACCTATGATTGTCCATTTGGTTTCATATTGATGTTCACATAGCTATCGCATTGTGACACTTGTTACATTTCTCATGTCTTGTTGGTAACCAGGAATAATAAGCAGATATTTGGTATAAATTTGGACACACACTGTACCAATCAATTGGATTCTGTCTGTGACCTGCTACAAATGTGGCTACACACACCCAGACTCAGACAGCAATGCCCCATTGTAATAATGTTGATTAGATATCAAGTATCAGTGTCTGATATTTATCAGCATGGTTAAAAAAATTAAACACTGTGTATAGGAAAGATTGCTTGGGTGGCCACATTTTTTGGCTTGAATCAACCAATGCTGAGACCAGTGGTGAAAGTTCAATGGCCAATTTTTCGCCACATATGGAAATAATAATAGTCTAATTATGTTGTACCCCACAGGATTGGCCTATTATTGGCATGGTGTGTGCCTAGTTTTAAAGCATGGCATTTTGATGTGTGCCTGTGATGTTTCGTAAAGTGGCCATGCCTTTTGGTGTTTGCTCATGATGTCTTTGGTCATTTTCCATTGCTACAGCACATTCCATGAGGCTCTGCTTTTTTTTTTTTTTTTTTTATGACAATAACCAGAAACATGGTTCATATCACCAATAGCAACATAGTCTTTCCATGGTTTATATTTGAAACCTTCCGGGGGCAAATTGGAATGTCTTGCAGACCTTTAGGGAAATTTTTTGTTTTCTTTGTTGTAGAAGTCAGGTGTGACATTATTGTTCTGTGTCTGCAGCTCTCTGAGTTGCTGTAGCCGTACATTATTACGCTGTTGTTGTGTCACTGAAGTGGACTCTTTGTGTTGTTGAAGTTGGGTAGCGCATGGAGCCCAGGCCTTTCGTCTGAGTTGCTGAATTGGGGTATCACACTCTGCAAGTGATGTGCAGGCTTTTTGTTGTTCAACTTGGACTTCATGGGCTTCAGCCCTTTCAGAGGCCGTCGCTATAATGTATTTGGGCATGACTTTGAGGTGAGCACACACATACTTAGATTTCTACTTTATATAGTAGATGTTGTACACACATTTTTTATAAAACCAGCAAACCAGCTTTGTTTATTGCTCCTCTTCTGCCTGCCATGTGTGGTACCCAGGCCTAAACCGCTATGGTACCCCTAGGTTCTTCTTAGAACTGCAGTAGCACTTACCTAAACTTTCCTTTGCTGGGCCAGTTCCTCTTCCCCCTTTGCAGGGAGTGTGTTTTCCCATTTGCCAGGATGTGGAGTGAGTCTTCTCATTGATCTTGGTTGCGGTGGAGGACCAAGAGAGGTGGAGAGGACCGGAGGATCGGTTTAGGGCCTCACCCTAGGAAGTTTAAGCTGTACAGTGGCGGGTAGGTGAATATAATTGTCATTGAAAGGATAACTACACTCACCTATGCCACAATCCTCTTGTTTGGCCCTTTAAAAGTAGCCAGGGTCAGGACCTAATCCACCAGATCCACACCCCTTGGTTCAACCATAGTCCTGTACTTACCATTGCAAGTTCTGATTGCTGCTTTGCTGTTTCCCTGCTTACTCCTTCCGGTCCACAAGTTGACCAATAGGAAGGCCCGCTGTTGAAGGAGGAGGACTGGACCCCTTTGGCCTAGGCAGCAAATATAAACAAATGTTCCTTTAATGCACACGTGTCTGTGCATTGCCACTATTTTTATCAGTCTCGAGTGGGGGTGCAGTAGCAGGGCAAGCAAAATTAAGTCAGACTCAGTCTTGGGCATTTCTAGGGTCACTAAATGGGACAATATGTTTGTAGACCACACCCCTTTCTTCTCCACCAATTAAATCATGCCCATTAGATACTTAACAGAGATGGACAGACAGATGCATAGCTAGCCAGAGACACAGAGAGCGTAAGAGAGATGCAGAGACAGACAGGTGTAGAGATATATAGACGGAACACCGACAGCTATATAAATAGGAGGTAGAGAGCAGAGAGAGACTGCGACAGACAGGTACTGTACTCCCACACTCTCCCTCACAGTCAGGCACTCACACACACTTTCACACTCTGACATACAGATACTCCTACACTCTTTAACAGACACACATACTTCCTCTCTCAGACATACAGGTACTCCTACTCTCTCTTTCACAGACAGATACTCAAACACAGTTCCACTTTCTCAGACATACAAGTACTTTCACACTCTCTCTCTCTCTCACAGACAGACACACACATTCCACTCTCTTAGACATACAGTTTCTCCAACACCCTTTCTCACAGACACCCCCACACACTTCCACTCTCTTAGACAAACAGGTACTTCCACACTCTCTCTCACACAGACACACACACTTCCACTCTGTTAGACATGCAGGTACTCCCTTACTCTCTTCCTCACAGACAGACAGACACCCACACACACTTGCACTCTCTTAGACATACAGGTACTCCCACACTCTCTTTCTCACAGGCAGATACCCACACACACTTCCAATTTCTCAGACATACATGTCCTCTAACAAGAGACACTCACACACACTTCCATTCTTTTAGACATGCAGTTACTCCCACACTCGCTTCCTTACAGACAGACATCCACACACACTTCCAGTCACTTAGACATGCAAGTATTCTCACACTCTCTTACAGACAGACACTTGGACACTCTTCCACTCTCTCAGACATACATGTCCTCTAACAGACACACACACACACACTTTCAATCTCTTAGATATACAAGTACTCCCACGGTCTCTCTACCAGACAGACACTCACACACCCACTTCCACTCTCTCAGATTTACAGGTACCCTCACACTCTCTCTTATAGAAAGACACACACACTTCCACTCTCTCAGACATAATGGTACTCCCACACTCCCTCTTACAGACAGACACACACACTTCTCTCAAACAGTACCTCCAACTGCACACACACACCCTCTCTATTCCACCCCCCACCCCACCCCTCCACTCATTAACACATTAAAAGCACAAACCTGTGTAACTTGCTAAGTATAGGCAACAGGACCCCTCTTGCAACAACAAGGAGGGCACTAGATGGCGTTATCTCACAGCTGGGCTGTGGGACATCACATCTGCGGATCTGGCCATTCTTACCAAACACCAAATTAGTCTCCAGACAAAATTTTGCAGTGGAGTCCACTCCTGATGAAGGCCTGGGTGAGGATAGTAAGGCAGCAGGTAACCGCTCAACATTGATTGGAAGATTGTAGAGATAAGTACGGAACTTAAGGTGAACACAAACTGTAACTACCCGCCCGAGCGATCACACGGTATTAGACCGATCCTGCGGGAACTGCCTTTCCCGTTCTTCTTTGCAACCGACAAGTATTGCGATCACCTGTCGGTTGCAAAGAAGAACAGGAAAGGTAGTTCTGGCAGTTATAATGTTGTGAGATTGATTGGGTGGGTAAGTACAGTGTATGGTCACCTTTAGAGGTTGAACCCAGAGGGGAGGACTAAGAGGTTAAGGTCTTCACCTTGGGTTCTTTCAAAGG
Source organism: Hymenochirus boettgeri (assembly GCA_019447015.1). NCBI lineage: Eukaryota > Metazoa > Chordata > Amphibia > Anura > Pipidae > Hymenochirus > Hymenochirus boettgeri. The sequence continues at coordinate 181,427,264 of CM033476.1, forward strand.
GAAGGGGAGACCAAAGGAAATTATTGTTGTCCTTTAAGCCACAGAACCAGCCTAAAGGAAGCAAAGTGCATTGCAAATTTTAGTACTATTCAGTTTCATAAATGCTAACTATGATGTGATGACTAGAGATGCCCAAACCATCGATTTTTGTTCTGGCAGTGGTACTATGTGTTGATATTCTGTGTGGAAAAAATCCATTTTAAACCCAAATATGGATTTTCCGGATTTTCAGCTGCGAAATTTCAAGACTGTATTTCAAAACTGTACCTCATCACTAGTTTTAACTGAGTTTTTTCATGAAATGGCCATTTTATTTATTTAATAATCCATAGAGAAAGGTACTGATTTCCCAATTTATTGTATGTACAAAACATCATTTTGTATTCTGTGTGCGGTATACACAAACATCTCTGTGACAGTCACCACAAAATGTGAGTGTCAAAGATGTATAGCAGATATATTCCTGAAATGTTTTGCATTTGAGTTAAATTCTTACACCTATACCACAATTTAATAATTGGTATTGGGGATGGAGTTTTTCTGCAAAGCTGGTTTTGGATAAATTTAAAGGGTAGGCCACCTACCCAAAACACTTTTTATATTTGGATTGCAATGCCCCCAAAACCTCAACCTAGCGAGATTTAGAAAATCCAAAGATGCTTCTAACAGTACTTACCCAGCCTTCATTCCCCCAGAATGCTTGCTTTGTGCCTTTTCCGGATCTTTGGATTTTGTAAACCTCGCAAGGTTGAGGTTTTGGGGGGTTGCCAACCAAATATAAAAAGTTTTTTTGGGGGGTGGACATGCACCGTACATAGTTTTCACAGGTGAAATGTTACTAATAAACTCTGGCGAACCTCTCATCTGATCGCTATATGGTACTGTAAATTGTTACTGTATACTTTGGCAAATATCTTTATTTCTAAATGTTGTAAGGAAGCTTGTTACAAAATATTCAGGTATTTTTCTAAAGGGATAACTGGAGAATTATCAAGGGTCAATGTAGCTATTATGAAAAAAATGCAAATATCACAAATATTAATTAAGATAAATATAGGTAAATTAGGAGTCATTTGTTGCAAATTGTTTTACTGCAGTGATAAGTATTTCAGTATTAAACAAGAAACCTTAGTTAATGTAGAAGCCCTATCTACAGTATTTACTTGTTTCTATAGCAATGACAGATCTTCAACTTTTAAGAAGTTTCATTATTTAATTAGTAGTATTATTAATATTTAATGACTTGTACGTTACTATATAGACATTAAATAAGAAGTTTGTAAATGGTGAATTCAATTATTTATTTAAATTCAGGTTTCTGGGTTTTTATAGCAATTTTTGATTAATTTTACCTTTTAAGTGCCAGCAGATTTTCCCAATTTGTTGTGTTTTGTGTCAGAAGAATTTTCAGGATTTTGTCCTCAATTGGTTTAGGCATTTTATTAGGGTTACTATACATTATATTTTCTAGCACAATGTGTACTTTAACAAGATAATATAATTTGGTAACTTTTCTGGAGACTTGACTAAATTTTGGGTGAAATTTGTAAAAAAAAAAAAAAACTTAAAAACTCCCTCACTAGCAAAGACATGGAAAAAGCTGTATTTGTAAATGGATCTCTCAGAACCATTCACAAATACAATGGTAAGCTAGCAGTCAATACCACCTTGCTATAGACAGTAGTAAACCATGATTGTAATCGGATTTCAGTTTACTACTGCACCATGCCATCACCAGATGGATGAGGAAAGTACATAGTACATAGTAACATAGTATTGGAGGTAGAATAAAGACATCCATCCATCTAGTCCAATCTTTTAAGCCTACTAATGAGCCCTACCTAACAGTTAATCCAGAGGAGGACTAGAAAACCCAGATGGGTGAATAAAATCCTTCCTGACTCCATTTGGAACATCCGAATGTCATATGCACTAAAAACCGTGTATAACTATATAAATCAGTATAACTATACAATCCAGCACTGAGTTAAATTCTCCAGATCTCTGCATCAGTTTTTGGATGATGCCCTTCAATCACTCCCAACATGGCCCATATTTCTATTTAAAGGGGCAAAACATCATTTTACTAAAATTGTAAATGAATCTGTTGGCAATAAATAAAAAAGTTTCTGAATTGAGAAAGTCAGTCAGATTACTAGCATGTCTTCAACAACTAAACTTCAAGTCCAGTTGATTTAACTGAATACAATAGATATACCATGACCTGGATGACTGAGAACCTTTTAACAAGACCTTTTATTTTCTAGTTTAGTTGAAAAAACGGTTAGATAAGAAAATCCCTAAAAAGGCCCAAACAAATACCAAATATAAAAGTTCACATTTTCTTTTCTTTTTCCATCTTTTTTATTACAGAATTTCTATGAGAAGGTATAATATAAGTACAACAGTTGCATTAATCTGTTACAATAATAATAAAAGATATACCATGTAACATTTGCAACATAAACTCTCTATCACAGGTTTTCTATTTTGAACAATAAACACATCCTGTAGGTGAGTTATCTATTTAGAGTACATAATTGGGTAAATAGATAAATAATAAGAAAATAATAGTAAAGTAAGAAAAGCTCCAGTCTCCCTACAGTCGCCACACATGCCTACCCAGGACTCCCAGTTCTAACAGTTAGTGCCTGTGGTCCACGTCTCATAGCATCCCTTAGTTTCCCCCTGACTCTGACATGGCATAGATCCAAGGAGTCCATACCATACTATAGTATTTCAGTGTACTTCTCAACCTATTAACCACCAAATCGTTCTCAAACAGCCATCACACTTTTGTTATTATTTGTTGTCTAGAAGGGGCAGGTTGCTTCCATGCGGCTGCTATAAGAGTTCTAGCACCTGCACAAATGCTAAAATGCTATGAACAAATTTGTTGCTTTCAGTAGACATTTTTGTAATGTGGGTTCAAATAAAACCGGTTTCAAATCGAATCTGAGGATTTCGAAGTCCCAACGAAACTTTTGGAACTCCCGGATTTATATAGAAAATAGAGGATTATCGAAAATTGAAAATAGCAGATTATCAAAAATCGAAAATAGACAATTATCAAAATCGAAATCAAAACTGCGAAAATAACCGTCGAAAGTTATGATTGATTTCGGTACCCATCGAAAGTAATAATCAATTTCGGTAACTCTCAAAAATAGAATGCGGAAGCTCGAAAACAGCCTGATCGTGAGAAACGATAGTTTTAAAATAAGTTTTGGTTAAATTTACGAGTTCCCCAGACCATTCCCCAGGTGTCATATACAGTAACCTACTTTTTCCCTCAAAATGGACAGAAACGTTCAATTTTTTTCCTCTCATAGATGAAAATTTGAAAACAGAATAAAACTCAATAGTTTCGAACATCTCTAATCTTTGCTATGCTTCTATTAAAAAGGGCAATCCAAGAGTCAAGGACCACAGTGGAATAAAGTACCTCCTGTATTAAAGATTCACATACCTTCCATACTTTTTAAACCTCAACACAAACCGCCCAACAGTGATTTATATCTGCTGGAATGCCACATCCACTATTGCAGATATTGGAGGCCTGGGGGAATGTCCTGTGTTTTATGGGGAACATACACCAGTGATGTAGTATTTTAAAAGCTTTTTCCTGAACTATAATTTTGGAGGAGTATTTGTAGAGTGACTTTCCAACAGTCAGCCTCCTATTCCAAACCCAGCATATTCTCCCACTTTTCCATAAAAGCGATTTTAGGGGCATGGTGAAAACTCATTGAGTAAAGGATATATTTTTGACATAGTTTGAGAGCCCTGTAAAATGGAGTTACAGATCATTTCAGAGGCGGAGAGTTGAGTATTCATAGTGCCATCTAATAAAGTAAAATTATTATTATTATTATTATTATACTAACTGTAAAAAAACTCAGCAAAACTATTCTGCATTGCAACAACTCTATAACATTAATTAAGCCCAAACTATTTTTGCTATGAATATTTTTTTTGCAATGCTAAGAGATTCTATAGTGTGACCTTTTTAGCATATAAGCAGAGTGTTCAATTCCCAGAACAATTTAAGATAAAAATAATCTAACAGGCCCTTCTGCATCAAAAACAACTAAATAATCTTACCTTTTTCCAGCTGTGAAAATTACTTAGAAGAAGGGTAGCTAATTTTAAGGGGAAAATGAGCCTCTTCCAAACAAGATGAAGAATTCTGCTTTAAATGGCATGTGCATTCTGCAATGATAATATATTCTACAATATTGAAAATAAAAACATTGATCACTAAATGACATGTTCAAACACATATCACCTATTCCATTTTTTAAATGGCATGTAACCAAGTCAAAGGTCAGTCACTTCTAATCATCTACTTATTACTCTATGCACCTCATAAATCCTTACCCCTTTGAGTACAGCAACACATCTGATTAATCTGTTTATTTCCAATGCACAAATTTCAAAGCATTATACAATTAAAGGGAGATAATCTCTGGTCCTGTCAAGTCTACCCAGTCTCCATTCTACTCAACAGCTCATTATCCCCGATTATTAACCCTTTATTCAAACTTGACATTTCATATTAGTTTGAATTGATGATTGGTATCTTCTCCCCCCATTAGAAATGTTACCCCATTAACACAATCATCTTTAAATTTAGCATTTACTGTACTTATATTCCCACTCAAAGCCAGTTTGATTTGTCATAGATAATTCATTTTTCACAATTTGCAATTTAAATCATACATAATGAAATTTGTTATTATGTTCAAAATGTCTCGTTGTGTTACATTTCGAAAATTAGTCGGATCCATGGGTTATTTAAACTGACAGAAGTAAAAGAAGGTTGCTTTTAAAATCAGGATTGATCACTAGTTATAAAATGCCCCAGACTTACTTAAAAATGTCATCATTGAATGTGCTAATTCACATTTAGGCTCATTTATCCATGGGGGGTGCACTATTGGGTTGATCACTAGTAGAGATGGCTGAAAATGACAGGTTTCATTCTGTTTTCGGATCTCTGAAAATTCCGAAGATCCGAAAATGGAACTTAAAATTGGGACTTCGAGCACGTTTTCGATTTTTATCGAACGTTCAAGCTATTTTCAAAAATTCTTGAAAATAGCCTTGAACGTTCGATAATACTGGAAAATACGATTGGAAACTATTTTCGAATTTCTGATTGTATTTTCGAGTATTATCGAATGTTCGAGGCTATTTTCGAAGATAGCTCGAACGTTCAATAAAAATGAAAACTTGCTCTGAAGTCCCGAAATCCGAATGATCCGTCCAGTTTCGGACGGCACATTCGCATTTCGGGAACCGAGGGGTTCCATGTCGTATCCGGGACCTGGATCCCATCTCTAATCACTAGTAGTGATATGACCCAGACTTAATTAACAGTTTTATAATTAAATTTGATAAATACCATTTAGGCTCTTTTATCCAGGGACGATGCACTATTAGATTCAATGTAAAATCAGTTAGCACTACTTTAACTGGCTTTAAGTAGCTCTGGGTAAATCTCCCCAATAATGTTCATTATTAAAGAAAGCATCTGAAAGACAATCAAAATATCTTGGAATAAAAACTTTTTCATAGTTTCACATAAGCAGATAAAGTCCTATGTAAAATAATTTGTATCTTTATCATTTAATGAACATTTATGTAAGGAGATGATACATCTTCATAAACCAAGTATCATTTGTCTTTATTTTAGGTCAGTCACTGCTAAGAGGTTCTATATTTTACTGTAGTACTATATTACTTGTATGTGTGCCAGTTTGTCAAAGTACTGTAAGAAATTGAAATACGATATAAAGTAGATTCCCCAGAGAATGCACAGTAGTGAGTGGGATTTTAATCTAACAGTTAGAAAGCCAATTAACTAGCAGAAGAATAAAACTTGACCTTTGAGCATGCAGAGAAAATCATGAGCTTAATTTAAAATGGGGTAGTATATCATGAATAAATACATACTGGCTCACCATTTATTATCTCTCCGAGCAGATGTTTCATTACAAAACAAATCTTTGCATTGATAAGATAACAGCATGAGGATGTCCATAGATATGATAGAGTTAGAATGGTAGCCAGCTGATTTGATAAGCCATATTTATGTTGCTTGAGACTTCATTCCTCATTTAATTGATTTCCTTCTTAAAATATAATGTAAGTAAAATAGTACACAGTGAGTTAGCCTTTATAAAGAATCTGACATCATAAATAAATATAGCACAGTTATTGTGAGATGACAGATAAAATAGTGTTGTGTAAATATATTCAGATTAATAGGGATTTAGGGCTTCAGGTCAATCCCACGTGTACTTGTTCTGATTTAGAGAACAATCTCTTCATTAGTGATGAAGTCCGGTTCCAAGTCAAACCAGGTTCTGACAGAACTTTGGGATTTTTCAGATTGCATACCTTTTCAATTATTAATGAAGTTTTTAATATAGCGATTTTCAGAAATTTGTGTTTTTTTTTTAAATTATTGAATATACAGGGATAATTTAGAGAAATATTGAATATGTGAGCCCTCAATTCCAAATACATGAACCCTTAATTCCGAATATGGGAGAAATAGCGTATAAGCGAGCCATCGTCTTAATGGAACTAAAGTCTCCAGACAACATTGTCCCAATAGAAAGAGCACATTCACACACATACAACAAGCTGTGTCTCATCTCTCCCTTTACTGTGGCTGCTAGGTAATTTATGAAACTAACCTGTAGGTAATAGGGGTAAGATCCCATAATCCACCTTAGCTGGGGGCTCCTAGTAGCTGACAGCTACCGTATATACTCGAGTATAAGCTGAGGTTTTCAGGCTTTAAAAATAGCCTCAAAACCCGACCTCGGCTTATACTCGGGTCATGGTAAATTTTCACAACCTGCTGCTGCTTACCGGTACTTCTCTATATAACCGGCTACCTGTAACTTAATTCTCTCGATCCTGCTGGCACTCTGCACGCTGAGCTGCATGTCCTTACTCGGCGGCTGTCTAACTTAATGTCCGGCGCCGAGTAGTGACATCACTACTCGGCGCCGGGCAATAAGTTAGACAGCCGCCGAGTACGGACATGCAGCGCAGCGTGCAGAGTGCCAGCAGGACCCAGAGAATTACTAAGTTACCGGTAGCTGGTTACATAGAGAAGTACTGGTAAGCAGCAGCAGATTTTGTAAAGATTTATCACCTCACTCCCTAAACTGGGGGGCTCTCTAAGGGGGAATGTTTTTGGGTGGGGGGTGCTGTCCATAAAAAAGCCTCATTCCTTGGCACTAATAAAGCATGCTGGGAGTTGTAGTTTCCAAAACATCTGGAGTGCCAAGGAATGAGGCTTTTTTATGGACAGCAGAGTTCCCATAATTTCAACCCTCGGCTTATACTCGAGTCAATCATGGGTTCTTACTTTTTGAGGTACCTCGGCTTATACTCGGGTCGGCTTATACTCGAGTATATACGGTAATCATATAACAGCACAGAGATTCTACCTCTCCCTGATAAATAACAGGGATTTCAGTTTTTTTAAGACATTTAATGATTCTGACCTTAACAATGATATATACCTTTGCTTTTCATACAAAAAAGAAAAGTAATATTTGCAGTGTATTTCTTAGCTAGCATGGATGTAAGAAACAGAATATTCTTTCAGTAAAAATTAAAAGTAAGTCTGGGGGATTGAACCTGCAACCTCACGTACTCTGTCTTTTACCCCTAGTGCAACAGACTATTTGTATTATTCCAGGAAGGATATATGCAATTTACAATAAACCAATCAGTCTAATATAGATGTATAGAGACAGTGAATACTGGGGTCAGGGAATGTAGCTCTTTGAAGATTACATGGGCTGTGAGTTGTACTAGCAACAATATTGAAAGCCTTCTCTGTCAAATAATCTATTACTTACATGTACTAAATGCAACTTACTAGAGAATAATCTTCACAATGTATAGGTTTTCTGGGGAAAAATGCTTTCATATTAGGATTTCAATAAATGAAATTAAGATTTCCTTTAAATTTAATTGGAACTTTTAGGTTGACTTCCATGGGTCCGTTTTTGGATTTAAAAATCTGATTTTGGACTGGACCTTGGTGATTCTGTTCATCTCTACTCTTCATGTACAGTAGATTATATAGAAAATTATACTATATTGCTCTACCTCTACCATAAACATTTAAAGGGCATCTCCACTCTTGAAAAAAACTTATCCTGTAGTGTGGGGCACCCTATCCCACCCCCAACCACCAGGTTTGATTAAAAAAAAAAAGATCAGAAAAGTACTTACAATCTTTTGCTCCCCCAAAGCTCAGATCTCATCCCTCTGCTTGCCGGAAGTGCAAGCAGGGGGCTGGACTGGCATCCACGTCTGCTGGCTTTGTTGAACACTGTGGGAATGAAGGATTATAAGTAACGTTCTGATCTTTTTTTGTCAATCAAACCTGGCGGTTGGGGGTAGAATAGGGGGCCCTACACTACAGAAAAAAAAGTTTAAAGCTTGGGTACAATTTAACAAAGCTAGCTTGTGGGAAGGCTCCTCTGTGCATGTCACATACTTGTTGAAGTAGGGAAATTGCAGGGACCGGATGACTCACAGACAGCTCCTACACTACCTTTTCTGGGACTTTGAACAGGCACTGCAAGAGAACCATTTGAAGCAGAGATGTAAGGTAAGGATTTTTAAACTCTACAAAGTGGAGCCAGTGGTAGGTTAAATTTTAGTTTTGGGGATGGACATGCCCTTTAAACTCTAATTTTGCTTTAATTAGATGGCATATTCTATAGCAATTTGTTTGAACTCTTGAAGCACATGAGACCAAACCCAATGAGAACATATACTCTAAATGCATTTGTTGGAAATTCTTAGTATAGAAGGTTCCCCAGATAATAGTGTTTGTTAACAAAAAATTGCATGCAGAAGATTCAGCTTAACTGAAGCTTTATAGTGCCTTTTATCATTCTGACTGGGCAAAAGCTTGAAACAGCCATAACTGTTTGTAGAGTTGGATGCTAAACCAAACCGAGCTGAAACAAATTTCAAGGGTGAAGTGGTCAAGACCCCGATTGACATTTTGACTCCGTTCCAGAAAACCTGCATGGCCAAACGTAGCAGAAAACGGATATCCCTGCAACATTTTATCAGTCAAGCAAAAAGACACAAAAAAACATCTAAAGAACTTTTTTAAAAAAGTAAAAAACAAGATTCACTGGCCTGATAAAATCAATAACCCTCCACTGTGCATCACTTCATTTGCTTGACTGTATTTTTACTGGTATGAATCTGCTGTCTTATCTCATAGTCTAGTCTGGTTGTTTATTGGGGCATTCTCCATTTTTCTGTCTCTTAGCCCCTCCCACTTCCCAGCTGAATAGTATAACGAATTGTAGTTGTAATCAAGCCAGTTATATCTGTAAGGGCCCTAGTCACATTCTGACCTTGGTCACAATGTGCAGCCTTTTTCCAAGTGCAGCATTTTCTAAGTGTAGGGCTGAATTAACACCAGAATTAAACCTGAAGTACCTGACACTGAACTTTGCTCATTTTGATCAGATCATTGAACCCTTCCCATTGTATTATTACCCCATTATTACCCCATTATCATATACATATAACCTTGCTCCTTACCTGCCTGGTTACTTACATACTCAGCTCCATCACCTGCAACACCCCACTGTTGGTAAGTCTATTTACATCACACCCTCCATTTTATCCTCTCCCCTCCTTACCCACCATGAACTCCTTTCCATTGTCAAACACCTCCCAGCCTCCTCCACTACAACACAAAAGCATGGTCCATTTAAATCCCACTCTCACCTCCTCTTGTTCTCTCTCCTGCTTCTACTTGCAGCTGGTGATATCTCCCCTAATCCTAGCCACACTCCCATACTGCACCTGTATGATCAACCTATCCCTACCCTAATGTCTACTGCCCGTAACGCTCCTTCATCAACTCATACCCTAAACACACTTAATACCACTAATGTACCTCTCCTTTCCCTTCCCCCTGCTCCTATATCTGGGGCCTTGTGGAACGCATGGTCTGTTTATAATAAACTCGCACATGTACAAGACCTATTTATCTCTAACTGCTTCACTTTTCTTGGTCGTACCGAAACATGGCTGTCACCCTCTGACTCTGTCTCACCCTCTGGCCTTCACTTCAGCCACACCACTAGGCCCGATAATAAATGTGGTGGGGGAGTTGGAATTCTTCTCTCTGAGCGCTGTGCTTTCAAACCCATCACGCCCTTACCAGCCCTCTCCCATCTATCTTTTGAGTTCTACTCAGTCCGTGTTTACTCTCCCACGCCCCTGCAGATTGCGGTTATTTATCGACCACCTGGCCCGACCACCACTTTCTTTGACCACTTCTCTGCTTGGTTGTCCCCCTTTCTATCCACTGACATCAACTGTGCGCCCTTGCTCCTCCCTACAGCTTCCAACCACTACCATTGCCCTGCCCAATCTCCCTTCCTTGCTCACCCCCTCCATCTCTACCCCTACCACTGCAATGTCTAGCCTCCCTTCATTGGTTAATCCCTTTACTTGCCCCCTTATGAGCTTCACCACTATAACAAAACAGAGTCTATCATCTATCCTATCCAGGACATGTCTCACCACCTGCTCCCTCGACCCCATTCCCACTCATCTGATTCCCCCGCTCTCCTCTTCCTTCATTCCAGCCCTAACCTCTCTCTTTAACTTGTCCCTACTTTTCCCTCTATATTTAAACATGCCGTTGTATCCCCTATACCTAAAAAACCCTCCCTTGACCCGTCTGCTCTTTCCAGCTACTGCCCTGTCTCCCTTCTCCCTTTTGCTTCCAAACTACTGGAAAGACATGTCTATGCTGACCTGGTTAATCACCTGTCTGCTAACTCTTTGACCACCTCCAGTCAGGTTTCCGCCCTAACCACTCCAAGGAAACTGCCCTCATTAAAGTGACCAATGATTTACTTAGTGCTAAATCTAAAGGTCACTACTCTATGCTCATTCTTCTTGATCTGTCCTCTGCTTTTGATACTGTTGATCACCCTCTACTTCTTCAGATCCTGGACTCCTTAGGTATCCAGGACACTGCACTTTCTGCACTATCCTCCTATTTCTCTGGTAGGACCTTTAGTGTTTTTCACTCTGAAACTAGCTCCACTCCTCACCCCCTCCCTGTGGGGGTCCTGCAAGGCTCGGTACTCTGTTCTGTTTACGGACGATACCCAAATTTACATCTCTGCCCCAGATCTCCCTACACCGACACCCCAGGTCCCCGACTGCCATCTCTGCCTTCATGTCCTCCCGCTTCCTCAAACTAAACATGGACAAGACTGAACTTGTCCTTTTCTCACCCTCACGATCTGTTCCCCTCCCTAGCCTTACTGTTAATATTAACAACACACCCATATCCCCATCTACTCATGTCCACTGCCTGGGAACACTAGATTCCGATCTTTCCTTCAAACCTCATGTCAATTCGCTTGCCAACTCCTGTCGGCTCCAACTCAAAAACATCTCCCGCATTCGACCCTTCCTCTTGAAGGAAGCTACAAAAATCCTAGTCCATGCCCTAATCATATCCTGGCTAGACTACTGCAACACACTCTTGTATGGTTTACCAAACAATTGCCTTGCACCACTTCAATCTATTCCTTAACTATGCTTCCCAGCTCATTAATTTCTCTTCTCGTTTCTCTAATGCCTCTCCTCTGGTTGCCCATCATGCAAAGGATCCAGTTCAAACTGCTTACCTTATCCTATAAAGCACTATCCAACATAGCCCCTCCATATATCTCAGAGCTTATCCAGCGATACCGTCCCAGGCGCAACGTCCACTCTGCAAATGATACCCTCCTCTCATCCCCTCTGGTCACCTCTTCCCTTGCCCGCATTCAGGACTTTACACGTGCTGCCCCTCTGCTCTGGAACTCCCTTCCTCCATCTGTCCGTCACTCACCATCCCTTAACACCTTCAAACGTAACCTTAAAACCCACCTCTTTAGGCAAGCATATAACCTGGCCTAAACATTACCCCCTTTCTACCCAATATGATCCAACCCACCTTTCACGCTCCACTGCCAATCTATTTACAGCCTACCAATTCCCGCAACCTAATGTCTCACCCTGATATCCTTTAGTCTGTAAGCTCTTTGGGCAGGGTCCTCTCTCCTATTGTATCATGGTATTGCTGTAAGAAACTCTTTACTTGGTTTACTTATATTATGTATTACCTGTGTATGTAATATGTATGACTTTGTATAACATGTATTACCCTGTATGTAATGTATGACTATGTAATTGTAAAGCACCACGGAAGATGTTGGCGCTATATAAATCAATAAAAATAATAATAATAATAATAATATCAATCTGTCTGTCCTTAGTGAAGATGTTGCGCCTGTAAGAAGTTAGACACTGTTTATTAGCTACTAGTATTCAGACAGTACAACATGGTAGTGTCAGAATCCTAAAATTGCCAGAGAATACAACATGTGCTACAGAATCTTCTGGATCTTTAACTTCCCTCTTGAGAAGTCATATCCACAGTTTGCACCAGGCAAAAACAACCCAGATTTTGCGAAGGAACAATTTCATAAATGTTCTTGAGTGGCAAATCCAGAGCCTACATTTTAACATATTCAAACATCTTTGGAGAAATCTAAAAATTGTACATTTACAGTCTCCACTAGAGATGGCTGAAACTGGTAAGTTTCATTCTGTTTTCAGAAGATCAGAAAATCAGAAAATCCCAAAATGGAATGTACTTTTGAGGATGCAGAACACATTTTCAAGGGTTATTGAATGTACAAAGTTATTTTTGGTAATATTTCGAAAAAAACCTTGAATGTTCTATAACCCACGAAAATACAGTCCGAAGTCCCGAAATCCAAACGATCCGCCTAGTTTTGGATTGAACATTCGGATTTTGGATCCAAGGAGTTCTATGCTGGATCCAGATCCCATCTCTAGTCTCCACCTAAGCTGACAAAGCTTGAGAGGATCTTCAAAGAAAAAAATCACCAAATACAAGTTTATGATGCTTGTTCTATCATACCCAAGAAACCTCCACACTGTAATTGCTGCCAAATGTGTTTTAAATAAGCAATAATTATTGGCTATTTATACATGTGTTAATATGATATTTACTGTGCATGAATCTCATGAACCAGGTCACAAAGTTCGGCTGATATTTTTGGTTCATGCACCCCGCAATAGTAAAATCTATGCTTACCTCCTCAATCCCCAAGGTCATTATATTTACTTACATTTTTGTGGTCCCTAAAGTTCCAGGGATGTACGGTAGTCAATAACCTTGCTCTGAAGGTCAGAGATTTGATGTTCAAAGAACAAAAATGCTCCACCACTGGGGAATTTTTGGTATTTAGATTTTTATCTGATTTGGTAAGAGCTAATTAGATATCACTCTTGTGACTTTGAAATCTTATCTTGAAAGGACCAATTGTCTTGTCAACATAAATCAGGGAACGGGGATACTTAAGTAAGTATACACAAAATTCATTATTGCAGTTAAAATACACTGACATTTAAAATAAATGCCCTGAGTACATCCCTCTCTAGAGTTACCTTGGGGAAAACCACCACCGCCTCAGCTTGGGCCTTTTCTATGGTATATAATGGTTATGTCTCCATATCCTATTTTTTTTATCACCCTGGTCAAAGTGTGGCCATCTATAGAAGAGTCCAGATACTAGTGTACCGCATGTACAACCAAGTAGGTTGTCTGCTAAACTAAAGAGGGTTCCTTAGAGCCTGGAAAGCTGGTCACTGGAGTGTGCCATCTACAGGAAAGTCCCAATACTAATGTACCATATGATTAAAATGAGGAGAATATTGGGAGGAAATTTAGAGACTCACGTGTACAATACAGCCTTAAAGGGCATGTCCACCCCCAAAATTATAATCCCCCAACTACTGGCCCCACCATGTAGTGTAGTTTAATCCTTACCTCACATCCCAACTCCATCTGGTTCTCCTGTAGTCCCCCCCCAAAGTTCCAAAAACTGGCCCACCAGGAGGCTAGCAGGTCCATATAGGACACTGCCTGCTACCTGGCCTCCCGGAGATTCCTGCCATGCGTGCTGCAGCCCTTCTCCCCCCTCCCTCCCCTCCCTCTCCCCCCTCTCCCTCCCGTTCTACTATCCCTCCGCCTAGCACAAATCCCCCTTAATATTGTGCTCCCCCATGTCCCCAGCCCCAACCGCATGGTTTTTTTTTTTAAAAAGCTCCCCAAACTCTTACTTACCTCTCCGCTTTCCTCCGCTGCACTGAATGACCGGCAGCCGCGTCCGTGATTGGCTGCCGCTCAGCCAATCACAGACGCCTGCCGGTCCCGCCCCTCTCTTGCATTCTTGCAAGCAGAGGGCCGGCATTGCGGCGGAGGATCGAGGGGAGGTAAGTAAGAGTTTGGGGGGCTTTTTAAAAAAAAAAAACATGCGGTTGGGGCTGGGGGACATGGGGGAGCATGATATTAAATTTTTATTTTAGGGGTGGACATAGCCTTTAATGATGCATGAACAATATAAGTTTCCTTAGTGTATATGGGCAGCCCCAAAATGTTTGGTTAAAATCCGAGAGATTAAACACTGGTGGGTGTAGTTACCCTTAAAGGAGAACTAAAGTCTCCAGACAACATTATCCCAATAGACAGAGCACATTTACAAATATACAATAAGCTGTGCCCCAACGTTCCATTTTCTCTGGCTGCTTTGTGATTTATGAAATGAACCTGTGGGTATTAGGGGACAGCTCCCATAATCCACCTTAGCTGGGTAAACCCGCAGCTAAGTGTCGCTGTACAAGGACTGTATGCGTATGTTCCTTCTAAAACAAGGAAATTACATAATAGCACAGAGATCCTCCCTCTCCCTGACTCAGAACAGGGATTAAAAGAGATCTTTACAGTGTACTTCTTAGCTAGCAACAGAAAATTAATATTTCAGTAAAAATTAAATGCAAGTCTGGGGAATTGAACCCCCAACTTCTTTTATTCTGCCTTGCTAAAAGAGTAGCTATTACCCCTGAACACTAGTGAAACACTAGTATATGTATAAACTTTATATTTTGATAAACCCTAAAGGAAACAAAAAAAAAAGATATGTCTGGGGATTATTTGAACTTGTGACCTTATAAACTGTGTGCTTCTAAATCTGGTGCCTTAACAGGTGTGCTAAGAACAGATTTTTTTTTAAAAAGTCACACAAATATGGTTCTTGATAAAACTTTGAAACAGGGGTATGTAACTATCATGGGAGAAACCGCATGGGGGACAGGAGCCAAGGGGGCCCCATCGTCTTATTTTTGCTATGACAGAAATAGCCCCCTCCCAGAAAACCACTATAGATGATGCACGGAAAGGGACCCCATCGTAGTTTTGCAGGGGGCCCCAGTGATTCCTAGTTACACCACTGCTTTAAAAACTGCATGTTACCCTGCAGTTTATTTCCAGCAACTCACCCTGACTGGTAACTAAACTTCAAGGTAACAAGCAGCTTTGAAAGTCTTATTAGGGACTTCCATATGGTATAGAAATTTCTGTATAGAAAATACTCATAGGGACAGTGAATACTGGGGTCAGGGGGCATTGCTCTTTGAAGCCTACATGGGCTGTAGGTTGTACTGGCAACAACATGGGAGCCTTCTTTGTTACAGAATCTATTTCTAACATACAAAATGCAATTTACTAGAGAAGAATCTTACAATGTATAGGTGTTCTGGGGAGGAAAAGCTTTCATATTAGGATTACAAAAATGTAAGTTTAGTTCTCCTTTAAGTTGGCAATGGGTCACTAATTGTCTAAGTCATAGAGGATGTACAAGAAGGTGTATGTATGTGGAAGGATCACCATTTAGCTAGTACATTTAGAGCAATATTCAGAAGGATATTGATTCACAGGTACATAATAAATGGTGACTCATATTAACACCGGAAGATGCCCTGTTGTGTTAAACAGCAAATATGAAGTTTTATTATAATTACTATTATTTGTGTGTGACTTTTTTTCACTGTTTGTGGGAAGGATACAATATTAGTGTGTATTACAAATCAACAATAAAGTATATAATTCTACCTTTCTACCTAGTAATATGAGTGTGTGACATTATATTATGCACATGGTTGTGCACCCATTAAGAGGATGCTGTTCACAATGTGCCTATGCTTTATTTGACTTTAGATTCTCTGTGTAATGGGAGAACTCAGCATTGCATATAATATGTCCATCCAAAGAATTGAGAAAGATGATGAACTCACTAGTTTGTGAGATGTTACCCAGCTAGATGATGAACAAATCATTGGCAGTATTTTATACAGCATGTTTAAAACAGAATATTGTGATATTTGTAGGTAGGACTTTCAGCTCATAAAAGACAAGTACTGATAGAGTAGGACCCAGCTTAAAAAGCAAACTAACTTTGAAGTGGTGGCTGGGCTTAAAATAATTTGGTCAAGTTATTGAACTAATTGCTTTTATTCATCCAGAGAGAATGGCAGTCTTTTAAAGCAGCATCATAGAGGGAATAAACATGTAAGCCAATTGAATTGGGAGTGCACTAGGCTTCTATTTTGTATGTGTACTATATTAAATTGGTCACTAGTTGCACTTTAAAATGGATGTATACTATCCCATCTTTATATATTTTATTTGTAGGTATGTATATGTTCAATTATATAGTGCCACTTGGGCGCTATATACAATATTATAATACAAAAAGTCATACAAGGGGGACAAAAGACATAAAAACATAAATATATAAATAAATATGTGCATCAAGAAGTATACAACTGCTTGAACCATCTTATATGAGGAAAGAAGTCCCTGCCCTGTAGAGCTTACAATCCAGTTACATATACTTATCTTCCAGGTACCCAATTTACAAATTAGCATAGAAAGGAGCTACGGGGTTGCCGTCCTCTCACTCTGCAAAAAATAATCACTTTCAAATTTGAAATAGTTATTCTGAAAAGTTAGTAGGTGGATTGCTCACTGTAAACAATTGGTCTAAATGGAAGATTTGAGGAATTTGGTTTGATTATACAGTACTGTTCTCCAGGGATGATCAACAAAATCCACATCAATCCAATTAGCTCAATTTATTAGCCATCAATGTCCTTAATTTTGTCTTTATTGAGTAGGTGGGGTTTTCTTTTAGAGAAATATAAGCACCAGACATTGTTAGATGCTCTCTTATACACTTACTGTAACATTTATAATCCATGATCCCTATGGACTATTGTCTACTGTTGGCTAAAGTTCTGGAGCACCCAACAATTTGCATGATAATTATGTAAAAAGGTGGGCAGGATCTTCCAATTTACTTGAATAGCAGAAGGAGAGGGGGGGGGGTTCCAAAGATGTAACCTTTAAAAAGGGGGAGTTTTATTCTAATTTAAATAGTAAAAACTGATGAAAAATAATATGTTTTGAAATATAGGTTGAAGCTAAATATATATGAAAGGATTTCAGTTGGAGTATTTAACCTGGTTCTGATCTGAAGGATAAGATCCCTGTAAAGAAATGGTTTATACTTCCAGTATAATTAAATTAATTATGAGTATTCTGAAGAAACTTTAGTTCACATAGAGAAATCTATTGAAAAGACCAAAGATAAGATAGAAACCTTCAAGAGGGGAATAATGCAGACATGAAGCCAGTTAATGACATAAATGAAAAATGATAAAGAAGTCTTGCTGGACAAAATGAACAGTTTTTCGTACAATATAATCTATGGATATACAAGCTATGGAAATTACAGGTACTAAAGAATAACAGAGCAGTTACATTCTAATACACATTTAAAGATACAAAGAACCTGTGAGTTTGTTTCAAAGAAGGTTGATAAAAGATCCACAGAAAGAATTATTGAGATATATAGATATAGGAATAATGTATAGTATATAACACTAAACAGCAAAGATGTTACGAACAAAAGTAGTGGTTCGACATTAAAGTCTACTTAAAAAGTCACATCACCCATTAAATGTTTCATTGGTGCAGCAGTTTTGCCGATTAGAGTATAGCACTAGAATAAATGCCACCAAACAAAACAGGAATAAACTTTGCTGCAATGGGTCACTTTTTAACTGTAGTCACATGTGTACAGCCTAGGGTGAGCCTTCTTTCACTGTCAGGCTGTCCCAAAGGTTTACAGGGGAAATGCCTGGTAGGCCCACAGGCCTTTAACCCATCAAAACAGGAAATAGTTCAAATTTAGATACTGAGACAAAGAAACAGTAATGAATACAAATGAATAAACATAAGAAGCAAATGGGAGTAGAACAGAGATAAATTATTTAAAAAAGCAAAATGAAAAGTTGAGTGGGCCCCTTAATGTTTCCTTATGGGCCCTTGGTCTGACGTTTCCTGGTGCACCCAACACTGACATTGCCTTCTTTTATTCATAGTACAGAGTATCAGAAAGCACAACATTTCTGCTTGAAGGCCTCTAAACTAGTGATGGACTTGAACCCGAGTTCAAACTCGAACGATCTGAACTAGTTCGGTTTTGAATAATAATTTCCCAGGTGCCACAGCCATTTACAGTAAGTTACCATTGTTAGTTTATCTGATATTTATCCAAACTTTTTGATCTATCTCCTATTGACTTTTATGGGTTCTTATTATAAAAGCTGAATCCAAAGCATGCATGCACTATTTATTGTCTTTTAGTTTTTAAGGCACACTGCTCTATATTTTATCTATGCAGATAATAAACAATAACAATGCCTGCAACATTTGAACCTATGTTGAGTATGTGGAATACTTGCATTAAAGCACAACAGTTTGCACAATGGTCTTAAAATTGTGTGCACACACATCAGTATCATTAGCGTGTTTATCATTGCTTGGGGGAAACCAGACTGCCCACATAAAGTAATAGGATATTAAATCCTCATTGGAGTTAAACCCATGACCATAAGAAACAGGATAATTATGGAGTCACTGGGAATTTTATTAGTAACAGTTTTGTCACACACACACACACCCCCACACACACACACAATTAGCTTCTTTCTCAAATGATTATTTCAGAACCCTCTCCGGAGGACATTCTGAGCACCTGCTATTGAATGTGATTATTTACTTTGTTGTTTTTTTTCACTGATCTGTTTTATGTGTATAGGTTAATATCCCCAATGCTTAGATATGCAAAATCAATGCCAACTGTATATTTATTTATTACTGATGTTGCTAGAAGGATTTAGCGTTGACATTGTAAATTTAAATATGATATTCCCATGATGCATAAACCTGCTCTATGTACTACAAGTTTTGGTTGTTTTCAAAACATGTAAGTAGACCTTTGGGAAGATGGGTTAGTAAAGTAGCAAAGAATACCAGAAAACAACTTTTCTAGTGATTGTAATTTGAGTTGTAATGTGTACTAAATGTACATTATAAATAATTAGTTTGATAAATTAGCAATTTATTAACACAATATATTAACACTCTATACTATCAAATAGACAATTATTGAGAGGATAACAAACTACTGCAATATGCTGCAGGACAAGTTACATTTTATGTCTATAAACAAGGTGCTGAATAATATCTTTAACCAGGGGTGTCTCTCTAATGAGGCACTATGAGCAAAACGCTCAGGGTGGCATCCCTGCTAAATATCAGAGAGGGGCAGGCAAAGTTCACTTTTTCTTTTTGAAAAGTGGCAAGCAGAGCAGAAGGAAAATAAAACTGCAGGTGCATGAGCGTGTGCACGTTTGTGGAGCCGTGATTTTCCCCTCTTAGCTCTGCACTAACTGCTGCCTTCATACAGGTCCTGCACTGATAGTTATAGGGTAAGTGGGGTAATTATCTGTGTGTACAGAGCTGGACACATCTTATTTTCAATGTAGTTTTGATCATCTGGGCATTAGGGCATGTTATACGTACCAGCCTCTGTGATCTGGGCATTAGGGTATCTTATATGTGTGATCTTGGCATTAGGGCATGTTATAGTTGCCTATATGTGTGATCTGAGCATTAGGGCATGTTATATGTACCTATCTGTGCAGGCTTGCAAATCTTTTTGAAAAAAATCTTGTTTTTTCTACAGAAATTATGGTGTGGATAAATGTCTTTTTGAGGAACTGTATAAATACTGCAGTGATGTTAAGTTTAAAAAGACCAAATGTCTAACCATACCCATTCCTGGAAGCCATGCACACCTAACCCTGGTTGTGGTGGCACACCTCATAGCGCCTAGTGGTACATAGGGGCGGCATTCAAACGTTTATCTCAGGTGGCAAAAACCCTAGAGACCCTGTCTTTAACTTTCATAACCGGGGCACATTATTTCTTCAGTAACGTTTGTAATGATTGCATTGTTCTCAACCCTATTTTAAAAAGTTATAATGTCTCCTCCCAAATACCTCTCTTCCTGGGTAAACAAAACCAACTTTAATATCTTTATAAAATCCTATAATTAACAGCATTTCCTTATAATATACATTTTTTAATTATTACCAGCATCTCAGTAATTAACAATCCCATAAAGAAAAATAAATAAAAAAAACAAATATATATTGATATTTTACTTTAAAAATCAATTGTTTCATGGAGCAACTGTGTTACTACAAAGAAATTCTTGCAATCCTAGGAGCAAACCAACTTTCCCGTGGACATGCCCTTTAAAAGGTCAAGTTTGACCCCACACTCAATTCTCTGTCCAGGGCCTGGCCTATGGGAAAACAACATGCACTGCAAGAAGATGAAGAGTGTGAAATGGGAAAGATTACTTAAACACACACCTGAAGATGGAATTTTATTAAAGACCAAGAGAATGCATTTTTGAACGTCTACATTTAATTATTTAAAAGACGTTTACTGAAACTGCACATTTCTAATTAGAAATATTAACTAATGTTCATGATAGATCTTTTAAACTAATATCGAACAAAACATAAATGTTTTAGTAAATGTAAAAAAAATCATTGTTGTTTGGCTTGTAAAGTAAATGGAGGAAATATATAATTAGTTTAGCATTTCTAAAAAAAAAAAAAATACTGTCTTGCATTTATTAGTAATTATCAATGTGACAGCTGTGTTCATTTTGTAGAAACCTACTAAATCTTTAGATTTTGATGCATTCCACCATAAAATCTTCAGTAAACCCAACAACTACTGTAGTGGATCATGTTAAGCTTGAACAGCCTTTTGATGTGTCTTTGGCTGACTTAATTATTACAATGCTTTCTAGATCTTATCTAAGTAATTTGTATTGATTCTAAAGTTGTCTCCAGCTGCGAGAAAAGCCGATCTACTGCAGGAGTCTGGGCTCTTAATCATTGCCAAGATGCCAGTAATGTGTCATTTTGGATTAAAGGTAGTTTTTCAGTAGTAGAATCAGTATTTTCTATGATATGCTTCTAAAAATCTTTTATAGCATATCACAATAAGGATAATGTGCTAAAAGACTTGTGTGAATTACTTTTAATCTCCACCAAAAGAGGCTTGGACAAACTAGAACTTGATGTAAACTGTGCCTATGATTAAGGACCACTGCAGATCCGAAATGCATAAGGTGTGTCACAATAAAGGGTGGAACTCTTTTTAAATGCATGAGCTACATAGTCAGTTTACATCAAGTTCTGGTTTGTGCGAACCTCTTTTGGTGGATATTGTGTCAGTACTACTACCTTAGTGATAGGCTTGGGGCCTCAGTCATACCCCATAGAAGCCACAAATCTTTATTTTGCACTGATGAGATTTATGTGGGGCAGTCTAGGGATTTTTTTTAGGATTTTAGATTTCCCAGTGGTGAGCCCTCCCTTACAGACCTTCTGGTGGCAGCTAGAGATTAACAGGTAGAGTGAATATTGGAGGACCTCTTAAATGAAAACCTCCAATGAAAACCCCTCTTGTTCAGTCCAATTTTAGCTGGAAGTTTAAGTGGGGCAGACCACTGGTTTGCACTGGAGCTTCACCGTAGTGTTTGGATGTAAAAGCACCAATCCTGGGCTTTCAATAAAAATATAAAGAAAAAATTTTTTTTAAGAACATTTCATGTTTGCACGTCGGATAAATGGCTGCATTTAGCTGTATTGGGGGCAGTACAACACAGAAGTTCTATGAATAAGTCTGCAAGGAGTTTGTATGTTCTCCCTTTGCTTGCATGGGTTTTTTTCTGGACACTCTGGGTTCCTCCGTAATCATAAAGACATACTGATAGTTTGTATGTGTGAAATAAAGTGGTTAGATTGTAAGTTTTTCGGGGCAGGTCCAGATATGAATGGATTGATGTAATTGTAAAGCACTGGTTGCCAAACCTGCAGATACATAACGACAGGGTCAGATTTTCCACATACTCTCAAGGGTAATCAAATTAATATCCGACAACATAGGTTGTCTTGTCTTAGTAACTAAGTAGTATAAATTATAATGTGCCCGCTTGGCCTTTACTATGTGGGCAAAACTACCACTAGTATAAGAGAGAGGATGGATAACCACAGAAAATCCATCCATATAGCCCTTGAGGAGGACACCCAAAATATGCAGAGGACCAAACCCAAACTGTAGTGGTTGTTTGTCTCCCAGCGCCAATGGTGTTTAGGTAACAGTATAGTGGTATTAATGGTCATAAAGTGGTTAATACATTGCAGAAACAAGTGCGCGTAGGTTGCGATGGCAAAATATATTGCATCTCCCCCTCTGTGTCTGCAGGTGCCAAGAACTAAAAGTCGACGCGTTTCACTGCTTGCTGAAGCTTTCTCAAGCCTGTTCCACCGTGCATTCCAGCACCCTTTTGTAAATCGCGTCTGGAAATAAAGCTAATTCTCGCATTCAAATATGACCTACAGAAGCCAAAAACGAGCTTTATTTCCAGACGTGATTTAGGAAATAGCGCTCGAACGCACAGTGGTACGTATAATAGGGGAAGCCCAAAAATGGCAAACAAATGCCACGTTTTAAGGGAAATCAGGCTAATTAGATATACACAGTCTTGAGAAAGCTGCAGCAGGCAGTGAAAAGTGTCAACTTTTACTCCTTGGCCCCTGCAGACATAGAGAGTGTAAGGGGATCCTAACTGAACACTGCAGAGTGTGTTTTTATGCTGAAATTCTTTTTGCACTTAGCACTTTATATTTTTGTGTGTGAGTGAAACTTTAATAAAACTGTTTTTCAAAATGGGGAACTGTTGGTGGTCTGAGACTTGAAATGAGCCCACCAACTTGAGGTGGGTGGCTAGTGTCCATGTTAAGCCCATAGAGAAATAACTTTATTACAGTGTTAAGCTCAGTGGATTAGATACATTATCCCCAAGGGGCCAAAATGAAATGTGCTCCTTATTTAAATGTTAAGATTAATTCCACTTTGTACCGTTCACCCTCCTAACTGCAAACATAATCTATAACTAGCTTTTATCCTTGAATTGATCTAACTAAGTGGATCAATTTATTTTAACTCTTGAGGTCTGAAAGCTTAAAGTTTAAACTTTGAATTTGTGTTTCTATATAATTTTGCATGGAAAAAATACCAATATATTAATTCTTAAAGCACAATAACTTAACAAATCTTTCTACTGGAAGTATTTACAAGTCACGTTGCTTTCAGATTAACCTGAAAGGGAAATGGTATTAAATACAATTTCTTATTTACCGTGTTCTGGATCAACTATTAGGTATGATAAAGGGTTCTAGTCAGTATTTATTTTATATACTTTATTTTCCACATTTTGTACCTGACTTTTGGACAACATAGGAAGTTAACTACAGACCTTGGGGCATATTTATAAAGGTTTGTCAACTTTTCGGACTTGGATTTGGACACAATATATAAAGCGACGATAACCAGCAGCAAAAAGTTATTACTGTGCCGATTTTCATTTAGCTTATTGCAGTGACAATGTCTCATCATATATATTAGGTGGCGATAAGTGTTCCCTTGTGTACGTTTGTCCATATTATATTGCCAAGTCTGAGGTGGTGAAAACACATAAGTTCCCATATATGTAGCCTGTGGGTGGGTCCTTGGAAGGTGTCCGTACATTGTAAAGGAGCACTTGACAAAGGAATGCGAGCTGAAACGTTGTGTATATTTTCTGCTGTATTTGCACAATAAATGGGAGCACCCCTGTTTGCATTCTTAAGACGTCCCAGCCCTTATTTGTTGTTTATTGCTGGAAGAAACTGACA
Source organism: Hymenochirus boettgeri (assembly GCA_019447015.1). Taxonomy (NCBI): domain Eukaryota; kingdom Metazoa; phylum Chordata; class Amphibia; order Anura; family Pipidae; genus Hymenochirus; species Hymenochirus boettgeri. The sequence goes on from CM033476.1 coordinate 181,451,384, forward strand.
GTAAGGTGGCCATGGAGGAGCAGGACTCTTGGTGGGTATCCTGAGTTACTTGGAAGATTTTAAAATGCTTCTTAATACTAATAAGGACCGGGTGGTGAAGGGGGCTGTATGTGTGTGTGTGTGGGGGGTAAATATACTTTACAAATATGCCCATGTATCATTATGACTAAATATAGGGTTCTTCATGCCACTACAATTTCTATTCAATCAAGCCCTGTAATGTCACAGCATAAATGCAATCAGGGCAGCATTTGGTCTAACTAGGCATATGATACATATTTTAACAGTGACCAATATTGTCCAATTTGTATCACTACATTATATTTGACAAGATTGATTTTTCAGCACTGCATGACATAAAGACTGTTGATAACAAAAATTCTGTAAAGGTGCCCACACACTACTTGGATATTACATAGGTTAGACTGTAGTCTATAATTTCCATAGTGCAGTAGTTTTCTTACCTTCCAATGTTCCTGCGACAATCCCGTCTGGACCATTCATTCCTTTAGAAATGCTTGACAGTCACGGGAATGTCGAAAAGGTGAGTTCTAATGTATGGACACCTTTAGGCTCTATTTTATTGTGGAAAGTTTCTGCTTTTGTGACAGAATTATGAACTCTATAGAGACTGCTGGTTAGGGAAATACCTTTAATACAGACATCCCATGGGAGAGTTGAAAGCAGGTGGTTTGTACAGTCTGTGCCACAGATGTTCAATCTGCCCCTGTAGCTTGTGTAAGAACAAGTCAAAATTTAACAACAAAAGCAAAAAATATTTAATGTGGTTATTAAGAACCACATTCATTAAACATCTCAGTAATTAGAATTTTTTTTTCTTTTCTTTTTTTTTAAACCATGTTTGAGGTGAGCTGCGTGTCTGATCTCTTCATCATTCTATGACAAGCTGCCAGTTTGGATTTGCACTGACGAGACGATGAAGAAATCTCAGCCCTATTTTATCATTCTTCCTCATCTCTTGTTCAAAGCAGCTGTAGCTTCATTCACAAGCAAGTCAGCCTTGCTGGGAAAATTAGACATAATTAATGTAAGATTCAGTCCAAAAGGCATAAACTGTTCTAGGCATTGGAAATACGTTTTGAAGATTTTATAATGTCTCATTCCATGCAATGGGTTTAAATCTTTACTTGCTGTTATCTCCTTTCAGACTTTATATTTAATTAAAAAGTTTTAGGGTACTAGAAGCTAGATTTCAAGTGACAATGAGCTACAAACTTGTGCAAGGACTTGAGAAATAAAGCTCATACAAAATAATTATTTTATCTCATACTGTATGAGATTGTTATCGTATATGTAGGAGATTGTTATCGTATCATATTGTTATCCTTTTTGCCTATAAGACACTGGGGGAGATACAGTAAGTACAAAGAAAATATAAAATCCAATACCACCTTAGCATCCAATCACTTGGGCCTATAGGGTAACTTAGTGCTGGTATCCAGCAAATAGAGATGGGATCCAGGTCCGACTTCAGAGCCTATTTTCTATAATTATCGAATGTTCGAAGATTATCAAAAATAGCCCCGAACATTCGATAATCCGTGAAAATACGATTGAAAACTCGAAAGTAGTTTCCGATTGTATTTTCTAGGATTTTTGAACATTCAAGGCTATATCTTTAAAAAGACTTTTACAGCATTCCACAATTTATTGGTGATTCCTGTCCATAGGCACTTCACACTGCAAAACCCGAGGCCTGCACTACACTGATGATGACTCAAAGCCGAAACCGGTCTGTTTCGGATAGCAGAACAAAGCATGTCCAACCCTAACATGTTTTTAAGTATATCAATAGTAAAAAGATGAGGACTGAGAATTTAGGACCATTAAATAATGGGGCTAAAATGGTTAGAGAGGGCTAAAATAATAATGGGGCTAAAATGGCTAATGTGCTAAACTGCTTTACCCCCTCAGGAATTCACTATAGAGAATCCTAATCCTTATAGTAAGAACTGTAATAATATGAATGGTATAAATGAGGAATATTCACTCTGGCTGACAGAGGATATGGTACGGAAACATTTAGAGTTAATATCAATAAAGCCCCAGGACCGGGTAGAATTTGTCCACGTATATTAAGAGAGCTTAGTAGAGTTTTATCTAGACCACTGTTTCTTATCTTCTCAGATTCACTTTTGTCTGGTGATGTGTGGCTGGATTGGAAAACAGACAATGTAAATACCAATATTCAAAAAGGGTAGTCGTTCACAGCCTGGAAACTATAGACCTTTAAACCTATTATCAGTGGTAGGGAGGTTGCTGGAAACATTGTTATGGGATCATATCCTTGACTTTGTCTCCAGAACTGATTAGTAGTACTGATAGTCATGAATGTAACAGATGACATTATAGCCAATGACTGAGTGCTATTCCACTAGCTGTCTCCTCTAATTATGTAAAAACTTGTAAAAAGCTTCTTCTCTGGTAGCCTATTCTCTGGTAGCCTTATTCTCTGGTAGCCTATGTCTACCAGATTTGTAGCCAATGTAGTTTTGGGAGTGAACATGAGGAACAGCAAAAAGCGAGGGTAGCACTCCAAAGTAAACTTAGATTTTGTTGAAGACCACACAACATATCACTGTGATATGTTTGTGTGTCTTCAATTAAGTTTACTTTGGAGTGCTACCCTCGCTTTTTGCTGTTCCTTGTGACTATATATCCATTAAAGGGTTGGATTACTTAGAGGAGTGAGCACCCACATGTGGACGAGTGCAGAGGATCCCATTGTGAGTTTGTTGGGAGTGAACATGCTCTTTCATTTTCTTTCACTTCTCTAGTGCAGTTTTGCCTCTCCTTTTGTCCAGAACCTGGCTATTGGAGAGATATGCTCGGTTGAATAAACATAACGTATCTAGTTTTACATCATAGTTTCCCTTTTTTAGTTTTAGTTTTTAGTTTTTCCTAGTTGTATGCCCCTCCTCTGAATCCACCCCATAATTTCAATTTAATTTGTTTGCCTAGGATTTCTTTGTAAAAGGAGACAAAAAGATATTGCTTTCATACCTAATTCAGAAAGAAATCTATAGAAGACCAATTAAAACTGATCAAACTGGTCAATTGATCACCTGTCTGACATTTTGGTTGAATCAGACATGTATTCAATACTGAATGACCAAAATGGATGACCAGATAATCATATAACTCATGCCCAATCAGTCTGCCCCAATTATTGGCCATGTCTAATTTCAAAAGACTACCTCCAGTATCACCCTATTACCTTAGTCTATTGGCAAATACTATTTGTCCACAGTATATCAGTTGATTTTGTACAGTAGCTATAAAAAGCAAAACCTTTTTTTAGAACCTGTCAGGTTTGTGCACCCCATATATGAAAAAAATAATTCAGATAACCACTCACTGTTATGTGGAGGTCCTCGTTTTTTTGACTATGAGAAGAAGTCAAACTTCCAATAATTCAAAGTAGTACAAAAAGAGAAAAGGTCCCCCAAATGTAAGTGAAAATCACGGTGTTCTTTTGTATTTGTACTTGAGCTCCAAGTTCTTTCAGATGGTATAATAAGGAGAGTGTACAATCATGCTCATAGTAAACTTAACTTTTAACTGAGCATGGAGTTTGTGTCTCTGTATCACTGTTAATTTATTTGGATCAGTTAAAACAAAGATATATTTTATCATTATCTGCATTTACTTAGGGCATATTGGTAAATATTAAGTTTGTGTTTGTAACAGTAATAGTTACTTTAGCCTGTGATGATACAGCATTTAAAGTATTTATATGTATGATATCATCTCTAGGGTTTTTGCCACCTGAGCCAAACTTTTGAATGCCGGCCCTATGTACCACTAGGCACCATAAAGTGTGTAACTGCAACCAGGGTTAAGTGTGCATAGATTCCAGGAATAGGAGTGGATTAACATTTGGTCTTTTTAAACTTCACATTATGGCTGTATTTATAGTTTTTAGTTCATCAAAGACATTTATCTACACCATAATTCCTGTAGAGTAAAATATTTTTTTCCAAAAGATTTGTAAGCCTGTCATCACGTCAAGGTAGATTCTTTCAGCAGGGCCCTAACTAAGCTAACCAAATTGCCCACCCACAAATTGCCCACCCACAAAGCTGCAAGACCCCCCCACAAAGGCACTTATAAGTGCTCTTGTGGCACTGACAAGTGCCTGGGAGGTGGTCCCGGTTCGAGCTGCGGGACCCTTTAAGCCCTAAGAGGTGTTATAGGAACGCCCAGAGTAAGGTGTCAAAACAGCATTTTACATGGCAGACAGTTGGTGTCGAACCCCCCCCACCTCTATTTAGGCTTGGTTTCTTTATTTTCACATTAATGGCCTCCTTAACACCTCTCTTGAACCAGTCACGTTCCTTTGCCAATATGTTAGCCACTATCCAATCACGCCCTTAAAACTTGGCTGTGATATGCTAATTGGGATTTTCCAGGGTACATAAATTGCCACAGATTCTTGTACAAGTCATTCTGAATTGAGAAAGCCAGTCGGATGACTAGCGAAATGTCTTCAAGAACTAAACTTTAAGTCCAGTTGATCTAATTGAATACAACAGATATACCATGACCTGGATGAATGAGAACCTTCACAAAACTATTTAGTAATATTGTTACAGGAGACTGAAAGTTGCAAGCACTTAGGGACTAAAATTCCTAACTAATTTTAAATTAAGGTTGAGAGACACTGATGTATACCGTCCAACATTCCTCTTTACATAGGTGCTGTGACCAGGTTCATTTCATTAGCCTCCTCCTGCAGCTAGTGTACCTATTAAACAGGAAATGTTAGAGGTTATGCTAATGTAAGACTGGTGAGTCCAATACTATATACACTAGTAGAATAATATTCTATCATAAATATATCACCCAGCCCTTCCATGGATCCTAATGGGACCAAACTATAAAAGAAAACCTTATAATTGTCACACTGCTACATAGTAGGATGCCGATTATAACACAGAAGACACCTCCAATTTAACACCCTTCTCCTCCAGACCCCAAGATGCTCGATATTGTACATTACTCAATTTCCCTGGACCTTCACATCTTTTTCCTTCCAGATGCAGTGCGGGACTGAGTGAGATAACTGTCACATGTGTGTGTTACACCTGAAACGGCATTTTGAAGAACTGTACTATATATATATATATACACATACATACATGTAAATATATATATATATATATATATATACACACACACATACAGGGGGGAGGGGTTCTCTCTTCTTGGGGGTGGTCTGTTTCCTTGGAGAGGTCTCTCCCCAATAGGGGGTCCCTTTTCTTTTTTGCATCTCTCTCCTTAGGGGGACAATCATTTTGGGTAGGGGGGTCTCTCTCCGCTGGGGGAGGGGGTAACATAGTAATAGGTTGAATAAAAACATAAATCCATCAAGTCCAACCTATTCACTTTTTTTTTCTAAACCCTTCCTAACAGTTGATCCAGAGGAAGGCAAAAAAAAGCTAAAAAGGGGGGGGGATTCCTTCCTGACTCAAAATGGCAATCAGAAAATATCCCTGGATCAACCAGATCTACAGTATATGTATTAATAACAGTAATTCTCAATATTTTTTGGTTTTAGAAACTTATCCAGCTATTCAATGAACTTACCATTACCGAATCTGCTGGAAAACAGTTCCACAGGTTCACCGCTCTCACTGTAAAAAAAACCTTTCCTAACCTGAAGATGAAACTTCTTTTCTTCCAACCTTAAAGGATGTCCATGAGTCCTCTGATATGACCTTTTCGTGAACAATGCACCAGAGAGTTTACTATACGGCCCATTAATATATTTGTATAAGGTTATCATATCCCCACCCAAACATCGCTTCTCCAATGTAAACAGCATTAACTTGTCTAATCTGCCTGCATATTCAAGCCCCTCCATTCCCCTTATTAATTTAGTTGCTCTTCTGAACTGCTTCCATTTCCAAGATGTCCCTTTTGTATATGGGGTTCCAAAACTGCACAGCATATTCCAAATGGGGCCTTACCAGTGCCTTGTAAAGAGGGAAAATATTATTTTTCTCTCTTGAATCTATTCCTCTCTTTAAAGGGACAATATTTTGTTAGATCTAGTCGTGGCAGTCTGGCATTGTTTGTTATCTACCAGAACCCCCAAATCTTTTTTCATTGCAGATTCACTTAACACAGAATTATTTATGGTGTAGGTGGCACAGGGATTATTAAATCCAAAATGCATCACCTTACATTTATCAACATTGAATCTGCCATTCTGCTGCCCATTTTGATAATCCGTCTAGGTCTGCTTGCAGCACTTGCACATCATTTGAAGTTTCCAAAGCCTGCATAGTTTAGTGTCATCAGAAAACACAGAGACCTTGCTCTCAATGCCCCCTTCTAAGTCATTTATAAACAGATTAAAAAGAAGCGGCCCGGTACAGAACCCTGAGGCACTCCGCTTAGAACTTTAGCCCACATAGATGTAGCTCCATTCTTTGGGGAAGGGGTCTCTCTCCTTTAGCGGAAGGGGTCTCTCTCCTTTGAGGGAGGGTGTCTCTCTCCTTGGGGGGGGGGGGGGCACACCAGAAATGGGGTGGTGTCTGTGTGAGGAAGGGAGAGGAGTGGGGCTGCTGCCTTGGGCTTTTATATGATCACAGAACTCCTCAGTGACTTAAAATATTTTTATAATTTAAAAAAGGGGGTACATTATTCATTACATAAGCTAACAGTGCCTGTTGGCACATATAGTCTTATATGTATGCACACAGGCAGATGATGACAATTTTAATAAGCTGTGTAATGATCAAGCCAACTTTTTTTCACACTCATTTGGCACACTTTCCTTTTAATCCATACATTGAAAGAAATGTAAAAATGTTGGTTTCTCTTTAAAGTAATAACTATTCTTTAAGTAAAAAAGGCATTAAAGGGCATGTCAACCCCCTAAATAAAGTTCCATACGTACCTTCCCCAACCCTATCACCTCTCATAGTCCTGATATGATAAACAAGCTTTTTCCACTCCCAGCTGCTTGTATATAATTTTTTTTTAATGTGCTGCCTTCTTGTGTGTGCGCACAGAAGCAGAAGGAGAGAGGGGAGAAGAGTAAGGGTGGCCTCTCTGTTCTGGACGAATACCAACAGTAAAGGGGAAAAGCAAGACAGGAGAAACAACAAAGTCATCCCATATGTAGCGGGGGGGGCTACAAGAATTAATTAAAAAAACACTGTATCCCTGTCTGCTTTAAACCAAACAACACACGGAGGCAGCAATTGGTACATCCAAAAGACCCAATACCAAAACACAAGAAAAGCGACATCGTATACGCAGTGCAGTGCAGTGAAGAGTGCTCTGATTTGTATGTGGGGGAGACCAAACAGCAACTGCACCAACGTATGGCCCAGCACAGAAGAGACAATTCCTCGGGTCAGGACATAGCTGTGTAACTGCATCTTAAGGAAAAATGACATACCTTTGAAGATTGTAATCTCAACATATTGGCAAAGGAGCACAACTAGTTCAAGAGAGGTGTAAAGGAGGCCATTTATGTGAAAATAAAGAAACTAAGCCTGAATAGAGGTGCGGCGTTCAACACCAACTGTCTGCCATGTACAATGGTGTTTTGACAGATTAACCTGGTCAGTACCTATAACACCTCTTAGCCACAATGCAATCACGCCTTGCATTCTGAAGGTCCCTAACACCTGGCTGTTATATGCTAATTGGGACTTTCCAGGTTACATAATTGCCAACAGATTCTTGTACAAGTCATTTTGAATTGAGAAAGCCAGTCGGATGACTAGTGAAACGTCTTCAAGAACTTAACTTTAAGTCCAGTTGATTTAACTGAATACAAAAGATTTTCTATTGTTATATAACACATACAATTATATGTTGGTGCAACTGCTACATTATATTAGAAATTCCAACCATATTTTCTCTAGAAAAAAGATATTGGCCAAAAGATTTGTAAGCATGCCACCACATCAATGTAAACTCTTTCAACAGGGCCCTATCAAACCTGACTAGTCTAACCTTAACAAACTCTATTGAAAGCTAACCTAACCATATGAAATTCCTTTTAGCAATATCCAACACATTCTTAGTAAAAGAAAAATATTAAAAAAACATCTACAAAAAAGTACACGGTTGGTAGTTTAATCTTTTGGTTAAAACCTTTCAATACCATGAAAAAAAATTAAATTACAAACAGATTGATCACACTTGGTATGCAGTAAAAATGTGTCTTACTATATCATTACAATGCAACTGTTAAAAATATTAAAGGAGAACTAAACCCAATTTTTTATATTCCAGAATTTAAAAAGAAAACCCCTAAAAACACTAATAAACTATAAAATCCCACTTCACTAAATTGTATTAAAATAAATGTAAGCCTGCTAAGAACTGGATGAAGTATCTGTGTGTAAGTGCAGTGTCAGACCACACCTCCTGACCTCAGTCACATGCTTCCTTGCTTTATCTGTCCTGTAAAAGGATTGGCTAGAGATTATTAATGGGTGTGACCAACTGCAACAAGTTTCTGCCATATCTAAGGACTGAGCATGTGCAGAACATAATGGTCGTTGACCCAATTGTGTGATTCTAGAATGCTGTGACGTGAAGTGAAGACACCCTGAAAAAGAAAAAACTACTTGATCAATATTCCGTTAGAGAAAATGCACACAAAATGAGATTTATTTCAGCAGGACCCTAACTATAACTATACTATACTATACTATGCACATGCATGATATATATAGGGGAGCGATAATGCAGTCGAGAAATGTCAGAGGAAGCAGCAGAGGTGTGTGATCAGAGGTAAGTTTTACATTTTCCCTGCCAGCTCATGTTTGAATTAATGAATGGTACTGAATGTGCATTTTTTTTCAGTAAAAATTCCCTTTAAGTCAGCCCTCAAGTTCACTAGCCAGTGTTGACTTAACCCCAAGCAGAGAACTCGTAAATACAAGTTGCCTACAACACAGACTGGTAAATACAAGTTGCCTACAACACAGACTGGTAAATACAAGTTGCCTACAACACAGACTGGTAAATATAAGTTGCCCAAAACCACGCCGGCTCCAAACGCGTAAGGCCACCCTGTAGATATGTATCGGTTTTAAGGAAGAAATAAAAGTTACGTTTTACTTCTAAGCAGAACGGCTATTACTGTGTGTCGATCCAGTGTGCGATATACCCTCTTTTTTTGTCTGCTGTGAAGTGTTCGGTAACATTGGATCAAGCGAGGGGTCCGGGGCAAGCAGCACCTTGGCCACCTAGGTTTATGGGTGAGTTTTAAATATCGCTGACACAGCGAGGTCTGGATGCCATTAACATTGAAATTTAGTGATGGGTCCGGGGCATAAGAACCCGGGCCACTATTCGACCTAAGTGAGCCATTTATATCAATTATTGTTTAACTTCATATCTGTATCTGAACAAGACCAACTTATGCCATGCTGCACTGATGTGCAGCGATATGTTAGGGAGAGAGTTTGTTTGTCATTAGAGTTATCTGACTTGTGAAATGTGCCGATTGCTAAACGTACATGTTTTTACTCCCCTTGAAGACTGAAGACCAGGAAGGAGCCATCAGGCGCACTCAATACAGTGTCTCTTGCAGCATTCATGCATGAGTATGCAGATGAGCTGAACACAGAGGGAAACTTTATGTAAGTAAATACAGCTGTTAGGCAAAGTACTCAGGGGTGAGGACTTAGCAGTTCAGGTCCTCACCCTGGGTACTATTTAGCAATGGAAGGAGAGGAGCAAGGGCAAAGGGAGTATAATTGTCCAAGCTAATACAATTTTGTAATATTTTGGAGATTTGACTGGATTTTTGTGCAAAATATTTTTTTAAAAAGCTATTTTTTGTAGCCATTTTTATTTGTAGAAATGTTTACATACATCATACAAGATATCTGACATGTGTAGATACCACTTTCCTGTCCAGGAGACTGAACTTAAAAAGCCAGTCAGATGACTAGCAAAACGTCTTTAATCCAATTGATATAACTGAATACAAACAGATATACCATTACCTGGATGAATGAGAACCTTCACTAACAGACATTTAATTTTGATTAAAATGTTAATATTCAGACACAGCTGTTAATGAAATTGGAAGACAAAATCAAAGGTGCATTTCACACAAAAACTGTAGCAGAAAGTTTGAAACCAACACAAAAAGGTCTAACATCTCCTAAATTAAACAGTATGCCACTATGGGTTACATAGAGACATGGACCAAACTAATCCCAAAAGGTACTAATGCAAGTGAAATTACAGAGAAAAAAAATTCAACCAGCATTTAGTTTTGAACAGCTAGTACAACCCCCAGCCTGGGGCAGGTTAGGCACACCTACTGTATTGCCTTGAACATTGCAAACCAGATACGTACAGTGCAGTGATGATAGCTCAAAGTCAAAACCAGTCACAGTAACTGGTATAATGTTGTTAAAGCCTTGAGAAGGTATAGCATTTCCCTAAGGGCTGCTGTGGTAACATGGAAAGTACCCAGAATTCTCTGTTCCTTATTTGCATATGTGAAATACCTCTATAGCTTTTAACTCGACCTACATTATTCTATTTGATTCCTTAGTGATAAGATAATCCACAGTATGCATTACTATATTTTTATATCTTAAAAGGCTTGTCCACTCCAAACAAAATCATTAATCTGTGTAATCTGTTCTTTTAATTTACTATTTACTGATATACATTTCAGTTTGTCTTGCCCAAATCAAAGCACACAGTCCACTGTTTGCCCACAGAAGGTCAAGATTAAAAGTGTAGATCTTGGTAAAATTCTAATAAGACAAAAAACTTTCTATAACATTTTCATTGCGCATTGGTTGTCTGAAACAATATGGAGATCCATAGAATTTAACCCCCAAAGTGCTGGATTGCATATTAAAGCCCTGTGATATCTGTGCATGTCCTGGGTTTTCCTATGTCTTCCCCTATTCATCCGGTGGTGGTATTTTCTTAAAGACACAGAAAATTACAAGGTGATCAGTAATGATTACTAAAGTATTGATCTGTGCCAATAGAGAAAATGCTATCCAGGAACTAAGTTTTAAGCTTGGATTTTAAATCATTTACAATTCTTCACAACAATGAACATCTTTGCAAATGATTACCGAAGTAAAGCACTAAAATGTTTTGCATGTTTGGGCAAGGCTAAAGCTTCATACACAAGTACAATGATAGCAGCAACCCACGACCCCCGAGCATGGCGAGCAGCCGCTTCAGCCGATAATAACGCACGTGTATATGTTTGGTCTGGGATCATTCGTCAATCAGCCATGGCAGATCAACAAATGACCACCAACCGAACGCTACACACGTGTGATTATCGGACGAGCCGAGTTGCGGACGTGGGTTGCTGATAACATTGTACGTGTGTACAAAGCTTAAAGGGCAACTGTGGTCTCAAAACCAGTTAGGGTTAAATGAAAGCCTGCAGTATATCCTTTACACTGAGCCAACAATCACATCTCTGGCTGGAGCCTGTGAGAAATTACATTGGGGTGAATGTTCAAACTTCCTGCTTCCAGTAGGTTGAGTGACATCACCTGACCTCTGCCAGCCCTTTTCCCCCGGGGGAGAAGCATGCTCAGTTAAGACTTATTGCTGGGGAAATCAGGAAGTACCTGAGGAAAAAATTGACTGTTGAGAAGGGGAGCCTATTAATGCAGACAGGCTGGTCACATGGCTAAAAACAGGAAGAGTTCAGCCAGGAAGTTACATTGCTGAACCTTTCCAGCAATAACTTCTCACAAATTTTATCTAGGTGTGATGGAAGGCTTTTATATAATTATTACTAGTTTGGGAGAATTTGAGACCACAGTTACCCTTTAAGACAATCCATTTTGAAAGTACCATTAGAAAAAGGGAAATATTTCTACAAAACTGTAACATGCATTTTCACTAAACCCAATATTTCCTCACCTGGGACTCTTCAATCCCTTCATCAAGCCTAAACAAAATGGTATAATCACAATACATCATATTATGTTATATGATCTATCTCATAAAACAATGCATATATACCTATACAAAAACATGATCTTAAAGGGAACATATTGATCTTAAAAAAACACATTGGTAAATAATCTAAAAGTACACATATAGATCATAATTGGTCATAAAGTTAATGTATCAAATACACTACCCCCGTCTCATTTTGAGGGCTCTGTTACACACACCCACCCACAGATGCACACACACACACTTTTGTCTCTGTTGTCGCTGATGGAATGCTGTCTAAGTTTCCAGAATGGGGGTCTGTGCTCTTGGGAATATGTTCTGGTTGCCTGAACATGGGGCTGCACCCTTGGAACTCTACACTGGCTGCTAGAACATGGGTCTGCACCCTTGTGGCTGCTGGACACAATAACCATGTCAATATGGGTAGTACCTGTGTTTTCGCCCCCACAACACATACTGTACAGTATCATCATTTTGACCTTATTTTTATACAAAGACCGGCATTGTGACCGGATTCAACATATAATGCCCCAAATTACCCTTTACCTCCCTAACCACCAAGCACACACAAACTATGGCTGGCACATGCGATTACCGGACGTGAATCACATCGAATGTACAGTTCATACTCATGCATAAATATGTCAGTCGCATCACTAAACTAGGATACGAACTAGCGCAAGATTACATGCAATGATTTGCTATATAGTGTCCTACCTCCGGAGCGCTCCAAATACTGTGTTACAGACCTTACCCGTTAAGTTGAGCCTCACCGCCCATACCCCTAGTATCTCTCCCGTTCACACTTCACACATAATTTAGCGTTAGTCTGGACCGCCATGTACACAACCACACTAGACCGCCGACGTGCGCTTCATCACGTGACCCGTAACTTCATCAGGGCGTGATGAACACTGAATTATGTGGTCTGGTAACTGCATGTGCCAACCATAGTTTGTGTCTGTGTATGCACCCTTGGGACTCAGTTCTGGCTGCCGGAGCATGGGTCTGCACCCTTGGGACTCAGTTCTGGCTGCCAGAGCATGGGTCTGCACCCATGGGACTCAGTTCTGGCTGCCAGAGCATGGGTCTGCACCCTTGGGACTCAGTTCTGGCTGCCAGAGCATGGGTCTGCACCCTTGGGACTCAGTTCTGGCTGCCAGAGCATGGGTCTGCACCCTTGGGACTCCATTCTGGCTGCCAGAGCATGGGTCTGCACCCTTGGGACTCTGTTCTGGCTGCCGGAGCATGGGTCTGCACCCTTGGGATTTTGTTTTGGCTGCTTTAGCATGGGTTTGCACCCTCTGGACTTTATTCTGGCTGCCAGAGCATGGGTCTGCACCCCGGGACTCTGTTATGGCTGGCGGAACAGGGGTCTGCACCTTTCGGACTCAGTTCTGGCTGCCAGAGCATGGGTCTGCACCCTCAGGTGCTGGAACTGGGGTTTGCACCCTCTGGACTTTGTTCTAGCTGCTGGAACAGGGGTCTGCTCCTTTGGGACTCAGTTCTGGCTGCCAGAGCATGGGTTTGCACCCTCTGAACTTTGTTCTGGCTACCGCAGCAAGGGTCTGCACCCCCAAGACTCTGTTCTGGCTGCCAAAGCATGGGTCTGCACCCTCAGGTCTCTGTTCTGGCTGCAAGAATAGGGGTCTGCACCTGTGGGACTGTGTTCTGGCTGCTGGAACTGGGGGTCTGCACCTTTGGGATTCTGTTCTTGTTGCTGGAACCGGGATGTGCACCCTTGGGGCTCTGTTCTGGCTGTCAGAACTGGAATGTGCACCCTTCTGTTCTTGTTGCTGGAGTGGGGGGGGTGTACCCTTGGGATTCTTTTTTGGCTGTCAGAACGGGGGTCTGCACTCTTTGGAATGCTGTTTTAGCTTGTGGAACAGGTCTGAATCTTTGGCACTGTGTTTTGGCTGCCAAAATGGGCAAAATGGTCCTGCATTTTTTTTATTTTATTTTTTAAATTTTGCTATTTTTCTGGCCACATCTCAGTGCCCACTAATGCAAGTAAGGTACCAATTTATTTGGGTCATGACCTTTGCAAATAGAGATTCAGATTGGCTATTTAACTTTCACAGTGTGTTTATGCTTGATTTCTAGCTTTATTTGTTTAAAAAAAATTTTTAAAGTCCAAACAGAAATGAGGCCAAAGTTTGGTGTTTAGTAGTGATGGACCTGAACCCCAGTTCATCTAAACTCACCTGAACTATGAGTTTGGATGAACTCAAACTATCCGAACTAGTTCGATTTTCCAAACTCACAGCTGTGTTTTTGAGAATTATCGAATTTACGAGCCGTTTGCTTACCCTAAAATGTATCATTCAGTAACCCTCAAATGTAATGTTCGTTTTTGTTAACCCTCGAATATATCGTTCGCTAATATTGATCCAATCTTTTTGAACTATTATCTCTCCATTAACTTTAATGGTTTCATTTTCGAACTTCTGAACTTCAGTAAAAGTTTGGAAACAAACCAAGCTTCAGCAAGTTCGGCCATTTGTCTTGGCACTTGGAGCAAAACCTCAACCTTTTGGGTCTGTTTGCTGGTCATATCTCTGTCTGCTCAAATGAAAGTTGCTTACCATTTTACCATTTAATTAAATGAGTGTGTATATGGGGGAGAGGGGGAGAGACATGAAAACGTTCAATATAAAATAAGGTAGATGTGAAGGTAAACAAGATATGCCATATAAATTTAGCACATCTGAAATGCATCTAATAAAGGGGATATGCACATGGTGGGACATAATCACATTGGAGAAATATGTGGAACATAGCATAATCCCAAGGGGGCTGAGGGTACAAACATTTCACACACTTTATGTAGAAGAAAATAGTGATTTTATGACACAATGGAATCGAATCCTATCTGATTGCTCCTTTAAACTAATGAATATGTTTTTTGCTCATAAGAAAATAACATTACCAGAGATTAAGGGAGCAATAAAAGCACACAAGGAAACAGTGAAAGAAACCAATGGGGGATATAAATAACAACACTTTTAGAGACAGAGCATTAGAAAATGTAGACAGAATGGAGAAACAGATGATGGTTATCGAAGGGAGAGAGTTTAGTAAAGATAGAAAAGATTATAAAGACAACACCGTATACAAAAAAGTCTCCAATAATAAATTTCATCAGTACAGGAGAACAAACCAAGGGCGATATGAAAGACCTACCAAATATATTTTAAAAAACAGAGTCAGGGGTATATACAAGTTTGTTTTTCTACAAGTGGAAGTACTCTTGATTATGATTTTGACAATGATCATACGTCAAATGATACAGCTTTTTTCATCTGTTTCTTCCAGTGCATCAATGAGAGACATCCACTTCAAAGAAGAATTATGAGATTTTTAACAAAGGGAGATACACATATAAATCTCAGGGGTCAATGAAGTGCAAGCCTCTGGTTTTTCATTGTTAAATGCCTATAGACCGACGTCATCAATAAATTAAATAGCATAGGGGGAGAAATTACCCAGAAGTCTCCATTGCTTATTTGCATATATAGAAATGGGAGCTGCGAAGCCTTCTCTCCCTATCTTATTTAATTAATAAGTGATATCTGTTGATAGTAGAGATGGACTAGCACTCAAACTCAAACCCGAGTTTGAGCCGAACTTATCGAGTTCGAACAGACTCGGACTTCTCGAACTATCCCGGATTTCTCGGACTTTCAAACTTTCCGGACTTACGATAATTGTTGAATTCGAAAATCGAATGATCTTCGAATCGTTTATGAGACAATCGAAAATCAAATGTGGCAGCTCGAAAGTACCGTGTGTGAGAATAAAATCGATTTTTTTGGAAAGTTCTGGATATTCGAATGTATTCCCCAGACCATTTCCCAATAACTTACTATTCATATTTTAATTGAAATTCATTCGAACTTTTCAAACTATTTGACTCCCATTGACTTTAATGGGTCCGTTTTCGAACTTTCAGTATAGTTCGAAAGTTCGAAAATGGACCTAATTTTCGGAAGTTCAGCCATCTCTAGTCGATAGGAGCTTCACAATGCAAAACCAAAACCTGCACTACACTGATGATGGCTCAATAAAGCCAAAACGGGTCTGTATTTGGTGTTCTGGTTTTGCATTTAGCTTGTGGAATGCTGTAAAAGCCTTTTTTTAAAGGTATAGCTTTCCTGAGAGCTGCCATGGAAACATGGGAGTTACCCAGAAGTTTCCCTTCCTTAAAAGATAATAATGAATGTATAAAAAAATTAAAGGGTATGTACATCCCCCTCAAAAAATTATTATTCATTGGCAGCTCCCAAAAAACGCGACCTTGCAAGGTTTATAAATTCCAGAAAGAAAAAAAATCATCACACAGTTTAAGGGAGTTTATTTTTCAACTCTGTATAGTCCTCGGTATACCAAGATAACAAAAATCATAAAAAATACTGACCTATCCTAGAACAGGGTCAATGCATGAGACAGGTCATAATGAAAGGATGCCAATTTGTGCCAAAAAGAGTCTCTAATGTCATTTGTTGTCCCCCAGTTTAATTTAGACCAACAAATCATCACCAAATACGATAAGTACAAGTGTACTAACCCATGTTGGGTAGGAAGGTGCAAAACATGCAGTCATACTGTATAACACAAAGTGTGGTGTGTATTAGTACATCATTAGGGGAAAGTTTTCCTTTGAAACAGTACATCAATTGCAACACAGAGTATGCAATTTATGTCATAACCTGCACAAAATGTGGGGTTCATTCATAATAATAATAATAATAATATAAAAAGCCCAGTTGCTAGATTTTTTTTTTCAGGGGGTTCATCAATTTAAGCCAGATACAAGGAATGAAAAATACATCCTCTTATTCTAAAAGCAGAGCCCGTAACTGAGACACAGGGAAGTGTACTGGATACATGAACTTGATACTTTGTGGCCCAATGGACTTAATAGTGTGTTCTTTAAGATAAATGTTTACTCTTTCAGATCATGCCTTTAGATTCTGAGATAGATTGGGTGAAAGTGTCATGTGATCATCACCAACTTTATATTGTGTTGAGATTTATTGTGATTACACCATTTTGTAGATAGTTTTTTGGTTGGGGGGGTCAAGGTAAAGGTAAAGGGATTTTTAGTCTGAAAAAAAATGCACAGCCCTTAAGTGACAATTTTTTCTTTGTACTTAAGTTTAGTAAAGATTCAACCATCTTTACTGTTTTTTGTTGTTTTTTTATTTATTTTTTTTTAGAAAATCTGCTAATACTAAACATTTCTACAAAGAACTGTATCCAAAATTAATGAAAAAATTGCAATGTTACATAGCTGAATGTGTGTAATTTTTAAAAATATATAGTTTGATATATTTAATATTAATATACTTACAGGGTTATTCAATAAAAGTTCTTATCGTTTAAAATGGTGCTAATTTCGCCCCAACCAATCAGATGTTAGCTTTCAAATGTTAAATAAAATCTGATTGGTTGGGGCAAAATTAGCACCATTTTAAATGATAAAAACTTTTATTGAATCTCCCTGTTAAACTACAGAGCAGGTTAATTTTTTCTGTAATTGAACTCGAGTATTTTTTTTGATTAGTTGGTGTCTCTATGTACACCCATGAATATACCATTTGATTCAGGACATGTTTTGTTGGGTTTTTTTCTTTGTCAATTTAGGTAAGTAACTTTGAACTTTCTTTTTCCCGAACGAATGGTAGCATTATGTAGCGAGAGGTGTGTGTGTTTTTCAAAATGTACTGTATATTGTACTCTAAATGTAAGTTGTGGAAATTCCTGTGTGCTTTGTGGTCTGTTGCAATTAATATAAGTCTATGGAAGCACATGAAAAAGTGGTAAGAAATTAATTATTTTAAAAAACTAACTTTATGAAGTTCGGCCATGTCTAGTGTTGACCATTCAGCATTAATTTTTCTGTGAAATTCAGGAGTTCCGAAAGTTTCGTCGTGACTTCGAAACCCTCAGATTCGATTGGAAACTGGGTTCTATTCGAACCCACATTACATCTCTAATAATGACAATGTTTGGCGTATGAGAATATATTTTAGTGATTAACAGCTGTATGAACAAAGGTTGAATGACATGTCTGTGGAGTTTTATACACTATTTTTATATAAAAAACTTTCTTATTTTGCAATTCTTTGGCTCTAAACTCGAAAGCTTTATACTTTCCCAGTAAATAACGATTCCCTGAACAAAAGTATGGCACAAAATAAATAGCTATTAAATTCCTTAAAGATAAACCTTGTTGTTGTTTTCTATGAACATTGCTTTATTTTAGTTGTACAGCATCTAATGTGGCAGCATTTCACAAAAACAGAACAGCTGAGTTTAATAAAATATTGCAATGATAGCAATGCAAGACCGGTCTGAAACAAACATTGAAAAATGGGACAAAATATGACACTGTCCCCAAACACTGTTAAGTTCCATACAAGTGTAAATCAGCCAGGAGAGTAAATTGCTGCATTCTGTTTAGCAAGAGAGACATATGTCCCAAAATGTGTTCAAAAGGACCTTGGGGTGTTGGTCACTTATCCATCATTTGTTCCTGTAAATTCTCAGTTTGAGAATTGGGAGTAGTGCATCAAAAATAAATTGCCAAGCAAATAGCACTGTTGTGGGTGTAAATATGTCAAGCATCCTGAGAAGTAATAACGAATTACTTTAAAAGTTCTGTCACTGGTCATATCCAAGGGAGTCAGGGGAATGAGACAGATGCAAAATGTGATGTTTAGTTCAATTTCTAATTTAAAGCATCTTTCAAGCAAAACTAAAGCAGAAATCTCAACTTGAAGCACACACAGGAGGCTAAACTTGGTTGAAAAAGCAGAAAAGGTATTTAACTCACTAAGATGAAAATCTTAAAAATGGCACAAGAACTACCAAGAATCTATACAGAGAATCCCATGTACAACTATCAAGTGCATT